>OX451740.1:1984290-3184290 GCA_948472305.1 Vicia faba
ACTAAGAAACATATGTCTATATAAAAACATCATAGCATTTTTAGAAAACGATGAAGTAAATATATTTTAAAAGTATATATATTTATATATATTTGTAGAAGTATATGTTTAGAATAAATTGAATAGTAATATTTAAAATATGATTTATTTAGAATAATTGAATAGTAATATATGATTTACTTTTAGAGTAAATTGTTTAACTAGAGTAAATATATGTTCAATTTTATATATAACTAGATATATGATATTATCAACAAAAACTTAAAAATTTGTCGATCGACCAATCCTCATTTTATTTAATAAAGTTAAACATGAACATGTGCAGTATGGAATATTATTAAATCTATCGTAGTTGGATGTATGATAGATCGTTTTCTGGAAGACGTTGGCTTAAATCGCATTTTAAGAAAGGAGTTACCAGGTTTCTCTCGTATGCGTTTGATCAAGATTGTTGTCGAACCGAAAGAGGGGTAAGATGTCTGTGTTTAAAGTGTGGTTGCAGAAATATTATTATTGACCCTAGTGAAGTGAAACGTCACTTAGAGAAAGGGGATTTTAGGCCAAATTATTGGGTTTGGACTTCTAATGGGGAAAAATGCCAGAGATGAATATAGAGGCTTCTAGCAATCAAACATGTGTTGGATAAGATATAAATATAGATGATCTAGGGAGTTCATCACATATGCAATGTCGGGAACAATTTAATCTAGTCGAGGATATGGTCAATGACGCATTAGGGGTGAATGTGGCTTATGATGAACCTCAAGACTTTGACGCAGAAGAGCTCCTAAATGAGAAAGCATACAAGTTTTATCAGTTGTTGAAAGAAATAAATATACCATTGTTTATGGGGTCTTTTGACTCTAGGCTATCAATGTGTGTTAGGCTTTTGGCTGCAAAGTCAAATTGGAATATTCATGATCAGTGTCTGGAATTCTTTGCGAGAATAACGTTGGACGCGACTCCTGTGAAAGAAAACATGACTACAAGTTATTATGATGCAAAGAGGATGATGTCGAGGTTGGGACTAGAAGTAAAAAAGATTGATTGTTGCATTGGAGGTTGCATGTTGTTTTATGACAATGAATTTGGTACGAATGATGGGGAATTGGAGGAATGTAAGTTTTGCAATATTCTGAGGTATTTAGTTCGCGGTAAAGGAGCTGATCGAAATCAAAAACGAGTTGCAGTGAAGTCCATGTTCTGTCTACCAATAATACCTAGGTTGCAAAGAATGTTTGCATCAATGCACAACGTAAGCCAAATGACATGGCACCATACAAACAAAATTAGTTATGGCATGATGCGACATCCATCTGATGGCGAGGCATGGAAACACTTTGATAGAGTTAATCCTGAATTTGTAGCAGAACCCAGGAATGTCAGACTTGGATTATGCTCGGATGGTTTCACTCCTTATAATTTGTCAGCAAATGCATATTCTTGTTGGCCAATTATTGTTACCCCCGTACAATCTCCCTCTTGAGATGTGTATGACGGAACTTTACATGTTTTTGACATGCACCATTCCAGGACCGTCGAGTCCAAAGGCAGAAATAGATGTTTATCTGCAACCTTTAATTAATGATCTCAAGAGGTCGTGGGTGGGAGAGTGGACTTATGATGTGTCTCATAAACAAAACTTTAATATGTGAGCTGCTTTGATGTGGATAATTAACGACTTTCCTGCATCTGGCATGTTGTCTGGATGGGGTACACATGGTAAAATGGGAAATCAAAAACGAGTTGCAGTGAAGTCCATGTTCTGTCTACCAATAATACCTAGGTTGCAAAGAATGTTTGCATCAATGCACAACGTAAGCCAAATGACATGGCACCATACAAACAAAATTAGTTATGGCATGATGCGACATCCATCTGATGGCGAGGCATGGAAACACTTTGATAGAGTTAATCCTGAATTTGCAGCAGAACCCAGGAATGTCAGACTTGGATTATGCTCGGATGGTTTCACTCCTTATAATTTGTCAGCAAATGCATATTCTTGTTGGCCAATTATTGTTACCCCGTACAATCTCCCTCTTGAGATGTGTATGACGGAACTTTACATGTTTTTGACATGCACCATTCCAGGACCGTCGAGTCCAAAGGCAGAAATAGATGTTTATCTGCAACCTTTAATTAATGATCTCAAGAGGTCGTGGGTGGGAGAGTGGACTTATGATGTGTCTCATAAACAAAACTTTAATATGTGAGCTGCTTTGATGTGGATAATTAACGACTTTCCTGCATCTGGCATGTTGTCTGGATGGGGTACACATGGTAAAATGGGATGTCTGCATTGCATGGGTGACACAAAAGCGTTTACTTTGGATAAGGGTGGGAAAAGTTTGTGGTTTGACTGTCACCGTAGGTTCTTACATGCAAACCATGAATTTAAAAGAAATAAGAATGCTTTTAGGAAAGGAAAAAAATTAACAAATCTACCTCCCCCACGATTGTTATCGACTGAAGTATGGAATATTGTTCGTGGCCTACCAAAATTCACAGATAATGGTGAAGCATGCAAAAATTTTGGGACCTCTCATATTGGAAGGATAATTTATTGCGACATAATCTTGATGTTATGCATATTGAGAAGAATTTTATTCATAATGTATTTCACACATTGATGGATAATGAGAAGAAGAAAGATAATGAGAAAGCTAGAAAAGACATGGAACTTTTGTGTAATCGAAAAGAATTGGAGTTGAAACCTCGACCAAATGGAAAATTATTAAAACCCAAGGCTTGTTACACTCTTACTCCCAAAGAAGCAAAAGCAGTATGTCGGTGGTTAAATGATTTGAGGATGTCTGATGGTTATTCTTCTAACTTGACAAGATGTGCTGACGCCTCAATAGGGAAGATGCATGGAATGAAAAGTCACTATTATCATGTTTTCATGGAACGATTGATTCCAATTGCACTCAGATCACTTCCCAAGAATATGCTTAATTCACTAACTGAGATTAGTCAATTTTTAGAGACATTTGTGCGTCAACTTTAAGAGTAGACAAAATCATTAAACTCGACCGAAATATTCCTGTCATTCTCTGCAAGTTGAAGCAAATATTTCTGCCAGGTCTCTTTGATTCTATGGAGCATCTCCCTGTGCATCTTGCTTATGAAGCTTTCCTAGGTGGACCTGTTCAATATAGATGGATGTATCCATTTGAACGATTCATGGGTGATTCAAAGTGATCAGTGAAAAATAAGGCAAGAGTTTAGGGATCAATTTGTGCACATTATTTACATCATATTTTTGCTCTCATTATTTTAATCACATGATATTGACTCCAAGAATCACAAGGAACGAAGTTCACTTTTGTGAAAGACGTCAATTCACCTTATCAGTTTTCGATTGTCCAGGCCGTCCCTCAGGGAAGACGGGTGAGCATTGGCTTTCTAAAAAAAAAATGCAATCTGCCCATGTTCATGTGTTGATTAACTATGTTGAAGTTAAACCATATCTTGAGTAAGTATATTTGATTAATTATAGTTTTATTGGCTAAGACTTGTAACCTTATCTAACCTATATTTTTTTTTCAAAATAGGGAATTTAGTACGTATTATTATCAAAGCACAAGCAAAAAACCATCGACTGGTTACGCACATGCCTATTTTCTAGCATGGTTCAAGCAACAAGCATCATGTATTGTTACACCAAGTCCTGAACTAATACATTTGATAAGTTTGTCTGAAGGCCCTCGTCAACTTGTGAATGAATGGCACACATACTTTATAAACAGTTACAAGGGAAGAAAACTATAAACAGTGGTGTAGTCGTAAAAAGAGTTATAGATGGTGGTAAGGACGACTTCTATGGGGTTATCACACATATTTACAAATTGGTCTATAATTATATGGACTCGAAAAATAAAGTTGTCTTATTTTATTGTGATTGGTATGATCCATCTTCCAGAGGAACAAAAATTGATAAAAAAATATAACACCATTGAGGTTTCAATAGATAGAAAGTACAAAGAGTATGATCCTTTCATAATGTCACACAATGTCAGAAAAGTTTATTATGTAACTTATCCTTCATTTACCCCATGCAAACGAGGATGGTGTGTTGTAATCAAGTCCAACTCAATGGGCCACATCGATACTGACGAAGTAATGGAATATGTTGCATACCAAGATGATGAGATTTCACCTGTTAATGAGGTAATTAAAACTGAGGAGATTATTAATTTGTGTGATACTGAAGTTGAGGGTCAACAAGTTGACGCAACTATCTTGTTGTCAACAAATCCCGTGAAAGAAGAGCATGAAGAGCTAGGAGAGTCTGAAGACAATAACCAGATCCGATGAAGACAATGAAAATTATGATGATGAATAATTTAAATATGTATTATGTAATAACTCTTGTGTGATATTATTTTTCAAATATATATATATATATATATATATATATATATATATATATATATATATATATATATATATATATATATATATATATATATATATATATATATATATATATATATATATATATATATATATATATATATATATATATATATATATATATATATATATATATATATATATATATATATATATATATATATATATATATATATATATATATATATATATATATATATATATATATATATATTATCTTGTGTAATATTATCTTTTATGTAACATTCATTGTTTAATGTTTTTCTTTCAAATAGAAAAAAATTCCACCCAAGAAAAATGTCTCCCAACAAAAGCCTCGCTACAACAGGTACATTATACAGGAGGTGTCTGATTCAGATTTGTTTATTCCTATACCACAATCGATTCAAGTGGAAAATCATCCTCCACATTCTACCATACCTCCTATACATCCTACTCCACCTCCTATGCATACTACTTCACCTATGTGTGGATCTTTCACTGGATTACTATCCACACCTCCTGGATGCACATCATTCCCGCCCATATTCCCGAAAACTTTTATTATTCTTACTGGATACACACCATATTTTCCTACTGGATCCAATACATATTTTCCTATGCCTTCCATGCAGTCGAGTGGACCCATTCATATAGAGCTAGGTGGATCTAGCATGCCCCGTCCCATGCCTTCTGAGGATGATCATGGAGATACCAATGCCCTTTCCACTGCCACCTGTGAATTACAATGGTTGCTTCATATATTCAAGGACCTATATGTCATTTCTACCCGGCAACATGTTTTATACTGTGATAGCCAAAACACCCTTCACATTGCTTTCAATCATGTGTTTCACGAGAGAACTAAACACTTGGATATAGACTATCATTTCGTAAGAGAGAAGATTCAGAATGGGGTGCTTCGCCTCTTACCTATCCCCTCTCAAGAACAACTAGCTGACTTCTTGACCAAGGTTTTGATTCCTCCAAAGATCAACAACTTTATCTCCAAGCTTGGCATGATAGACATCTATAATACTCAGCTTGAGGGAGGCTATTGAGATATTTTAGCTAGTTAATCTAAGCACTAGGATCAGTTTATCCTAAGTGAATCTAATTGGTTATAGTTTGATCTTACTTTGTATATAAATGTTATTTCTCCGACACTTATAATTCATTCAAGATGAATCAATAATAGCCATTCTTTCATTATCCTCTCAAAATATAATGTTACTTTCAGTTAACTTTCTGTTACGTTGCTATTATGCAACTTCTTCCGTCTTCTTCGATTCTCTCAACACTCCATGACTAATGATTACTTCCAATGAGAGGAAGATAAACAAGAAGAACTTCAAAGTTTTCATTTGGATATAGGTAGTAAGGAGAATATGCATTTCAGTAAGCATCACTATTGACATAATTTAGAGAAAATGAAGTCGAAGTATTTGGATCATCCATAGAAGAAGATGATGAAAGCAAAGCGGGAGAAAATTATTTCATGATACTAAATAGAAAAGAGATTGATACAACATGAATGTGTTATTAACTCATTGATATAATGAATACTAGTACTTTTACATGTGTGTGTTTCAAGATTAAAAAATAAGTTTTTGGAAATAATTTTTAGAAAATAGTTATATCATATTTGTTAAGAGTTTAAAGAAAATTTATTCTAAATATAAAAGTTTCAAAGAATAAAATAACTTCTATAATTTTAATAATTTTATTTTCATGTAAAAAAGTGAGAATGTTCATTCCTATAAAATTTCGCATGATTTTTTTTATTAAAAGATATAAGTTTTAATTTTTTTAAAAATATCAAATAATATGTCAATCACATTTTCTTATAAATACCCGAAAATCAAATTTTCTTATACCTTTTAACATATAATTTAATTTATCAATTATAATTTAGGCTTAATTGCAATTTTAGTCCTCCTATTATCTCTTTTTTCGATTTTGGTTCCCTCATTTTAAAAATTGGTTTTTGTAATCCATCTATTTTGTTTTTTTAGGATTTTAGTCCCCCTCCGTATCATTATGCCAATAAATGGCTCAAAACTATGGCAAATGAAATTGAATCAATCAACTCTTCAATCATAATTCTGAGCCACATAAACACCATTGTTCATGCTATAAAAGAGAATCAAAACCCTTAATTATGGATCTATTTATTTCAACTTAAAAAAAATATATATTTAAAAATAAATTTTTTAAAATAGTTTTTAAAAATATTATAGGTTTTTTTATATTTATTTTTTTTTAAAATTAAAACATTAATTTTGATATTCTATAACATAAACATATATTATTGAAGATAATATATTATCAAAATCACAATTTTTCAAAAAATTATATTTCAAAAATAATTTTTATAAAAATCTATTTAAAATAGTTTTAAAACTAAATAATTTTTTGAAATTTTAATATCCAAAAAAAATTAAATAAGATGAAATATTTAAAATGATATTTTAAGAATAACTATTTAAACCAAATTTTTAATTAAAACTTTTATAAAAAAAAAATTTATAAATCTTTTTTACATAAAATTATGTAATATCATAAAAATCATTTAAAAGAAATTCAAAAAAAACTAACCCTATATCCATTGTTGCTCCAGAACTAGCTATGGACCTTTGTTATCAAGATATCGCTTCAGCAAGAGTCACTTTCAGGATCACAATTAATCAAATCACCCTCTAGTCAAAATTCAGAAGTGGTTTCAAGAATGTGTGAAGTGTTAAACTTAATTTTTACAAATTTCATTTTTTTTAAGTTATTAGAGTGTGCGAAGTGCTTAATCTATCTTTAAACTAATGTAGTTCAATTTTCTAAACTATCAGAAATTTTAATTTTTCTTGAAATTTTTTTGTACCATACGGACAATTTTGAAAATGTCAGTATCAATTTGAAGATGTTGGATTTTTTTTAGAAACATGTATAAGTTAATATCGACAATTTAAAATTGAACTATTAAAAATTTAATTTATTATCCGGAATTTTGAATAAATTATCAAGAATTTCATTCACATTTTTTATTCAAATTTTTCTATGGATATTTTAAGAAATAATAAAATATGTTGGGTGCTGAATTTAATTGGGAGTGGGAAAGTAAACTTTCTATGAGTTAACATAGGAAGCTGGCCCAAGACCTATGCATGTAACTGTCCCAAGACTTATACAACAAAACATTAATTTATATAAGAGGAATTAACATCTTACCCCTCAAATTATACATTCCACTCTCTAATTTTTGTATTTTAAAATTATCTTTGTTGAGTTACAAATAAATTTTTGGATGAAATTATAGGTAGAATTATTGAAATTTCCTGTACAAACGAAAATTCTGGTACACCCCAACAACATTGGTGGTGTATGTAAATTTCCGAAAATGTATTTAAAATTTTTGGTATTCCGAAAATTTCTACCATACTAGAAATTTGAGTTATACTGAAATTTCTGGTAGTTCGTGTATTCAAGTTTTTTTAACGGTCGCGATTTTGCCGACATCTTTGGAGGATTCATATTGCACCGAAAAATTTGTATGGTCTAGAATACATCTCCATTTGTATAAATAGGGGCATATGTTATTGAGAAAAACATCTCAAAAAGTGTCTCTTCCTCAGTATTTGATTAATGCAGAAGTGTATTACAACGGATGCAACCCTGATGTTGAATTCAAGATTCCAGATGTCTCTCCATCCCTTGCCACCTTAAAAGAAATGTTGAATGATTTGCTATAAAAGAAGGGTGATAAAGTTTGAGTTTTGGGAGGATTGGATTGATACAAATGGAAGGGTGAAATACAACCTGGCCGAGTTGAAGAATGATGAAGATGTGAAGGCCATGTAGAAATCATTTCACTGTAGGATAACTAAAGGTCCGATCGAGTTGGATGCGGAGATCCAAAGATCTATCGACGACATAATCAAGATGCTGAAACGTCCATAATCATCCAATAGTGCCTAGTTTTTCATGTTTAGTTGTTTTTGTTTTATGTTTTTTGTACTGTTTTATGTTATGTTCATCATCGATTTGAAACATGTAATCGCCAAAATATTATGCAATAAATAAGAAGTTTGTGTGTCACAAAATATACATATAATACAACCAAAATAAAATAGATCTACATAGGTCCTCCACTAGTACGTCGGCTAACCTAGATAAACCTATATAGATCTCACCATCGGGGTTTAGCAAACCCATGAGGTTATCTAAATGAACTTCAATAAACTATAGGCTATCTTGATCACCTGCGGGAGGTAGAGGTGGTGCTGAAGGCTCTGCTAAAACCTTGACACGTGAAGGCCCCAGAACATCAGATGATGCAGGTGGTGGTATGACCCGAGGGTGTGATACACTATCAAACCACTCCAGGTATACATCCTCGTATTGTGATATATGTTGAACCACAACTGTTGTATCAATGATCTCACGGGGAGAGATGATGATGTGACTCTGAAACCATCTATCAATGCCACCAGTTAGAGTCTCTGGAACTAGACGAGGGATGCCATGTACATAACCATACTGGTGTAGCCACATCTTAGGAAAGTGTCTAGCCATATGGTTCTCTCATCTAATATGCCATGAATACAAAGTAGACTCCTCAAATGCATGATGAGGTCGATGAGATGTATATGGTGTCCAGACGACATCCTCTACGGTCAGTGTATCGAGCCTCCTCATGTACTCTATCACACCTCCTGGGTGGGCTTGCTTGCCTTTCCATCTCCTCGCACGTAGAATAGTAGTCTGGACACACTGGATCTTCCGCTCACAGATGTGAGGGAAGTGATCGAATATCCAACATTGTATAAATAAAAACTATCATATAAATACACCAAAATAACTAATAAAAATCATCAAATAAATTACAGTATACATGTAAAAGGTTAAGGTAACCAGCAAGTTGTCTGGTCTTAGGCTGAGAAGCAACATCAAGTTTTGTATACAACATGGACAACACCGCCACTCCCTAAGTTGAACATGGTGTCAAGTGTGTTGAACAGAGACAGGTAGAGAACATCCATGTAAACTCCAGACTTATCCGCAAAGAGAGTACATGCCATCAGATGTAGCATATACGCCCTAGCAGCATCTTGGTACCTATGGTCCTCCATGAGCTCCACGTACAATTTCCTCATTCAAGACATTCGAAGGTGAAATCCCCGGTTAAAGCCAAAATCCTCTAGCACATTAACCTCATATACCTCTAAATCATCCATAGCCGTGCGCACCGTCGTCGCATGGTTAATATGAGGAGGTGTGAAGAATATACCAGTGACTGAGATGTGAAATAGGGCGTCAAAATCATCCAATGTGATCGTCATCTCCCTAAATGAAAGATGAAAGGATGATGTATTTAGATGTCACCGCTCAACAAAAGCAGACAACAAAGAGGCATCTGACATGGTCAAGAAGCATTGTGCAAACTCCAATAGCTGAAAATCTCTAACAATACTACTGACCTCCTCAGGCATGAGACTCTCTGAGAAGTTCTTCAACTTCGAACTATGAGAAACAAACTTCAGCACTGAGCGCTCCTGTAAGAAGCAAAAATAAAATACATCGACTTTCAAACAGTTGAAAAATTATGCAATTAAAGAAAACAAAATATATACCTCGCCATGCTATATCCTGTAAGAAACATGGTCACAAAATCCTGTCAGCACGAACCTGTCTAAAGGTCTTCATGGAAAGGCCCTATCAGTGTTAAATAATGGCTCCAAAGATGCACGAGTCGTGGTGTCTGCATCATTGGGGATATCTCGACAGCGCACTCAATAACAACCTCCTCAACCTGCTCTAAAATCTCCTCAGCTACCATCTTTATAACCTGCTGAAGAGTCAACTCAGCTTTCAGCTCCACAATAGGCACATCCTCCTCAATATGTTGCTCAATAGTCGACTCAATCACAGACATATCATAAGGATTAGGAGTATATACCTCCTCGGCAGAAGAAACTCTAAGTCCTCGATGGCGGGATCCGCGAAACTGCATCTGCTGCTCAACCATCCGTTTTCAGTGAGAATCGGTCGGAGGACGTCGTCTAACTCGTAGCTCGGAAGCTTGTGCCTCGTCAGCCCGGACCCGAGCTTTCGCTCTACCGACCACCCTACCCATAACAGAACCATATTTTCCCCTAGTCTTCAATGAAACATTGAAAAATTTAGGAAAATATGTACTACCGAAAATTTCTAAATTTCTGGTATTTTTCAAAAAAAAAAAAATTAAACTACCAGATATTTCGATATTTCTGGTACATAGTGTTAAGCTCCGGAAATTTCTGGTACAAAAGATAAATGTATTACCCAGAATATCATCTCAACCATATCGGTCTATGTTGTACAGTATCCACAATCTTTGCTATTTACCTAATGGTGTTCCCAGATCCGGGTAGAGGATCAATACAAACCCAAATAAGGACCCATAAAATGTAAAGCAAACAAATCAAACAACGAAAGCAAGTAAATTTGATCTAGCTCTAAGGTAACTCCACTTTTAAGATCATCCTCAGCAAAGTCGCCAGTTCTGTAATACGGTGGGAGAACTGACTTGGGTGTTTTGCGTTTTATCGTAATTGTTGCAGATAGCAAGAGTCATCAACGAATTTTCTTTTATCCAATAAGTAAAGGGTGAAAAGAACATGAAAGACCTTTTAGATATTTTCTTGAGTTCGAGGGATAGGTTATGAAAAAGGAAGGTGTTAGAACCCTTTTCATCCGTAGTTATTTACGGGTTCTTAGTTGCTTTCTAGATCACTTTTAAAATTGCTTTGTTTGAAATGTATTTGTGGTGGGTTTTGAAAGTATTTTTGAAAAGCGCATTCGTTTAGGCAAACTTTGTAATGATTCTCGTCTCTATAAGAATGCATACAAAGTGTTGGACTTTTGGAAATGTTTCATGTTTTTTTAAAGTGTTTGGTGTGTTTGAAAGATGTTTGTTTTGAAGATGGATTGTGAGCAAGCAACTAAGAACGTTCTACCTACTCAAAAGTATTTTGTTCATTTCTTCCTTCCTTTTATATTACTATCTCATCATTGATTGGGAAGTAGCCTTATCTTTGGATGTAAAGGGATGGGTGTGGGTCATTGTATAGTCATAGATAGCAATATTGTGAGATATCTTAGCATTTCTCTTAAGGGACTAAGATCATTTGTAAGGCAACATTCGTAGCGTCATCGAGAGACCATGATCTTTATATTTTTGATTTGTGTTGGCTAAGATGTCTCACATGCATATCATGACTATTTGTTTAAGGCAACAAAGTGGATTTAACCCTAGAGGTGTAAAGTGTGCAAGTGTTTTATATTTCATGCTTGATTTAATCTTGAATTAGGGTTTTCTAAGATTGATTTTATCTTGCCATACAAAACCTAATTACTAACATTATATGAAAGCGATAAATTGAGGAAAGTAAATGTTATATGCTATTACATCATTTGGGAATGGGGGTACAAATTTACAAATGGGGATTGCAAGACATTAAATCCCTAATTATCTATTACAACCATATTGAATTATATTGTGCAAGAAATGAATATAATGTACAAGGCAAAAATGGAAAAAAGAAATGAATTTTGTTTTGGCTCTTTGTTAAAGAAAAATGCTTTGACCTAATTAACTAAATGAGGATAATCAATTAAAATAGGAAAATTGAACTAAGTTTAAAATAAAATTAACCAAAGATGCAATTTTAGGGTTTTTTACATGAAAATGCTTTTAATTTAATTATACTAGTATGAGAAAATTAAGTAGAAGAAAACCTAAGTTCTAAGTTAATTTAATTAAAAGAAATTAAAACCTAAGTCTGATATTAATTTGTTTAAGAAAAGAAATTAAATTTGTATAAGAAAATATTGTGTTTTTTGGTCTTGAAAAATAATATAAGTATATAATAAGATAAAAATAAATTTCTTGTCTTTTTATTAATAAAAAATAATAATTATAATAATAATAATAAGAAAATAAAATAAAAATAAGAAAAGTTTGGTCATAGGGGGTGAAATTTTGATTTAGGGTGGTTTTGAAGTAAAAGTGTTTTTTTGTTTGAAACCTGGCCCAATAAGGTTTTTGAAATCAGAATAAAAAGAACAAAGTTGGGCCTGCGCTGAAACAAGTAAATGAGGGTGCTGCTGGAAGTAAAAGGAGAGGCCCAATAGCCTTAGGGCCCATTCGCACTTGTGTGAGACAAAAAAGAGAGAAAATGTTAGAAAAATCAGCAAAATGGCAGCGCTGGGGCTCGAACCCACGCCCTTAACAATAAACGTGTGATGCCTTACCATTGGGGTGGCTATACATCCGGTGTATAAAACAAAAGCATAAATATATATTACAAATAAAATCCATGGCCTGAACTTCATCTTCAACCTCATGCCCATCCAGACAACCTGTATCTTGCTCATTTCTCAACAAAAACAGAAAATGCAAACATGAAAGTTATAGCAAATTCTATCATGATTCCAGAAATCTAAATCACTAAAACTATAAATCAAAGATGAATGGGAAATTTGTTGGCCCTAATATGAACCCTAATTTTTCAGGAAGCTTCAATCTCAAAATTCTCTAAGCTCAGGCAATATAAATGAAAGTTATGGACATGGTTAGCTTCAGGGCAATGATGTCTATATTTTATCTTTGAAAATGGAAGCCTAACAATGCCTATATGAAGAGTTGAAAGTTCAGAAAATTACCTTCAAAACTGGAAATCGTGAAATGAGTTAGAGGACCTTTCAAGGTGTTGTGATGATTGGGTTAGCTTCAGCGAACCTCCAGGAAGCTAATGCAATGATTAGTTTGTGCTGAGGATGGCCGGAACGGTCTGGAGAAGTCAGGATGCAATGCCCTGTTTTTGAAAATGAAGGTTGGTGAAGATGGAGTTACAGTTGGATAACAGATGTTGGGATTGTTTGTATATGATGTTTAGAATCTTTAGGAACCAAAAGGACTAGAAACGCACGAGTAGATTTGAAGATTGGGTTCAAAACTCAGAAATGACAAGTTTTTGAGGTGTTCTTGGTGATTCTCTATTTTTAGGGTGTTTAAGGGCTTGAGCATTTGTGTCTTTTGTTGCAATAGAATTGTGTATATGTATGGAAAAGGTTAGAGATCAATTGCACTCAAGGTTTCTGAGTTCTAGCCTTTTGGCTCTATAACTTGCTTTTGAAAAAAAGTGAGAAGACAAGTTCCAAAGTGTTGTACAAGCTTGATCTGAGTTGGTAGAGACCTTAGACATGTTGCTTTTGGTTTTGAATTTGCTTGTGTACAGAGAAAACAAATGATAGGCTCAAGAAGTTGACAATTGCAAAAGTAATGCTTTATCAAAATGGAAATGGCAACTTTGTGCCATAAATAGAAAACCAATTTGGACAAAGCTTCAAGCACCTGGATAAAGGTCTAATCAATTGTGTAAACCATTAATTATGGAGTGAAACACAAATTTGAGACCTGAAAAGTGATATTTGTACATCATGCTTGAATATTGGGTAATTGTTCATCACAAAATCTGCCTTGCAAAACAAGAATGAAACCATAACTGCTTGCCTTCGATTCTCTTTTCTAAAGCATGATCTCAATGAGTTCTTAGACATTTTGGAAAGCTTGTAACATCCTATACAACCTTTATGTTGGAAATTTATGAAGATTCAATTTGGAACTAGGTGAAAAATTGCCATGAAGTTAGGTCAAAAATTTGCCTAACTAGGGCAAAATTTCACTAAGTGTTTTTGTTTCACGAACATGTCTTTATGAATTAATAACTTGAGATCCAAGCATTTCTAGAAAACTTTCTGTCCTAAAATGTTTTAGATCTCATTAATATCTACAACTTTCATGTTGGAAGTTTTCCTTGAATCATATTGCATCATGGTGAAAATTTGGCACAAAGTTATGAAAAAAAGTAAATTTTCCAATACTTAGAAAAATTTCTAAGTCTTGGAAATTTTGACTTTTCAAAATGAATTTTGACTTTTTGATTTCTTGATGAAAAAACTTCATATTTTGACATGTCTTGATGAAATGTGATTTTTGAAACTAGATTTTGATCAAAAGGTCAAAGTTTGACTTTTCAGTATATCAGTTGATTTTTCATTAATTTACTGAATTTCAACTATCAATCAATTGATCTTTGTGGAATGTTTTAAGACATGCCATTAGGTAAAAATGATGCATTTGAATCCTTGATATCATGTCTCAAACCAACAAGTCATGTGTTAGGTCAAAAGTAAAAAATTGAACCTTCTACGTCAAAACCCTAATTTTGACCATTTTGCCCTTTTGATGATCTGATCAAATTTCTTGAGGAATTGTGATACAAATTTGATAAATTGCCATATATGAGTTTAAAGTGTTTATATGGATTAAAAAATTATGAATTTTGACTGTAAATTGACCTTAGTTGACTTTTCCCCCAATACAATTGATTTTAGGTCAACTAATCAATTGACTGAGGAAAAATGTGATCCAAAGCTTGAAACTTGACATGAGCAATCTTGGTAGTCCAAAATGATCCATGAAATTCATATGAAGCATTAAAAGTCCAATTGTCCTTATACAAACTCAAAGCCTAATTTTGAGTCATCGGTGCTTAAGGAGGTGTCTTGAGCTGATCAAACCTTGTGCAGTCTTGAATTAATGGAGATCTTGTAAGAAAATTCTTGATAAATAGAGAGGGAAAATTTCGGGGTACAACAGAGTAGAAGGAAGCAAGCGAAAAAGTGAAAATGAAGCTTCCTCTCTCCCATTTATATGCAGCTTTACTAGCACATGAGCGGGCACGCGCCTAGGGAAACCTAGGGGTTGTCATCATTACACCATAGTCCTTAGACTTTCCATTATTACGCATTTATCACAGCACATGGCTCGATGCAAGCATGGAACATTGCCTCACAGGGTCCAATCAACCATTCGGATCCCCGTGCGTTGAACACAAGAGACCACGTTCGGGCCCCTCGACACAATTATCCCCGAACTCATCCTGAAGTGTCCTCGTCTCCTATGACGAGCAGTAAAAAGAATTACCACCTCCTCGACACACGGGCTTACTCTAAAGTCATCACTCATACGAATAAGAGCAATGATTTAGGGAGCTCCTGTTCTGGAGTGGCCCAATGGCTAGACATGGCCCAATCTGCTTCTGCATGTAGGATGACCCAATGATCTTGGCCCAATAAGACATGAAGGATAAATGACACTTTATCCCTTCTGCTTATTAACTAAGGAGTCCTGGCCACCAAGTCCTCCACGACCACTTTTGCCCGCTCATATTGGCTATCATGCCTGACCGCACGGGGATAGCCACCCAGGAATGACTAGAAATCACATTTTCCCGTGAAACACTTCTCTGCCCGTTGTAACGGCTAGTTACAAGTATCTCTAGTTGATACAACAGCTTCTTCCTGACAGTTACCTATTTTTGAGGAACCTGATATCCAGGCCCAAAAATAGGAACCAATGGCCAAGCGCTAATGGTATTATATAAACCCTCACACTTATGAGGGTCAGATATCCAATATTCATTCTAAAAACCCTAATATCTTTCTTGTATCTGTTTGCACCAATTCTTACTTGATCGTCAGAGTGCCTTGTAGGTACACCCCCCCTCTCATCAAATTTCCAACATAGCAAACGTCATCTCTTCGGCCCACTTTCAGGTTCTGGTCAACCGGTAAGATCATAATCATACAAAAAAATTAGGTACAAAATAAACATAAAATTTAAGTTAATTAAATGAACTAGAAACAAATAAAAGTAATGTATGAATAAATAGTATCAAAATTGTATGATATTTTTTATTAATCATACAATTTGTTTGTCATTTATAAAATTTAATTTTTAACCGACAAGTTCATCAATGATCAACATATATTTATCTATATATAATATAAAATAATTGAAATATTAACATTAAAACTTTAATGGGGTCAATTCATCCAAATACGAAATAATATAGTACGGATACACACGAGTACTTATATGATACGCACATATGGTACTGATATAAACACATTTAATTAAATATGAAATAAGAATGAGAATAAGTTTTCTATTGATTTAAATATTTTTATAAATAATTCCAAAACAAAATTATTTATATATAGGAATAATTATACGGTTGATTCAAATATTTTTATATATGGAATAATATATATTATTTGTAAATTGATTTTAAATAATCATATTAAATAGTTATTACTAATTGAGTTATATAATTTGATTAAATATTTCTTCACTATAATTTGTCAATTTAAGATTTTTATTATTATAAAATATTTTATTATCATCAAATATTTTTAAACAATTTCATTTTTACAAATGCGACTAAGTTTACTATTGATTCATATTTTTTTATAAATAATGTCAAAAAAAATATTTATTATTTTTATAAATGTAAAAAATATATTATTGATTGAAATCTTAATTTATTATTTTTTAAAACACGAGTACTGATATAACACGCGTATATGGTATTGATAATAAGTTATTAATTTAAGTATTGAATAATAATATGAATAAGTATCATGTGTTCGCTCGAGTAACACACAAATATCATATGTTCGCACGAGTAACAATATCAAAATCCGTGTAAACGCACATGTTATTATATTTTTTGTACAATTAAAGAAAATAAAATCAAATATATATTAATTCAAACATGATAAAAATGTTATGTTTTGTTTTTTAACTATTTATGTATCTAATCTTTTTATTTTGAAATTACTTATAATTCAAGTTACAAAAATATTCAAGATGATATATGGAAAATCGAAATATATATTATTGATGTAAAATAATTTTTGTAAAACAAATTTATTTTTATTTTAAGAATAAGTCTTTCTTTTAAAAATATGATCAAAATATTGAATATTAACAAAAACATGAAGTTACTGATTAAAAAATTAAATATTAACGAGAACATAAAGTTACTGATCAAAATATTAAATATTAACGGAAACATGAATTTATTGATCAAACTATTGAATATTAACGAGAACATAAAGTTACTAATTAAAATATTGAATATTAACGGGAACATAAAGTTATTGATCAAACTATTGAATATTAATGGAAACATGAAGTTACTGATAAAAATATTGAATAATAACGTAAACATGAATTTACTAATTAAAATATTGAATATTATCGAGAACATAGTGTTATTGATCAAACTATTGAATATTAACGGGAACATGAAGTTACTAATCAAAATATTGAATATTAATGAGAACATGAAGTTATTGATCAAAATATTGAATATTAAAGATAACATAAAGTTATTAAAAAAATATTTAATATTAACGGGAACATGAAGTTATTGATCAAAATATTGAATATTAACGGAAATATTAAATTAAGGATCAAAATACTAAATATTAACGGGAACATAAAGTTATTAATCAAAATATTAAATAATAACGGAAACATGAATTTACAAATTTAAATATTGAATATTAACAAGAGCATAACGTTATTGGTCAAACTATTGAATATTAACGAGAATATAAAGTTATTGATCAAAATATTAAATATTAATGGGAACATGAAGTTATTGATCAAATATTGAATATTAACGAGAATATAAAGTTATTGATCAAAATATTGAATATTAACGAAAACATGAAGTTATTGATTAAACTATTGAATATTGAACATGGTAATCAAACTATTGAATAATAATAGAACAACTTTATTATTAGTTTAAATATTTTCGACAATAAATCCAAAACAAAAATAATATATATATATATATATATATATATATATATATATATATATATATATATATATATATATATATATATATATATATATATATATATATATATATATATATATATATATATATATATATATATATATATATATATATATATATATATATATATATATATATAAAATTCAAATATTTTTATATATTAAAAGAATTATAGGCACCGATTTATTATTTCTTTTAAAACAATATTTTATTTTTATTATACTTTAGAAATAAATGCACCTATCATATCGGTACCCGTGCGAACGCACTGATATCCCACTAGTTATCTACAAAAATATAAATGATGAATATGCAAGAAAAAACAGGCAATACTAAAAAAATAATGAATAAGCTAAAGTTCCTATCTTCACTAAATATCTGTTTGTCTCTTTCTTTATGGTCTCCTCTACCAACAACCATATTTCTATATGTCATTTTATTTTCTTTAGGGTCTTACTATAAAAAGGACCAACCTCATCCGCAAACTTTAGATTCTTCTAGAACTTGACTATATCGACCTTTAAACTCTCTACCTTTGAAGAAAAAATCAAATGATCTATCTTGGCACATAAAAAAAAAAGTATCCCTCAAATACTTGAGAAATATGTCTACACACTTTTGAGTTGTCGGGGCATTTTGAGGAAAAGATGAGCTACACCCCGAGGAAGAGTGTCTATGATAATATAATTGTCTGATACAACACACAAAATTTCATTGGTGTCACGAGTGAGGAAGGTAAGCAAATAGTAGTTATCATTAAAATACTTGAAGTTGTCCATATAAAATTTAAACATCTTCTTACATTGATTGAAGGAAAGCAATCCTTGATCTTGGTCTAGCGTGGCCGAGGTGTGTTGTCTATTGAAAATGTGTAATAAAAGCTTTAGAGTGGAGACACATCTCTTATTTTCATACCAGTATTGGAAAAACTTGACATAGGCCGAAATTACAGGGTGCAGTTGAGAGAAGGTGATTCTCAAGTGATTTATGAACTTGACCTCAAACTCGTTGAAGGGAAGACTAAACCTCATTCTATAGACAAACAATCGTGAATGTACAATTCATAATTTTCTATTTGTTGTGTCTCACTAAAGACGAACATCATGTCCAAGATATCTCGTTAAACCCATGGGAACTGATATGCGTCAGCGGAGAACTTAAGAGTTTGTTATGCCATTTGTACAATTTATTCCTCACTACCGACGAATCAACAATTACAATTTTGAGTACTAGAGCATGAATGGGACTCTGCCCACCACCTAAATAATCTTCATCAGCGGAGAACTCAAGAGTATGTTATCCCATTTGTACCATTTAGTCCTCACTATCAACAAATAAACAATTATGATTGTGAGTACTAGAGTGTGAATGAGAAATGTCCACCATCTAACCTCAATGTCACTCGGGTCATGGGCATAAAAGAGCCTATAGGTCTTAATATAAATATAAGTCTTCTCATCCTTGTACATATCTATAGTCTCTAGGTTCAGCGTAGGAAGCTCAAGGAAGGCAAAACCATGAACAACTTACCTGATATTAATCCTAATGGGAGCAACTCCCTCCACCTCTAATAACACCCATTTTAGGATTTTCCACATCTAGGGGATCCTCCAACTCCTCAGCATCCTCGCTTGGACTCCCCGTAATATTAAAATTTTACTAATCTCTATATAATCTACATAAGGATGTCTCACGTCTAAAAGAGACACGTCTAATACCTTTGGATTTATCACCTAGGCTTGCGATGAGGTGTCACTTCATCATCATTCACCAATTCTACGAAGGAAATATTTGGATTCTTATTTGGCTATAGCTAGAAATAAATGGTAGCAACTGAAAAGGTAAAGAAAGAGAGTGTTACTTTAAATGTTTCCAGGGTTTGGTTTGAAGGCATGAAAATTAAACCACCAAAGACTCAAAAATGTTGCACGAATAAAGATGAAGATTGAAAAAAGTCGGAAGATCACTTGAAGGTAAAGATTGTAGGAAAAACTAGAAGTATAGTTCTAAGGAGAAAATTGAGTGAAAAGAGAAAATGATTGCATTCCTCCAACTTACAAGTTAGGGGTGTCTAGGTCTACGATAAGGAATCAATTGACATTAGAATATACGATCAACAATCCGGGATCAACCTCGGTTCCATGACGACACTCAAGTGCTATAGTGATGTTGCATGTCCCTATCCTGAAGGACTAGGGTACATGGAAGATTTTCATAGTGAAATATTTCAGTTACAAGACAAACATTTAATGTGCATGCTCCCAATACCACCCCTTCTCACTCAACTCGCCATCAACCCCATTTTGAATATCAGAGAAGAAATTTCATGAAGGCGATCTCAACCATTCTACAATAATCTTATATTTATGCTCAATAACAAGGGCTATGGAGAAATTGTCACAAACCGACCATACGATACAATAAGACCAGTACAAATCAAATGTCCAATCTAGAGTTTCGTCTACTCGAGACTAACAAAGAGATAGACCCTCATTAAGAAGACGTGTACTAGAGCTAGCCACCACACTCATCTCAGTCAATGGAGTCATTCCAACAGTCTTTTATATTTCATACAACATTCATCGAGAGCGGTTCTATCCACCATCCATATATAATCGTGATTTTGTGCCCCATCAATATATGATTCATTCCATTCTTGTAAGTTATACATCTCTAACCTTACTGGCGTTGACATTGAAATATTAATCTTATAATTATACTCTCTCTTCACTTATCGGAGACTCTTGCCACAGTACTAGAGAGCTTTCACAACGTTCTTCATCAACGCAATACTTATTTCATGTTTCACATTAGAATATATATATATATATATATATATATATATATATATATATATATATATATATATATATATATATATATATATATATATATATATATATATATATATATATATATATATATATATATATATATATATATTGCACTGTTTAAAATTACCGACATTTACTACTTTGGTGATTTCGACCTACCTATGCAGCTAAGCTTGGCTTGTCAAATGCTGACATTTGGATGAGACTATTTTCATAGTCATCGCATTGAAAAAAAAATTAGTTTCCAGTCAAATCAAGTAAAATCAATCTGTTGAGTTCCAAACATTTTGGTCTCCTATATATGAACCCCCAGACCCCACTTCATTATTACGGACACAACTGCTGGGTTCTTTGTCCAATTCTGTCTCATGGACAAGCTCAGTTCATCAAAGAAAATCTAAATGCACATTAATTTAACAACATATAATTAACCATACAAATTAATACACATATATAATGACCATAATGATCAATATGAAGAGAAAACTTCGATCCCACTTCCACTAATTACTTAGAAAATTAAGAAGAAAAAATGGACTAATACAGTATATAGAAGAAGCTCTAACTAGACTCTGGATGAAACTAACTAATCATGGTTGAAACAATTTATTACCACATCTGCATTTCCATGAAAGGAGATAATAGCTATCATTTTCTTCATGAGAAGAATCTAATTTGAAACCCTTCTTCTTTTGGTGATCATGATCATTAACAACCACAGTAGCCATGCATGGCCTACACTTCATGCACTTGTTAACACATTCAGGTGGCTTTGACCCTATCACAACTTTCCTTTCCTCCAAATCACTCTCGTCACACAAAACACTTCCACCTGCATGAAAAGAAGAAAAAAAATCAATATATTAATATATAATATAACCCTAAATACATGTTAGAAGAATAGAAAGATTAGGGTTTATTTACCTGATCTAGGAAGTAGAACAATGAGAGAGAAAATGAAAGAAGTAGTGATTGCAAGATTGAATATTCTAGATGGAGACATGATGAAGGAGTATTGCTGAGAGGAATAAGGGAGAATATTGATACAAATGGTGGTTGAAGAAGTTAGATGTGTGAAAATGAAACAAGAGTGTGTTAGATAAAGTTGAGGGATGTTTCCTTTGGGAGAGACAATGGACTGGTTGAGTTCACCAATGAGATGAAATAGGATTGAGACAGTGCAAATGTGTGTTGTTTTGTTCATTTTTTGGGAAATTGGTAAACTGACTTTGCATCATGTTTGTGAATAGTGATCGACTGACATATGGCCAGTGCGTGTGTGTGAATGAATATTTATCTTCCCTTTGGGAACATCGTTTTGGTTTCTTTTAAGGCTAGATTACTTTCTTACCCTTGATCAATTGCACTAACTCGGGAAATTAATATTGAGTAGACCAAAGAATAGAAGAGAGTACAAGTGAATGTTTTGTCATG
Organism: Vicia faba; assembly: GCA_948472305.1. Lineage (NCBI taxonomy): Eukaryota > Viridiplantae > Streptophyta > Magnoliopsida > Fabales > Fabaceae > Vicia > Vicia faba. The sequence goes on from OX451740.1 coordinate 2,006,714, forward strand.
GCCGGTTATCTCTTATAGGACACTATGAGACTTATTCATTGAATTTTTTAATAGAAGTTATAGGTAATTTATTCCGACAATAACCGACCTTTTTGCATTAAGATGGAGGAATAATATTTTATCAAAATTATATTTCTATCAAATTAATTAACCTCAACATTTTTAATGGTTTTTCATATAATTTTTCTAAAGACTTGACTACCTTCATCATTGTTATTTTAATAACTATAGAATCTGAATATCGTCACTCTATTTATTTAAACTATGTAAGTTTAATTTTCACTATCTTTTTTATTATAGGTGTTTTTAAATATTCTCTTTAATATTTTCATTTCTAATATGATTTTATCTAATTTTATTATGCATCTAATACATGAATTCATTTCTACCACACTTAGTTTATTTTTGTGTTGGTCCATTACATCCCAACATTTTATCTAATACGACATTATTAGTCTTATAGCTGTCCATGAAACTCTTTCTTTATTGTCAACCATTCAACTTGATTAATGTCTTATTAGTCTTATTAGTCTTATAGTTGATGATTAATGTCACCTTCTACTTCTCCATTATTTTGGACTATGAACTTAAGATATTTTAATTATGTAATTGCAATTTTCACCTCTAAATTAAAAACACTTCTTCATTTTCTAAACTCATTACAAATATTATGTCTTATTTTACCTTAGGCGGAAGCCATGCGTTTCTAAGACTCGTCGTCTCCAACCTCTCATTTAATTCCTCCTTATACTCTCCAAATAAGAGTATATCATTTTTAAAAAACATATATATGAATGTTAACTCTTAGATGTGTTTTGTAAGTACATCTAAAATTAAAGTAAAAAGGTAAGGACTTAAGGTTGTACATTGGTGCTGTTAGTTGTAATTCAGATTGAACATTGTTATTAATATTTGCGTTTTATTTAGTTAGTATTTTGTGGTGTATAAAAGGATGGAGAAGTTGTAATTTCATGTTAATTATTCCATTTCAAACTTTGAGAAGTTAGTTAGAAAAGTTGTTACATTTTTCTCTCTCTTCTCTCTTTAAACATTTCTTTCATTTTCATCTTCTTCCTTTTCTCTCTCTCTTCTCTCTTTAAACATTTCTTTCATTTTCATCTTCTTCCTCTTGTGCATCAATGGAGGTGTAAACTCCAATAAATTAGTATCCAGAACTCTTATTTTGATTCATGAAAAACATGAGCGTACATGAGGTGTGTGATTGATTTCGTTCCTAAAACTCACACTGAGTTGAAGTTCAAAATCAGAGAAGAATCACATTTCTTGATTCTTAGGGCTAGGAAACATGAGTGTTTTGTGAGATTTGAATGATTTGCACACGAACAAAGATGAACGGAGGAAACGAAATCTTGAAGATAAAGCTTCTAATATTCGATGGAAAGAATTGGAATAGATAGTCGATTCAGATGTGTGTGTTATTTGGAGCCCAATATGTTCTTGATCTCGTCAATGACACTTACACGTCAGTTGCAGAAGATGCAACAAAAGCGCAAAGAAATGCGTAAAGTGATACGATGAAGAAGGGTCACAAGGCATTGTTCTTTATCCATGAGTGTATGGATATGCAGGTGTTTGAAAAGATTTTCAATGCGAAGATGGTGAAAGTAGTGTGGGATACACTTGTGCGGTGCTATGGTGGTGACACATCAGTGAAGAAAGTGAAATTACAGTCCCTACGCAAGCAATCTGAGAATCTCAACATGAAAAACAATAAAAAGGTACCAGATTACATCTCCGGAGTGACTGTGATCACAAATGAGATGAAGGTTTATGGAGAAACTCTTTTTGAACAAGTAATCATTGAAAAACTTACTCCTCAGTTTAATTACATAGTTGTAGCCATAGAATATTCTAAAGACACTAGCACCATTAGAATTAAAGAACTTCATAGTAGTCTAGAGGCACAACGGTTGTGTCTGACTGAAAGGAACTCTGAAAAGGAGTCAGAGCAGGCTTTAAAGGTTTCTTTTGTTAAGAAGAATAAGAAGCAAGCATGGATAGCGAACAAGAAAATGAATGTTCAAAAGTCAGAAATTTCTTCTTCTTCAGAAGAGAATAAACATAAGAATGTTCAGAAAGGAAAGGATAAGTTTGATAAGAGAAAGGTTCAGTGGTATAATTCTAACAGATTTGACCACTTTGCCTTTAATTGTTGGTCAAATAAAGAAAGCAAGAGTGAAGAAGCCAATATAGCAAAAAGAGATTCAGAGGATGAATTTGTGCTATTGATGGAATCTAAGAATGAAGGTGAAAAAATGATAGACTGTGGTGTGATCGGTGGAAATAGAACTGACTGTTTTTTAGTGCTGGTTTCGCGAAATGTCGCGGTAAGCAAGAGTCGCCACCGTCTTTTATTTTCTCCAACATGGAAAGGACAAAAGCACAACAAAATTCCTTATGAGAACGTTTCTCGGTTCGGGAGGTAGATTTATAGAAAGAGAAGGTGTTAGCACCCTTTCTATCCATGGTTATCCATGGGCTCTTAGGTACTTGCTCTTATGTTTTCAAAATGTTTGCTTTTCAAAAATGTGAGTGGGCTTGAAAAAGTTTCTTTGAAAGATTTCTGAATAACTCTTGTATCTGCCCTAAAGAGTGTTTGAAAAATTTGTTTTGAAAGCTTTTGAAAGTGTAAGGTGTGAAAAGTATTTTGTTTGTTTTTGAAAAGAGCAAGTACCCATGAGTCATCTACCTACCCTAAGGAATTAAGTTGTGTGAGTGTCCTTTAGGTAGTGCCATCCCACCATTGAGAGGTAGGTAGCACCACCGTTGGAGGTGTTCGGGTCAATTCGATTGTAGGGACAGTGTGGTCACCGAAGCAACAATAGGACACCTTAGAAGCTACCCTTATGTCCTTGATCCTTTTTTAATCCGAGGCAACCGTTTCGAGGCAACTGTTTCGAGGCAACTGTTTCAAGGCAACTGTTTCAAGGCAACTGGATCATGGACATAAGGACCGCTAAGACGTCCTATACTTGACGACCACGTTTCGAAGGCAACAAGTGAGGCGTATCCTAAAAGTGGTGTGTGTATTTGTGTGTTGTATTCAGTTAATGTTTGTCTTGTTAATTAGTGAGCTACGAGTTGTTTTTATTTACATACATTCTTTCATGCAAGTTAACAGTTAAGGGGTGCGGAAAGTAAATTGCGGAAAAATAAATCCTACGCTATTACAAGGCGCGGGTCTATACATCGCCAAAAATTACAAAGACCCGTTTTTTAGTAAATGAGTACGGAAAGTAAATAAAAACAGTAAAGTCCTAATTACTATTACATGTCCAGAGCAATTACATAATAATAAACTGTGCGCGAATTAAATCAGAATGTTCTAAGGGTGTTGACCCTTTTTAGAAAAGAAAATTGATTTTTTTGGTCTTTTTGGTAATTAAATGAAATTAAAAACTAATTAATGACTAATTGATTATTTTAATTAAAAGAAAATATTTTTTTGTTTTTTTTATGTTTTTATGAAATAAAATAAAAATGAAAGAAACAAAATTAAAAGTTAATCCTAAATCTAAGTTATTTTAATTATTTAAGAAAAGGAATTACAATTGCCTAATTAAACTATTTTGGTTAATATTTATTTACAAAATAAAATAATAATAATGATAATAATGTTAATTCTATTTTTTGGTTTTTTTATGAAAATGTGCTAATTAAGTTAATTGTTAATAATAAAAATAATTAAAGGGTTAGTGATCTGACCTGATCAGAAATGGACCGTCACGGCTGGCTCCGAGCTGAAAGTTTTGAACGAGGTAGGGGGGGGGGGGGAGGGGGGGGGGGTACCTGCAAGACACTCCGATGCTGAAGTAAGTAGAAGCACGAGCAGGCAATAGAAAGTATAGGTAGAATGATGAATACCTGACCCTCTGGAAACAGAGGGTATTTATAGCCCCCAGCGCTGGGCCAAGGTTCCTTCATTGGGCCAGGCAGGTTTGGCCCAATGGAGGAACTGCCAGGTTCTACGTGCGTAGTGGGGACCCGCATGTGGTCCCCTTCCTGGATGTTCTGCGTGAAGTGCGGGCGGACGGAGACGCGGTCTTTTCGGGGTCTCGTTGGGAGTGCAGTGGACTGAGTCTGCCCTAGTTGGGGTGCTCGAGGTGATGTCGAGCTGGACAGCAGGATGTCGAGCTGGAGATGTAGAGGTCGAGCAAGTAACCTCAGGGAGCACGTCGGGCACGACTGTGACCCTTTGGTCGGCGTGGTCCTCAGCAAGTCCATTTGGATTGGGCTTCAGCAATGCTATTGGGCCTGTCGGGCCCAGTCCAGAACAGGAGCCCCCCAAGTCGTGGTTCCTTTGTTAGGAGCCATGGCTTGATCTCAGGTCGTTTCTGCTTCGGGGTCTCGCGCCTGGGTCAGAGATGTAGGTCCTCGAGGGCCTCTCCGTGTCGTTCTCGGGGACAAATCTTTCACGGTGGATGCTCGGAGGATCCTCACCGGCGCGTGTCTTTCGAGCAGACGAGGCATCTTTCGGGAACTGTGCCGCCACCCTATGATGATAGGGTCATCATTGCGTTGGGAGTAGTGCGTCGAGGAGAGAAACTCCGTGGTTGCCCGAGGTGACGTTTGGTATTCCACGTCATCACTATAAATAGGATCCTTGGGCCCCATAACTCGTTTCTACTCTTTGCGCTCCTACTGCTGCTGTTCTTCCAGATTTTTCATAGCTGCGATCTCCGTTACAGATTCTTTTCCTCCGTAGCCGAATCCACCTCTTGATTCCAAGTAAGTGACTTATCTTCTTTATTTTCCTGTTGTAATGCATGATTTTCAGCGTTTGTAGACGTTTTAGGGACTGTGCGCGTGGGACTAGCCCGGTAAACTCATGTTTAGCTCGACATATTTATGCTTAGGACCGGCAAACACATGCTCGTGGCCGGTAGATACATAGTTTAGGTAATAATCTGCAGCGCTGCCCGGGGTCTTCATGATCCAGGGCGCCTGATTCATGATTGTGCTCGGTATGTTCATGGTTCTGGCCGTAGATTTCATGATATTGCTCGCCATGTTCATACCTTGGGTCGGCATGTTGGAGAGTGGCCGTGTTGTCGGTTTGGAGAAGGGCCCATCGAGTTATCTGGACGTCGGGGAGGCGACTGCTTTCTTGTTGCAAACTAACTTTTGTGGTCGTGCATGGAACGACGTGGTTTGTCGTACACTACACCTGGTCCGCTAAGTCGAGCGTATGGTTTCGTGCCCAATTGACTGGTTTCCTGTGCTCTGCAGGTAACCATGGCGGACGAGCCGTGCTCCTCTGGACGCCACGAACATGAGGAACAAAGTGTCGATGAGGCGGTGAGCTTGATTGATATTGTCGACGACCCTTTGTTGGATTGGGTGGGCGCCGAGCCCCGAGGAATCGCGTCGATATATAGCCGGCGTGACCGAAAGCCATATGCTGTCCTCGAAGCGGGCCAGGGCCAGCCTGATTTCCAAAAGAATTTCGTTGTCACGCGTCCGACCTCCCGTGCCCGGATCTGCTCGGTGTACCCAGAGTATAGCTTCCCGATGTACGAGATCGCGTTCAAAGATCTTGGGCTGCAGCTGCCCTTCAGTGACTTTCAGACCGGGGTCTTCGCCCATCTGGAGCTGGCCCTGTCGCAGTTACACCCGAACTCACTCGCCTTTATCCGGGCGTTTGAGCTGACATGTCGCTTTCTGAGGATCGGGGCGACCATACCGCTCTTCTTCAGAATTTTTCATCTGCAGCGCCAGTCCCGAGGAGGGAAACACAGCTGGGTCTCCTTAAAACAGTCGAGGAGACTATTCAAAATGTACATGGACTCCGTAAGGGGTTTTAAAGACAAGTGGTATGTCATGAGGCCAGTTACCACGTCTGCTTTAGGATCCCTGTACGAGGAGGAGGCTCCCATAAGCGATGATGACGGGGAGGAGGTCTTAGACAACGATGGGTATCCCGTGATGGCCCGTACAGCCAAGTTCCCTGTGCATTGGATGTTCAGGCACTACGAGCACGGGACTGGATACTATCATACCGCTGCGGGCGACATGTGTTCGGAGGATGAGGAGGCGTACGCCACTCTTTGTCGGTTCGTCGACAGCTTCCACCCCGCCCGGTGGGCCACGAGGGAAGTGGAAGATGTCTTGGATGCAGAGGGTTATACGACATTTGAGTCCCGGCCGATTGATACTAAGGCACTCGTGGAGTGTCAGACGTTCAGGCAGGCTGCTCGTCTGCTAGGTCGTTTATTGCTTGAATTTCTTTGCTCGTCATTTATTTATGAACTTGCTCGACACTAACCCGTCTTTTATTTTGTGCAGGTTCGATGGCCGGTCGAAGGGAAAGACTTTTGAAGCTGTCTTGCGACCAGAAGCGGGGCAGGAGGGTCGTGAAGGCTCCCCAGGCGACGAGGATGGGCCTGCCACATAGTCTGGGCGCTCCTCAGGTGGTGAGGGTGGATTCGTCGCCCAGCTCGGGGGCCGCGTCGGACGAGATCCCAGAGGTTCAAGAGGTCGATCCTAATGCCGACCTGATACAAAGAAAGAGGACCCGGGTGGAAAGCGGTCCGGCTGTCAGCGAGGACACCAGCGCCGTCAGGTCTTTCGGGTTCCCCCCTTGTTTCAAAGAGGAGGGTTTCTTCGAGAGATTCCCTCTATCCGTGGTTGCCGACGAGGCTGAGACTATCAAGAGGATGAGTAAGGAAGATCGGAAGAGGCACCTGGCCGCCAACATGGACGGGCTGGTGAAAATGGCCGAAATGGCCCTGGTGTTGTCCGAGGAAGGGGGGGATCCTGTCCGTATTGAAGAACTTGAGCAGGAGAAAGCGGCTCTCACCTCGAGCTCGCGGAAGTTGAGGACTGCCCTGGAACGCTCCGAGGAGATGTTCCGCGAGCAGGCATCGCTGCTGGATGCTGAGAGGGAGATGCTGGTCCTGGAGAAAGAAAGGTCGGGGAAGCTGGCCGAGGAGGGAGAGCTTCTCCGTGCGGACAGGGATCGTCTGGAGACCGACGTCGGGCGCTTGACCCAACAGATCGAGGACATGAAAGGCGCCATGCTTCCTACCGAGGACGAGCCGGAGGACATAGCGGCTTTGAAGAGTCAATCGGAGCTGGTCGCCCATATCCGCCTACTCGAGGCAGATTGCGTCGGTGCTCTGGAGGAGGGGTTCGACTCCGCAGTCGGCCAGATTTCCTTGTTAAACCCTGGTTTGGTCACTGAGGGGACGGGCTACACACATCAGATAGTGGATGGCATGATCGTGCCCCCGCCTGACTCTCCAGTTGTCGACGCTGATGGTTCTGGGGATGCCTGATCGTAGGATAGCGGGCCTGCGTGCCTTTGATATTTGTATTTTTTGGGCCTGCGTGCCCGTTGGTTGTACTTTATGAACATCGTCGGCCTTCTTGGTCGGTTTATAATTTTTTGCTTTGCTGCCTTCGGGCATTTATTTTGAATGAATGCTGTTTTACATTTGATTGTTGCCCGTGCTTTAAATCTTATATTTTTGCATAAAATTTAGCCTAAGTCATGGGCCCGAGGAGTGCCCGTAAGTGGCTGTGATTTGGCGGGCGAGTCTGCCCGTCTTTCATTTGTATGCGTGCCCGGCCTTCTTTCGCTGTCCAGAGTCACCTAAGTGTTGCACTCGAGGGGAGAGACTTCCCTTTGACCCTTTTAGATGGCCCGTCATTCTTGACGACTTGTCGGGCATATGGAGAGAAGTTGCTCAGTCGGGCGCGAAGCCCGGTAGGGACTATTCGCCCTTGGCGTGAACTGCCCATCGCGAGCTGGGTGTTCTGCCTTACAGGTACTACGACGGTGGTGCTCGGTGTAGCTGTCCACGTCGTGCACTATCGATCGGTCTCGTTTGTTGAGCGATGTTGTGCGATTTAGCCATATGTCGGGCTCGTACCTCAGCCTCTATACGGAGTCGGACGTTTTTCCTCGTCGACTGGGCGCGGGTGCCGATGGTCGAGGGTCCTAGGTGTTGGTAGTTTTTAACTATAGTACTGCTTTAGCTTAGCAGCGTTCCAGGGTCGTGGTAATGGCTCTCCGTCTAATTGCTCGAGATAGTACGCCCCGGTACCAGTGGTGCCGTGGACGCGATAAGGTCCTTCCCAGTTCGCGGCCAGCTTCCCTTCGCGGGAATCCTTCTGGTTCCTACGTAATACCAGGCTGCCGATTTCGAACTCGCGCTTGATGACCTTGTCATTGTGGCGTAGAGCCACTCATTGTTTTAGGGTGGCTTCGCGCAGGGCTGCACCCGATCGGATTTCCTCGACTAGGTCGAGTTCGTCCCTTAGCGCCTCGTCATTCATTTCTTCGTCGAGGGGGTTCTCTGTTCGTCTGGAAGGTTCCATGATTTCAACTGGGATAACGGCCTCGGTGCCATACGTCAACCGAAATGGGGTCTCGCCCGTCGTTGAGTGGGGCGTGGTTCAGTATGCCCACAAGACGCTGTGGAGCTCATCGACCCATCCCCTCTTGGCCTCGCCGAGTCGACGTTTGAGTCCTCGGAGGATGACTCTGTTCGCGGCTTCGGCTTGCCCGTTGGTCTGGGGGTGCTCGACCGACGTGAAATGTTGCTTTGTACCTAGTTTGGTGACGAAGTCTTGGAACCCGTGGTCGGTGAACTGGGTACCGTTGTCGGTCACCAGGGCCCGCGGAATTCTGAATCTGGCGAGGATGTTTCTTTTGTAGAAACGGAGGATATTGTGCGAGGTGATTTTTGCGAGGGCCTCGGCCTCGATCCATTTCGTGAAGTAATCCACGGCGACGATGAGGAATTTGTTCTGATAGGTTCCTTGCACGAAGGGCCCGAGGATGTCCATACCCCACCAGGCGAATGGCCACGGGGACGACAGTATGCTCAGGTCGTGCGGGGGGGGGCGAGGTGCATGTCCCCGTGTTTCTGGCACTTATCACATTTCTTGACGTGCTCCTTGGCATCCTGCTGCATCGTCGGCCAGTAGTATCCCGCTCGAAGGGCTTTCCTTGCTAAGGATTTACCGCCTGTTGCACCCCAAAATTTGCCCTCCCATATTCTTCAAAGAAATTGCCAAGCCAAGCTGCAAAATTTCCCAAGGGGTTGCTCAGTGCAAAGGTCTCCTATACAGTCAAAACTAGGGTTTGTGTTCTGATCAAAGAAATGAAGTTTTCAAAGGACCAATCAAGTCTCATATGCTTACAAAGATGGTCAAGCATCCTCATATCAAGTTTCAAGGCATTCAGCTCAAAATTGCACAGTCAAAACCCTAAATTGCACTACAGTCAACTGTAGGGGCAAAATGGTCATTTGACAGTCAAAAGTTCAAATTTTTGGTCAACATATCATTTTGAAGCCACAAACATCATTTGATCAATGCTTGATCATGATTCTCAAAATTTGGCTCAGAAATCATCAAAGATGCAAAAGTTACTATATTTGGACAGTTGAAAAAGTCAACTGAAATTGACCAGGGCATAACTTTCACATGGATTATCAGAAAAATCCCATCCAAAGCTCATTTTGAAGAGAAAGACATTTCATACAACTCATCTTCATACTTCAAGTCCAAGAAATGCTCTCACAAAAAGTTATCAATTTCAACATTATAGGTCATTTTCAAAAGTCAACAAAAAGGGACTTTAAGTCAAAGGCCATAACATGAGATTGGTAAATCAAAATGACATGGGACCAAAGACATTGGTTAGAGGACTCAAAGACCTTTCCAAAATGTCCAAGAACATGAGAAAATACTAAAAATTGAGCAAGTTATGCCTTGTGGAAGTTGGGAAATCTTTGGATATTTTGAAAAGTCAACATTGATCCAAATGACCTAAAAATGCTAATGGGCCCATTTTTCTTCCAAGATTCATCATTCTAAACATGTGCACGACCATTTGGCCCAAAGGGAAGTATTTTCTCATTTTTTATTTATTTATTTGAATTTCTATTAATATTAATTCATTTAAATCATTTTAATATATGGAAAATATTTAATTCACCCTAACCAATCTTTTTGTACACATTCTAGACTCAATATTTCGTGCATATGCCAATTAGGAAAGATTTGGTTTGATTTGATCATGATTTGCACAAAAGGACATGGAAAAGATATGAAACATAATGGTGAAAAATCAATTTGCAAAATCATTGATTGGAAGAGATTTGATTCAATTTTCTTAACCTAATGCCTTCACTACAAAGCCAGGAACACAAACCTAATCGTGCTACACTGAAAGCTGCGCTAGAGACCCATATAGAAACTTGAAAAATTCTCCATAAAACTCAAAACTGAAAGCAGTGTTCTAGGTCGATTCAAGCCCTAATATTCATTCCATTGGCTTCCTCAAGTCTCCCTGAACACGTTCCAATCAAAAACAATAACTCAAACTCCAAGAATTGGTAGATGGAACGCAAACTGCATCAAGAAAATTGCTTAATCGTGTTTTAATTTTGAAGCATAATCATTGCATTTTTTTTATAGATTATTACTCGTTGATGATTTCTGATGCTAACTGTATAATTTAATTTTGTTTTTGTGCTCCCAACGCGACTTCACCATGTTAGTTTTCTAGGGTTTTCAGAGCTTGAATTTAGGGCTTTTGCAAAGAGGAAAAATCAAGACTCCAGACCACCACCATTCCATTCAGCAGACCTAGACGAAGAAGAAACACTTGTCGCGATCAATTTATGATCCCTACAGCGCTATTCGCTATTTTCCCTAAAGCCCTCTAAACCCACGCGTGGAAAACCGTTGCGTTTGTTCTTTGTTTTACAGGGATGGTGGAGAAGATGACGTGCTGTCAACTCATGATACGTTGATTTAAATTTCGCGCGTTTCTCTCCACTAACGCGTTGTTTCTTTTTATATTATTTGATTATTACTTATATATCAAAGCGCGCAGGTTGGTATAGTTGGTAAGCAGAAGCATTGGCAATACACGTGACCTGGGTTCGATTCCCAGGTCTGAACCACTTCAATAATATTTTTCCATAACGTTTCCCATGCAGCTTCAGTAACGTAGACGCACCATATGTCCCAGATCAAACCTTGCCACGTTCATCTGGAGATCTAATCAAAGGCTGAGATTGGAAGCACACCCTGAACCCTAGTCAAAAGAGCCACATGGCGCCTGGAAAGTCAACAAATTCTGAAGGTCATTGGGCCAGATTTGCTTGGACAATACCTCCACTTTAGGGCCTGAACCCCCCCTGGTTTGCAATTTTCTTTCTTTTTATTTTATTTTTTAATTATTATTTTATTTGCTTTCTTGTTAATTTAATTAATTATTTTTTACAAAAAATATAAAAAAGGCCTAAAAAATCAGAAAAGACAAGAAAAAACCTAATAAATATTTTATTCTAATATTTTCATAAATAAATTGCATGTACATGAACTAAATTCAAATTAGAGTTTTAATGTTAATTCTTTTAATAATAAAAATACAAAAAAATAGAATTAGGTTTAGTTAATTTTTATTCTTTTAATTTTTCTTTCCCATAATATTATTTATTTATTTATTTTTATAATTAAATTGTACATAAATAACTTAGGTTTAAATTAGGTCAAAAACTTTAATATTTTTCTTAATAACTTAAAAAATAATTAGAACTAGGTTTAATATTTTATTTTAGTTTTAATTAATTCTTTTTCCTATCAAATCTTAAAAACACAAAAATACCAAAAATATTTTCTTTTTATATTAATTTTAATTCCTTATTAATTTAATTTTGCAAAAGGGTCCAACGCCCTCGTTCGTAATTTATTTAATTCGCGTATTTATTTTATTTCGCTTAATCAATTATGTACCTCTCCCAAAGCTTTGTAAACTTATATTTCTCGCACTTTTATTTGCTTTATTTATTTTTCTGTCAAATCGGGTCCGGTTTAATTTTTGCGATGTGGACCCGCGCCATTTGTAATAGCCTTAGAATTTACTTTTCCGCACTCTTTTAACTGTTAACAAAAAAGCATGCAAGAATGAATGGCCTTAAAAATAAAATCAAGCGTAGATCACAACAAACATGACAAGACAAATATCAATGAAAACGACACACGAATCGCACACACCACCCCTAGGGTACGCCTCACTGTTGCCTTGCCTCGAAAGGTGATCGTCGAGTAGAGGATGTCTTAGTAAGTCCTCATGATCCGGGAACCTGGCATGAGGGTAGCTTCTAAGGTGTCTTCCTATTGCTCTGGTGATCACCATATCCTGAACCTCGAATTGACCCGAACACCTCCAACGGTGGTGCTACCTACCTCTCAATGGTGGGATGGCACTACTTTAAAGGACATTTACACAGACGAATTCCTTAGGGTAGGTATGTTCTCGTAGATACTTGCTCTCTTTAAAAACAAGACAAATCAAAATCTTTTCACACCGACACTTTTCAAAAGCTTTCAAAACAATTTTTCCAACACTCTGACGCATGAGTCGAACTGGAATTTTCAAAGAAACTTTTTAAAACCCATATTGAAAAGCAAACCAACAATTTTGAAAACACATTGAGCAAGTATCTAAGAGCCCATGGATAACCATGGATAGAAAGGGTGCTAACACCTTCCCTTTCTATAATCTACCTCCCGAACCGAGAGCAATCTCTTTAAGGAATTTTTCTGTGCTTTTGTCCTTTCCATTTGGAGAAAATAAAAGACGGTGGCGACTCTTGCTTCCGCGACATTTCGCGAACCAGCGTTAAACAGTCAGTTCCAGATCCACCGATCACAGAACTGGCGACTCTGCTGGGGAAATCTTATAAAGTGGGGTGTACCTTAGGGCTAGGTCATAACTGTGTTTTCACTTGTATTGATTTGCTTGCTTTACTATTGTGGGTTGCATCGGAGATACATAGATCCTAACCCGGATCTGGGGATACCCTGTTTAGGTAGCATAAGTTGTGAGGGACCTGTCCGGCGTAGACCGACACGGGTGAAGCAGTGGCTACGTTGGTGTGGCACCTTAGTCTGTACCGATATCCCTTGTGTCGCAACGAGGAGAATATGGGTCTTCTAAGGAGTCATTAAGCACCAACAACCTTAGAACCTTAATTGACACAACTTGGCCTTTAGAATTGTAGCAGTATGCTACGCCCATTGAGGCTAAACTCTCGTGATGGTTCTGGCCGCAAGAAAAGATTGCGATGCTGGAGTTATGACCGATTGAGGGTAGTCAATGATATTGGGATCCTCTAAGAACCCGGTTACTTTTGATTAGGACAGGTGTGAACCAACAAACTGAAAGAGGGTAGTACCTAGACCTCATGCTGGCCTAAACTTTAGGGGCTTGCCTTGTGTGACTTGTGTGCCTTACTATGTTTGCCTTTGTATCTGTATGTGGTGTGCTTTATCATAACATCATAGCATCATGAGCATTGCATGCATCATGCATAAGGACTGACCATTTCAAAGACAAGAGGGTTTCATCTTTGCTATGTTTTGTAGGACATTATGATGCCTGTACGAAGGAACACTATCCGGTTCAACTTTGTTCGTTCACCTGAGTTGCTTGATGAGTTGGTTGGCAGAATTCCAAATGACACTTCCTTCATTCAGAGGCATGGCTCCCTTCTCAGTTTAGTCACTGCAAAGCGGGATCAACAGTTGATGAGTGTTCTGACCCAGTTCTATGACCCTCAGTACCAGTGCTTCACCTTTCAAGACTTCCAGCTGGTCCCTACCCTGGAAGAGTTCTCTGATTTGCTTGGTATCCCTATCTTGGATCAGACTCCCTTTACTGGTTGGGAAAAGACCCTCAGGCTTGAGGATGTTGCTGCAGCTCTTCCTTTGACCCATCAAGAGGTAACAGACAACTGGGTGACTAGAAGCGGAGTTAAGGGTTTCCTGGCCAAGTTTCTAATTGGCAAAGCTAACAATTTCTGGAATGACCTGGACTTTAGGGCATATGAAGACATCTTGGCTCTCCTAATCTATGGGTTAGTCCTGTTTCCTAATCCTGACAACTTCATCAATGTCACCGCCATAAGGATCTTTATGTCTCAGAATCCTGTGCCCACTCTCTTGGGTGACATCTTGCAACAACTTCATGCCCGTACTACCCGAAGACGAGGAACCCTGTGGTGTTGTATCCCTTTGTTGGTGAGGTGGTTTATTTCGCACCTCCCTAAGTTCGTACTGAAGAATCAAGAAGGAAGAGGTTGGGCTCATAGGTTAATGTCTCTCACCGATAAAGACATCATTTGGACTTGCAGAGGTTTGGATGAGATAGCCATTATTGATCGGTGCGGGGAATACCCTAATGTTCCTCTGATTGGTACCCAAGGAGGGATCTCTTACAATCCATGTCTAGCACTCCGTCAGTTTTGAAGAGCAAGAAGAGCAGGTCCCCATGAGATGTTGGTGCCTCACATCAGTTTCGAGTTTCAGGTGGATAGTGACGAGCTACGTCGTAGGTTCATCAAGGCTTGGGACAAGGTTCATAAAGCTGACCCACAAGAGCTAGGGCCAAAGACTTCTTTACCTATGGAAGCCTACTACAAATGGGTCCGCATCCGTGCTCAGAAGTTAGGTATGCCGTATGAAGCTGTCAGACCCGTCATTCTTGAGTGTCCTGACAAAGATGGTGTTCCTCCCACTGTCCTTCCTCCTCAGATACCTACTGATTATGAGACATTGAAGAGATCTTGGTCGCAACTGCGAGAAGAACGGGATTCTTACCGGGAAAAGTTCAACGAGCAGGAATCAAAGATCCAGAAGCTGACAAAGCAGTTGGAGAATGAGAGAGCTCTGAATGCCTACATCCGTACCGAGAAGAGGAGACCATGGGATCAATAAGGAACTCTGAATGTGCCTTTACAGTTTTATTTCCTTTCCAGTATTTCCTTTCATGTAACGCCTAAGGGCAACTTGTTGAATAATTTCAGTTGCAAAGTTGAATCTAATGAAGTGTGTTCTTTTTTGTTTACAAAGTTGATTCCCGATTGTCTTTGAAAACATAATTCATACGCATTTCATACATCATGTGCATAGCAGGTTTTTCCCCTTTTCAGGTTGCTTACAGTTCTTCGTTGTTTATTTCAGCATCATGAATCCCGAATCTGCATCAACTGAGACATCAATCAAGGCTCTTCAGGTGCAGAATGCACAATTCCAGGAATTAATCAAAGGTCTGGCTAAAGGCCAAGAAGAACTGAAGGCTATGCTCCTGAAGAAGGAGAAGAAGAAGAAGAAGAGAAGAACTGTTCTGTTCAACTCAGGCCGAAGGTTTGGCAACACTCTGCAGCATGAAGAGGCTGGTTCTTCTGTTGGCAAGAGTCCTTCTCAGGCAGAAGTAAAGGTCCCTAGTCCGGTAGTCTCCGACAACGAGACTGATTTTGATGAAGAGCAGTACCCTCCTGCAGACGACAGATATAAGCAACTGGAGGACAGGTTGAAGGCTATGGAGGTTCAACAGGTACCTGGGCTGGATTTCGGAGATTTGGGTTTGTCGACTGGTGTGATTATCCCGCACAAGTTCAAAGCACCATCCTTCTCCAAATATGACGGGGCGTCTTGTCCCAAGCTGCATCTAAGGTCCTATGTTCGGAAAATTCAGCCGTACTCTGCGGATAAGAATCTATGGATCCACTTCTTCCAGGAGAGTCTTTCAGGGACTCACCTCGAATGGTTCTATCAGCTGGATGGGACCAAGGTTCGTAACTGGGAGGAGTTGGCTACTGCTTTCTATAAGCAGTATCAATATAATGCCGACCTTGCCCCCACACGTACCCAACTCCAGGGTATGGCGTTAGGTGCAAGCGAAGGTTTTAAGGAGTACGCTCAGAAGTGGAGAGACCTGGCTGGTAGGGTGCAGCCACCATTGACTGATCGGGAGTTGGTGGACATGTTCTTGGGGACCCTATCTGGGCCATTTTTCAACCATCTCATTGGGAATTCTTCTGCTGGGTTCACTGATTTGATTCTGACTGGAGAGAGAATTGAAGCTGGGTTGAAGTCTGGGAAGATTGTAAAGGGTGCATCATCTAGTTCGGAAAAGAAACCCTTCAAGAAGGAGTCTAGTGCCGTGTATGGTTCTAGGAAATCAGAGAGACCTGAGCACCGCCAATCTGTCAGCGCGGTGATGATTGCTAAGCCTGCTGCCGCTCCTCGGCCAAACAATCCTCAAAGGGCTGAAAGACCCCGGCGAGAGTTTACCCGGTTAAGCATGACCCTATCACAGATCCTGCCACAGTTGCTCTCCACTAACTTAGTGACTGTCAGGGAGGCCCCGAAGTTCCCCAATACAATATCTCCCAAGTACAACCCGAACGCTCGTTGTGCTTACCATTCAGATAGCCCGGGGCACTCTACCGATGACTGTTGGGCACTAAAAAACAAGCTACAGGACCTCATTGACGCTAAGAAGGTACAGTTTGAGGCATCTGACAAGCCTAACGTAGTGACAGCTCCCCTGCCTGCTCATGGAGTTAATGCTATCGGGGATGAAGAGGAAGTTGATGAAGCTGAGTTTGATAGCTGGATCTGCCCGGCAACCGACAGTGGACTTAACAATTGGAGCGCAAAGGACAATCTCCCTGTTTCTTTTGTTACTAAGTAATGAATTCCTATGTTTTGTTATTTTGTAATAAACAATGATAAACTCTATGGCCTGGTGTCTTACCCGAGGCACCGTGGTTCTATTTGTGAGGGCATACAAACTGTCATTTCATATATCATGAATGAAAATCTTGGACGTATTTTTCGCATTGCAAATATTGTGTTCCTTTTCTGTCTTTCATTTCCTTTACATAATTTTCAAAACAGCTGTATTTACACACACACTCACTCATACAGGTTCCAATCCACTCTGGATCTCACTGATAACAACTCTGCTACTGCCAATTATGACTTCGAAAATCCGACCAACTTAGCCGAAGACGAAGGTGAAGATGATTGCGAAGTGCCTGGCGAGCTTGCAAGACTGTTGCTTCAGGAAGAGAGGGCAATTCAACCCCATGAAGAGCCAGTGGAAACCATAAACTTGGGTACTGAGGCAGACAGAAGAGAGGTGAAAATTGGTGCCAACCTAGAGCTCAGCGTGAAGCAACGGTTAACCAAGATGCTGCATGATTATATGGAGATCTTTGCTTGGTCCTACGAAGACATGCCCGGGTTGGATACCGATATTGTGGTCCATCATTTGCCAACTAAGGAAGACTGCCCTCCAGTTAAACAAAAGGTTCGTCGGATGCGTCCAGAGATGTCTGAGAAGATTAAAGCCGAGGTTATGAAACAGTTTGACGCCGGGTTCCTTGCAGTGACTTCTTACCCGCAGTGGGTTGCTAATGTGGTGCCGGTACCTAAGAAGGACGGTAAGGTCAGAATGTGTGTCGACTACAGGGATCTGAACAGGGCCAGCCCCAAAGATGACTTCCCCTTACCTCACATTGATGTCCTTGTCGATAATACAGCTCAGCACAAAGTATTCTCTTTCATGGATGGCTTTTCAGGTTACAATCAGATTAAGATGGCACCTGAAGACATGGAAAAGACTACATTTGTTACTCAGTGGGGCACCTTCTGTTACAAGGTCATGCCATTCGGGTTGAAGAATGCTGGGGCAACCTACCAACGTGCCATGGTTGCCTTATTTCATGACATGATCCATCACGAGATAGAGGTGTATGTGGACGACATGATCGTAAGGTCTCAGACTGAGGAAGAGCATCTAGATCATCTGCAGAAATTGTTTGACCGGTTGAAACTATACAAGCTAAGATTGAACCCTAACAAGTGCACCTTCGGGGTAAGATCTGGGAAGTTGCTAGGCTTCGTGGTCAGTGACAAGGGAATTCAAGTGGACCCTGCTAAGGTCAAAGCTATTCAAGAGATGCCAGTTCCTAGGACAAAGAAAGAAGTCAGAGGCTTTTTAGGACGCCTGAATTACATTGCTCGCTTCATCTCACATCTGACTGCTACCTGTGAGCCAATCTTCAAGCTACTGAAGAAAGATCAGGTAGTACGTTGGAACGATGAATGTCAGGCTGCTTTCGACAGAATCAAAGAGTATCTCCAAGAACCACCTATCCTTATGCCACCGGTGGAAGGGAGACCTCTGATACTATATCTGACAGTGCTTGACAACTCAATGGGGTGTGTGCTGGGGCAGCATGACGGGTCTGGCCGAAAAGAGCATGCCATTTATTACCTTAGCAAAAAGTTTACCGACTGTGAGACCCGATACTCACTGCTTGAGAAAACTTGCTGCGCTTTGGTATGGGCTGCTCGCCGGCTGAGACAGTATATGTTGACTCACACTACTTTGTTAATCTCAAAGATGGATCCTATAAAATACATATTCGAGAAGCCTGCTCTGTCTGGGAGAATCGCAAGATGGCAAATGATCTTGACGGAATACGACATTCAATATACAACCCAGAAAGCCATCAAGGGGAGTGTATTGGCAGACCACTTAGCTCATCAAGCTGTAGATGACTACCAATCAATGAACTTCGAGTTTCCGGATGAAAGCATCATGATTGTGAAGTACTTGGACCGGATGAAGGACCTGAGCCAGGATCCCGATGGTCTATGCACTTTGATGGAGCTTCCAATGCTTTGGGAAATGGTATCGGCGCCATCATCATATCCCCTCAAGGTACTCATACTCCACTCACTGCCCGGCTATGTTTCAACTGTACCAACAACATGGCGGAGTATGAGGCGTGCATCATGGGTCTTCAAGCTGCGATCGACCTAAGGATCAAATTTCTAAGTGTCTTCGGAGATTCCGCTCTTGTGATCAATCAGATCAAAGGAGAGTGGGATACGAAACATCCAAACCTGATCCCTTACAAAGAATGTGTGTTGGCCCTGATCCCCCACTTCACAGAGATAACCTTCGAGCACTTTCCAAGAGAAGAGAATCAGCTGGCTGACGCGTTAGCTACAATGTCTTCAATGTTCAAGGTCAAATGGGATAACGAGGCTCCCCGGATCATCATCTGGAAACTGGACGAACCGGCATACTGTTGTGATCTCGAAACTGAATTGGTGACTGAGAAGCCTTGGTACCACGAAGTGAAGAGATATCTGGAAGCTCAGGAATATCCTGAAGGTGCCTCTGTCAATGATAAGAAATTCCTGAGGAGGTTTGCAGCCAAGTTCTTCCTAAGCAACGGCATCTTGTACAAGCAAAACCATGATTCAACCCTACTGCGTTGTGTGGATAAGACTGAAGCAGAAAGAATCATGGAAGAGCTGCATGAAGGGACCTTTGGTACACATTCCAGTGGACATACAATGGCTAAGAAGATCCTACGGGCAGGATATTACTGGTCCACAATGGAAGCTGACTGCTACCAACACTCCAGGACATGCCACAAGTGCCAGATCTATGCAGATAAGGTGCATGTTCCTCCGGTTCCCCTGAATGTTCTGACTGCGCCTTGGCCGTTCGCAATGTGGGGCATAGACATGATTGGCGAGATTAAACCTACGGCATCTAATGGACATCGCTTCATCCTAGTGGCGATTGATTATTTTACGAAGTGGGTCGAGGCAGCATCCTATGCTACGGTAACCAAGACTGTTGTGGCACGGTTCATTCGACACAACCTGATCTGTCGATATGGCGTCCCTGAGCGGATTATTACAGACAACGGTACCAATCTGAACAACAAGATGATCGCTGAGCTCTGCGAACAGTTCAAGATACAGCACCACAATTCTTCTCCTTACAGACCGAAGATGAATGGGGCTGTTGAAGCAGCAAATAAGAACATCAAGAAGATCGTGCAGAAAATGACAGTGACCGATAAAGATTGGCACGAGATGTTACCGTTCGCTCTGCATGGGTACCGTACCTCAGCTAGGACGTCAACCGGGGCAACTCCTTTCTCTCTGGTTTATGGCATGGAGGCAGTCTTGCCGATCGAAGTACAAATTCCCTCTCTCCGGATAATGAAGGATGCAAATCTGAACGAAGATGATTGGATCCAGACACGACTTGATCAACTCAACCTCATTGATGAAAAGAGACTTGCTGTTATCTGTCATGGTCAGACGTATCAGAAGCGGATGATCAGGGCATTTAACAAAAAGGTCAGACCACAGGAATATCAAGTTGGGGATCTGGTTATCAAGAGAATCATCCTTCCTCAGAGTGATCCAAGGGGCAAATGGACCCCTACGTATGAAGGGCCATTTGTGGTTAAGCATGTGTTCTCAGGAGGAGCAATGATCTTAACCAACATGGATGGTGACGACCTTCCTCACCCCGCCAATGCAGACATAGTAAAAAAATACTACGCATGAAAAAAGACCCGCTAGGCTGACATGCCTAGGCAAAAATTAGGGCTTCCCGTCGAACCAAAAGGGTTCGGGCAAAATGAAGGGATGAAAATGAAAAAATCTGTACACCCGGCAAGTCGAAAACCTGAAAAGGCGACTTGGGCAAAAATGGGTATCCCGGTGGACCGAAAACCTGAAAGGGCGGTCCAGGCAAAAATTTGGGATAAAAGCGTAATACTATGTCTCATTGGATCACTTTGCATCCAGAATCCGGTATCTACATCAAGTTCAGACGGCATCGATCAGTCAGCTTCACCTTCAACCAAGGTCATCAAGTGATGAGACGCTCGGAGTTATAAAGGCAATAGCAGAGTTGAAACCCAGTGGATCATTCATTTCACACAGCTGTTTTATTTTCTTTTGTACAAAATTTGTATAAACTCTCTTGTTCGGCGACATTCCTCTTATTAGGACGTCAGCCTCTTGTACACAAAACGCCTATTTTCAGGCCATTCAAAATCAATACAAATATATTTTCAGTTAAACGTGCCAAGTGTTTTTCTTTTTCTGTTTTGTTTTGCGAAGAACGTCCAAGGTTCAATTTGTGATATATGCATTGACAATAATTTGCTAACTCATAAATATTTGCATACGAAACAAAGGAATTAATTGCAGGTGACACTAGAAACAGGGGAAATAAAAAAGTTGTCTAAACAATCCAATTGCTCTATCCTCCAAGGTACCAAGGTAGGTTCGGCTAAAGAACATAACCAGATACCTTAATTCCCCAGAGAGTGGTTCAGTAAAACAATACATTCTTCTCCAAGCTATTATCAGATTATCAAGGAAATTGAGTATCCTCCCGTAAATCTCAACCTCCCCAGCAGCAGCATATATTCTTAATAAGCATCCCCGGCAGTCTTGGTCTAAAGATTGTTCCCCGGCGGCGTATCAACATTCAAGGGGATTACTTCCCCAGCATATCAATACCTCCCCAGGAGAGTCCAATCCGGTTTCCCCAGGAAAGATGGAGTCCATTTCCCCAAGCAGTAAGCTTACCCCCAGTAGATTCTGGAAGCTTACCCTCGCAGAGCACGAACGCGTCGTCCGGCTTGATTTAAAGAGTTATTTCCTTAACAGGATATAACTGGGTTATCCTCAGCCAAAAGCCACGGAAAGAGCGTCCTCGACGAAGTCTTCTTACCCCAGCGAAGTCTGTCAACACTTCCAACAACAAGTGTACCCCCAGCAAATTATCAACACTCAGCAAAGCATCCCTCTTCCCACAGAGTATTGCTTCCCAGCATGGTCGTTAGAGTATCTTTTCTCCCCGCAGAATCCCCCATTTGCCAAGTTTATTCCGCAACGGAGTCATCTTCTCCTACCGGTATTCTTGCAGTTATCATCCCCAGCGGAAGCAAAATCTATTCCTCAACATCAGCCCAGGATACGACTTCCCGGCACCCGTCAAGGATTCACTTTCCTAGACGAAAAATACATTCATAAAACATCACATATATCATTATAGCATGCATAACGCATCATATCATACAAATCTCATTTATGTTGAGAACATTATTGCTTGATCCATATCATGCATTGCATATGACTGACCTTTACCTTTCAGGAAAGATGCAGTTAAGTTCTCAAAAACATATTTCAAAGCCTTCTCTAGTCCGGCTAAATCGACTCCCAACAGATTTTTCTGATGAAGGCTCAGTAGAAGTTATCCCAGATGGTTCCCTCTCCGACGATGAGTGTGAGGTGATAGTCTCCTATGGTCCCCTCTCCGAAAAGTGCGTGAGGTGGTAATTCCTTCTTCAGATGTTTCCCTCTCTGACGGTGAGTGGGAGGTGATAGTCTCCTATGGTCCCCTCTCCGACAAGTGCGTGAGGTGGTAATTCCTTTTTCAGATGTTTCCCTCTCCGACGATGAGTGTGAGGTGATAGTCTCCTATGGTCCCCTCTCCGACAAGTACGTGAGGTGGTAATTCCTTTTCAAGATGTTTCCCTCTCCGACGATGAGTGTGAGGTGATAGTCTCATATGGTCCCCTCTCCGACAAGTGCGTGAGGTGGTAATTCCTTTTTCAGATGTTTCCCTCTCCGACGATGAGTGTGAGGTGATAGTCTTCTATGGTTCCCTCTCCGACGGTGTGTGAGGTGATAGTCTCCTATGGTTCCCTCTCCGACGGTGAGTGAGGTGACAATTCCTTTTCCTATGATTCCCTCTCCGACGGCGAGTGAGGTGATTCCCTTTCAGATTATAATGGCCTATGGTTCTCTTCCCGATATTGCAAAGATGGTAGTTCCCACCAAGATTTTCTCAACGAGCGTTGTTGAAGTTAAAATCACCCAAGGTTCTCTTACCATTCATGCTAAGGTAGTAACCATACCTAGTTCGTTCATCTCCGTTTGAAGCCCCAGATCCAACTCCTGTAACCAGTCAGGACACATCTATACCAAGCATCTGAAAATCAGCTTCTGCAACGTGTCAGGTACTCATTTGTTCTTTTGCAGGTATGCAGGTTCTCGCTAAGGAGTCTCCTACGCAATCAACATCCAGATGGCATCTATAAGCCCATCATCCTACCCAACAATCTCTAAATGGCATCTATAAGCCCATTCCATCATCACTGCTACTATGTGAGCGCAAATTTCTGGGCACTCTAGTGTTCAATCATCTTCTACCCTCGGATTACGAAAGGCACGTCAGCCAATCTGCATCCTCAGGTCTAAGAAGATTGAACAGGGGCAACTGTTGCACCCCAAAATTTGCCCTCCCATATTCTTCAAAGAAATTGCCAAGCCAAGCTGCAAAATTCCCCAAGGGGTTGCTCAGTGCAAAGGTCTCCTATACAGTCAAAACTAGGGTTTGTGTTCTGATCAAAGAAATGAAGTTTTCAAAGGCCCAATCAAGTCTCATATTCTTACAAAGATGGTCAAGCATCCTCATATCAAGTTTCAAGGCATTCAGCTCAAAATTGCACAGTCAAAACCCTAAATTGCACTACAGTCAACTGTAGGGGCAAAATGGTCATTTGACAGTCAAAAGTTCAAATTTTTGGTCAACATATCATTTTGAAGCCACAAACATCATTTGATCAATGCTTGATCATGATTCTCAAAATTTGGCTCAGAAATCATCAAAGATGCAAAAGTTACTATATTTGGACAGCTGAAAAAGTCAACTGAAATTGACCAGGGCATAACTTTCACATGGATTATCAGAAAAATCCCATCCAAAGCTCATTTTGAAGAGAAAGACATTTCCTACAACTCATCTTCATACTTCAAGTCCAAGAAATGCTCTCACAAAAAGTTATCAATTTCAACATTATAGGTCATTTTCAAAAGTCAACAAAAAGGTACTTTAAGTCAAAGGCCATAACATGAGATTGGTAAATCAAAATGAAATGGGACCAAAGACACTGGTTAGAGGACTCAAATACCTTTCCAAAATGTCCAAGAACATGAGAAAATCCTAAAAATTGAGCAAGTTATGCCTTGTGGAAGTTGGGAAATTTTTGGATATTTTGAAAAGTCAACATTGATCCAAATGACCTAAAAATGCTAATGGGCCCATTTTTCTTCCAAGATTCATCATTCTAAACATGTGCACGACCATTTGGCCCAAAGGAAAGTATTTTCTCATTTTTTATTTATTTATTTGAATTTCTATTAATATTAATTCATTTAAATCATTTTAATATATGGAAAATATTTAATTCACCCTAACCAATCTTTTTGTACACATTCTAGACTCAATATTTCGTGCATATGCCAATTAGGAAAGATTTGGTTTGATTTGATCATGATTTGCACAAAAGGACATGGAAAAGATATGAAACATAATGGTGAAAAATCAATTTGCAAAATCATTGATTGGAAGAGATTTGATTCAATTTTCTTAACCTAATGCCTTCACTACAAAGCCAGGAACACAAACCTAATCGTGCTACACTGAAAGCTGCGCTAGAGACCCATATAGAAACTTGAAAAATTCTCCATAAAACTCAAAACTGAAAGCAGTGTTCTAGGTCGATTCAAGCCCTAATATTCATTCCATTGGCTTCCTCAAGTCTCCCTGAACACGTTCCAATCAAAAACAATAACTCAAACTCCAAGAATTGGTAGATGGAACGCAAACTGCATCAAGAAAATTGCTTAATCGTGTTTTAATTTTGAAGCATAATCATTGCATTTTTTTATAGATTATTACTCGTTGATGATTTCTGATGCTAACTGTATAATTTAATTTTGTTTTTGTGCTCCCAACGCGACTTCACCATGTTAGTTTTCTAGGGTTTTCAGAGCTTGAATTTAGGGCTTTTGCAAAGAGGAAAAATCAAGACTCCAGACCACCACCATTCCATTCAGCAGACCTAGACGAAGAAGAAACACTTGTCGCGATCAATTTATGATCCCTACAGCGCTATTCGCTATTTTCCCTAAAGCCCTCTAAACCCACGCGTGGAAAACCGTTGCGTTTGTTCTTTGTTTTACAGGGATGGTGGAGAAGATGACGTGCTGTCAACTCATGATACGTTGATTTAAATTTCGCGCGTTTCTCTCCACTAACGCGTTGTTTCTTTTTATATTATTTGATTATTACTTATATATCAAAGCGCGCAGGTTGGTATAGTTGGTAAGCAGAAGCATTGGCAATACACGTGACCTGGGTTCGATTCCCAGGTCTGAACCACTTCAATAATATTTTTCCATAACGTTTCCCATGCAGCTTCAGTAACGTAGACGCACCATATGTCCCAGATCAAACCTTGCCACGTTCATCTGGAGATCTAATCAAAGGCTGAGATTGGAAGCACACCCTGAACCCTAGTCAAAAGAGCCACATGGCGCCTGGAAAGTCAACAAATTCTGAAGGTCATTGGGCCAGATTTGCTTGGACAATACCTCCACTTTAGGGCCTGAACCCCCCCTGGTTTGCAATTTTCTTTCTTTTTATTTTATTTTTTAATTATTATTTTATTTGCTTTCTTGTTAATTTAATTAATTATTTTTTACAAAAAATATAAAAAAGGCCTAAAAAATCAGAAAAGACAAGAAAAAACCTAATAAATATTTTATTCTAATATTTTCATAAATAAATTGCATGTACATGAACTAAATTCAAATTAGAGTTTTAATGTTAATTCTTTTAATAATAAAAATACAAAAAAATAGAATTAGGTTTAGTTAATTTTTATTCTTTTAATTTTTCTTTCCCATAATATTATTTATTTATTTATTTTTATAATTAAATTGTACATAAATAACTTAGGTTTAAATTAGGTCAAAAACTTTAATATTTTTCTTAATAACTTAAAAAATAATTAGAACTAGGTTTAATATTTTATTTTAGTTTTAATTAATTCTTTTTCCTATCAAATCTTAAAAACACAAAAATACCAAAAATATTTTCTTTTTATATTAATTTTAATTCCTTATTAATTTAATTTTGCAAAAGGGTCCAACGCCCTCGTTCGTAATTTATTTAATTCGCGTATTTATTTTATTTCGCTTAATCAATTATGTACCTCTCCCAAAGCTTTGTAAACTTATATTTCTCGCACTTTTATTTGCTTTATTTATTTTTCTGTCAAATCGGGTCCGGTTTAATTTTTGCGATGTGGACCCGCGCCATTTGTAATAGCCTTAGAATTTACTTTTCCGCACTCTTTTAACTGTTAACAAAAAAGCATGCAAGAATGAATGGCCTTAAAAATAAAATCAAGCGTAGATCACAACAAACATGACAAGACAAATATCAATGAAAACGACACACGAATCGCACACACCACCCCTAGGGTACGCCTCACTGTTGCCTTGCCTCGAAAGGTGATCGTCGAGTAGAGGATGTCTTAGTAAGTCCTCATGATCCGGGAACCTGGCATGAGGGTAGCTTCTAAGGTGTCTTCCTATTGCTCTGGTGATCACCATATCCTGAACCTCGAATTGACCCGAACACCTCCAACGGTGGTGCTACCTACCTCTCAATGGTGGGATGGAACTACTTTAAAGGACATTTACACAGACGAATTCCTTAGGGTAGGTATGTTCTCGTAGATACTTGCTCTCTTTAAAAACAAGACAAATCAAAATCTTTTCACACCGACACTTTTCAAAAGCTTTCAAAACAATTTTTCCAACACTCTGACGCATGAGTCGAACTGGAATTTTCAAAGAAACTTTTTAAAACCCATATTGAAAAGCAAACCAACAATTTTGAAAACACATTGAGCAAGTATCTAAGAGCCCATGGATAACCATGGATAGAAAGGGTGCTAACACCTTCCCTTTCTATAATCTACCTCCCGAACCGAGAGCAATCTCTTTAAGGAATTTTTCTGTGCTTTTGTCCTTTCCATTTGGAGAAAATAAAAGACGGTGGCGACTCTTGCTTCCGCGACATTTCGCGAACCAGCGTTAAATAGTCAGTTCCAGATCCACCGATCACACCGCCCATGTGCTGGGCGTTGATCCCTTCGTGTATCTCCTGCAGTACTTCGGGGACTGCGGACTCGTCGATGCATTTCAGGAGGGGGATGGAGAATCCTCTTCGGTACAGTTTCTGCTTGAGAACTACGTAGGAACATGCTCGTCGCTTTGTGACTAGGGATGTCAATGGGGCGGGGCGGGGCTGGGGGGACACTTCCCCATCTTTTTCCCCGCCATCAAATTCATTCCCCGTCCCCGATCTCCGTCACGGGGGAATTTCTATCCCCATCCCCGTTCCCCGCGGATCCCCGTTCCCCGCGGGGATCCCCATAGATCCTACATTTATTCATTAATATTTTATTTTTTTAAAATGTTTATATTTTCTATAAAAATAAAAAGCACAAAGAATTCACATATTTATTATGTTATTAAAAATACTAGTATTTGACATTTCTCTCTCTTAATAAATACATGAATATTTATTTATTTATTTTTATAAATAAACATAAAGGAAATGACTAAAAAACCTAATCTAAAATATATATATTAAATTAACTATATTAAAATAATAGGCGGGGCGGGGTCCCCGCGGGGCGGGGGGTGTATTCCCCGTCCCCGTCCCCGAAATGCTCTCGGGGGAATTTTTCTCCCCATCCCCGCCCCCACGGGGGAAAATTCCCCATCTTTGGGGCCCCGAACGGGGCGTTCCCCGCGGGGATCCCCATTAACAGGTCCAAACTGACATCCCTATTTGTGACGGTAGCCTCGGCCTGGTTCGATGGGAGTTCGCCTTTTGTCAGGAAATTATAAACCGGGGTCATCCAGGACGTTGCATCCCCGATGGCATGGATCTCGACTGTAGTCGAGGGTCGTTCGATACTTGGACGCGCTAGAGATTCCTGGATGACGGATTTGTTCCCGCCCTTCTTTCGTGTGCTCGCGAGTTTGGACAATATGTCCGCCCTCGTGTTTTGCTCGCGGGGAACATGTGAAATTTCTGCTCGTACGAACTTTGTCATGTATTTTTTGACTAAGTTCAAATACTCGATGAGGTTGTCGTTTTTGGCCTGGTAGCTCCCCTGTACTTGAGAGGCGACGAGCTGGGAGTCAGTGTAGATCTGTACCTCGCGGGCTCCCAGGTCCTCAGCCAGTCTCAGTCCTGCGAGCAGGGCTTCGTATTCTGCCTGGTTGTTTGACGTCGGGAAGGAGAGAGCTAAGGAGTGCTCGATTACTACGCCTTCTTCGTTTTCCAGGAGGATTCATGCGCCGCTTACGGACGAGCTGGATGCTCCGTCGACGAAGATGGTCCACTTGTGTTCTTTCTCCGGGGGAGGGTCGTGAGTGGTCATTTTCGCGACAAAGTCGGCCAAGGCCTCTGCTTTCAGGGTTTTCCTGCTTTCGTACTGAATGTCGAATTCGGAGAGTTCCAAGGACCACTTTAACATTCTGCCCGCCATATCTGGCCGACCCAGGAGTTGCCTCACCGGTTGGTCGGTTCGCACGATGATGGTGTGGGCCAGAAAGTAGTGTCTGAGCCTCCTCGCCGCGTTGACGAGGGCCAGAGCAACCTTTTCTATCTGCTGGTGTGATCGGTGGATCTGGAACTGACTGTTTAACGCTGGTTCGCGAAATGTCGCGGTAAGCAAGAGTCGCCACCGTCTTTTATTTTCTCCAAATGGAAAGGACAAAAGCACAGAAAAATTCCTTTAAAGAGATTGCTCTCGGTTCGGGAGGTAGGTTATAGAAAGGGAAGGTGTTAGCACCCTTTCTATCCATGGTTATCCATGGGCTCTTAGATACTTGCTCAATGTGTTTTCAAAATTTTTTGCTTGCTTTTCAATGTGGGTTTAAAAGTTTCTTTGAAAAATTTCAGATCGACTCATACGTCAGAGTGTTTGAAAAGTTTGCTTTGAAAGCTTTTGAAAATGTGTTGATGTGAAAAGTATTTTTGTTTGAAATTAGAGCAAGTATCCTTGAGAATCTACCTACCCTAAGGAATTCGTCTGTGTAAATGTCCTTTAAAGTAGTGCCATCCCACCATTGAGAGGTAGGTAGCACCACCGTTGGAGGTGTTCGGGTCAATTCGATATTCGGGACGTGGTGATCACCAGAGCAATGGGAAGACACCTTAGAAGCTACCCTCATGCCAGGTTCCCGGATCATGAGGACTTACTAAGACGTTTTCTACTCGACGACCACCTTTCGAAAGGCAACAGTGAGGCGTACCCTAGGGGTGGTGTGTGTGAATTGTGTGTCATGTTTCAGTTATTTGTCTTGTCATGTTTGTTGTGTTCTACGCTTGATTTTAATTAGACATTCATTCTTTCATGCTTGGTTAACAGTTAAATATTTTGCGAAAAATAAATCTAAGACTATTACAAATGGCGCGGGTCTACATCGCCAAAATTAAACCGGACCCGATTTAGCGGAAAAATAAATAATGCGAAGAGATAAAGTGCAAAAAGTAAAATTACATGGCTTAGGGACAATTACATAATTATAATTAAACGACATAAGATAAATGCGCAAATTAAATAATTAAAACGAAACTAGGGCGTTGGACCCTTTTTGCAAATAATTAAAATTAATAAGGACTTAAAAATTAAAATTAAATGAGAATGATA
Source organism: Vicia faba (assembly GCA_948472305.1). Lineage (NCBI taxonomy): Eukaryota > Viridiplantae > Streptophyta > Magnoliopsida > Fabales > Fabaceae > Vicia > Vicia faba. The sequence goes on from OX451740.1 coordinate 2,035,975, forward strand.
TTTTTGTGTTTTTTAGATTTAATGAGAAAAAGGAATTAATTCAATTAAATTAAACGGCAAACCCTAATTCTAATACTTTTTTATTTATTATTAAAATATGATCTAAATTAAAACCTAATTTATTTATGCACAATTTTTAATTCATGAAAATAACTAAATAATATTATTCTAAAAGAAAGGGAAAAATTAAAAGAAAAATCAAAAAAAGATATTAAACCTAAATTCTATTTTTGGTGTTTTTTATTAAAAAGATTAAAACTATAACCTAATTAAACTAAATATTTACATATTTATTTGAAAATAATCATAATAAAATAAATATTATATTTTCTGGCATTTTTTGATCTTTATTATGTTTTTATATTTTGATTAAAATTTAAACAAACAATAAACATGATAATTAAAATCAAAATTAAAAAAGATATAAAGAAAAATAAAATTAGATTGGCAAACCATGGTGGGGTGTTGCCCCAAATAAGGAGGTATAGATCTGAAAAGCCTGGCCCAATAAGAGTTGATTCATTGACTTCTCCAATTTGGTGTACCAACGCGTTGACCTTGGCTCAGTGGACCTTCAATCTCAACCCTTGATCTGGGACCATTGGGCGTGTGTACGCTTGGATGAGAGGACGTATGGTACGCATGCATTCCTGAAACTGCATAGGATTTATAATTGAAAAATAATATGAGATTTTTGCCAGACCTGGGACTTGAACCCAGGTCTTGAGGGTGAACGCATTGGTAGCTTGCCAGCTGAGCTGTATGAGTCAATTGATATATTATGATAAACAAAATAATAAAAAGCAAAAAACAACGCGTGGTAATTAAAACGCGCGCAATTTCAAATAGACGAATCATTGGCTGCCACGACTTCTTCTCCTTCACCACCCCTGTAACATAGAACACAGAGGCAACGGTTTTGAAACGTTGTTTTAGAGGTGATTCAAGAAAATAGCGAATAGAACCATGGGCATCATAAATTGTTCGCGAGTATGCATTATTCTTCGTCTTGGCGCGCTGAACTCAACCATGGTATCCAGGGGTCCTGATTTTTCTTGATTAAGAAACCCCTAATTTTGAAAACCTGCAAACCTAATTTTTGACAATGGCGAAAACACATACATGGCATAAAAACACAATTAAACCTATTGGTTAGCATAAAAACATCATTACAAACAATAATCCATGAAGAAAAATGCAAAAGAATGCTTGATTGATGCTATGCGATTTCAGAATTTTCTTGGTACAGTTTGACTTCTTGGTACCAATTCAAGGCCTTTTTGCTGTTGTTAAGGATTGGAATGTGTCCAAGGATGTCTCAGGATGCTAATGGAACAAAAATCAAAGCTTGAATCGATCTAAAAGCTAGTTTTCAGTCTTGAGTTTTTTTGTGAAAAATTTCAATATGCAATGCTTGTTTTGGGCGCAGCTTTCAGTCTTAGATCATTAGGGTTGTGATGCTGATCATATATGGAGTGATTAGGTTAAGAAAAATTGGACAAAATCTTATGCATTGATGAATTTCAATATTTGATTTTACAAGATCTTTTTCAAATCTTTTTCTCATGGCTTTTGGTTCAATCATGCTCAAATCTTATCAAAACTTGCCATAATCAATTAAGCACGGAATATTGAGATTAGAATGTGCATAAAAAGATTTTTTAGGTTAGGTTTGATATTTTTCATATATTAAAATCATTTAAATGAATATAAATTAATATTAATTCAAATAAATAATTAAAAAATATGAGAATACTTCCCTTTGGGCCTAGTGGTCGTGCATAGGCTTGGCATGAAGAAACTTGGAAGAAAAATGGGCCCATTTGCATTTTTAGGCCTTTTGCATCAATGTTGACTTTCAAAAATTTCCAAAAATTTCCCAACTTCCACAAGGCATAACTTGGTCAATTTTTAAGCTTTTCACATGTTCTTGGACATTTTGGAAAGGTCTTTGAGTCCTTTAACCAATGCCTTTGGTCCCATGTCATTTTGATTTACCAATCTCAAGTTATGGCCTTTGACTTAAAGTCACTTTTTGTTGACTTTTGAAAATGACCTATAATGTTGAAATTGATAACTTTTTGTGAGAGCATTTCTTGGGCTTGGAATATGAAGATGAGTTGTAGGAAATGTCTTTCTCTTCAAAATGAGCTTTGGATGGAATTTTTCTGATAATCCATGTGAAAGTTATGCCCTGGTCAATTTCAGTTGACTTTTTCAGCTGTCCAAATATAGCAACCTTTGCATCTTTGATGATTTCTGAGCCAAATTTTGAGAATCATGATCAAGCATTGATCAAATGATGTTTGTGGCTTCAAAATGATATATTGACCAAAAATTTGAACTTTTGACTGTCAAATGACCATTTTGCCCCTACAGTTGACTGTAGTGCAATCTAGGGTTTTGACTGTACAATTTTGAGCTGAATGCCTTGAAACTTGACATGAGGATGCTTGACCATCTTTGTAGGCATATGAGACTTGATTGGGCCTTTGAAAAGTTCATTTGCTTGACCAGAACTCAAACCCTAGTTTTGACTGTATAGGAGACAGTTGAACTGCATAGCCCTTGGGGAATTTTGTGACCTTGACTTGGCAATTTCTTGATAAAATGGGAGGGCAAATTTTGGGGTACAACAGTTGCCCCTGTTCAATCTTCTTAGACCTGAGGATGCAGATTGGCTGACGTGCCTTTCGTAATCCGAGGGTAGAAGAGGATTGGACACTAGAGTGCCCAGAAATTTGCGCTCACATAGTAACAGTGTGATGGGGGAATGGGCTTACAGATGCTATTTAGAGATTGCTGGATAGGATGATGGGCTTATAGATGCCATCTGGATGTTGATCGCGTAGGAGATTCCTTAGCGAGAACCTGCACACCTGCAAAAGAAGAATGAGTACCTGACACGTTGCAGGAGCTGATTTTCAGATGCTTGGTACGGGTGCGCCACCTGACTGGTTACATGAGCTGAGTCTGGAGCTTCAAACGCTGATGAATGAACCAGGGATGGTTACTGCCTTAGCATGAATGGTAAGAGAATCCTGAATGATTTCAACCTCAACAACGCTCGTTGAGAAAATCTTGGTGAGGATTGCCATCTTCGTAGTGTCAGGAAGAGAACCAAAGGACATTATAATCTCAAAGGGAGTCACCTCACTCACCGTTGGAGAGGGAACTATAGGAAATTATAATCTGAAAGGAAGTATCACCTCACGCTCATGCCGGAGAGGGAAACATCTGAAGAAGGAATTACCACCTCACGTGCCGTTGGAGAGGGGACCATAGGAGAATATCACCTCACGCTCATGCCGGAGAGGGAAACATCTGAAGAAGGAATTACCACCTCACACGCCGTTGGAGAGGGGACCATAAGAGAATATCACCTCACGCTCATGCCGGAGAGGGGAACATCTGAAGAAGGAATTACCACCTCACACGCCGTTGGAGAGGGGACCATAAGAGAATATCACCTCACGCTCATGCCGGAGAGGGGAACATCTGAAGAAGGAATTACCACCTCACACGCCGTTGGAGAGGGGACCACAAGAGAATATCACCTCACGCTCATGCCGGAGAGGGGAACATCTGAAGAAGGAATTACCACCTCACACGCCGTTGGAGAGGGGACCACAAGAGAATATCACCTCACGCTCATGCCGGAGAGGGGAACATCAGAAAAAGGAATTACCACCTCACACGCCGTTGGAGAGGGGACCACAAGAGAATATCACCTCACGCTCATGCCGGAGAGGGGAACATCAGAAAAAGGAATTACCACCTCACACGCCGTTGGAGAGGGGACCATAAGAGAATATCACCTCACGCTCATGCCGGAGAGGGGAACATCAGAAAAAGGAATTACCACCTCACACGCCGTTGGAGAGGGGACCATAAGAGAACTTCTACTGAGTTTTTATCAGAAAAATCTGTTTGGAGTCGATTTAACTGGACTGGAGAAGTCCTTGAAATATGTTTGAGAATTTCAACTGTATCTTTCCTGAAAGGTAAAGGTCAGTTATATGCAATGCATGATATGGATCCAGCAATGACGTTCTCAACATGGATGCGATTTATAGTATATGATGCGTACATGCATACTATAATGATGTATGTGATGATTCATGTATGTTTTTGCCTAGGAAAATAAATCCTTGACGGGTGCCGGGAAGTCATATCCTGTGCTGATGTTGAGGAAGAGATTTTGCTTTCGCTGTGGATGATTGTTGCAAGAATACCGGTAGGAGAAGATAACTCCGTTGAGGAATAAACTTGGCAAATGAAATAATTCTGCGGGAGAAAAGATACTCTAGCGATCATGCTGGGGAGTGCTACTCTGTGGGGATAGCGATGCTTTGCTGAGTTGATGAAGATAACTCCGCTGGGGATATCCTCGTTGTCGGAAGTGTTGATAGACTTCGCTGGGGGTAGGAAGATACTTTGCCGAGGACGCTCTTTCCGTGGCTTTTGGCTGAGGATAACCCAGTTATATCCTGTTACGGAAATAACTCTTTAAATCAAGCCGGGACGACGCGTTCGTGCTCTGTGAGGGATAAGCTTCCAGAATCTACTGGGGATAAGCTTGTTGCTTGGGGAGATGACTTCCAACTTTGTTGGTGAAGCTGGATTGGACTCTTCTGGGGAGTTTGATAATTTTGCTTGGAGAGAGATATACTGTTTTGCTGAACTACTCTCTGGGGAATTAAGATACACTTGGCTGTGTTCTTTGGCTGAACCTACCTTGGTACCTTGGAGGGTAGAACAATTAGACTGCTCAGACAACTCTTTATTGCCCCTGTTTCTAGTGTCACCTGTAATTAATTCCTTTGTTTCGTATGCAAATATTCATGAGTTAGCAAATTATTGTCAATGCATACATCACAAATTGAACCTTGGACGTTCTTCGCAAAACAAAACAGAAAAAAGAAAAACACTTGGCACATTTAACTGAAGCTATACTTTTATTGATTTTTGAATGGCCTGAAAATAGGCGTTTTGTGTACAAGAGGCTGACGCCCTAGTAAGAGGTGCGTCGCCGATCAAAAGAGTTTATACAAGTTTTGTACAAAAGAAAATGAAACAGCTGTGTGAAAGATGAATGATCCACTGGGTTTCAACTCTGCTATTGCCTTTATAACTCCGAGCGTCTCATCACTTGATGACCTTGGTTGAAGGTGAAGCTGACTGATCGATGCCGTCTGAACTTGATGTAGATACCGGATTCTGGATGCAAAGTGATCAATGAGACATAGTTTTACGCTTTTATCCCTAATTTTTGCCTGGACCGCCCTTTCGGGTTTTCAGTCCACCGGGATACCCATTTTTGCCCAAGCTGCCCTTTCAGGTTTTCGACTTGCCGGGTGTACAGATTTTTTTCATTTTCATCCCTACATTTTGCCCGAACCCTTTTGGTTCGACGGGAAGCCCTAATTTTTGCCTAGGCATGTCAGCCTAGCGGGTCTTTTTCATGCGTAGTATTTTTTAACTATGTCTGCATTGGCGGGGTGAGGAAGGTCGTCACCATCCATGTTGGTTAAGATCATTGCTCCTCCTGAGAACACATGCTTAACCACAAATGGCCCTTCGTACGTAGGGGTCCATTTGCCCCTTGGATCACTCTGAGGAAGGATGATTCTCTTGATAACCAGATCCCCAACTTGATATTCCTGTGGTCTGACCTTTTTGTTAAATGCCCTGATCATCCGTTTCTGATACGTCTGACCATGACAGATAGCAGCAAGTCTCTTTTCGTCAATGAGATTGAGTTGGTCAAGTCGTGTCTGGATCCAATCATCTTCGTTCAGGTTTGCATCCTTCATTATCCGGAGAGAGGGAATTTGCACTTCGATTGGCAAGACTGCCTCCATACCATAAACCAGAGAGAAAGGAGTTGCCCCGGTTGACGTTCTAGCTGAGGTACGGTACCCATGCAGAGCGAACGGTAACATCTCGTGCCAATCTTTGTACGTTACTGTCATTTTCTGCACGATCTTCTTGATGTTTTTATTCGCTGCTTCTACAGCCCCATTCATCTTCGGTCTGTAAGGAGAAGAATTGTGGTGCTGTATTTTGAACTGTTCGCAGAGCTCAGCGATCATCTTATTGTTCAGATTGGTACCGTTGTCTGTAATAATCCGCTCAGGGACGCCGTATCGACAGATCAGGTTGTGCCGAATGAACCGTGCCACAACAGTCTTGGTTACTGTAGCATAGGATGCTGCTTCAACCCACTTCGTAAAATAATCGATCGCCACTAGGATGAAGCGATGTCCATTGGATGCCGTAGGTTTTATCTCGCCGATCATGTCTATGCCCCACATTGCAAACGGCCAAGGCGCAGTCAGAACATTCAGGGGAACCGGAGGAACATGCACCTTATCTGCATAGATCTGGCACTTGTGGCATGTCCTAGAATGTTGGTAGCAATCAGCTTCCATCGTGGACCAGTAATATCCTGCCCGTAGGATTTTCTTAGCCATAGTGTGCCCACTGGAATGCGTACCAAAGGTCCCTTCATGTAACTCTTCCATGATTCTTTCCGCTTCAGTCTTATCCACACAACGCAGTAAGGTTGAATCATGGTTCCTCTTGTACAAGATGCCGTTGCTTAGGAAGAACTTGGCTGCGAACCTCCTCAGGAATTTCTTATCGTTAACAGAGGCACCTTCAGGGTATTCCTGAGCTTCCAGATATCTCTTCACCTCGTGGTACCAAGGCTTCTCAGTTACCATTTCAGTTTCGAGATCACAACAGTATGCCGGTTCGTCCAGTTTCCAGATGATGATCCGGGGAGCTTCATTATCCCATTTGAACATTGAAGACATTGTAGCTAACGCGTCCGCTAACTGATTCTCTTCTCTTGGAAAGTGCTCAAAGGTTATCTCTGTGAAGTGGGGAATCAGGGTCAACACACATTCTTTGTAAGGAATCAAGTTTGGATGTTTCGTATCCCACTCTCCGTTGATCTGATTGATCACAAGGGCGGAATCTCCGAAAACACTTAGAAATTTGATCCTTAGGTCGATCGCAGCTTGAAGACCCATGATACACGCCTCATACTCCGCCATGTTGTTGGTACAGTTGAAACATAGCCGGGCAGTGAGCGGAGTATGAGTACCCTGAGGAGATATGATGATGGCGCCGATACCATTTCCCAAAGCATTGGAAGCTCCGTCAAAGTGCATAGACCATCGGGATCCTGGCTCAGGTCCTTCATCCGGTCCAGGTACTTCACAGTCAGTTACAATCATGATGCTTTCATCTGGAAACTCGAAGTTCATTGATTGGTAGTCATCTACAACTTGATGAGCTAAGTGGTCTGCCAATACACTCCCCTTGATGGCTTTCTGGGTTGTGTACTGAATGTCGTATTCCGTCAAGATCATTTGCCATCTTGCAATTCTCCCAGACAGAGCAGGCTTTTCGAATATGTATTTTATCGGATCCATTTTTGAGATCAATAAGGTAGTGTGAGTCAGCATATACTGTCTCAGCCGGCGAGCAGCCCATACCAAAGCGCAGCAAGTTTTCTCAAGCAGTGAGTATCGGGTCTCACAGTCGGTAAACTTTTTGCTAAGGTAATAAATGGCATGCTCTTTTCGGCCAGACTCGTCATGCTGCCCCAGCACACACCCCATTGAGTTGTCAAGCACTGTTAGATATAGGATCAGAGGTCTCCCTTCAACCGGTGGCATGAGAATAGGTGGTTCTTGGAGATACTCTTTGATTCTGTCGAAGGCAGCCTGACATTCATCGTTCCAACGTACTACCTGATCTTTCTTCAGCAGCTTGAAGATTGGCTCACAGGTAGCGGTCAGATGAGATATGAATCGAGCGATGTAATTCAGGCGTCCTAAAAATCCTCTGACCTCCTTCTCTGTTTTAGGAACTGGCATCTCTTGAATAGCTTTGACCTTAGCAGGGTCCACTTGAATACCTTTATCACTGACCACGAAGCCTAGCAACTTCCCAGATCTTACCCCGAAGGTGCACTTGTTCGGGTTCAATCTCAGCTTGTATAGTTTCAACCGGTCAAACAATTTCTGCAGATGATCTAGATGCTCTTCCTCAGTCTGGGACCTAGCGATCATGTCGTCCACATACACTTCGATCTCATGATGGATCATATCATGAAATAAGGCAACCATGGCACGCTGGTAGGTTGCCCCAGCATTCTTTAATCCGAACGGCATGACCTTGTAACAGAAAGTGCCCCACTGAGTGACAAACGTAGTCTTTTCCATGTCTTCAGGTGCCATCTTGATCTGATTGTATCCTGAAAAGCCATCCATGAAAGAGAATACTTTGTGTTGGGCTGTATTATCAACGAGGACATCAATGTGAGGTAAGGGGAAATCATCCTTGGGGCTGGCCCTGTTCAGATCCCTGTAATCAACACACATTCTGACCTTGCCGTCCTTTTTAGGTACCGGCACCACATTAGCAACCCACTGAGGGTAAGAAGTTACTGCAAGGAACCCTGCATCAAACTGTTTCATGACTTCGGCTTTGATCTTCTCGGACATCTCTGGACGCATCCGACGAACCTTTTGTTTAACTGGAGGGCAGTCTTCCCTAGTCGGCAAATGATGGACAACAATATCGGTATCCAACCCTGGCATGTCTTCGTAGGACCAGGCAAAGATTTCCATATAGTCATGCAGCATCTTGGTTAACCGTTGCTTCACGCTGAGCTCTAGGTTGGCACCAATCTTTACCTCTTTTCTGTCTGCCTCAGTACCCAGGTTTATAGTTTCCACTGGCTCTTCATGGGGTTGAATTGCCCTCTCTTCCTGAAGTAACAGTCTTGCAAGCTCGCCAGGCACTTCGCAATCATCTTCACCTTCGTCTTCGGCTAAGTTGATCGGATTTTCGAAGTCATAATTGGCATTAGCAGAGCTGTTATCAGCGAGATCCAGAGTGGATTGGAACCTGTATGAGTGAGTGTGTGTGTAAATACAGCTGTTTTTGAGAATTATGTAAAAGAAAAGAAAGACAGAAAAGGAACACAATATTTGCAATGCGAAAGACGTCCAAGATTTTCATTCATGATGTATAAAATGACAGTTCATATGCCCTCACAAATAGAACCACGGTGCCTCGGGTAAGACACTGGGCCATAGAGTTTATCATTGTCTATTACAAAATAGCAAAACAAAGAAATTTATTACTTAGTAAACAAAGAAACATGGAGGTTGTCCTTTGCGCTCCAATTGTTGAGTCCACCATCAGCAACCGGGTAGATCCAGCTATCGAACTCAGCTTCATCAACTTCCTCTTCATTAACAATAGCATTAACTCCATGAGCCGGCAGGGGAGCTGTCACCACATTAGGCTTGTCAGATGCTTCAAACTGTACCTCCTTAGCGTCAATGAGGTCCTGCAGCTTGTTCCTTAGTGCCCAACAGTCATCAGTGGCATGTCCCGGGCTATCTGAATGATAAGCACAACGGGCATTCGGGTTGTACTTAGGAGAGGTAGTGTTAGGGAACTTTGGTGCCTCCTTGACAGATACCAAATTGGTTGCGAGCAGCTGTGGCAGAATCTGCGATAGGGTTATGCTTAACCGGGTAAACTCTCTCCGGGGTCTATCAACCCTTTGAGGATTGTTTGGCCGGGGAGCGGCAGCAGGCTTAGCAATCATGACCGCACTGACAGACTGGCGGTGCTCATGTCTCTCTGATTTCCTGGAGCCATACACGGCACTAGACTCCTTTTTAAACGGTTTCTTTTCTGAACTAGAGGATGATGCCCCCTTTGCAATCTTCCCAGATTTCAGCCCAGCTTCAATCCTTTCTCCAGTCAAGATCAAATCAGTGAAACCAGCAGAAGAATTCCCAATGAGGTGGTTGAAGAATGGCCCAGACAGGGTCCCCAAGAACATGTCCACTAACTCTCGATCAGTCAAAGGTGGCTGCACCCTGCCAGCCAGGTCTCTCCACTTCTGCGCGTACTCTTTAAAACCTTCACTTGCACCTAACGACATACCCTGGAGTTGGGTACGTGTGGGGGCAAGGTCGGCATTATACTGATACTGCTTATAGAAAGCAGTAGCCAGCTCCTCCCAGTTACGAACTTTGGTCCCATCCAGCTGATAGAACCATTCGAGATGAGTCCCTGAAAGACTCTCCTGGAAGAAGTGGATCCATAGATTCTTGTCCGCAGAGTACGGCTGAATCTTCCGAACATAGGACCTCAAATGCAGCTTGGGACAGGATGCCCCGTCATACTTGGAGAAGGTGGGAGCTTTGAATTTATGCGGGATAATTATACCAGTCGACAAACCCAGATCTCCGAAATCCAGCCCCGGTGTCTGTTGCACTTCCATAGCCTTCAACCTGTCTTCCAGTTGTTTGTACCTGTCATCTGCAGGAGGGTACTGCTCTTCATCAAAATCTGTCTCGTTGTCGGAGACCACTGGAGTAGGAATCTTGACTTCTGCCTGAGAAGGACTCTTGCCAACAGACGAAACAACCTCTTCACGTTGCAGAGTATTGCCCAACCTTCGGCCCGAGTTGAATAGAACAGTTCTTCTCTTCTTCTTCTTTTTCAGGAGCATAGTCTTTAATTCCTCTTGGCCCTTAGCTAGACCCAGGATTAGCTCTTGAAACTGCGCATTCTGCGCCTGGAGAGCCTTGATTGATGTCTCTGTTGATTCAGATCCGGGATTCATGATGCTGAAATAAACAGCGAAGAACTGTAAGCAACCTGAAAAAAGGGGAAAAACCTGCTATGCACATGATGTATGAAATGCGTATGAATTATGTTTTCAAAGACAATCGGGAATCAACTTTGTAAACAAAAAAGGAACACACTTTATTAGATTCAACTTTGCAACTGAGATTATTCAACAAGTTGCCCTTAGGCGTTTACATGAAATGAAACAACTGGAAAGGAAATAAAAACTGTAAAGGCACATTCAGAATTCCTCATTGATCCCATGGTCTCCTCTTCTCAGTACGGAGGTAGGCATTCAGAGCTTTTTCATTCTCCAACTGCTTTGTCAGCTTCTGGACCTTTGATTCCTGCTCGTGGGACTTTTCCCGGTAGGAATCCCGCTCTTCTTGCAGTTGCGACCAAGATCTCTTCAATGTCTCATAATCAGTAGGTATCTGAGGAGGAAGGACAGTTGGAGGAACACCATCTTTATCTGGACACTCAAGAATGACGGGTCTGACAGCTTCATACGGCATACCTAACTTCTGAGCACGGATGCGGACCCATTTGTAGTAGGCTTCCATAGGTAGAGAAGTCTTTGGCCCTAGCTCTTGTGGGTCAGCTTTATGAACCTTGTCCCAAGCCTTGATGAACCTACGACGCAGCTCGTCACTATCCACCTGAAACTCGAAACTGATGTGAGGCACCAACATCTCATGGGGGCCTGCTCTTCTTGCTCTTCCAAACTGACGGAGTGCTAGACATGGATTGTAAGAGATCCCTCCTTGAGTACCAATCAGAGGAACATTAGGATACTCCCCGCATCGATCAATAATAGCTATCTCATCCAAACCTCTGCAAGTCCAAATGATGTCTTTATCGGTGAGAGACATTAACCTGTGAGCCCAACCTCTTCCTTCTTGGTTCTTCAGTACGAACTTAGGGAGGTGCGAAATAAACCACCTCACCAACAAAGGGATACAACACCATAGGGTTCCTCGTCTTCGGGTAGTACGGGCATGAAGTTGTTGCAAGATGTCACCCAAGAGAGTGGGCACAGGGTTCTGAGACATAAAGATCCTAATGGAAGTGACATTGATAAAGTTGTCAGGATTAGGAAACAGGACTAAACCATAGATTAGGAGAGCCAAGATGTCTTCATATGCCCTAAAGTCCAAGTCATTCCAGAAGCTGTTAGCTTTACCAATCAGAAACTTGGCCAAGAAACCCTTAACTCCGCTTCTAATTACCCAGTTGTCTGTTACCTCTTGATGGGTCAAAGGAAGGGCTGCAGCAATGTCCTCAAGCCTGAGGGTCTTTTCCCAGCCAGTAAAGGGAGTCTGATCCAAGATAGGGATACCAAGCAGATTAGAGAACTCTTCCAGGGTAGGGACCAGCTGGAAGTCTTGAAAGGTGAAGCACTGGTACTGAGGGTCATAGAATTGGGTCAGAACACTCATCAACTGTTGATCCCGCTTTGCAGTGACTAAACTGAGAAGAGAACCATGCCTCTGAATGAAGGAAGTGGTGTTTGGAATTCTGCTAACCAACTCATCAATCAACTCAGGTGAACGAACAAAATTGAACCGGATAGTATTCCTTCGCACAGGCATCATAATGTCCTACAAAACAGAGCAAAGATGAAACCCTCTTGTCTTTGAAATGGTCAGTTCTTATGCAGGATGCATGCAATGCTCATGATGCTATGATGTTATGATAAAGCACACCACATACAGATACCAAGGCAAACATAGTAAGGCACACAAGTCACACAAGGCAAGCCCCTAAAGTTTAGGCCAGCATGAGGTCTAGGTACTACCCTCTTTCAGTTCGTTGGTTCATACCTGTCCTAATCAAAAGTAACCGGGTTCTTAGAGGATCCCAATATCATTGACTACCCTCAATCGGTCATAACTCCAGCATCGCAATCTTTTCTTGCGGCCAGAACCATCACGAGAGTTTAGCCTCAATGGGCGTAGCATACTGCTACTGTTCTAAAGGCCAAGTTGTGTCAATTAAGGTTCTAAGGTTGTTGGTGCTTAATGACTCCTTAGAAGACCCATATTCTCCTCGTTGCGACACAAGGGATATCGGTACAGACTAAGGTGCCACACCAACGTAGCCACTGCTTCACCTGTGTCGGTCTACGCCGGACAGGTCCCTCACAGCTTATGCTACCTAAACAGGGTATCCCCAGATCCGGGTTAGGATCTATGTATCTCCGATGCAACCCACAATAGTAAAGCAAGCAAAACAATACAAGTGAAAACACAGTTATGACCTAGCCCTAAGGTACACCTCACTTTATAAAGGGTCCCCAGCAGAGTCGCCAGTTTCGAAAGGCAACAGTGAGGCGTACCCTAGGGGTGGTGTGTGATTTGTGTGTCATGTTTCAGTTATTTGTCTTGTCATGTTTGTCATGTTCTACGCTTGATTTTATTAAGACATTCATTCTTTCATGCTTGGTTAACAGTTAAATATTTTGCGAGGAAATAAATCTAAGGCTATTACAAATGGCGCGGGTCCACATCGCCAATATTAAACCGGACCCGATTTAGCGAAAAACAAATAATGCGAAGAAATAAAAGTGCGATAAGTAAATTACATGGCTTAGGGACAATTACATAATTATAATTAAACGACATAAGATAAATGCGCAAATTAAATAATTAAAACGAAACTAGGGCGTTGGACCCTTTTTGCAAATAATTAAAATTAATAAGGACTTAAAAATTAAAATTAAACGAGAATGATATTTTTGTGTTTTTTAGATTTAATGAAAAAAAGAAATTAATTGAGATTAAGTTAAACGGCAAACCCTAATTCTAATATTTATTTATTTATTATGAAAGAATTAAATTATAACCTAAATTAAACCTAATTCATTTATGTACAATTTAAATAGGAAAATAAATAAATAAATAATAATTATTATTCTAAAAAAGGGGAAACATATTAAAGGGAAATAAAAAGAATTAACAATTAAAACCTAAATTCTACATTTTTTGGATTTTTATTAACAAAGGAATTAAAATTAAAACCTAAATTCTACATAATTTACATCCTAATTTATTCATGAAAATAATTAATATATAAATATTTATTAATTTTTGGCCTTTTCTGATTTTTTAGTGTTTTTATATTTTGTAGGAAAAATAAATTAATTGAATTAAGACAATAAAATAAATAAAACAACAAAAATAAAAGTGAGAAGAAAAATATAAAAATGCAAACCCTGGTGGGGTGTTGCCCCAAATAAGGAGGTATAAATTTGGAAAGCCTGGCCCAATTGAATTTGAATTTGCTGACTTTCCATGATTCCATATGATGCGTTTGACTCATACCTAGGGTGTACCCCCAATCTTCTGCCTTGAATGAGAGGTCCTGGACACGTGGGCTGCCTGATGGTGAGGAAACATAGTGTACCTGGACATTAGCGAAGTATAGGATCTCCTATTGAAAAATAGCATGGAATTTTTGCCAGACCTGGGACTTGAACCCAGGTCTTGAAGGTTACAAGCGCGTCTCCTTGCCAGCTGAACTATGCAATTTCATTTAATATATAACATAACATAAATAATATAAAAGAAAAATAAAGTTAGTGGAGACTTTTAGCGCGAAATTTAAAAGATCCAATCACGTTCAGACACGACTCCTTCTTCTTTATTTTCCTGAAACATGAAACACATGGGCAACGGTTTTTGATCGTGGCTTTAGGGGACTTAGAAGAAAATAGCGACTAGCCCCTCGTCGCTCATAAATTGAGCGCGAGGGTGCCAACTTCTTCGTCTCATCCTGCTTAAGCTATTGGAATTGGTCTGGAAGCATAATTTTTCCTTGGGCAAAAACCCCCAAATTTGAAACCTGCAAACCCTAGAGGACGCTCATGGTAGATTCATGTTTATGCCACAAAAACCCAATTAATTATGATGGTTAGTTCACAAACTTCATAAGAAGCATGAATGTACAAACAAAAATGCAAAAAGATGTCTAAATCATGCTATGCGATTTCAAGATGTTCTTGGTACAGTTTGAGTTTGTGATACCGATTCAAGGCCTTTTTGTTGATGTTAATGATGGAGGAACGTTCAATGATGTCTCAGAATGATGATGGAATGAGAATTTGCGCTTGGAACGACCTAAAACCTAGTTTTCAGTCTTGAGTTTTTTTGTGAAAATTTTCAATATGCAATGCTTATTTTGGGCGCAGCTTGCAGTCTTAGATCATTAGGGTTGTGATGCTGATCATATATGGAGTGATTAGGTTAAGAAAAATTGGACAAAATCTTATGCATTGATGAATTTCAATATTTGATTTTACAAGATCTTTTTCAAATCTTTTTCTCATGGCTTTTGGTTCAATCATGCTCAAATCTTATCAAAACTTGCCATAATCAATTAAGCACGGAATATTGAGATTAGAATGTGCATAAAAAGATTTTTTAGGTTAGGTTTGATATTTTTCATATATTAAAATCATTTAAATGAATATAAATTAATATTAATTCAAATAAATAATTAAAAAATATGAGAATACTTCCCTTTGGGCCTAGTGGTCGTGAATAGGCTTGGCATGAAGAAACTTGGAAGAAAAATGGGCCCATTTGCATTTTTAGGCCTTTTGCATCAATGTTGACTTTCAAAAATTTCCAAAAATTTCCCAACTTCCACAAGGCATAACTTGGTCAATTTTTAAGCTTTTCACATGTTCTTGGACATTTTGGAAAGGTCTTTGAGTCCTTTAACCAATGCCTTTGGTCCCATGTCATTTTGATTTACCAATCTCAAGTTATGGCCTTTGACTTAAAGTCACTTTTTGTTGACTTTTGAAAATGACCTATAATGTTGAAATTGATAACTTTTTGTGAGAGCATTTCTTGGGCTTGGAATATGAAGATGAGTTGTAGGAAATGTCTTTCTCTTCAAAATGAGCTTTGGATGGAATTTTTCTGATAATCCATGTGAAAGTTATGCCCTGGTCAATTTCAGTTGACTTTTTCAGCTGTCCAAATATAGCAACCTTTGCATCTTTGATGATTTCTGAGCCAAATTTTGAGAATCATGATCAAGCATTGATCAAATGATGTTTGTGGCTTCAAAATGATATATTGACCAAAAATTTGAACTTTTGACTGTCAAATGACCATTTTGCCCCTACAGTTGACTGTAGTGCAATCTAGGGTTTTGACTGTACAATTTTGAGCTGAATGCCTTGAAACTTGACATGAGGATGCTTGACCATCTTTGTAGGCATATGAGACTTGATTGGGCCTTTGAAAAGTTCATTTGCTTGACCAGAACTCAAACCCTAGTTTTGACTGTATAGGAGACAGTTGAACTGCATAGCCCTTGGGGAATTTTGTGACCTTGACTTGGCAATTTCTTGATAAAATGGGAGGGCAAATTTTGGGGTACAACAGCTGGTATCTGCTTTCGGGCCCCTGTAAGGCCATGCTCGTGAAGTAGACGGGTTTCTGCCCATCGGGGGTCTCGCGGACAAGGGCTGCGCTGATGGCTTCGTTCGAAACAGCCAAGTACAAGTACAGCGGTTCCCCATCGTCGGGTCGAGATAGCACGGGCGGCTGAGACAGACTTTGCTTTAGGTGGCGTAGTGCCTGCTCGCATTCCTCATTCCATTCGAAGGCTGCTTCCTTTCGAAGGAGTTTTAAGAAGGGGAGGGCGTGCTGAGCGGATTTCGCGACGAAGCGGGACATCGACGTGAGCATGCCGTTCATGATTTGTATCGACTTCTTCGACGTCAGTGTTGGGAGGTCGGAGAATGCCCGGCATTTGTCGGGGTTGGCTTCGATTCCCCGTTCTGTTAGATAGAATCCAAGGAATTTTCCTGCCTTAACCCTGAACGTACATTTCTCGGGGTTGAACCTCATTTTACACTGTCTTGCTTGGGCAAAGACTATCTTGAGATGAGCTGCATGGTCGGTGTCTGCTCGGGATTTGACGATCATGTCGTCTATATATACCTCGAGCATATCGCCGATCTGTTTGTTGAAAACTTTGTTCATCATGCGTTGGTAAGTTGCTCCGGCATTTTTCAGTCCGAAGGGCATTACGTTGTAGTAATAGTTGCCCGAGCTGGTCATGAATGCCGTGCAGTGTTTGTCGCCCAGGGCCATTGGGATTTGGTTATAGCCCGAATAGGCGTCCATGAACGACAAAGTTTTGTAGCCGGCCGAGTTGTCGACCAGCATATCTATGTTAGGCAAGGGAAAAGCATCTTTCGGGCAAGCCCGATTGAGATCAATATAATCAACGCACATTCTCCATTTTCCATTATTCTTTTTCACGAGTACAACATTTGACAGCCAGGTGGAATACCGGGCTTCAGAAATAAAATTTGCCTCTAGGAGGTCTTTTACAGCTTTTTCAGTAGCCTCCGTTTTTTCTGGAGACTGCCTACGCCTATGTTGTACTACGGCCTTAGCGGCTGGATCAATGGCGAGGTGGTGACAGGCGACCTCAGGGTCGAGTCCGGGCATCTCCACAGCGCTCCAGGAGAAGAGATCAGCATTCTCGCGCAGACAGGCCTTGATTTGCTTCCTGGCCAAGTCGGGGAGGTCTTTGCCAATCTTCACTCCCTTGATCGGGTCTGTGCCGAGGGGAACGAGTTCAAAATCCCCGTCCGGTATTGGTCGGAGTGGAATTTGCTCGCTGCTGGATGGCTCGTCCTGATCGAAGCGGGTGTCCAGGGCTATGGAGTCGACCTTTGGTGGAGCTTTCTAGACTTCTTCCTCGGGGGATGCTTTCCTGTCGGGCTCCTACTTTGTCCTTTTGGCGGGTCTGGTCCCTATGTCGACAGTATCCCGTCCCTTAGAAGCGGCGTTGAAGCACCTATGGGCAGCGGCTAGGTCTCCTTGGATGGTGGCTACCCGTGCCCTCCTGGTGTAGAACTTCATCTTCAGATGGACGGTCGAGGGCACCGCTGTTAGCTCTGCCAGTGTCGGTCTCCCCAAGATGCAATTGTACAGAGACGGGCAGTCAATGACAAGGAAACGGACTTTAACTTGTCTCGTAGTCGTTCCTTCGCCGAACGTAACCAGGAGCTCGACATAACCCCAAGGTTTGGAAGTCGAGCCGTTGAAGCCTTGTAGATCCGACCCCACATACAGAGAGAGATGTGAGTCGTCCAGCTGTAGGGTTCTGAAAAGTTGGCTGTACATCACGTCGACGGAACTCCCCTCGTCGACCAGGATGCGATGCACGTCGAAATTAGCCATTCTTGCCCTTATCAGTAAGGGGATGACCGCGTTCGGGGCTCCGCCTGGGAGCTCTTCTAGGTAGAAGATGATGGGCTCTGACCTGCCCTTCACCCTTTCAAACGTTACTGTTTGCGGGGGAGCCGCGTCGACCAGCTCGTCCAACTTCCTCTTAGCTGAATTGATGGTGAGGTCGTTGAACCCGCCCCCGTTAATGACCATGGCGGAGGGAAAGTATTCCCACCTGCTGTGCGTTGTCAGCGGCTCCTGCAGGTGCTCGGGAATGTCGAAATCCTCGGGCCTGGTTACCGAGAAGGCGGTCTGGATAGGCACCGACTCGTCTGATGGTCGGGCGTCTTCTTCTGACTCCTTGGCTTCATGGGCGTCACGACGAGGAGCGTCGTTCCGCCTGTATTGCGCGAGCCTCCCTCCCTTGATGAGGGTTTCAATGGTGTCTTTGAGGTGGACGCAGTCCTCTGTCAGATGACCATGACTCCTATGGTATTGACAGTATTTATTTTTATCCGCCCCTGACTTGGCGGGAGCAGGTCGGGGACGCTTGACGCCGCCGTCCTTGAAGTCTGTACTGGCACACTCCGCCAGAATACGCTCGCGGGAAGCTGTGAGCGGAGTGTACTCGGTGAAACGGCCCGAGGGGCCCCTTTGTTCCCGGACTTCCCGGGGTCGGTCTTCTTTCCTTTTCTCCCCGGTATGTCGGGGAGGAGCCTCTTGGCGTGAGCTGCTGCTGTTGTTGGGACCCCGAGTCCTGGAGTCTCGGGCCCTGTTGGCAGCTTCCCTCTCCTCGTAATCCATATATGCTCGAGCTTTATCGAGGAGGGCGTCGAAAGACCTGGGCGGCTCGATTCCCACGGCTTTTCTGAATTCTGTGCCGGGGAGGAGCCCCCTCTCCAGCAGATATCTCTTCATATGGTCCGTGCAGGGGACCTGTATCGCTTCTCGGTTGAAGCGGTTGATGAACTCCCTCAAGGTCTCATCCTGTCTTTGGATGATGGCCTCGAGCGCCGCCTCGGTCTTTGGATGGCGCCGAGAAGCGGTGAAGGAACTGATGAACTGGTTCTTCAGGTTCCAGCATGAGGTGATTGAGCCCGGGGCGAGTCCTTTGTACCAGTCCATGGACGCCTTCCTGAGAGTCGTGGGGAAAAGACGGCACTTGATGGGCCCCCCGACATTATGATAATGGAGCATGGCCTCGAACCCGTCAATATGGTCGACCGGGTCCGCAACTCCGTCATACTCCTTCAGATGTGGGGGCTTCTCCATGCCCGGGGGGATGGGTGCATCCATGATGGCCTGCGACAGGGGACCGCGGGGGTCGTCCTCGTCGCTCCTCTCCGGAGACAGAGATGGGGACCTGTAGTATTGTCTGGCACGGTGGTCATGTTGAGTCTCCCTCGAGCGTGATGCTCGCTGGTTGAATGTCACACGCCCGTCCCCGGCGTGTCTCTTGTCGTGCCTCGCCGGGTCGCGACTGGGTTCTCCGGCGGGGATGATGGGATCTCTCTCCAAATATGGTCGCCTCTGCTTTGGTCGGGGAGAAGGGCTTCTGGAGTTTTCCCTGTAGTGTCTCCGCGGGGGAGAAGGGTGTCGGGCTTCAGTCACCCGAGGAGGGGGAGTATGTGGTCTCCGATGCCTCCTCGAGGGTCTTCGCTCGTCTTCAAGCGCCTTTAATCTCTCTCCTTGGGCGAAGATGAGATAGTTCGTTTGGTTAATTGCTGCGAACAACGCTTGTGTGGTGGCATCCGCCCCTGGGGGGACGGGGACTTCCTGAAACCGGACGACTCTGTAGTGGGCGAGGGCCGCCGGGTCGTCCTCGAGTGGTGGTGGGAGCGAGGAGGATGATGCTGTGGCTCCGTCCCTGTGCGAGGAAGTTCCGAGGATGGTTGTTGCAGGAGCGGTGTTATGGCCGGGATTGCTGATGTTGTCGAGATGTCCGTTTTTGTCCGTCGTGCCGTTATTGGTGTTGGCGACACGGACGTTCTGCTCATCGCGAGCTGGATCAGCCATGACAGGTAGTTGGATTTTGAGCTTTGGTCTTTTGAGTTGTTTGTAAGACGGGGAAGCTAGTTTCCCACAGACGGCGCCACTGATCTGACCTGATCAGAAATGGACCATCACGGCTGGCTCCGAGCTGAAAGTTTTGAACGAGGTGGGGGGGGGGGGGGGGGGGTACCTGCAAGACACTCTGATGCTGAAGTAAGTAGAAGCACGAGCAGGCAATAGTAAGTATGGGTAGAATGATGAATACCTGACCCTCTGGAAACAAAGGGTATTTATAGCCCCCAGCGCTGGGCCAAGGTTCCTTCATTGGGCCGGGCAGGTTTGGCCCAATGGAGGAACTGCCAGGTTCTACGTGCGTAGTGGGGACCCGTACGTGGTCCCCTTCCTGGATGTTCTGCGTGAAGTGCGGGCGGACGGAGACGCGGTCTTTTCGGGGTCTCGTTGGGAGTGCAGTGGACTGAGTCTGCCCTAGTTGGGGTGCTCGAGGTGATGTCGAGCTGGACAGCAGGATGTCGAGCTAGAGATGTAGAGGTCGAGCAAGTAACCTCAGGGAGCACGTCAGGCACGACTGTGACCCTTTGGTCGGCGTGGTCCTCAGCAAGTCCATTTGGATTGGGCTTCAGCAATGCTATTGGGCCTGTCGGGCCCAATCCAGAACAGTTAGCAATTAAAAATAAGAGAAAATGACAAAACAAAAAAATAAAAAGAAGTAAAACCAAGGCGGGTGTGGGCCAAATAGGAGGTTTATTGAAGCAATCCAAGCCCACTGAAATCTAAGCCACGTTTGACTTTCATGGTTGCCTGCATCGTGCTTGACTCCAGACCATGGTGTGCTACACTTTTTGTCCTTTGGATCTGTGTTGATGACATATGGCAGCGCTGGGAAGTGGGACTTATGATGCACCTCATATTGGAATCTGCACAGGAAAACGTTGAAGAAAATAATATGGAAATTATAAGGGACCTGGAAGAACTTACAGCGCGGTATGAGCCTCAGGACTTGGTAAAGGTTGCTTTAGCCACGTGCTTGTTTTGATCTGAAGATGCTCGCAACTATGTTTTAGAACTCTCACTTTTTGAATAATTTTTGGTTTTGCTCTTGGTCGTTTCTGCACACACTCCTTTTTGAATGAGGTTGGGAAGGCTTGTATATATAGTAATGAAATGTGTATCAATCCAAATAATGGTCATTAAGCCTTTGCATTCATGTTTAAGATTATGCCATGAACTCCATTGAAACAACTTTCCATTTTTGTGTCAAATTTGAATTCTTGCTTGGAATAGGCCCTTGCACGAATTTGGAATGTGTTTTAAGGTGTATCAAAGCTAATCATCACAAAATGTATCCCTCCATTAATTTCTTTGATTTTTATTTGATTTTAAAAGATTTAAAATGAATTAAATCATATAAAATTAAATAAAAATGGAAAAATTAATTTTAAATCTTGAAATAAATTGTGGGACACGTGGGAAGCATGGCCAAGCTGAAACAAGTGGAAAAAGTGGGCCCCTTTTGTCAAAAATGAAGTTTCAAGGATAATTGACTTTGGCCATTTCACAAAACTTTCCCAACTTCTCCAATGCATATCTTGCTCAATTTTAAAGCTATGAACATGTTCTTGGACATTTTGGAAAGGTCTTGAAGTCCTCTAACCAATGTCTTTGGTCCCATGTCATTTTGATTTACCAATCTCAAGTTATGGTCTTTGACTTAAAGTGCCTTTTTGTTGACTTTTGAAAATGACCTGTAATGTTGAAATTGATAACTTTTTGTGAGAGCATTTCTTGGACTTGGAATGTGAAGATGAATTGTAGGAAATGTCTTCCCCTTCAAGATGAGCATTGGATGGGATTTTTCTGATGAACCATGAAAAAGTTATGCCTTGGTCAAGTTACAGTTGACTTTTCAGCTGTCCAAAAATAGAAACTTTTGACACCTTGATGATTTTTGAGCCATTCTTGTGAAATCATGATCAAGAATTGATCAAATGATGATTGTGGCTTCAAAATAAGATGTTGACCAAAAATTTTGACTTTTGACTGCCAAATGACCATTTTTCCCCTACAGTTGACTATTGAGCAAATGGGACTTTTGACTGTGCAACTTGACCTTGTGAGCCTTGAAACTTGACATGTAGGTGCTTGACAATGTATATGAGCATGTGGGACTTGACTGAGCCCTTGAAAACCTCAACTTCCTTGCAAGAACCCAAACCCTAATTTGACTGGCTTAGGAGGATGGTTGACTGTGTAGCCCTTGAGTAGACTTTGAACAATTTGGGGTGATGCTTGTCAAAACTTTGAAGAATATGGGAGGGCAAATTTTGGGGTACAACAGTTGCCCCTGTTCAATCTTCTTAGACCTGAGGATGTAGATTGGCGTGTGTGCCTTTCGTGATCCGAAGGTGGAAGATGATTGAACACTAGAGTGCCCAGAAATTTGCACTCACATAGCAGAGTATCAGCAGTGTGATAGCAGGAATGGGCTTACAGATGCCATTTGGAAGTGTGACAGAACCTTGTCGGGAATGGGCTTATAGATGCCATTTGGAAAGACGGTGGATAGGTGAATCTGAATAAGAAATGGAATAGCTTCCGTGTCTGGAGCATATCTAGTCTGTGCCTGATTGCTGACGTCTGAATAAATGGTAGAATGACCGCCATGTCTGGGGTATATCCATACTGCATGAGTAACAGAATGTCATCCGAATCTGGATCGTATCTGGACTGAACAATAGAATAGCATCCGGGATGGAGCATCTCTAAGTTGTCTTTAGAAGTTTGAACCTGAATAAGCAATAGAATAGCGTCCGGATCTGGAGCATCTCTAGGCTATATCTGAAAGGAAATCTGAATAAGTATCAGAACGTCGCCATGCCTGGGTCACATCTGAACTATCTCTAGGAGGAGTCTCGAATAAGCAAAAGAACAACATCCATATCTGGAGCGTTTCCAAGCTATCTCTGAAAGGAAATCTGGAATGAGTATCAGAATGTCGCCATGCCTGGGTCACATCTGAACTATCTCTAGAAGGAGTCTTGAATAAGCAAAAGAACATCATCCATATCTGGAGCATTTCCAAGCTATCTCTGAAAGGAAATCTGGACTAAGTATCAGAACGTCTCCATGCCTGGGTCACATCTGAACTATCTCTAGAAGGAGTCGTGAATAAGCAAAAGAATAGCATCCATATCTGGAGCATTTCCAAGCTATCTCTGAAAGGAAATCTGGAATGAGTATCAGAACTTCGCCATGCCTGGGTCACATCTGAACTATCTCTAGAAGGAGTCTTGAATAAGCAAAAGAACAACATCCATATCTGGAGCATTTCCAAGCTATCTCTGAAAGGAAATCTGGAATGAGTATCAGAACGTCGCCATGCCTGGGTCACATCTGAACTATCTCTAGAAGGAATCTTGAATAAGCAAAAGAACAGCATCCATATCTGGAGCATTTCCAAGCTATCTCTGAAAGTAAATCTGGAATAAGTATCAGAACGTCGCCATGCCTGGGTCACATCTGAACTATATCTAGAAGGAGTCTTGAATAAGCAAAAGAACAACATCCATATCTGGAGCATTTCCAAGCTATCTCTGAAAGGAAATCTGGAATAAGTATCAGAACGTCGCCATGCCTGGGTCACATCTGAACTATATCTAGAAGGAGTCTTGAATAAGCAAAAGAACAGCATCCATATCTGGAGCATTTCCAAGCTATCTCTGAAAGGAAATCTGGAATAAGTATCAGAACGTCGCCATGCCTGGGTCACATCTGAACTATATCTAGAAGGAGTCTCTGAATAAACAATAGAATAGCATCCGTGGTTGGAGCATCTCTAAGCTATCTCTGAAAAGAAGCCCTGAATAAGCAACAAAATAGCGTCCATCTGGAGCATCTCTGAACTATTTCTGAACAAGTAACTCTGAATAAGCAACTCTGAATAAGCAACAGAATAGCGTCCATCTCTGGAGCATTTCCCAGCTATATCTGAAAGGAAACTCTTGAATAAGCAAAAGAATAATATCCATCTCTGGAGCATTTCTAAGCCATCTCTGAAGAGAAAATCTGAATAAGCAAAAGAACAACATCCATATCTGGAGCATTTCCCAGCTATCTCTTTAATCTCTTTAAGGTAGATATGCCCTGGCTAGATACAAGTATCGAATCCACAATCAATCGCTCACAAATATGCCCTGGCTAGATGCAGGTATCGAATCTGGAATTGCAACAGTTGATAGTAATCGTCTTTGGATTGACCTTTTTCCTGAAAAAGGCAAAACATCAGTTGTGCAATGCATGATGTCATGATGTTCTCAGGGAGAAATGAGATTGTGTGATATGATGCGTATGTGCATGCATTGTGTATGTAAGCAAGATGTATGAAAGGTGATATGTTTATGAATGTATTTTCGTCTAGGAAAATAAATCCTTGACGAATGCCGGGAAGTTGAATCCTGGGCTGATGTTGAAGAACAGATTTCTTTGTTTCCGCTGGGGATGATGGTTGCAAGAATAATCCGGTAGGAGAAGATGACTCCGTTGGGGAATAAACTTGGCGAAGAGATTACTCTGCGGGGAATACTCTGTGGGAAGAGATACTTCGTTGATGTTTGATGAGAACTCCGTTGGGGATACCGTTGATGCGTTTTGTTGGAATTTGATGAACTCCACTGGGGGGTAGGAAGAAACTTCGCCGAGGACGATCTTTCCGTGGTTATTAGCTGAGGATAACCCAGTTATAAGCCCTGGTGGGGAATAACCTTTGGATAAAGCCGGGGAGACGCATTCGTGCTCTGCAGGGGATAAGCTTCCAGAATCTACTAGGGTTAAGCTTCCTACTAGGGGATTGATTCAACTCTCCTTGGGAAACTTTTGAACTGTACTGGGGAAGTGGCTCCACTGGTGTGTCTGTATTCCGCCGGGGAACAATCTTATATTAAGACTGCCGGGGATGCTTGCTTAGGAAGATCTGTATACTCCGCTGGGGAATATTGAGATCTTCTGGGGGATAAACCAACTTCCTTGAGGTTGACAGTAGACCAACTCTGCTTGGGGAGAGTATCGCTGACTTGCTGGAGGATACTGTGCCTTTTCAGGGTTGATTGGGAGACCAAACTCTGCTCGGGAGAGTATTGCTGAAATCTGGTCTTACTCTGTGGGGAGTTGAGGTAACTTGGTTACATTCTTCATCCAAACCTACCTTGGTACCTTGGTTGACAGAGCAACTAGATCGTTTGGACAACTCATTATTTCCCCTGTTTCTGATGTGGGAGAGGAAGATACCTTGTGGAGTGTTAGACAACCGCCAATTCGACAAATCTTCTTCTGGCAGGCAAGTGACGATATGACGGGACATAGTCGTACGCTTTTGATCCCTAACTTTTGCCTGGACCGCTCTTTCGGGTTTTCAGTCCATCGGGATGCCCTTTTTTGCCCAAGCCGCCTTTTCAGGTTTTCGACTTGCCGGGTGTACAGATTTTTTCATTTCATCCCTTGTTTTTGCCCGAACCCTTTTGGTTCACCGGGAAGCCCTTATTTTTGCCTAGGTGTGTCAACCTAGCGGGTCTTTGATTATGCGTAGTATTTTTTCGACTATGTCCACGCTCTCAGAATGTAGGGAGATGCCCCTGTTGTTGTGTTGCCATGCGACCAGAAGATGTTTGATCAGGCAAGATTCGTAGCTGGAACTCATGTCCAATGCCCCAGGTGACTCAAGCGGAGATTTGCCCCAAGCTGGTTGGCCTTTTGAGAGATTCTCCGAATCTTGACTGAACTGCCCCAGATAATAGACAATGATCATGCCGTGCCCCTTGCTTGGAGGTGCTTTTGTTCATTAAACATTCGTCGTGTGAACTTCTATGTTGTTCAAACAAATAGTCATATGCAAGCAATGTTATATTAAAAACGCAAAGCTTATGTCTGTCTTGAAATTTTTGAAAATGCATTTTTCAGTAACACAAGCAAATTTTGTAAAAATGTGATGTCAACTCGTTATTTTACCGCAAGCCTTAAGGAGTCAGGATACCTTTGTAACAGTATGCTTTCGAACCAACCCATGCTTCATCTAGGACTTTTAAGGGTTGTAACGTGGCCTGGTTTACGGTTTAAGAAACAAAGGATAAAGACTCAAAATTTATTTGTACCCACCCGCTCTTCATGATGTTCTTCAAACCTAAACTCATCTAATCGTGCGTTAGACCTTGTTTGAGTCTTTGCTTTGATATACCGGTGATGGTTCGGATATTGAAAATTTATTTTGGATAGGCAGTCATTTCCTTTTTTGGTTGAGGGTTTGTAGGACCTCTTTCTTTTTTGATTTCGTTATCCCTGTTTTTTGCCTGAACTGTTTCTTTTGTGATTACAGTCAGCGGGATGCCCCAGTTTTGTAAGTCTCCTTCATAGGTTTTGACTTAATGGGCGTTTATTTTGAGGGATAATGACTGCCTGTCTTTATGATTATTCGGAACCATCACTGTCTTTTGTTTTGTGAGGACCTCTTTGGTGCTATTCGTTGTGCACTTGGATCAACTGAGAGAACTACCCTGCCCCAGGTTATGATTAAGGGTTTTAATTTTCGAAAAGAAAAACTCCTACTTCTTTGGCTCAAAGGGGTTAACGAGGGATTATCTGCCTTATAACTCCAGTGTTTAGGAATTGAAACAATGCATGTACCTCATCAGCGGGGTCTGTTCAAAAGCATACCGTAGATCGTGGTATCATTTTCGTCATCCTCCCTCAAGAGGCTTAGAATTATTAATTGAGAGTTGACATCAAAAAAATATGAAAGCAATTTGAATATAGTGAAAATAATTGGATTAATTTAAAAACAGACATATGCAGTGCATTAGTGAAATAAAAGAGTTTGCTATGACATTAATTGTTTGTATAAGCAAAAAATTACAACTCAGAAATTCAAATAAACAAAAGCCTTCAATGATTGGGCAAAGGAGCATTGATTAGGTTTAGAGTCTCTGACGCTTCAAACTGAATCTCTCCGGCATCGATCATGTCTTGAATCTTGTTCTTCAAAGGCCAGCAGTTGTCCGTAGTATAACCCGGGCTATCGGAGTGGTATGCGCACCTCTCATTAGGATGGTACTTTAGGGAGGTTACGTTGAGATTCTTAGGAGGATCCTTTAAAGCAATCAACTTGACCTCCAACAAGCGTTTCAGTATTAGTGATGATGGTATACCAGTCTCCGAGAAATGTCTTCCAGACGTATTTCGCTTACGCCGATTACCCTGTTGATGCTGGGCTTGTGACCCTGAAGCAAACTGAGGAGCTTTTCCCTTGTCTTCTTGCACCACAGGTGGTTGAATGATGGCTTGCTTTTCAACCTTAGATGTTTGCCTCAGTTGGTTATCCCGAAGCAGTTGGTTGATGAGAACCCTGAGCTCTTCTTGTCTTTGAGCTAAGTCTTGAATGAGAGCCATCTGCCCCAGCATCTGGGTTCTCATTGTATCTACCTCAGCTTGCAGACGTTTCAGCTGTTTGTCTTTATCATCTTCGGGACTTTTCTTGGCCAAATTCCCCATGAGGAGTGTCCTCAACTCTTCCTGCCCCTTGGATAGGCTTAGGAAGATCTCCCTGAATTGAGTCTCTTGAGCATGAAGACCCTGGTTATCTTGTTGGGAAGTCATTGCTGAAATAAACAGCGCAGAAGGTAAGTGACCTGTACAAAGGGTACCTGTAATGCAATGATATGTATGATATGCATGCAATGTTTTCAAGGGTCTCGCGGGATAAACAATAAAGATTGTTAGAACTTTGAATTTTATAGCTTGATTGAAGGAACTTCATTTTGTTGAGAGTCCTTCTTCAAGAGTCAAGGCTCACCATATCGAGTGGGTCATAGCCCCTGACTCAAGTCGTCGTGCTTGGATTTCTGAGCAACCTTGGCTAGAGGAAAATAAATCCTCTTTGCCCCTTGCCAGACAATTGATTCATCATGACCTGCATCACAAGACCCTTGAGATCCTTGAAATGGATTAGTCCTTATATAGGATGCATGCAATGGTATGATGGTATGATGTTATGCTATGCATGGAGTAATGTAGGTAAACCCTATTATGAGTCCAGATTAAGGACTGTAAACAAAACCTGCAAGGAACCCATGTTGTTAGATAACAAGTATGTACAAGTAATCAAGTTTGAAGGCACACAAGTCACACAAGACAGCCCTTAGAGTTTAGGCCAGCATGAAGTTTTAGGTACTACCCTCTTTCAGTTTCGTTGGTTAAGACCTGTCCTATCAAAAGTAACCGGGTTCTAGAGGATCCCAATATCACTGACTACCCTCAATCGGTCATAACTCCAGCGTCGCAATCTTTTCTTGCGACCAGAACCATCGCGAGAGTTTAGCCTCAATGGGTGTAGCATACTGCTACTGTTCTATGGCCAAGTTGGGTCACATTAGGGTTCTAAGGTCGGTTGGTGCTTAATGACTCCTTAGAAGACCCATATTCTCCTTGTTGCGACACAAGGGATATCGGTACAGACCAAGGTGCCACACCAACGTAGCCACTGTTTCACCCATGTCGGTCTATGCCGGACAGGTCCCTCACAGCTTATGCTACCTAAAAGGGTATCCCCAGATCCGGGTTAGGATCTATGAAACTCCGATGCAGCCCACAATAATAAAGCAAACAAACATTCAATTGAAAACACAATTGATCTTAGTCCTAAGGTACACCCCACAATCATCATCCCCAGCAGAGTCGCCAGTTCTGTGATCGGTGGAAATAGAACTGACTGTTTTTTAGTGCTGGTTTCGCGAAATGTCACGGTAAGCAAGAGTCGCCACCGTCTTTTATTTTCTCCAACATGGAAAGGACAAAAGCACAGCAAAATTCCTTATCAGAACGTTTCTCGGTTCGGGAGGTATATTTATAGAAAGGGAAGGTGTTAGCACCCTTTCTATCCATGGTTATCCATGGGCTCTTAGGTACTTGCTCTTATGTTTTCAAAATGTTTGCTTTTCAAAAATGTGAGTGGGCTTGAAAAAGTTTCTTTGAAAGATTTCTGAATAACTCTTGTATCTGTCCTCAAGAGTGTTTGAAAAATTTGTTTTAAAAGCTTTTGAAAGTGTAAGGTGTGAAAAGTATTTTGTTTGTTTTTGAAAAGAGCAAGTACCCATGAGTCATCTACCTACCCTAAGGAATTAAGTTGTGTGAGTGTCCTTTAGGTAGTGCCATCCCACCATTGAGAGGTAGGTAGCACCACCGTTGGAGGTGTTCGGGTCAATTCGATTGTAGGGACAGTGTGGTCACCGAAGCAACAATAGGACACCTTAGAAGCTACCCTTATGTCCTTGATCCTTTTTTAATCCGAGGCAACCGTTTCGAGGCAACTGTTTCGAGGCAACTGTTTCGAGGCAACTGTTTCGAGGCAACTGGATCATGGACATAAGGACCGCTAAGACGTCCTATACTTGACGACCACGTTTCGAAGGCCACAAGTGAGGCATATCCTAGAAGTGGTGTGTGTATTTGTGTGTTGTATTCAGTTAATGTTTGTCTTGTTAATTAGTGAGCTACGAGTTGTTTTTATTTACATACATTCTTTCATTCAAGTTAACAGTTAAGGGGTGCGGAAAGTAAATTGCGGAAAAATAAATCCTACGCTATTACAAGGCGCGGGTCTATACATCGCCAAAAATTACAAAGACCCGTTTTTTAGTAAATGAGTACGGAAAGTAAATAAAAACAGTAAAGTCCTAATTACTATTACATGTCCGGAGCAATTACATAATAATAAACTGTGCGCGAATTAAATCGGAATGTTCTAAGGGTGTTGACCCTTTTTAGAAAAGAAAATTGATTTTTTTGGTCTTTTTGGTAATTAAATGAAATTAAAAACTAATTAATGACTAATTGATTATTTTAATTAAAAGAAAATATTTTTTTGTTTTTTTTATGTTTTTATGAAATAAAATAAAAATGAAAGAAACAAAATTAAAAGTTAATCCTAAATCTAAGTTATTTTAATTATTTAAGAAAAGGAATTACAATTGCCTAATTAAACTATTTTGGTTAATATTTATTTACAAAATAAAATAATAATAATGATAATAATGTTAATTCTATTTTTTGGTTTTTTTATGAAAATGTGCTAATTAAGTTAATTGTTAATAATAAAAATAATTAAAGAGTTAGCAATTAAAAATAAGAGAAAATGACAAAACAAAAAAAATAAAAAGAAGTAAAACCAAGGGGGGTGTGGGCCAAATAGGAGGTTTATTGAAGCAATCCAAGCCCACTGAAATCTAAGCCACGTTTGACTTTCATGGTTGCCTGCATCGTGCTTGACTCCAGACCATGGTGTGCTACACTTTTTGTCCTTTGGATCTGCGTTGATGACATATGGCAGCGCTGAGAAGTGGGACTTATGATGCACCTCATATTGGAATCTGCATAGGAAAACGTTGAAGAAAATAATATGGAAATTATAAGGGACCTGGGAAGAACTTACAGCGCGGTATGAGCCTCAGGACTTGGCAAAGGTTGCTTTAGCCACGTGCTTGTTTTGATCTGAAGATGCTCGCAACTATGTTTTAGAACTCTCACTTTTTGAATAATTTTTGGTTTTGCTCTTGGCCGTTTCTGCACACACTCCTTTTTGAATGAGGTTGGGAAGGCTTGTATATATAGTAATGAAATGTGTATCAATCCAAATAATGGTCATTAAGCCTTTGCATTCATGTTTAAGATTATGCCATGAACTCCATTGAAACAACTTTCCATTTTTGTGTCAAATTTGAATTCTTGCTTGGAATAGGCCCTTGCACGAATTTGGAATGTGTTTTAAGGTGTATCAAAGCTAATCATCACAAAATATATCCCTCCATTAATTTCTTTGATTTTTATTTGATTTTAAAAGATTTAAAATGAATTAAATCAAATAAAATTAAATAAAAATGGAAAAATTAATTTTAAATCTTGAAATAAATTGTGGGACACGTGGGAAGCATGGCCAAGCTGAAACAAGTGGAAAAAGTGGGCCCCTTTTGTCAAAAATGAAGTTTCAAGGATAATTGACTTTGGCCATTTCACAAAAATTTCCCAACTTCTCCAATGCATATCTTGCTCAATTTTAAAGCTATGAACATGTTCTTGGACATTTTGGAAAGGTCTTGGAGTCCTCTAACCAATGTCTTTGGTCCCATGTCATTTTGATTTACCAATCTCAAGTTATGGTCTTTGACTTAAAGTTCCTTTTTGTTGACTTTTGAAAATGACCTGTAATGTTGAAATTGATAACTTTTTGTGAGAGCATTTCTTGGACTTGGAATGTGAAGATGAATTGTAGGAAATGTCTTCCCCTTCAAGATGAGCATTGGATGGGATTTTTCTGATGAACCATGAAAAAGTTATGCCTTGGTCAAGTTACAGTTGACTTTTCAGCTGTCCAAAAATAGAAACTTTTGACACCTTGATGATTTTTGAGCCATTCTTGTGAAATCATGATCAAGAATTGATCAAATGATGATTGTGGCTTCAAAATAAGATGTTGACCAAAAATTTTGACTTTTGACTGCCAAATGACCATTTTTCCCCTATAGTTGACTGTTGAGCAAATGGGACTTTTGACTGTGCAACTTGACCTTGTGAGCCTTGAAACTTGACATGTAGGTGCTTGACAATGTATATGAGCATGTGGGACTTGACTTAGCCCTTGAAAACCTCAACTTCCTTACAAGAACCAAAACCCTAATTTGACTGGCTTATGAGGATGGTTGACTGTGTAGCCCTTGAGTAGACTTTGAACAATTTGGGGTGATGCTTGTCAAAACTTTGAAGAATATGGGAGGGCAAATTTTGGAATACAACAGGTGGTATATAGACATTGGCTGCTCAAATCACCTAATTGGAAACAAGCAATAACTGATTGATTTTGACTATGGTAGAAAAATCAAGATCATATGTGTTGATAATAATTATCTAAATATGGAAGAAATGGGAAATGTTAGAGTGACTCTAAATAATAGCAAAACTATACTAATTAAGGATATATGGTATGTTCTTGGCATGAAGATAAATCTGATGAGTGTAGGTCAGCTAAATCAAAAAGATTTTTTAATAACCATGAAGGACAATCTCTTAAAGTTGTATGATTGTAATTATAAGTTGATTATGCAGTATGAACTAAGAAGAAATAGGACATTCAAGGTGAATGTTGAAACAATTGACACTCAATGCCTTAGTGCAACAAGTGTTACAAGGGAGAGTGGGCTACAGTACAAGAGATCAGGACATCTAAACTTTAAAAGCTTAGGGCATCTGAGTTCAAAGAATCAAGTACTTGGAATTCCAAAGATTGTGGCACCATAAATATGATGTGACATGTGCATAAAAGGAAAGCAACTAAGATTTACTTTCTCATCACAATTGCCTCCAAGAGTAACTCATGCTTTGGGTGTTGTGCATTCTGATGTATGTGGTCCATTTGAAGTACCTTTACTTAGAGGAAACAAGTATTTTGTGTCATTTATAGATGAGTTCACAAGAATGACATGGATATCACTCATAAAGTTCAAACATGAGGTGTTTATTTAGTTCAAGAAGTTCAAAGTGAAGGCTGAAAATAAAAGTGGACAAAGGTTGAAGATCCTTAGAATCGATGTTGGAGGTGAGTTCAACTTTGGAGAAATCAAGAATTTATGTGAGGAGAATGGTGTTGAGCATGAGTTGACTGCTCCATACACTCTACAACATAATGATTGTTAGACGAAGGCAACTTATCTAGAAGGAGGTGAATAGATCCCCAATTAAAAATTACCTTTCAAACTTAGGTATTTAAAAAATTATTGGAAAAAAATGTTGAGCAGAAGGTTTTTGGCCTAGATCAAATTAGTAGTCTAAATGAACCTAGTTATTGGAAACTTAGATATGCATAATCCGTATGGAATTAAGATAATGATAAAACCAATCAACATAATAATATCTCAATTAAATGTTTAATATCAAACACAACGGTTTCCTATTTCCAATGAAATCAAGTTAAAAACATAGCTTGACAATTTGTCGAACAATTGGCGCGCAATCAATTTTTTGGAATTTTTTTTAGCTTTGTTGATATGAAAAAGCACTTACAATCAAATTTATTATAAGCTAATAAATAAAGAAATTTAAATATTAACAAACAAAGAAAAATTATATATGAATCGATCGATAAAACAACACATTCAACAAATTGTGTATAGAAAGTAAATAAGAGTAAGAGATAGATAGAGAGAGAAAGAGAGCGACACAAGGATTTATTTAGGAAGTTCACCAATCGTCATCAATATGGCTACGTCTCCCCTCAATTCCATTTTGGAATTGAGATAAATTTCTTACTTTGTAAAAAGTATGATTACAAGAGAAGTGTTCAAGAGAAATCATATAAACCCTAACCGTTTGATGGTGATTCAACCCCTTCTCTTCTTTTAATCTTCAACAATACCAAGACACAATAGCTCCCAATTGATTTATCGAATCTTTCTACTCCTTTGGGTACCAAACTCTAAAGCTATTTCACACACGATCAATTGTAACTATTGAACACAAGCACTTTCAATTTGATTCATCATTCTCTCGCTACTTTCTTGGGTACCAAACTCCAAAGGCTTTTCACTTGGCCGCAATCCTCTTTTGAAAGTCTTGAACAAAACCCCCAAATCTACTAAAGATCTTGGGGGACAAACCCTAGGTTTTTCCGGATGAAACCCTCCATAATTCTCAACCCAATATTCTCAGTTACATAAAAACCTAATTGGGCGTTATCAAACCTCGCCTAGATGGAACCCCAACAAAAGATGATTATATGTGATTTATCAGTGTGTATGCATAGGTTGGAGGTTGAAGGTGAAGAGCAATGGTGGTAAGTATTTATAGTTTCATCAAGTTGGAATAATGCATGAATGATGTATTTATAGTTGTGGAAATTTATGTGCAAAGAGGTAAGTTTCGAAGTTAAAAAGAATTGAAAAATTGACACAATAAAACAGTATGTGTCGGCCTAAAATACATATATGTCGACACAAAAGTAAAAAATAAATAGTATGTGCCGGCCTAAAAAGGCAGATGTGCCAGCCTACACGAGACAGTGGCTACAGGCTATAATACTGAAGTAGATGTGTCGGCCTGAAAATCGTATGTACCGACACATAAAACTAAAAGTTACAGTATGTGTTGGCTTGTGTGATGCATGTGTCGGCATGTGTCAAACAGAAGCTTCAGTCTTCATTATTGAGTTACACGTGTCATCCTAAAACGTGTATTTGCCGGCACATACAAGCAACTTTTATGCAAAAAATTGATTTTCAAGGTTTTGGTCAATTTCAAAGTGGTTTTTAATGATTCCTAAAACCTCTAGTGCATGGGAGTTCCACATGACATATAGATACCGTCAAATATACATAAACACTAAGATTTCTTAGTTTTTACATCATGTAAAACATCTAATGGTGAAGTTGCATTCATAATGGTCTTGCTGAAAGAAGAAATAGAACTCTACTTGACATGACCAAAAGCATGTTGAAAGGGAAAGATATAACTCACACTTTTTGGGGTGAATTTGTTTCTACTAAAGCTTATGTGCTCAAAAAATGTCCAACAAAGAAGTTAAAGGAAGTAGTTCCTTTAGATAAGTGGACTGGAAGAAAGCAAAGTTTGAGCCATCTGAGGGTGTTTAATTATGTTTGTTATGAACATGTACCAGATGCTAATAAAAGAAATTGGATGACAAAAGCAATGTCATGTTGCTTATAGGTTACCATAATACAAGTGCTTATAAGCTTTATTATAGAGTCACCAATAGAGTTGTTGTCAGCAGAGATGTGACAGTGAATGAATCAGAAACATGGAATTGGAACAAGTCTCAATCCAACTCTAGTGTAGTGCCAACGTTAGAGTTTGATTCTGTCTCTAAAGGGATATTCTACCTCTGAAGGAGAATCTTCCTCTGAAGAAAACTTTGACTCTGAAGGAGATTTTGAGTCTGAAGGTTAGTTTGAAGAAGATTTTGACTCTAAAGGTGATCCAGCCTCTAAAGGTGATCCATCCTCTAAAGGTGGTCCAACCTATGAAGGTGGAACTTCTAAAGGTGGTTCTGCCTCTAAAGGTGAACTTTCACAGTTCCAGAGATCACTGAGAATCCGACAGATACCAATAAGACTTGCATATTTTGAGTTTCTACATGACACTGAAATTGACTCTGAAGGTGAATTCATACAGTGTACCGTGATGGTGGATGATAAACCAGTCAACATTGATGAGGCTTTCAAGAATAAGGTGTGGATAAACACCATGAAGTAAGAACTTGAGGCAATCGAAAGAAACAAGACATATGAATTAACTGTTTTACCAAAGAATAAGAAAGTCATCCGTGCGAGATGGTTTTCAAGATAAAGTTGAAGCCAGATGGGTCAATTAACAAGCATAAAGTAAGTTAGTAGCTAGGGGATATCTACAAGAATGTGGTTTAGACTACTTTGAAGTATTTGCACCTATAGCTATACATGAAATAATCAGATTGGTGATTACTATAGATGAAAATAGGAATTGTCCTCTTATACATTTAGATGTAAAATCTGATTTTCTGAATGGTCCATTGCAAGAAGAAGTTAATGGGTTACAACCTCCTTGATTTATGAAAGAGAAAAAAGAAATTATGATGTATAAGCTGCATAAAGTTTGTATGGACTTAAGCAAGCTCCAAGGACTTAGAATATGGAAATTGATTCATTTTTCAAGCATCAGTGATTCAGAAAGTGTGAAATGGGGTATGGTTTGTATGTGAAGCATACCTCTGATGGCAATGTGATTCTAGTGTGTCTTTATGTAGATGACATATTGTTAACATGGAGTTGTAGTTTTGAGATAAACAAGTTCAAAAGGGTTCAAATTAATGCTTTTAATATCACTGACCTTGGAAATATGGTATATTTTCTAGGGATTGAGAGTTTATGCTTTGAAAAGGCATGATCTCAAGATTCCAATTGCATCATTTACCTAATGACATGGTTCAAAACATTGCAAGTCCATTGGATTTACAAATGAATTTTCCAGTCAACTGATCAAAAGTCAACTGTATACTAAAAAGTCAAACTTTGACTTTTTGGTCAAATTCAAGTGCCAAAGATCATAATTCATCAAAACATGTCAAAATATGAAACTTATTCATCAAGAAATCAAAAAGTCAATATTTCATTTTGAAAAGTCAAAATTTCTAAACTTAGAAATTTTTCTAAGTGTTGGAAATTTCTTATTTTTTCATAACTTTGAGCAATATTTTCACCATGATGCAAGATGATTCAAGAGAAACTTCCAACATGAAAGTTGTAGATCTCCATGAAATCTACAAATTTTCTTTACACAACTCCTTCAAAAAATGCTTGGATCTCAAGTTATAATTTCATGAACATGTGGTCAT
This sequence comes from Vicia faba, assembly GCA_948472305.1. NCBI lineage: Eukaryota > Viridiplantae > Streptophyta > Magnoliopsida > Fabales > Fabaceae > Vicia > Vicia faba. The sequence goes on from OX451740.1 coordinate 2,072,275, forward strand.
GAAACTAAACACTTAGTGAAATTTTGTCCTAATTTGGTCAGGATTTTGACCTAAATTCATGACACTTTTTCATATAATTCCAAGTGGAATCTTCAAAATCAATTCAAATGTGGGTTGTAGAGCACATTGCAAGCTTTCCAAAATGTCTAGGAACTCCTTGATATCATTCTTGAGTAGGGAGAATCGAAGAGATGAAATTAGGGTTTTGTCACTTGAATTACAAGTCATTTTTGATGAACACATGAACCAAATCCACGCTAGGCTGCATAATCCTTGATTTTCAGGCCTCAAACTTGTTTGTCACTCCACAATTAAATGTTTACACAGCTGTTAGGGCTTTGATCCAAGCAATTGAGCTATTATCCAAGTTGCATTTCTATTAATGGCACAAAGTTAACATTGCCATTCTTGTAAAGCAAGCTTTTTGCATAAAGTTCATTCTTGAGCCTCTAACTTGTTCCCTCTGATAACACTCCATCCATAAAGTCAGAAGAAATCTTGTTTAAAGCATAACCACTCTATCTTAGAAAGTACAAGGCATGGAAACTTATTTTGTCAAAAAATCACATGTTTAACTTAAACATGTAAATTTGAATTTTGATCAACTAGAGCACTCCAAACTTTTTGCTTATAAATAGAGTCACTATTTGTGAGCTAGAGGACGAGCTTAAGCATCCTGAAATACACCAAAACTCTCTCAAATCAGAAATTGCCCAAAAACTCCATTATTGCGCAGTTTCTGACCTTGAACATCAAACTCACATTTCCCTCGTGTGTTTCATGGCCTTTTAGTTTCTAAAGCTTTCTTACATCAAGTGTAACCTATCCCTGTCCCTCTTTCATTATTGTAATATCATTTACCATATACTTCATAACCAAAAACAGAGCATTGCACATTGACTTCTCCAAGTCATTTCAGCCACTCTCAACTCAAGCAAACCATTGCATTAGCTTCCTAGGACCTCGAGGAAGCTAACCTGATCATCACCATAACTTGAAACAAGCTCAAACTCAAAACACGATTTCCAGTTTTGAGGTAAGTTTTCTCAACTTGGAACTCCTCATACAGGCATCATCAATAGTTTATTTGTGAACAAAACATGTAGATATCATTGCCCTGAAGCTAACCATGTCCATAATTTCCATTAATTTTGCTTGAACTTAGAGAATTTTGAAACTGAAATTTCTGAAATTTTTGGGGTTCAGATTAGGGCCTTTAAAATTCATGCTTATCTTTGATCTATAGTTTTAATACTTTACATTTCTGGAATCGTGAGAAAATTTTCTACAAGTTTCATGTTTACAGTTTTCATTTTTGATGAGAAATGAGCAAGTTAGAGTTGGTCTGGCTGGAGGTAGAAGATGAAGTCTTCAAGGTGCATTTTGCCTTGTATATTTATTGTTTTACTTATGTTAACGGATGTACATCCACCCCAATGGTAGAAGCGCGCGCCTGTAACCTATGGGACCTGGGTTTGAGCCCCAGTGGTACCCTTTTGCATTTTTCACACATTTTTGGCATTTCTGACCTTTTTTGAGCGCCTGGGCCTTTATTGGGCTTGCTTTGTTTCTTTTTTTTAACTGAGTAACCCCCTTGTAGGCTCTTGGCACCCCTAGCCTAAGTTTATTTATTTGTTTATTTATTTTATTTTTATTTTCTCAAATATTTTTTTTTTCTAAATACTAAAAATCATAAAATACAAAAAATAATAGATTTATATCTTGACTTATTTTATCTTATTTTTTTTCCAAAAAAAATATTTTTATTTATTATACTTTATTTATATTATTAACTAATCTTGTAAACTTAATTAATATTATGTTATTTTTATTTTATTTTTCACACCATTTAAAAATACATTATTTTTAATATCAAAAAAGGGCCAAAAATATTTTATAATACTATAAATATTTTAAAGATAAAAATACCAAAAAAATATTTTTTTTAAAACTTATTTTCTTTTGATTAATCAATATAACTAGAGTTTTACTTAGAATCTTTTCTTAATAAAATTCAAATTTAATTAATTATTTTCTTTATTTAATTAGGTTAAGACAAAATCTCTTTTTTCATGAAAATCAAACAAAGATACATTTTCTTTACATTTTGCATTTTTTATACATTTATTCATTTTATACTTTATATTTATTTATTTCCTTGTACATTGATATCAATTCAATATGGTTGTAATATACTAATTAGGCTTTAAATTCTTGCAATCCCCACAAATGTTGTAATAGCGTAGTAACTTTAAATTTCGCAATTTATCGCTTTTATATAACATGTTAGTAATTAGGGTTTGTATGGAAAGACTAAAACCAATACTTAGAAAATCCTAATTCAAGACAAAAACAAGCATAAAAATGATACAATTGCACACAAGCACCCCTAGGGTTATTCCACTTGGTTGCCTAATACAAAATAACCATATTATGCATGTGAGGTATCTTAGCAAAAACAAGCAAATACAAGATCATGGTCCCTCGATGACGCTATCTAAGTTGCCTTTCAAATGATCTTAGTCCCTAAAAAATAATGCTAAGATACCTTGCAACATTGCTAATTATGGTTATACGATGACCCACGCCCGTCCCGTTTACATCCAAAGATAGTGTTGCTTACCAAATCAATGGTAAGACAACAATGTCAAAGGAAAAGAAAATGAACAAGAAATACATTTGAGTAGGTAGATTTCTCCCAATCACTTGCTCCATTTCAAAACAAACATCCTTGCTATTTTCAAAAATAGTCACCTACACTTTCAAACATCTTACAAAAATTGAAAACATTTTCAAAAGATCAACATCTTTGTATACATTCTTACAAACAAGAATCATTACAAAGATTTCCTAAACAATGACCTCTTTACAAAATACTTTAAAAAACTACACAAAGCACAATTTCAAACAAAAGCAAGTGATCTAACAAGTAACTAAGAGCCCATGGAAAACCATGGATGAAAAGGGTGCTAATACCTTCCCTTTTCATAATCTACCCCCCGAACTCAAGAAATAATCTCAAAGGTCTTTCCTGTTCTTTTTCACCTTTCTTTTTGGATAAAAGAAAAGTCGGTGGCGACTCTTGCTAACCGCAACATTTGCGATCAAACGCAAAATCCTCAAGTCAGTTCTCCCACCGTATCACAGAACTGGCGACTCTTCTGGGGAAAATTCTAAAAGTGGGGTTACCTTAGGGTTAGATCATATTTACTTGCTTACATTGTTTGACTTGTTTGCTTTACATTATAGTTCTTTGTTTGGGTTTGAATCCTCTACCCAGATTTGGGATACCTTATAGGTAAGTAGCAATACATTTTGTAAACTGTGTGGGGTATACCGACATGGTCTAAGCAATAGTTATGTTAGTGCGACATATTTGTGGGTACCGGTAGCCTTTGAGTTAATCAAAGAGAATACGGGGCCGCTGAGTGATGTCATGAAGCACTAATGAACTTTTAGAACCTTTACTTGACCAACTTGGCCTTTAGGATGTAGTGAGATGACCAGCTTTGGTGCAGCCCGAAGTTGATAGATACTCGATACTACACTCATTGAGGTTTGGTTTCTTGGGATATTTCGGTTGCCATTAAAGAGGCTTGTGCTGAAATAATGACCAAGGAAACAAACCAGTGATATTGAGCTCCTAAGAACCCGATTACTATTACTAGGACAGGTTTGAGCCAACTAAACTTCAAGAGGGCACTTACCTATGAGACTCCATGCAAGCCTAAACCTAAGGACTTGTTTTCTTTGTTTTTATATACATACTTGTACATAACATCATGAACATCATAACATCATACACATTCACTAACCATTTCAAGGATTTTGGGATTCATCTTTGTTCTTGTTTTGTAGGATATGGATTCTCTTCACAGGAAAACTATTCAAGTCAAACTTGTAAGGATCCCTCCACAACTTAAAGAGCTAGCTTCAAGGATTCCTGAAAACTCTCCATTCACCGAGAGACATGGTCACCTACTCAACTTGGTCACCTCTAACACAGATGAGGACATGATGAAGGTGCTCTTTGAGTTCTTTGATCCTTTACACCATTGCTTCACATTTCCCGACTATCAACTTGTGCCTACTTTGGAATAATTCTGGCGACTCTTGAGGATTCCCATTATCAACCAACTACCTTTCAATGGTACGGAAAGAGACCCAGATCCAGAAGAGATTGCTCAAGCTCTACACTTGCACTCATCTGATGTCATAACTCATTGGAAAACAAGGAGTGGTGTCAAAGGTTTCCTAGCAAAGTTCTTGTTTGAGAAAGCCCAAAACTATTGGAATTCTTTGGACCTGCAAGCTTTTGAGGAAATTGTGGCTCTCCTCATCTATGGAATGGTTTTTTTTCCAAATCCTGATCAACTCATAGATGTGAACTCCGTCAAAATCTTCATATCCCGCAACTCGGTTCCTACATTGCTAGGGGATATCCTACACTCTTTTCACACTCGCACAATAAGGAAAAGAGGTGTTTTTATGTGTTGCACTCCTCTCTTGGCAAGATGGTTTATTTTGCATCTTCCCCAATCTGTATTGAAGAATGAGCAAGGTTCAAGGTGGTCATAAAGGTTGATGACACTCAAACATTCAGACATTCATTGGTGCTCCCGATCTATATAGAATGTTACTATTATCGACCGTTGTGGAGAATTCCCTAATGTCCCTTTACTTGGCATTAGGAGAGGTATCACCTAAAACCCCTGCTTAGCCTTAAGACAGTTTGGTTACGCCCAAAGGGATGGCCCGCATGAGATGCTGATTCAAGGTTTGGTATTTGACTACGACAACGACGATCAAGGTCTTCGCCAGAGATTTATCCGAGCTTGGAGGATGTTGAACAAGGTAGATAGAAAGACATTGGGGCATAAGAATTCCACCCCTCTTGAGTCTTACCTCAAATGGGTACGAACTCGTGCTCAAAGTCTTATGATGCCTTATCCCTCCATTCTCCCGGTAATCATTGAGCCTGTCATGGAAGAAGATGTCCCATACACTATCCTACATCCTGACATGCCCACCTCTCTTGAAGACCTACAAAGGGATTGGATACAACTCAAGGGGGAGCGAGATACTTTTGAAGCCCAATTCTACACAAGCAATAAGAAGTTTTTGGAACTCACTAGGCTACTTCATGAGGAGTAGACTCTGAATGCATACATTGCACTAAAGAGGATGCGTACTACATTTTTATCTTAGAGTTCTTGTACTATTTTGCCCAAGAAGGCATTTATGTACTCAAGCTTTAATTTATTAATATAACGTGTGTTTCTTTTTTTGTCTAAAACAAATTTGAATCTTAAAATCCTTGAAATCATTTCATATGCATTTATCATTCATCATAACATAAGCAGGTTTCTTGCAACAAGTCTCCTCATCTCTCTACTGTTTATTTCAGTAAGATGGATCTCGAGCAAACGGTGAAAGACCTCCAAGCTCAGAATGCACAGTTTCAACATTTGTTCTTAACTCTGGCCAAAGGACAAGAAAAGTTGAAGACTTTGCTGGTTGAGGAGAAGAAAAAGAAGACGAAGAAGATAACCGGAGTTCTAAACATGGGAAGAAGATTCCACGGGCAGACAAGAAGGACCCTAGACTTTGCAACGACATCCAGTGAGAAAGACATTCAAGATGGGAAGGGTAAGGAAACAGTTGTTCAGTCTGATTCAGTAGAGGAAGAGGAAGAAGAAGACTATTTTGAAGAACAATACCCTCCAGCCGACGACAAGTATAAGCATCTAGAAGAGCGGTTGAGTGCAATGGAAATCCAAAAAGTGTCTGGATTAGACTTTGAGGAGTTAGGCTTAGTATCAGGAATTGTCATCCCTACAAAGTTTAAAGCACCTGTGCTCGCCAAATATGATGGAGTCTCATGCCCCAAAATGCATCTTCGGTCCTTTGTGAGGAAAATCCAACCCCATACCGCTTACAAAGATTTATGGGTACACTTCTTCCAAGACAGACTGTCTGGAACTTAACTTGACTGGTTTTATCAACTAGAAAGAGCCAATGTTCACAACTGGGAAGATCTTGCTTCAGCCTTTTACAAACAATACCAATACAATGCTGATCTTGCACCCATTCATACTCAACTCCAGAGTATGACCATGGTTTCAAATGAAGGCTTCAAGGACTATGCTCAAAAATGGAGAGACTTGGCAGGAATAGTTCAACCTCCCTTATATGAAAGAGAGTTGGTAGACATATTTTTGGGCACCTTGTCCGGCCCCTTCTTCAATCACTTAATTGGGATTTCATCAGCAGATTTTACTGAATTTATATTGACCGGAGAAATGGTAGAAGCCGAGATAAAGAATGGAAAGATTAAAAAATATGCATCCTCTGCTGCTGTAAGGAAGCCATTCATCAGAAAGAAAGAAGTGGTTGTTGTGTATCCTCAGAGAAATCAAGATAGGGTTGAACACCGTCCAATGGTGGGGGCTGTCATGATTCTTAAACCTGCGCCTGATCAACAAAGAAACAACCAACCAAGAATGGAAAGACCAGTCAGACAATTCACCAGAATTAACATGACCCTATCTCAAGTATTGCCACATCTGTTAAAATCCAATCTAGTGACCTTGAAAGAAGCTCCAAAGAACCCTAACACAACATCTTCATACTATCATCCTAATGCCTGTTGTGCATACCATTCTGAGAGTCCCGACCATGACACTAATAACTGTTGGGCTCTAAAGAACAAAGTACAAGACCTCCTTGAAGCCAATGGGATTTAATTCGACGCACCAGAAAAGCCCAATTTCATTTATGCCCCTATGCCCAAACATGGCCATAATACCAATACTATTGAGGAAGATATGTTTGTTACTTCAGTTGATGAACTTATGACCCCACTCCTGATTATCAAAAAGAATTTATTGAATGCTAGTGTTTTCCCGGGCTGTGATGAAAGCTGTCATTTCTGTTTGTCCTCACCAACCAGATGTCCTTTGTTGAAAGCAGGCGTTCAGTGCCTAATAGACAACAAGAAAATTTTGTTCGAAAAGACGTCTGTTCCAACTGTTTCTTATAATGATGTTTCCATCGTGACCATTTCTGACAATTCTTCCAGGGTCTCCACCAAAAGACCCGTTAGAATTACATCAGTTCCAAAAGTAGCTCCTTTGATAATTACAATTTCTGGACCAAACCCGTATTCGTCAGACAAAACCGTACCATGGAATTATGGAGGGGATATCTATTATCACGGTATCAAGCAAGATTGGCCAGCTACCAAAGATTCAAATTTTGAGAAAGTTGACTCTGATATCAGTAATATTGCAGGGACTAGCAAGATTACCCGAAGCGGAAGGATTTTCTCTCCAGAAATTGCTCCCCCAAAGGTTATTTCTGGACCCGCAATCATTCCTGTTGTTGTTGCTCCTCCAAAGGCTGTTCCTAGACCTCCAATCATATCTAGTACTCTAACCGACAAAGCTATTACAACCTCTGTTATCACTCCTACTGACATTCCTGCTACCGAGTCAACCGAGACCCAAGGTAAAAGTATTCTGATCGAGCCTGTCCGGACGAAGGCACAATCATTGGATATCCCTGAGACCTCCCGGAAAGAGATGGAGGAAATTCTAAAGATCATAAAAAGAAGCGACTACGATGTAGTTGAAAAACTGAGGCAAACTCCATCTAAAATTTCCATGTTGGCTTTACTACTATGTTCTGAGGCGCATGCAAAGGCCTTGGTAAAATTCCTGAAAACTTCCCATGTACCCCCAAGAAACATCTGCTAATCAGTTCCAAGACTGCGTAGCCAGCTTGACTGCAGATAATGGTTTAGGTTTTTTAGATGTTGATTTAACGCCAAAGGGAGGAAGCATAATGAGGCATTGCACGTCTCAGTTGAATGCAGGGGCACAACCTTGGCTCATGTCTTGGTTGACACCGGTTCATCTCTGAATGTATTGCCTAAAAAGGCTCTTGATAGGCTTGACTGTGAAGGATTGACATTGAAGCCAAGCAACATAGTAGTAAGGGCTTTTGATGGCTCAAAAAGGATGGTGCATGGGGAAGTGGATATCCCCATAAAGGTTGGAACCCAAACATTTGATTAAACTTTTTATGTAATGGATATCCGCCCTTCATATTCCTGCTTGTTAGGTCGACCATGGATTCACAATGCTGGCACTGTTACTTCTACGTTGCACTAAATGCTGAAGTATCCGATTCAAGGGAAGATTATCATCGCTCATGGAGAAGAAGAGTATATGATCATCTATCTCAATTCCTTCAGATATGTGGAATTAGATGGTGAATTTATTGAAACTCCATTCCAACACTTTGAAGAAGTCTTGCAAGATGTGGCAGTAACCAGGGATATTCCTAAGATCACAAGGCCTCCACTCAGGATGTCATCTTTGAAGGATGCAAAAGAAGTGATAGAAGAAGGTGGGTGCACTATTTGGGGACAACTCCCAGATATCCCATACAAGTCTGACAAGTTTGGCATGGGTTTCACTTCATGTGCTCAGAAGACTGTACGCCGTGCTCGTGCTGGAGGACCACCCCAGAAGATCAGCAACCGTGAAGTCAACGCGGTAGAGGATGATGAAGATGGCTGCAACCTGGAGGATTGGATCTTCCCAACTGTCAGTGGAGGGCTCAACAACTGGGAGGCTAGAGATTTTGTCCCGATCACTTTTATCCCACAGTAATTTGTCTTTACATTTTATTAGATTTGTAATATTAAAATAATTCAGACTCTCAAAACCGTGTGTCTTACCCGAGGCACAACGGTCCATTTGTAAGGGTTATTATCTCATTTCCATATGACATCAATGAATCATGGACGTTTTGCATACAAACTTTGTGCTCATTGTTTTTCTTTTTTACATTTTCATTTCTTTCAAATATAGTTATACCCTTACACACACTTACACTCATGAATAACGGTTCTGCTATGGCTTTTTGTGAATCTGAAAATCTAATCTACCAAGCCGAAGACGAAGGTGAGGAAGATTGTGAAGTACCAGGGGAACTTGCCAGATTACTACAACAAGAAGAGAGGACCATTCAGCCCCACGAGGAACCCGTGGATACAATCAACCTAGGTACCGAGGAAGACAAAAGAGAAGTCAGGGTGGGTGACAATCTGGAACCCAATGTCAAAGAGCGTTTGATTCAGTTGCTACACGAATAGGTTGAGGTCTTTGCCTGGTTGTATGAAGACATGCCAGGACTTGATGCAGATATTGTGGTACATCATCTACCTATAAAAGACGATTTCCCACCAGTAAAACAAAAGGTCTGTCGCACGCGACCAGATATGTCGGAGAAGATTAAAGCAGAAGTCATGAAACAATTCAACGCTGGATTCTTGGCCGTCACCTCCTATCCGCAATGAGTTGCCAATGTTGTTCCCGTGCCCAAAAAGGACGGCAAGGTACGAATGTGCATGGACTACAGAGATTTAAATAGGGCAAGCCCTAAGGATGATTTCCCACTTCCCCACATTGACATCCTAGTTGACAATACGGCACAACACAAAGTGTTTTCCTTCATGGACGGTTTTTCAAGTTACAACCAAATCATAATGGTTCCTGAGGACATGGAGAAAACAACATTTGTCACATAGTGGGGCACATTCTGCTACAAGGTTATGCCATTTGGACTGAAGAATGTTGGGGAAACTTATCAGCGTGCCATGGTAGCTCTATTTCACGACATGATACATCACAAAATAGAGGTTTAAGTGGACGACATGATAACTAGATCTCAAACAGAAGAAGAGCACTTGATCATTTACAGAAACTATTTGAGAGACTAAAGAAGTACAAGTTGAGGTTGAACCCAAATAAATGCATGTTTGGAGTAAGGTCTGGTAAGCTCCTAGGTTTTGTCGTCAGCAATAAGGGTATTGAAGTAGATCATGCCAATGTGAAAGCGATACAAGAGATGCATGCTCCTCGTACTAAGAAGGAAGTCAGAGGATTCTTGGGATGTTTAAACTACATTGCCAGATTCATTTCTCACCTGACAGCTACTTATGAACCAATCTTCAAACTATTGAAGAAATATCAAGTAGTCAAATGGAATGATGAGTGCCAAACTGCTTTCGATAAGATCAAAGAGTACCTGCAAGAGCCTCATGTTTTGATGCCACCAGTCGAGGGAAGACCATTGATCATGTATCTGACTGTTTTAGAAAACTCTATGGGGTGTGTGTTGGGGCAGCATGACGAGTCTGGCCGAAAAGAGCATGCTATTTATTACCTGAGCAAAAAGTTTACCGACTGTGAAACAAGATATTCATTGCTCGAGAAAACTTGCCGCGCTCTGGCATGGGCTGCTCGCCAGCTAAGACAGTATATGCTGACCCATACTACCTTATTGATATCTAAAATGGATCCAATAAAATACATCTTTGAGAAACCTGCTCTCTCTGGGAGAATAGCGAGATGGCAGACGATCCTAACAGAATATGACATACAATATACTACCCAAAAAGCAATAAAGGGCAGTGTACTAGCTGATCACCTTGCTCACCAAGCTGTGGAAGACTACCAGTCCATGAAGTTCGAATTCCCGGATGAAGACATCATGATGGTAAACAACTATGAAGAATTCAGACCATATGACGGACCTGAACAAGGATCCCGATGGACCTTGGTTTTTGATGGGGCATCTAACGCACTTGGTAATGGTATTGGTGATGTACTCATATCTCCTGAAGGATGTCATACTCCTTTTACGGTAGGACTCTACTTCAATTGTACAAATAACATGGCAGAATATGAAGCGTGCATCTTTGATCTCAAAGTTGCCATAGACTTGGGGATCAAATCGTTGAATGTATTCAGAGATTCAGCTTTGGTTATCAGTCAGATCAAAGGGGAATGGGACACCAAACACCTCAAACTTATCCCTTACAAAGAACATGTTTTGACATTGCTCCCACATTTTGAAAAGATTACCTTTGAGCATTTCCCGCGAGAAGAAAATCTGCTAGCAGACACACTAGCCACAATGTTATCTATGTTTAAACTTAAATGGGATAACGAGGCTCCCTAGATCACCATTGAACGAATGGATGAACCAGCACACTGTCACTAGATTAATACTGAAGAAGAAGTGGACCAGCCTTGGTTTCACGAAGTCAAGCGGTATCTCGAAACCCAAGAATATCCAGAAGGATCTTCAGTCAATGATAAGAAGTTCTTAAGGAGATTCTCTGCTAAATTCTTTCTTAGTAATGGAATTCTTTACAAACGCAACCATGACTCTATGTTATTTCTACGCGTAGACAAGGTTGAATCTGAAAGAATCATGGCTGAGTTACATGAAGGCACTTTTGGCACCCATTCCAGTGGGCATACAATGGCAAAGAAGATCCTACGGGCAGGCTATTACTGGTATACCATGGAAGCAGATTGCTATTAACACTCTCGAACCTGCCACAAGTGTCAGATCTATGATGACAAGGTGCACGTACCTCCGGTTCCTCTGAATATCTTGACGGCTCCTTGGCCCTTTGCTATGTGGGGCATCAATATGATTGGGGAAATCAAGCCAACATTCTCTAATGGAAACCGCTTCATCTTGGTGTCCATTGACTATTTTACAAAGTGGGTTGAGGCAGCCTCTTTCGCTTCTGTGACAAAGAATGTTGTAGCCCGGTTCATTAAACAAAATCTCATCTGTCGGTATGGCATCCCAGAGAGGATCATTACAGACAATGGTATGAACTCGAACAATACTATGATCATTGCCTTGTGCAAACAATTCAAGATCCGGCATCACAATTCTCCCCCTTATCGACTGAAGATGAATGGTGTTGTCGAAGCCGCGAATAAGAACATTAAAAAGATCATACAGAAAATGACAGTCACATACAAAGACTGGCATGAGATGCTACCTTTCTCTCTCCACGAATATCGTACCACAGCTTGTACATCAACCGGGGTAACACCCTATTCTCTGGTTTACGGCATGGAAGTTGTCTTTCCTATTGAGGTCTAGATCCCCTCTCTGAGAATTATGAAGGACGCGGGGCTGAATGAAGACGATTATATCTAGACTCGACTTGATCAGCTAAACTTGATTGATGAGAAAAGACTTACTGTTGTCTGTCATGGTCAGATGTATCAAAAACGGATGATCAAGGCTTTCAACAAAAAGGCCAGACGCCAAGTGTATCAAGTCGAGGATTTGGTGATCAAACGTATCATACTACCGCAAGGTGATCCCAGGGGAAAATGGACTCCTACATACGAAGGACCATTTGTGATCAAAAACATATTCTCTAGTGGAGCAATGATCCTAACTACCATGGATGGCAACGACCTGCCGCACCCTGCGAATGCAGACATAGTCAAAAGATACTACGCATAAGAGATCCGCTAGGTTGACACACCTAGGCAAAAAAAGGGCATCCCGGCGAACCAAAAAGGTTCGAGCAAAAATTAGGGATAAAACAAAAAATTTGTACACCCGAAAAGTTGAAAACCCGAAAGGGCGACTTGGGCAAAAAAGGGTATCCCGATGGACTGAAAACCCGAAAGGGCTGTCCAGGCAAAAGTTAGGGAATTAAAGCATATGACTATGTCCCGTTGGATCACCTTACGGACAACCTTTGACTTCAAATGACAAACTCAGAGGTTCTGATTAATTCAATCATCTTCGGACGAGGCCACAAATAGACAAGATGCTCGGAGATACGAAGGCTATAGCAGAATGGGACCCCCATGGGATTATTGCACATAGCTATCTTTTCTTTGTATAAAAAATTTCATTTTTTACGACAGTATTCTCTTACTATAATATTTGTCTCATTGTACAAAAATACTTACTCAAAGTCAATACAAAGATATCCCTTTGAAAGTGAAAAACTATATGTTTTTTCTTTACGCTTGTGTTTTGTTTACAAAAACGTCCAATGATTCATTTTTGAACATATGCATTTGAACATAATTACTGTTTATAAATAAACAAATTAGAAAGACAATCACTGATGTTTTAAGATATAGGGAAATCTCTCTAAGTTATTTCCATAAAATCCCCCGCAGTGTGCAGTTTAATCCCCAACAGAACAGAGCTTCCAGTTATCAATCCCCAATAGAAGTCGTCAAATTTCTTAGGATTCCCCAAGCAGGATTTTTCAAGTAGTACATGGAATTTCCCTTACAACAGAGTTTATTTCTCTAAGGAGAAATTCATCAACACTAGACTTCACAATATGAAGACTTATATTCCATATCCTCAGCAGCTGTCAGGGATCTATTTCCCCAATCCAACAGCAGTGTGGTAGATTAGCTTGCATGCGCATACATCACATCCATATATCATAAACATTGATAACACGAATGCATTATACTATGCATTTCATACAATATAACATTGCATATTAGCTAACATTTTATCTTTTTCAGGATAAGATTAATCAATAGCTACCATTAATAATGTTCAAAGTCTTTAGATACAGTTCAGATATGCTCTAGACACGGATGCCATTCTAATACTCATTCAGATTCAACTTTCAGATACACTCTAGACACGGATGCCATCGTAATACTCATTCAATTCTCAACTTCCAAATACAGTACAGATACGCTCCAGACACGGAGGCCATTCTGATACTCATTCAGATTCAACTTTCAGATACAGTTCAGATATGCTCCAGACACGGATGTCATCCTGATACTCATTCAATTCTTAACTTCCAGATGCAATACAGATACGCTCCAGACATGGAGGCCATTCTGATACTCATTCAGATTCAACTTTCAGATACAGTTCAGATACGCTCCAGACACGGACGCCATTCTTATACTCATTCAGATTCTCTTTCAGATTCAACAATCACTTTTGGATGGCATCTAGAAGCCCATCTCCAACATCTTTCTATCACTCCTCCAAATGGAATCTTTAAGCCCATTTCCTTTATCATCGCATCACCGAGTGCAAATTTCTGGGCACTCTAGTGTCCAATCATCTTCCACCTTCGAGTCACGAATGGAAAAACTCACCAATCTAACTCTTCAAGTTTAAGAAGATTGAACAGGGGCATCTGTTGTACCCCAAAATTTTCCCTCTCACTTATCAAGAATTTTCTCACAAGATCTCCTTAGACTCAATACTGCACTAGGGTTTGATCAGCTCAAGACACCTCCTTGAGCACTGATTACCAAAATTAGGGTTTGAGTTTGCACAAGGATTTTTGAACTTCCAATGCCCCATTTAACTTTCATGGATCATTTTGGATCCCCAATATTACTCATGTCAAGCTTCAAGCCTTGGATCACATTTTTTATCAGTCAATTGAGCAGTTGACATAAAAATCAGTTGTATTGGGGAAAAAAGTCAATCATGGCCAATTTACAATCAAACTTCAGAATTTTGTATGCACATCAAAATTTTAGACTCATGCGTATCACTTGGTCAAGTTTGGACCATAACTCCTCAAGAAATTTGATCAAATCTCCAAAAGGGCAAAATGGTCAAAATTAAGGTTTTGACTAGGAAAGGGCAATTTCTGGTTTTTGATCTAGAAAATGATCAATTGGTTTAAGGTATGATCTCAAGAGTCCAATTGCATCATTTTAACATAATGACATGGTTCAAAACATTGCAAGTCCATGGGATTGACAGATGAATTTTCCAGTCAACTGATCAAAAGTCAACTGTATATTAAAAAGTCAAACTTTGACTTTTTGGTCAAATTCAAGTGCCAAAGATCATAATTCATCAAAACATGTCAAAATATGAAACTTATTCATCAAGAAATCAAAAAGTTAAGATTTCATTTTGAAAAAAAATTTCTAAACATAGAAATTTTTCTAAATGTTGGAAATTTCTTATTTTTTCATAACTTTGAGCAAAATTTTCACCATGATGCAAGATGATTCAAGAGAAACTTCCAACATGAAAGTTGTAGATCTCCATGAAATCTATAATTTTTCTTTATACAACTCCTTCCAAAAAATTTCGGATCTCAAGTTATAATTTTATGAACATGTGGTCATGAAACTAAACACTTAGTGAAATTTTGCCCTAATTTGGTCAGGATTTTGACCTAACTTCATGACACTTTTTCATATAGTTCCAAGGGGAATATTCAAAATAAATTCAAATATGGGTTGTAGATCACATTCCAAGCTTCCCAAAATGTCCAAGAACTCCTTGAGAACATTCTTGAGTAGGGAGAATCGAAGAGATGAAATTAGGGTTTTGTCACTTGAATTACAAGTCATTTTTGATGAACACATGAACCAAATCCATGCTAGGATGCATAATCCTTGCTTTTCAGGCCTCAAACTTGTTTTTCACTCCACAATTAATTTTTTACACAACTGTTAGGGCTTTGATCCAAGCAATTGAGCTATTATCCAAGTTGCATTTCCATTAATGGCATAAAGTTAACATTGCCATTCTTGTAAAGCGAGCTTTTTGCATAAAGCTCATTCTTGAGCCTCTAAATTGTTCCCTCTGATCACACTCCACCCACAAAGTCAGACGCAAGCTTTTTTAAAGCATAACCACTCTATCTTAGCAAGTACAAGGCATGGAAACTTGTTTTGTCAAAAAATCACATGTTTAACTTAAACATGTAAATTTGAATTCTGATCAACTAGAGTACTCCAAACTTGTTGCTTATAAATAGAGTCACTATTTGTGAGCTAGAGGAAGAGCATAAGCACCTTGAAATACACCAAAACTCTCTCAAATCAGAAATTTCCCAAAAACTCCATTGTTGCACAGTTTTTGACCTTGAACAACAAACTCACATTTCCCTCGTGCGTTTCTTGGCCTTTTAGTTTCTAAATCTTCCTTACATCAAGTTTAACCTATCCCTGTCCCTATTCATTATTGTAACATCATTTACCATATCCTCCATAACCAAAAACAGAGCATTGCACATTGACTTCTCCAAGTCATTTCAGCCACTCTCAACTCAAGCAAACCATTGCATTAGCTTCCTAGGACCTTAAGTAAGCTAACCTGATCATCAGCATCACTTGAAACAAGCTCAAACTCAAAACATGATTTCCAGTTTTGAGGTAAGTTTTCTCAACTTGGAACTCTTCATACAGGCATCATCAATAGTTTATTTATGAACAAAATATGTAGATATCATTGCCCTGAAGCTAACCATGTCCATAGTTTCCATTAGTTTTGATTGAGCTTAGAGAATTTTGAAACTGAAATTTCTGAAATTTTTAGGGTTCAAATTAGGGCCTTTAAAATTCATGCTTATCTTTGATCTATAGTTTTAATAATTTACATTTCTGGAATCGTGAGAAAATTTACTACAAGTTTCATGTTTACAGTTTTCATTTTTGATGAGAAATGAGCAAGTTACAGTTGGTCTGGCTGGAGGTTGAAGATGAAGTCTTCAGGGCGCGTTTTGCCTTGTATATTTATTGTTTTGCTTATGTTAACGGATGTACAGCCACCCCAGTGGTAGAAGCGCGCGCATGTAACCTATGGGACATGAGTTCGAGCCCTAGTGGTACCCTTTTACATTTTTCACACATTTTTGACATTTCTGACCTTTTTTGACCGCTTGGGCCTTTATTGGGCTTGCTTTGTTTCTTTAATTTTTTTACTGACTAACCCCCTTGCAGACTCTTAGCACCCCTGACCCAAGTTTATTTATTTGTTTATTTATTTGTTTATTTATTTTATTTTTATTTTCTTAAATATATTTTTTTTTCTAAATACTAAAAATCATAAAATACAAAAAATAATAGATTTATATCTTGACTTATTTTATCTTTTTTTTTTCCAAAAAAAAATATTTTTATTTATTATACTTTATTTATCTTATTAACTAATCTTGTAAACTTAATTAATATTATGTTATTTTTATTTATTGATTTTTTACACTATTTAAAAAGAAATTATTTTTAATATCAAAAAAGGGCCAAAAATATTTTATAATACTATAAATATTTTTAAGATAAAAATACCAAAAAATACTTTTCTTAAACTTATTTTCTTTTGATTAATTAATAGAACTAGGGTTTTACTTAGAATCTTTTCTTAATAAACTTCAAATTTAATTAATTATTTTCTTTATTTAATTAGGTTAAGACAAAATCCCTTTTTTCATGAAAATCAAACAAAGATACATTTTCTTTATATTTTGCATTTTTTGTACATTCATTCATTTTATACTTTGTATTTATTTATTTCCTTGTACATTGATATCAATTCAATATGGTTGTAATAGACTAATTAGGCTTTAAATTCTTGCAATCATCATTCAATTTGTACACCCCCCTCCCCACAAATGTTGTAATAACGTAGTAACTTTAAATTCCATAATTTATCGCTTTTATATAACATGTTAGTAATTAGGATTTGTATGGAAAGACTAAAACCAATACTTAGAAAACCCTAATTCAAGACAAAAACAAGCATGAAAATGATACACTTGCACACAAGCACCCCTAGGGTTAATCCACTTGGTTGCCTAATACAAAATGACCATATTATGCATGTGAGATATCTTAGCAAAAACAAGCAAATACAAGATCATAGTCCCTCGATGATGCTATCTAAGTTGCCTTTTAAATGATCTTAGTCCCTAAAAAAATTGCTAAGATACCTTGCAACATTGCTAATCATGGTTATGATGACCCACGCCCGTCCCATTTACATCCAAAGATAGGGTTGCTTACCAAATCAATCGTAAGACAATAATTTCAAAGGAAAAGAAAATGAACAAGAAAGACATTTGAGTAGGTAGATTGCTCCTAATTACTTGCTCCATTTCAAAACAAACATCCTTGCTATTTTCAAAAAATATCACTTACACTTTCAAACATCTTACAAAAATTGAAAACATTTTCAAAAGATCAACATCTTTTTATACATTCTTACAAACAAGAATCATTACAAAGATTGCCTAAACAATGGCCTCTTTACAAAATACTTTCAAAAACCACACAAAGCATAATTTCAAACAAAAACAAGTGATCTAGCAAGTAACTAAGAGCCCATAGAAACCCATGGATGAAAAGGGTGCTAATACCTTCCCTTTTCATAATCTACCCCCCGAACTCAAGAAATAATCTCAAAGATCTTTCCTGTGCTTTTTCACCTTTCCTTTTGGATAAATGAAAATTCGGTGGAGACTCTTGCTAACCGCAACATTTGCGATCAAACGCAAAACCCTCAAGTCAGTTCTCCCACCGTATCACACAATGTAATAATTTAAAAATAAATAAATAATCATATCCCTTGGTTATTTTAATAAACCGAGATAAAATATATGCTAGTTTTGAAAATAATAAAAGTTGCTGCTGTTGGGGTTCGACCCGATGCGATAATAAAATTTTACCTTAGTGTTTTAAGACTGAGGTGATAAGTCTTTACTTTTTGTGAAGACCTTATTTATGTCGCATCTACTACCTAGGTAAAACACATTTTGCATCTGACATTAGAAGTGTTATTTGTAATAGTGAGCTAGACCTTAGTTCTAAATGATCATCTTCAGCCAGATTAAGAATGATCATTTGTCCATAGAAGAAAGAGAATGATCATCTACATTCATAAAAAGGAAATGAACACCTTCACGAGAGTTAATAATATTAATCATGAGATCATTTGCACTCAACCATAAGATATGATCATTTGCGCCCATAAGAAATGGAATGGTCATAGCTCAAGTCTACAAGGTTGGCCATTTTTTTAGGGATAATGTGACCATATACACCTCAAGGCAAGAATGATCATTTGTACCCATACAAATATAATAATCTATGACTATATGAAGAACTAGTTCTATATACTTTCACAATGAAGACCTATTATGTTATGACACCCACAAAGAATGTTCTCAGTTACATCTTGAAAATTATAGTAGTATAGGGAATAAAATGATAAAGATCATAATAAAAAATGAATGGTTTAGATTTCCGTCATTAATCATCTTTTGATGAGATCTAGTTATCATTCTTGGTCACGATCCATGTGCCATACACATTCAATAGTATTGATGTTTTTTATATAAAATCATAATTTTCATCCAAAATATGAGAAATAATTCTTCAAAAAATGTGTCTAATAGTTATGGTTGTAAGTGAAAGTATATGATTGACACTGTTGAGGAAGCTTAACTAATAAACCAAGAAATTGTTACTCTTGTGTAGTATGATCAAGTCATGGAATTACTTCACAACACAAATTTACTTTCATTACCACAAGGTTCTCTTGATGCACCTAGTTTTTATCAAGTCACCCAGGCTTAAGTGTTATCACAACCTTCAGCCTAATATAGAGTTTTTTTTATCTAAGTGTTTGATATTTTAGTCAATCTATGCCATTTATCTCAAATATGTATTATTTATGTTAATAGTGACATTGTTATCCTAGTAAAGCCTCATGGCATTTTTTATTTGGACATTTATCTAATAATAGATTTCCACATATATTTCACTTATATATAGCTATTATTGTTGAACATAACTCATTTTTGTTAAAAAAAAACAAGTGTGAGTAGAGTGGGAAAGTCCCACATTAGTTAGGAATATGGATAGTTTAGTATTTATAAGTGGAATAAAATACACACCTATCATCTTAAGATTTTGGGTGAGTATGTGGTATGTCTCTCACAAAAGTGTGTTTCTCAAAAGGAAAGTCTCCAAGTGTAAATATGTTTCTCGTTTCACCTTCCGAATTTCCCTAAAAAATAGTATCATGAGCCTTTGGTTCGAGTAAAGGGATCGAATTACTTGTATAGAAAAGCTCATAGGAGATGTCCCATTGAAAGAATGTCAGCGACGGTACAAGTGTATATGGATAAAAGAGCTTCCACTTAAGGGGGGGAATTATGGATAAACTCACACTTGGGGATAGTGTTTAAAAACTAAGTGTGAGTACACTTGTGGGCGAGTGTTGAAAAGTGTAAGTAGTGTGGGAAATTCCTACATTGTTTAGGAATATGAAGACTTAAGCATTTATAAGTGGGAGAACTCACACACCTATCACCTTAAAGTTTTAGATGAGTATGTGGTAAAGGTGTGTTGCTTAAAAGGAAAGTCCTCAAATATAAAAAATATTCCCCGTGTTGATCCCCCCTCCTCCCGAGTACGTTCAATCTTGGGCGTGAGGACAATATATAGCTTGAATATGTACTTATAAGTGAGGGGAATTCTCACTCTACAAGCCAGTTTTGTATGATTGGATTAGATATAACTCACACATTCTAAAGATTTTATGATATATTCTATTTTGCAAGATTTAAGGAATTACCGTATGTTTCTAAATCTTCTAGAGGCTCTAATAATTTGAACCTGCCCATTTTAATATATGGACCCAATTATCCTCCTAATACATTTATGGAGAATAAATATTTTCTTTGACACCCACTGTGTTGTTGCCAAAAGGCCTTACAAATTAATGAAAAAAGTTCTCACAAATTGTAAATCTCAAATTTTTTGTTATTATTGGAACAAAAAGCCTTAGAAACGTAGTAAGGTTTTTTCTGCCACAAAATGTAATGAATAAATTCAAACTTAAGTTTGTGGTGATTTGTACGCAACAAAATGTATGGAGGGGATTTGAATTTGAATTTATATGGTTTTGAAAATCATAAATTTTGTTTTGAAGAAAATTTGTGCTTGCTTAGACCGCATCAAATTCTCCTCTCATTTTTTATATGTTACATTGCATTCTTCTCATGGTTCTCCATTGTTGTACCCCAAAATTTGCATTCTCATTTTTCAAGGAATCACCATGGATCCTCAAGTTTACTTCCATCCAATTCCAAGCCTTGAATTATCAATTTTCAAAGAAAATCACTCACAAGGGAAAAATGGTCATTTGCACACTGAAAAGTCAAACTTTGACTTTTGGATCAAAATCAAGCTTCAAGAATCATATTTCATCAAGACACGTTGAAATATGAAGTTTTCTTTCATCAAAATCCAAAAAGTCAAAATTCTAAATACTTAGAATTTTTTCTAAGTGTTTAAGAAAATATGACAATTTCAGAACTTCTGACCAGATTATCACCATAACATTCAGCAAATTCTGGACACTCTCAAGGCAGAGTTTGGTCAGAACTTCTGGGCAAGTTTTCACAAAAAGCTTCAGTTAGAGGTTGCAAACATGGCTCAGAACATGACGCTTCAATCAGAATATATGGAAGCAATGTTCTTCAGTTTATAACATGACGCCTTAATCAGAACATGTGGAAGCAATGTTCTCCTTCAGAACATACTGGAGCCAGAAGATACAAAGATCAGAGGTTAGATGCTACGATGAAGCAGAACTTCTGATCCAGAACTAAGCCTTGGTGTAGAATCTCACGTTACAGGATTTCTGGTTGTGATAAGTCTCATCATCATTTAATGCTCACAACTACTTTCTGAGTCTTTATCCAAAGGATTTCCACCACGTGTACCCCTACTGCCTTGGGAAGACAAACTTTTGTGCAAAAGTATGCTAAGCCCATGCGCTGCTTCTACTTTTCCTTAATTCATGCTGACAAATCCAGCTTAGGCGTTGCTAACCATCCTACTTGATGCATTGAACCATGCTTGTTTAAGCTTACTTCAAGAGTAAGTCAGCTTCTAGCATAGGACGTTGGCACCACTTGACATCTCCAAACTGCAAAACCTTTTCCTATAAATAGAACTATATTGGAAACTGGAAAGAAAAAAAGTTTGAGAAAGAAAAGAGCTGAACCCTGCTAAAATTCCAAGAGTCCAAAAGAGAGAAGAGGAAACAGGGACAACCTTCGCAAATCCAAAACAAAACCTTTTGCTCCTCCCCTTTGAATCAAAGAACACAACCACTCTTATGTCACTCTCGCTGACACCAGAACATCAAAAGGAAGCAACTCAAAGCTCCAAGCACGTTCCAGATTCAAGGTAAGTCTTTCTGACTTTGCTTGTTTTTCATTCTGAACATCATTAACATGTAAATATCATAGTATTAATATTGTACATATCATTGCATGAATAGGAAAACTATGAATAAGAACTTCTTGATTAGGGCTAGACTCAGATTTAGGATTAGAACTTCCATGAACTGTTATGCTTTTGATCTGCTGCTAAGGACTGAATAAAATGCTGATATAATATAAAGTTTCTGATGTTTCCACTCACTTATGTAACACAGAACTTCTGTTTTTCACTCACCATTTTAACACACAGAACTTCTATGATTTTCTTACTGTTTAAGCACACATAACTTATGAGTTCTCTTCATTGTTTTAACACACAAAACTTCTATGATTTTCTCACTGTTCAAACGCACAGAACTTCTATGATTTTCTTACTGTTTAAGCACACATAACTTCTGAGTTCTCTTCACTGTTTTAACACACATAACTTCTATGATTTTCTCACTGTTCAAACGCACATAACTTCTATGATTTTCTCACTATTTAAACACACTGAACTTCTGACTTGTGGCCCACTGTCTGAATACCACCCAGAACTTCTGTGTTTTCCCTCTAACATTTCTTGCAAGACCTTAGAGTGTACCAACTCAGAACTTCTGATACCCACTGACGTTTCCTGCTGAGTCATCACGCGCCTGGCTTCAGAACTTCTGATCCTTGTTTATTTTTGCTTGCAGCAACATTGTTTCTATCTTTCATTTATTTTCTTTTTCATCATTTTTAATATTAACTCCTTTTTTATTAACATAAAAAAAACATAAAAATATTTTCCTTTTAATTTATTTCCTTAAGACAAAAAACATTTTCTAAACAAGTCCATTTCTTTCTTATATTGTACATTTCAATATGGTTGTAATAGTAACTTAGGACTTATTTTTACTTGCAATCCCCATTCATAAATATGTACCCCCATCCCCTAAATATTGTAATAGCGTAGGACTTTACATTTCTGCAATTTATCGCTTTCAAATGTAAATGCTAGTAATTAGGGTGTGTATGGCAAGAGATAAAATCAACAAGTAGATAACCCTAATCAAAGATTAAATGCATGCAAATCAAACACACTATTCACACATGCACCCTTAAGGTTAACTCCACTTGTTGCCTAAAAAATGGTCATATTATGCATGTGGGATGTCTTAGCACAAACAAATCACGAAATACAAGATCATAGTCCCTCGATGAAGCTATCAAAGTTGCCTTTCAAAATGATCTTAGTCCCTAAAATAAAAGTGCTAAGTCATCTCACAACATTGCTATCATGGTCATACGATGAGCCAACACCCATCCCTTCACATCTAACGATGGGGCTTCTTATCAAATCAATGGTAAGATAGCAACATCTAAAGGAGGAGGAAAAGCACATCTAAGACCTTTTGAGTAGGTAGGTTCGCTCTCAGTTACTCGCTTGCTCACAACAAAAACATTTTATACACTCACACTTCCATTTGAAACATTTTCAAAAGATAACACTTTGTACGCGTTCTTATAGAAACGAGAGCCATTACAAAGAAAACTCTTTTCAAAATCACTTTCAAAAACACATCCCACAAACACCTCTTTGAACTATTTTCAAAACAAAACTTTGTACGCATTCTTATAGAAACAAGAATCATTACAAAGTTACATTTTCAAAATACTTTCAAAAACCACACCACAAGCACATTTAAACAAAAGCAAGTGATCTAGCAAGTAACTAAGAGCCCATGGAAAACCATGGATGAAAAGGGTGCTAATACCTTCCCTTTTCATAATCTACCCCCCGAACTCAAGAAAACATCTCTAAAGGTCTTTCCTGTGCTTTTTCACCTTTCCTTTTGAATAAAAGAAAAGTCGGTGGCGACTCTTACTAAATTGCAACATTTGCAAACACAAGCGCAAACACCCAAGTCAATTCTCCCACCGTATCACAGAACTGGCGACTCTGCTGGGGAGTAATTCTAAAAGTGGGGTTACCTTAGGGATACATCACATTTACTTGCTTACATTGTTTGATTTGTTTGCTTTACATTATAGGTCCTTGTTTGGGTTACTGTTAAAAATCCTACACTCGGATTTGGGGACACCTTTTAGGTAAGTAGCAATAAACTGTGAGGGAACTGTGTGGGGTATACTGACACGGTTAAAGCAGTAGCTACGTTGATGTGACACTTTGGTTGGTACCGGTAACCCTTGAGTCAATCAAGGAGAGTACAGGGCCTCCACGTGGTGTCGTGAAGCATCAACTGACCTTAGTACCTTACTTGACCAACTTGGCCATTAGGACGTAGTGAGATGACCGACTTTGGTACAGTTTGAAGTTGGTAGATACTCGATGCTACACTCATTGAGGTTGGACTCTTGAGCTTTGTTTGGTTGCGAGTCAATCGCCTATTGAGCGAAGCTGGGAGAAAGATCGGTGATATTGAGATCCCTTAGAATTCGGTTATTATTAACTAGGACAGGTTGAGCCAACTAAACTTCAAGAGGGTACTTACCTACAAACTCCATACAAGCCTAAACCTAAGGACTTGTCTGCTTTATGTGAATATGATTATTTGTATATAAACTTGCTTACCTCGTATATTTGTACATAACATCATAACATCATACCATAGCATTTTCAATAACATTGAACCATAGCATTTCAAGGATCTCAAGAGTCTTTGATACAGGGTCACGTCGAACCAGACGCCTATCAAGGGGCAAGAGGATTTATTTTCCTCTAACCAAACGCCGTCAAAAATCAAGTACAACAATTTGAGTCAAGGGCTACAACCCACTTGACATGGCGAGCTTGATTCCCATGGAAGGACATCCACCGATGCAAAGTTCTCCAATTCAAATTGTAAGTAACTACTAACCCCACGAGATCCTCGAATACATGCATCCATATATCATGCATCATATCATGAGAGGTTTCTCCCATTCAGGTCTCCTTATCCTCCTGCTGTTTATTTCAGTAAGATGGATATGGAACAAATGGTGAAAGATCTCCAAGCTCAAAACGCTCAATTCCAACAAATGTTCCTGGCTATGGCTAAGGGGCAAGAGGATCTGAAAACTCTCCTTCTTAAAGACAAGAGGGAGAAGCCCAAGAAGTCAATAGGCATCCTGAACTTAGGAAGAAGACCTAGAGGACCAGTCAAGGGAGCTCTAGATCTTTCAACTCCATCCAACATGGGGGATAGTCATGAAGAAGACAACAGTCTGGAGATTGATGAAGTTGAAGCTGACTACTTCGAGGAACAATATCCTCCCACTGATGACAAATACAAACAGTTGGAGGATTGCCTCAGTGCTATGGAGATTCAACAGATACCTGGCTTAGATTTAGGAGACATGGGTTTGGTTTCTGGAGTGCTCATCTCGCCAAAGTTCAAAGTCCCTACCTTTGCCCTGTACGATGGAGTCTCTTGCCCTAAGATGCACTTAAAGTCTTATGTCCGCAAGATTCAACCATGCACAACTGATCCAAAGCTTTGGATCCATTTCTTCCAAGAAAGCCTAGTAGGGACTCAACTAGAATGGTTCTATCAATTGGAGAGTTCTCGCATCCACACCTGGGAGGATTTAGCTGCTAGTTTCTACAAGCAGTATCAGTACAATGCTGAACTTGCACCAACTCGTGTGCAATTGCATAACATGACCATGGGTTCCAACGAGAGCTTCAAAGGAGACACCCAAAAGTGGAGAGATGTGGCTGGTAGGGTGCAGCCCCCTTTAACTGACAGGGAGCTGATTGACATCTTCATGGGAACTTTGATAGGGCCTTTCTTTAAACACCTAATCGGAAGCTCCTCAGCCGGATTCACCGAGCTAATACTGACCGGTGAGAGAGTTGAAGCTGGCATCAAAAGTGGAAAGATCCAAGGAGCTACACCCTATGATGCTCAAAAAAGGCCATACAATGAGAAGAAAGCGTCAAACGCAGTGTCTGGTTAAAAGAGTCGTCATGACCAACACGTGGGGGCAGTTCTGATCTCTGGTTCTGCGTCACACTGACAACAGTAAAGGGGAAATCAACAAAAGTCAGACGATCCCAAAAGACAATTTACCAACATCAACATCCTGTTGTCTCAAGCGCTACAACACTTGTTGGGGATGAATTTGATTGCATTGATAGGACCTCATCCGAACCCCAAAACTTTTTCTCCTAACTAAAATCCTAATGCAACATGTGCTTATCATTCTGACAGTCCCGGGTATGATACTAACGATTGTTGGGCATTGAAGTACAAGATTCAGAATTTGATTGACACCAAGGAGATCGAGTTTGACCCTCCGGAGACTCCAAACGTGATCACTACTCCTATACCAACTCATTGAGAGCATCTTGTTCATTTTGAATTTTAAATTGTAATTTCTTTTGTTATTCAAACAATTATCTATTAATGTCAAACTTTGTTTCATTAATGCATTGCATATGTTTGTCTTGAATTCATCCATTCGTTTTCACTATATTTAAACTATGCTTTCTACTTTCTTTATGACATTCAACTCTTGCTAAAAGTTATAAGCCTTTAGAGGGAGGATGACGAAAACAAAGTCATAATCTCATACAGTATGCTTTTGGACAGACCTTGCTGACAATGTACAGGCATTCTTTCAAATCCTAAACACTGGAGTTATAAGGAAGATAATCCCTAGTCAACCCCTTCGAGCCAAAGAAGTAGAAGTTTATGTTTTAACACAAATTGGAACCTTTAATCAAAACCTGAGGCAGGGTAGTCTCTCAATTAATTCAAACGCGCGTTAAGCTGCAAACTCTCATCTCATGATACAACGAATGACATCAAAAACATTCCTCTGAAATCAAAAGATGGTGATGGTTCCCTATCACATGGGCAATCACTATTTCTCAAAGAGAAAATCCCACTAAGTCAAAACCTACAAAGGAGACTTAAAAAAAATTTGGGGCATCCCGCTGATTGTAATCTCAAAATAAGAACAGTCAGACAAAATTCAGGGATAACAAATTAAAAAGAGGTCACTACAAATCCTCAACAACATGAAAAAGGTTACAAAAAAATGACTGCCTTCCGACAAACTTAACTTGTCTGAATCATCACCAAAACGTCATTCCAGACTCAATTGGAGTTCGAACGTACAACTAACTGAGTTTAGGACTGAAGAACATCACGAAGAGCGGGTGGGTACAAATATACTTTGAGCCTTTATCCTTTGTTTCTTAAACCATGAACCAAGCCACGTTACAACCCTTTAAAAGTCCTAATTGAAGCATGGGTTAGTTCGAAAGCATACTGTTACAAAAGGTATCATGACTCCTGTAAGGCTTTGCTCTAAATCTTGAGTTTGAATTTTCTTAACAAAATTTCTTTACTTGTTAAAACACATTTTCAAAACTTCAAGACAAACATAAACTTTGCATTACTTGAATATTACTGTTTGCATATGGCTATTTGTTTGACAGCGGAGAAACTCACACAATGAATATCTAATGAATGAAACCTCTCTCAGTAAACAAAATCAATTCAAGAAGGATGACACTTCCATTGACAAATCTCCTACCAACAGGGGAACATGACATGTCACTATCCAGCACACCTGGGGCAGTCCAGTAAAGATTCCAAGAAATCTCTCAAGAAGTGCAGCGTAACCAGGGGCAGGTCTCCATCATTTGGGGCATTGAATGTCAATCTCAGTGAAGGGTTACGTACAATCAAACATTTTCCAGCAATGCCATAAACATTCTACTAGGGGCAATGACAAATCTCCCAAAAATCCTTCTCATAGGATGACTCCCAGCAAGAGATTAATCTCTGAACACCTTTCCCCAGCTGAGACAACCTCAAGAGTCCTCGAGGACTTTCCCCAACGAAGTCGTCACCTCTCTAGCAGACCGGCAATAGGGTTTATTTCCCCAACAAACTACAGATTCCTCAGTTTGAGTTTGCCTTTCCAACTACTACAAATCAAAAGACCACAACTCCCTTTCCCCAGTAGACTACTCTACAAATCCCCAGCAAGTTACTGTGAAACCAGGACCCGACCAGATATCAGTTCAACTTTGTCCCTAGTAGAGCAACGGACAACCGAGACTCCAGAACTCTCTTTCCAAGTAAGAATCAACACTCTCCACATAGTTTTCAACTTTCCCCAACAGAGTTCTACTCAACAAAACAGGAATCCCCGGTGGAAATATTCTAAGCAAAGTTTGAAGACACACCAACTTTTCAACAGCAGTCCAGGATTTAATGACTCCCCAACATTTGTCAAGGATTTATTTTCCAGACACAGATACACTTCAATAAACATGTCACATTTCATACATCCTATTTGCATACATGATAAGTGCATACGACACAATCTCATTTATTTTAAGAACATCATGACATCATGCATTTCATGCATCACGACATTGCATACAACTAACGTTCTACCTTTTTCAGGAAAGATAATCAATAGATGGCTACCATCGACCTGTTCAAGTTCCAGATTAATACATGTAATAAGCCAGGAAAACTATTTGTGGACGACTGATTGTAGATTAATACCTGTAACAAGCCAGGAAAACTATCTACATGAAGAGATTGAAGACTAACACCTGTAACAAGTTAGGAAAACTATCTTTCTTTCTCAGGTCAGAGATTAATACCTGAAACCAGACAGGAGAACTATCTACTCGACCAGCTCAGGCAACCCTACACAGGTTCCTCCTATTTCCAAGATGCAGTTTTACACGAACTCATCATGAAGCAACCCTACACAGGTTCCTTCTCAGGAAATTTCAGATGAAATTTTACAGGACTCATCATCAGGCAATCCTACACCGGTTCCTTCTCTTTCTAAGATGCAGTTTTACACGGACTCATCATGAAGCAACCCTACACAGGTTCCTTCTCTTTCCAAGATGCAGTTTTACACAGACTCATCATGAAGCAACCCTACACAGGTTCCTTCTCAGGAAATTTCCAAGATGTAGTTTTACACGGACTCATCATTAGGCAACCCTACACAGGTTCCTCCTTTCCAAGATGCAGTTTTACACGGACTTATCATGAAGCAACCCTACATCGGTTCCTTCTCAGGAAATTCCAAATGAAGTTTTACACGGACTCATCATCAGGCAACCTACACAGGTTCCTCCTAGTTCCAAGATGAAGTTTTACACGGACTCATCATCAGGCAACTCTACATAGGTTCCTTCTTTCTAAGATGAAGTTTTACATGGACTCATCATGAAGCAACCCTACACAGGTTCCTCCTTTCCAAATGCAGTTTTACACGGACTCATCATCAGGCAACCCTACACAGGTTCCTCCTTTCCATATGCAGTTTTACACGGACTCATCATCAGACAACCCTACATAGGTTCCTCCTTTCCAGATGCAGTTTTACGCGGACTCATCATCAAGCAACCCTACATCGGTTCCTTCTCTTTCCAAGATGCAGTTTTACACGAACTCATCATCAGGAAACCCTACACAGGTTCCTTCTTTCTAAGATGCAGTTTTACACGGACTCATCATCAGGCAACCCTATACAGGTTCCTCCTTTCCAGATGCAGTTTTACACGGATTCATCATCAGGCAGCCCTATACAGGTTCCTCCTTTCCATATGAAGTTTTACACGGACTCATCATGAAGCAATCCTACACCGGTTCCGTCTCTTTCCAATATGTAGTTTTACACGGACTCATCATTAGACAACCCTATACAGGTTCCTCCTTTCCAAGATGCAGTTTTACACGGACTCATCATGAAGCAACCCTAAACAGGTTCCTTCTCTTTCCAAGATGCATTTTTACACGAACTCATCATCAGGCAACCCTATACAGGTTCCTCCTTTCCAGATGCAGTTTTACACGGACTCATCATCAGGCAACCCTACACAGGTTCCTCCTTTCCAGGTGAAGTTTTACACTGACTCATCATCAAGCAACCCTACACCGGTTCCTTCTCTTTCCAAGATGAAGATTCACACGGACTCATCATCAAACAACCCAACCTTCAAACATAGTCCAAATACGATCCAGATTCAGTTGTTATTTTGTCACTCATTCAAATACAGTCCAGATACAATCACCTTCGGATGACATCTTTAAGCCCATCTCCAAAAACTATTCATTATCTCTCCAAATGGAATATTTAAGCCCATTCCCTACATAATTAAATAACACATCTTCGAGTGCAAATTTTTTGGGGCACTCTAGTGTTCAATCATCTTCCACCTTCAAGTCACGAATGGCAGAATTACCAATCTAACTCTTCAGGTTAAGAAGATTGAACAGGGGCAGTTGTTGTACCCCAAAATTTTCCCTCTCATTTTTCAAGGAATCACCCTGGATCCTCAAGTTTGCTTCCATCCAATTCCAAGCCTTGAATAATCAATTTTCAAAGAAAATCACTCACAAGGGCAAAATGGTCATTTGCATACTAAAAAGTCAAACTTTGACTTTTTGATCAAAATCAAGATTCAAAAATCATATTTCATCAAGACACTTTGAAATATAAACTTTTGTTTCATCAAAATCCAAAAAGTCAAAATTCTAAATACTTAGAATTTTTTCTAAGTGTTTAAGAAAATATGACAATTTCAAAACTTCTGACCAGATTATCATCATAACATTCAGCAAATTCTGGACACTCTCAAGGCAGAGTTTGGTCAGAACTTTTGGGCAAGTTTTCACAAAAAGCTTCATTCAGAGGTTGCAAACATGGTTCAGAACATGACACTTCAATCAGAATATATGGAAGCAATGTTCTCCGGTTCAGAACATGACACCTTAATAAGAACATGTGGAAGCAATGTTATCCTTCAGAACATGTTGGAGCCAGAATATACAAAGATCAGAGATTGGATGCTACGTTGAAGCAGAACTTCTGATCCAAAACTAAGCCTTGGTGTAGAATCTCACGTTGCAGGATTTCTGGTTATGATAAGTCTCATCATCATTTAATGCTCACAACTACTTTCTGAGTCTTTATCCAAAGAATTTTCACCACGTGTACCCCTACTGCCTTGGGAAGACAAACTTTTATGCAAAAGTATGCTAAGCCCATGTGCTTCTTCTACTTTTCCTTAATTCATGCTGACAAATCCAGCTTAGGCGCTGCTAACCATCCTACTTGATGCATTGAACCATGCTTGTTTAAGCTTACTTCAAGAGTAAGTCAGATTCTAGCATATGACATTGGCGCCACTTGACATATCCAAACTGCAAAACCTTTGCCTATAAATAGAACTCCATTGGCAACTGGAAAGAAAAAAAATTTGAGAAAGAAAAAAGCTGAACCCCTGCTAAAATTCCAAGAGTCCAAAAGAGAGAAGAGGAAACAGGGACAACCTTTGCAAATCCAAAACAAAACCTTTTTCTCCTTCCATTTGAATCAAAGAACACAACCACTCTTCCGTCACTCTCGCTGACACCAGAACATCAAAAGGCAGGAACTCAAAGCTCCAAGCACGTTCCAGATTCAAGGTAAGTCTTTCTGACTTTGCTTTTTTTTCATTCTGAACATCATTAACATGTAAATATCATAGTATTAATATTGTACATATCATTGCATGAATAGGAAAACTATGGATCATAACTTCTTGATTAGGGCTAGACTCAGATTTAGGATTAGAACTTCCATGAACTGTTATGATTTTGATCTGCTGCTAAGGACTGAATAAAATGCTGATATAACAGAGTTTCTGATGTTTCCACTCACTTATGTAACACATATTTTCTATTTTTCACTCACCATTTTAACACACAGAACTTCTATGATTTTCTTACTATTTAAGCACATAGAACTTCTGAGTTCTCTTCACTGTTTTAACATACAGAACTTCTATGATTTTCTCACTGTTCAAACGCACAGGACTTCTATGATTTTCTCACTGTTTAAACACACTGAACTTCTGGCTTGTGGCCCACTGTCTGAATACCACCCAGAACTTCTGTATTTACCCTCTAACATTTCTTGCAGGACCTCAAAGTGTACCAACTCAGAACTTCTGATACCCACTGATGTTTCCTACTGAGTCATCACGTGTCTGTCTTCAGAACTTCTGATCCTTGTTTATTTTTGCTTGCAGCAACACTGTTTCTATCTTTCATTTATTTTCTTTTTCATCATTTTTAATATTAACTCATTTTTTATTAACATAAAAAAAACATAAAAGTATTTTCCTTTTAATTTATTTCCTTAAGACAAAAAACATTTTCTAAACAAGTCCATTTCTTTCTTATATTGTACATTTCAATATGGTTGTAATAGTAACTTAGGACTTATTTTTACTTGCAATCCCCATTAATAATTATGTACCCCCATCCCCTAAATATTGTAATAGTGTAAGACTTTACATTTCTGCCATTTATCGCTTTCAAATGTAAATGCTAGTAATTAGGGTGTGTATGTCAAGAGATAAAATCAACAAGTAGATAACCCTAATCAAAGATTAAATGCATGCAAATTAAACACACTATTCACACATGCACCCTTAAGGTTAACTCCACTTGTTGCCTAAAAACTGGCCATGTTATGCTTGTGGGATGTCTTAGCACAAACAAATCACGAAATACAAGATCATAGTCCCTCGATGAAGCTATCAAAGTTGCCTTTCAAAATGATCTTAGTCCCTAAAAGAAAAGTGCTAAGTCATCTCACAACATTGCTATCATGGTCATACGATGACCCAACGCCCGTCCGTTCACATCCAATGATGGGGCTTCTTATCAAATCAATGATAAGATAGCAAAATCTAAAGGAGGAGGAAAAGCACATCTAATACCTTTTGAGTAGGTAGGTTCTCTCTTAGTTACTCGCTTGCTCACAACAAAAACATTTTATACACTCACACTTCCATTTGAAACATTTTCAAAAGATAACACTTCGTACGCGTTCTTATAGAAACGAGAGCCATTAAAAATAAGAACCTTTTCAAAATCACTTTCAAAAACACATCCCACAAACACCTCTTTGAACTATTTTCAAAACAAAACTTTGTACGCATTCTTATAAAAATGAGAATCATTACAAAGTTACATTTTCAAAATACTTTCAAAAACCACACCACGAGCACATTCAAACAAAAGCAAGTGATCTATCAAGTAACTAAGAGCCCATGGAAAACCATGGATGAAAAGGGTGATTGTTGTACCCCAAAATTTTGCCTCTCACTTATCAAGATTATTCTCACAAGATCTCTTTGACTCAAGACTGGATTAGGGTTTGGTCAGCTCAAGGCATCTCATCTTACACAGTTAACCCAGAGTTAGGGTTTGAGTTTGCACAAGAATTCTTGGACTATCAATACTTCATATGATTTTCAAACATCATTATGGACCCCTAAGATTACTCATGACAAGTTTCAAGCCTTGAACCCCATTTTTGATCAGTCAATTGGACAGTTGACCTAAAAGTCAGCTGTATTGAGGGGAAAAGTCAACCATGGCCAATTTACAGTCAAACTTCATATTTTTTTATCCACATCAACATTCTAGACTCATATGTATCATTTTATCAAGTTTGGATCACAATTCCTCAAGAAATTTGATCAAATCATCAAAAGGGCAAAATGGTCAAAATTAGGGTTTTGACTGAGAAAGGGCAATTTCTGATTTTTGACCTAGCAAATGACCAATTGAGTTGAAGCATGATTCCAAGGATTCAATTGAATCATCTTGACCTAATTATATGGTTCAAAACATTGCAATTTCATTGGGTTGACAGATGAAATTTGCAGTCAATTGATCAAAAGTCAACTGTATACTGAAAAGTCAAACTTTGACTTTTTGGTCAAAATCAAGTGCCAAGGATCATAGTTCATCAAAACATGTCAAAATGTGAAACTTGTTAATCAAGGAATCAAAGATTGAAGATTTGGTTTTAAAATTTGAAATTTTCTTAACTTAGAAATTTTTCTAAGTATAGAAAATTTCTTATTTTTTCTCAACTTTAAGCCATTTTTTCACCATGATACAAGATGTTTCAAAGGAAGTTCCAAATATGAAGGTGGTAGACCTCCATGAAATATATAACTTTGCTTCACACATTTTTCCCTAAAGATGCTTGGATCTCAAGATATAATTTTTTGAACACATGACCATGAATAAAAATAACTTAGTGAAATTTTGCCCTAATTTAGGCAGGTTTTTGACCCAACTTCATAGCAATTTTTCACCTAGTTCCAAGTGGAATATTGAAATTCATTTCAAATATTAGTTATAGAGCACATTTAAATCTTTCCAAAATGTCCAAGAACTCCTTGAGATCATTTTTGAGTAGGGAGAATCGAAGAGATGAAGTTGGCAATTTCTCACTTTGAATTCAAGCCATTTCATGAAGAACACATTTAAAATCAGTACATATGCTGCCTAATCCATGCTTTACAGGTCTTAAACTTGTTTCTAACTTCATAATTTAATGCTTACTCAGTTTATAAAGCTTTAATCCAAGCCCTAGAGTCTTTATCCAAGTTGTAAATCCATAAATGTCACAACGTTGCCATTGCCATTTTGGAAAAGGTTCACTTTTGCAACTTTCCAATTCTTGAGCATTGAACCTGTCTTCTCTGCACATACAAGTACTATATACCTAAGGAAACTTGTATAGATATTATACCAACTCCAAGCAAGCCAGTACAAGCAGGTAGATACTTGTCCCTTCACTTTGCTTCAAAAGCAAGAAAGTGTGCAAAAAGGCTACAACTCAAGGATCTGTTGAAGAGATGGCTTGAAACCTTTTCCATACTAATACACAAACATATTAAACTTGAGCACATGATTGAAAGAGGCCTGAAACACTCCAAAACTCCATATCACCAAAAAACTGTCAAAACTTGCAGTTTGTGCATAAGCTTAGC
This sequence comes from Vicia faba, assembly GCA_948472305.1. Classification (NCBI taxonomy): domain Eukaryota; kingdom Viridiplantae; phylum Streptophyta; class Magnoliopsida; order Fabales; family Fabaceae; genus Vicia; species Vicia faba. The sequence goes on from OX451740.1 coordinate 2,106,951, forward strand.
AATCCACAAATTGGATCGTGCGTTTCAAGTTTCAATCATCCAAACACTTTACCTACTCCATATCTAAGTGATCCAGACCATCATCCTTGCACTGTAACTCTTTCTCCTTCATCTGCCATTTTTGTTTTCCAAGTTTGCAGGTTGACTTGGATAGAGAGTTTCAGATACTTTCAAAGCAAGGTAAGGGTTGGAACACACTCAGGGTGGTTCAAGCAAGCTAAATCAACCTTCAGGCCTTCCCAAATCCCACTCAAACTCCATTCACGATCTCAGCTCAAAGAGGTAAGAATCTCAATTTCTATCTCTTCATACAGGCATCCATTGGCCACGATTTGTGAATAAACAATGTAGATATCATTACTACGAAGTTGTACATATATATAACTTGCATTTATTTGGCCTGAGTTGAGAGATTTTTGAACTTGAAGTTCCTGGAAAAATTAGGTTTAAATTTAGGGCTTTTAAAATTCGTTTTGATCTTTGATTGTTAGCTTACATGACTTACATAGTTGAAATCGTGGGAATGAGTACTACCATTTTCATGTTGGAAGTTTTCATTTTCATGGAGAAATGAGAAAGTTACAAAGCTTCTGGCTGGCTAGAGGAAGAAGACGAAGTACAGGGCCATGGAAGCGTTTCATGTTATGTTTTTCTTGTTTCACATAAATCAACGGATGTATAGCCACCCCAGTGACAAGGTAGCGCGCTGGTGAGGCCCAGGTCATGGGTTCGAACCTTGGCGCTACCTTTTGTTTTTTTTTCATATTTTTCAATTTCCATTTTTTTTGCTGTTTTGCAGGATGGGCTTGTTTCTTTGGGCCTTAGTGTTTTTGCTAACATATTACTCCCTGTCTCCTTACAGCACCCTTGCCCATTTTTATTATTTATTTGTTTTATTTTATTTTTTTTGTTTTATTAAATATTTTTCTTAAATACAAAAAAAAATCATAAAAAACATAAATATGATAAATATTGCAATTTATTTTATTTTACTTTATTTTCACATAAAAATATATTTTTATTTTAGATATATACTAATTATCTTTCTTAAAATAAACTTGTAAAAAATAAATTAAACCTAGATATATTTTTATCCTTTGTTTTTACACTTGTAAATATTTATTTTTGACATATAAAAAGACTAAATATTTTCACCAAATATTACTTATTATTTTAATAAAAAAAAATACACAAAAAGATAATACTTAAAGAGCTTTACTTTAATTTAGAAATTAGGGTTAACCCATTTTTAAGAATTAATTTCCTTCTCTTAAATTCTTAGGATTAGGTCAAAATTATTTTGCATATAAAACAAAAAAAAATCCTTTTCTTGCATTTTTATGTATATTTGCATATTTAAATTGTCTTGTACATTATTTATTCCATTACTTGTACAAATTCGATTTGGTTGTAATAGCTTAATTAGATTTACATTATTGCAAATCCCCATTCATAATTTGTATTCTCCCCTTCCATAAAAATGTTGTAATAGCGTAGGACATTTAAATTTCGCAATTTACCCCTTTATATACCATGCTAGTAATTAGGGTTTGTATGGCAAGATCAAAACAAAACAAATAGAAAACCCTAATACAAGACAAAATCAAGGCATGAAAATAACACACTTGCACACAAGCATCCTTAGGGTTTCTCCACTTGGTTGCCTTATACAAAAAATGGCCATATTACGCATGCGAAGTATCTTGGCAAAACAAATAAGTATAAGATCATAGTCCCTCGATGACGCTATTCAAAGTTGCCTAACAAAATGATCTTGGTCCCTCAAAAAAATGATAAGATACTTTGCAACATTGCTAATCATGGTTATACGATGACCCACGCCCGTCCCGTTTACATCCAAAGATAGGGTTGCTTACCAAATCAATGGTAAGACAACAATGTCAAAGGAATAGGAAATGCACAAGAAAGACATTTGAGTAGGTAGATTACTTCTAGTTACTTGCTCTATTTCCAAACAACTATCCTTTCTATTTTCAAAACAAACACACACATTTCAAAAACATCTTACAAACTTGAAAACATTTTCAAAAAGACAAACATCTTTGTATACATTCTTACGAACGAGAATCATTACAAAGATTGCCTAAACGAATGGCCTCTTTTACGAAATACTTTCAAAACCACACCAAACACATTTTCAAACAACAAAAAGCAAGTGATCTAGCAAGTAACTAAGAGCCCATGGAAAACCATGGATGAAAAGGGTGCTAATACCTTCCCTTTTCATAATCTACCCCCCGAACTCAAGAAACAATCTCAAAGGTCTTTCCTGTGCTTTTTCACCTTTCCTTTTGGATAAAAGAAAAGTCAGTGGCGACTCTTACTAACCACAACATTTGCGATAAAACGCAAAATCCTCAAGTCAGTTCTCCCACCGTATCACACTGCTAATACCTTCCCTTTTCATAATCTACCCCCCGAACTCAAGAAAACATCTCTAAAGGTCTTTCCTGTGCTTTTTCGCCTTTTCTTTTGGATAAAAGAAAAGTCGGTGGCGACTCTTGCTAAACCGCAACATTTGCAAACACAAACGCAAACACCCAAGTCAGTTCTCCCACCGTATCACATCCATGTTTTAATTGCATCTTTTTTTTAAAAAAAAATTCTCTATCTTTCTTCAAAAAAATTTCACTTCTTATTTTCTCTATTCATTTCTTACTTTTATCTTTTCTCTACCATTATTCTCCCATTCTTCTCTCTACTATTTTTATTTTAAAATAAATAATTGTTTAGAAGACTTAATGTATATCTGGAAACAATATTTCTTCAAATTTAAATGACAAAAAAAATATAATCCAAAAAGTGATAACTTTCAGCATCGAGAAAGAGATGAGGAAAGACAAAACACTAATTAATCTAACAGATCTAAAGAAATCCAATATCGTGAATGGGAATGATTTGGGCATATCCAAGTTGAATGTCCTGGTTTTCTAAGAAAAAGGGAAAAAATAGCAATGCCACATTTTTGAATTATGAGTCTAACGAAGGAAGTGAATCTGATCAGACAAGTAGGTTGTGGTATTTACTACTTGTGTCGAATAGATTTTAATACTGAGTTACCTAGTGCTAATGTATTTATTAATGATAATAGGAATATAAGTGATGAAGATGATCTATCTGATGATGCCCTTGTTCAATCCTATGAAACTCTTTAGTTTAAATAACCTAAAGAGTCCTAAGTGATTAAAAATTAGAAGGAAATAATTGAAACACTTCAAGAAAAAACCAGACGCATGCTAACTCTTTTTTAGTTAAATCATAAAATTGGCGTCTTAATTTTGAACTTGAAGAAATGACTAAATTTGTTCGCATGCTAAATTATAGAGCTGATAATCTCAATGATATTTTGGATGTTGGCGAACTATGAATAACTTGAAGAGAGTTAGATATACAGGGGAATCATCCACCTCAAAGACTATGTTTGTTCCTCCTACACATAAAGTGGAAACTAAGATGTCTCGTATAATGTCGCAACAACCTATCACACATTATTACCAATATACTAACTTCTCAATCAAGACTCTTGTCAATAGACTGTTGGGTGATAGAACCAACAACAATGGTCTAGAAGGGGAATTGAATATACCCTTTTTCAATTAGACATTTCAAAAACAATTTTAGGTCCCATGTACTAAATTAGAGATTTTAAAAAAGACGCGGAAGCAAAACATAAAATCATATAAATATTAGAGTATGAAGTCTCACCCCTGTCCTCAACAATTTTAGTGTCATGCCTAAGCATCAAGTCAATATTTCTTGCACCTCTCTCTGAGTTTCATCTAGATAAAACTACTGAAAGAAACTATCTGAATAATATCAAACCTTATTCCAAGAGCTACGTGACACGCCACAAGCGTGCGAAAATGTCGAGTGGTATAAAAAATTATTGAACCTCAAAAACCAAACAAATGATTATAAGTTTCTATCTTAGCTTTGTGTAGCTAAAACGATCGAAAATTTGGGTTTTCAATTTTAAACAGATAAAAATTTTAAGGATAGAAAACTATAATAAAAGAGCAGGACCTAGGGTACATGGTTTTTGTCTACACATACTCATATGAACCTCTCGTTCTATTACAAGAAACAAGCTAGTTTATACAAAATAGAAGGAAAAAAAATGGACAACACTTACTTTCATCAGCGTGTTGTCATGTCTCAGATAAATACTCTATCCACTTTCGTCAGCCCAATTTATTTATCTCAGAGAAATTTCGCGTAGATATATAGATGGGACTTTCTCAACTAAGTCTAGGATACTTTCATCGTCTCATACTATATTGTCTAGATATTTGCTATCAGGTATTGAAATATACCCTTTCAGTGTATGATCGGTACTTTCGTTAAAGAGATATACTTTAAAATATCAGAGTTATAAAAAAATTCATAGCTTGGTTTGTCATAATAAAATGACAACGCAATTAAGACATGTCATGAGGAAATCATCATAACCCTTAGTCCTTAGAGGACCACTCACCTATATTCAACGATAAAGCAAATAAAACATGCATCATAATTTCATAAATTATCAAAAGAAAATAATAGCAATAACAATAAGTGAATAGAACCTAGATTGAATATAAAGATAAATTGAATAAAGAAAAAGCTCCAAGGGAGGCTTGACTTTAACAACACTTTTAATGAAAATGAACTTGTAAAGTAAACTAGGGCATAAGGTAGAGAGTTCTCTTAGTGATCCTATGCTTATTTATAGACTTATAATCATCAATCCACAATAATTTTGCATAAAGATCATTTATGAGTCATTCTTCCTTGCATTGAAAGAGTTGCGAAGCCAAAAGATCAGAAAAATGTTATAAAAGATCAAAATTCCAGACTTGAAACTAAGCCTGACACAGGTGTGCTGTCTGGATCTATGGTGTAGAAACCACAAATCACTATGTTACTTTTGGTGATCGTAAGAAATTTTTCAGCTTAGTTATTTTAGAAACTATTTGTTGTTGTTTATAATGTGAAAAGGGAGAAGAAATTTCTAAGATCATTTGCACTCAAAGCGATCATGGTATAGGATTTGAGAACTCCAACTTCTTTTTCCTTCTACAATGCTAACAAATTGCTCACGAATTTTTTTCCCTATCACAACTCAACAAAACAAGATTATCGAAAGGAAGAACCATATCATGCAAGAAATGTGATGAGGGATAAATTGTGGTGAATATTTGTATGAAAAAGTGGCACTTATCAGCTTTATTCATTGGATCCATAAGTCAAAACCTCAACTTTCATGTAAATACTAGCTTTAGTAGATTACCATGTAAATATTGTGAAGTTTACTCAATTACAACTCATTTTGTAGATATGTTTGCATTGGAAAAGCTTTGGTCATCAAAGGACATATAATTGACTTAACTATGCATTTTTGGAACAAAGTAGGCCTACAAGACTGGGTTGAGCGCGGTTGAAGAGCCATCGGAAGCAGGCTAGCAGAGAAGTTCGTGTTGAGTGCACCTTGGTAGTGCGAGAGTGCTGAGTGCGACATCCTTACGCAGAGCTCCATTTGAGGTGGTTTAACTATTTTGTTTGGTAGTTGCGCTCAACACCACAGAGCTGGCCTGAACACAAATGGCTTTTTCAGACTTGTATAAATACCTTTCCACTTTATATTTTTAGGGTGAGACACTATTTTTGAGAGAGAAATACACCAACAAAAAGAAAAAAAACTCAGAATCAAGGAAATCAGAGTTGGATACACAACAACTGTTGACTAATCAACTTTGATGCATATTCGTCTCTTCTCTCTTTCTTGTAGATTAATCTAACATGATGCTGTGTAGCTAAATCTGTTTTGTCAGGATTGGATGTAATTAACTGTACTCGTATGTATTTCTTCTGATCATTGTTATGTGAACTAGTTATGAATCAATATTGATGTTATCTTTGTTTTCATGTTATTTTATGAGTTTGAATCATTATTAAGAAATATCTTTTAAGTCTTGACCTAAGATCATCATTTATCTAACACCAAAGTCTAGAAATAGATTTAGGGTTTGATATTCAGTTGTATCAAGTCTTAATGTTATAGTATTGCTTAATAGGTAGAGAGATCATCGACTAAATAATACGGTAAAACTCATGTCATCAGTTAAACATAAATGGTGTCGAAGAGTGATACATGATAATATCGAGGAACAACTAGGGTCGCATACTAGATAATTTGAATATATATGAAATAGGTTAATGAAATCTAATCTTGACATCTTTCTCTACTTGTTATTTCCTTAGCAATCTACCGTTGTTACATTTCGTGACTTTCCATAATCAAATATCTTTTGATCATTTTCTTAAAATCATATTAATTGTTGAACGACAATGATATCACACTAATCCCTGTGGAGACGATATAAACAATACTTACCCTTAAAAAGTGTTTCATCAAAATGAAGAGAGTTATGATCCATGTCAATAAACTATCATATCATTTTTTATCAAAATAAATAAATAATGTTTGTCATATTCACAATCGAGTAAAATTCTGGTCAGGCGCCACTGTCACTCATTATGAGATATTAGAGGAATGAAGCCCAATGTTAAATATTTTCACGTGCTTGGAAATGCTTGCTACATTCTTACTAACCGTGAACAAAGAAGTGAATTTGATCATAAGAGTAATTAATGTTTTTTCTATGATGTTCCAATAACAGTAGGGTGTATCGGGTGTTTAACAATTGTATAAAATCAAGAGAGTCCATTAATGTTATTATTAATAACTAGCAATCTAAAGTGATCAATGACGAAGATGAAGATCCTAGTCTCATCGATCAAAACGAAAAGAAAAATATTCTAGACAAAGGAGAGAGCGACTTGCGGTATGTTGAAGAGGATGAAAATTCAGATGATGAGGATATTGTTGCTGAAAGAAAAAAAATATCATCAAAGGTCAAGAAGAATTTCCATATCGATAACATCATAGAAAAATTGGATGAAGGAGTCACTACACAAAAAAATAGTTAATTATAGAGACATGATATCTAATGTGTGTTTCATTTAAAAAATTGAACCCAAAAATGTGAAACAAACACGTAATGAGGAGTTCTAGATCAATATTATATAAGAAGAGCTTGAAGGGGTTTACTTCGATGATACATTTGCTCTAATTGCTTTTTCGGTTTAAACTCTATCAAATGGATGTAAAAAGTATTTTTCCTCGATAGATACTTGAATGAAGAAGTCTATGTTGAACAGATAAAGGGCTTTATTGATCTCCATCTTCCTAACTATGTCTACTAACTCATAAAGGTTCTATATGGCTTCAAACAAGTTCCTAGAACTTGGTATGAGAGACTCATCTTACTATGAATGATTTATATTCATGAAGTAATGACAAGAATCTCTTTGTGAAAAAGGACAATGAGAATCCCAATTGATATGTAATGGTGTGTACACAATCCGATATGGAATTTTATTGGCCCTACAACAAAACTAAGAAAAATAACCTATTTCATTTAATATAATACGTCGTAATACATAATACTCTCTCTGTTTCAAAATTATTCTCATTTAAGATTTTTGCAGATGAATTAAGGAATGCAATGATGTTGTCTTAAAACATTACATTTTTATAAAATTAACTCTATTAATGTATTGGAAGTAGAGTAAATGATACAATTGGAAAAATAATAATAATTACTATATTGAAAAGTGAAAATGACAATTATTTTTAAAACAAAATTTATTTATTTTGTTAGAACGACAGTAATTTTAAAACATAGAGAATAATAGTTTTACAAAATATAAAAAAAATTCTCTTTACTCAAAAATTCATAAAAAGTAATTTCATCAAACATTTTGAAATGCAAAATCATTTACGATCACATTAACATCAATGTTCTCTAATATATTATTTTCAATTGACAAAGTTGTCAAATTATTACAACATTGATTAAAACCTATTTAAGATCATCAATGTCACAAGAGAGGTCGAAAAAAATAATAAATAATATGACATGATCAGTATTATTTAAATAATGACTATTAACAATTAAAAGAAAAGTAGTATAAAATCATAGTATAATTCCTTAAAATTGTTGCGATTTCAAATGAAATACATAAATTATATAAAACTGTTATAGAACTAAATTGCAGTACTTAACTAACCTAATACTGTAGTAATTTGCTATTACAAAGTACATGCAGAGCTGACAGAGGGTAGAGAGATTCACTGATGATTTTAACAGGAGAAGCTTTTCAGTTTTCAGGCAGATTAATCTTGGCTTTATATAGAAGAACTAGAGAGTTAAATTCATTTTCACTTTTCACCCCCAATGAGCTTCAATTTTTCCAGCTTTTTCTTTGTGTCTGACTGAACAATCCAAAGAAAATCAACAACTTTTTGAAAACAACACCCGAATAAAGAAACATGAGAACAAAATCCAAAAATGAAATTTACTTCCGTAGACTTGTGTAGTGTCTACATCATTATGTCAAATTTACCCACAAAGCTGCCATTCTGGAATTTATCTTTTGTGTTGCAACTTTGTTTATGTAGGAACATTTGCTCAAATAGTTCTTCAATATACAACTTAGCTTACATACCAAGTTTTTATTTAAATAGTTATTCATAATTATATACTAATAAAATGTCTTAAAAATATTTGTTAAGGAATTACAAAATGAAGTTTTATATTTAAATGAATATTTTTGATATTTAGAGACTTTACTTTATAACTTTCAAAACATTATTACTATATTGTATTTTTTTAACAAGTGCTATAAGAATATTTGTTAGTTTTTTTTTATATAAATACTTTTTTTCTACATTGAGAAGTATATAAACATTTAAAATTATTGTGTGATGAGAAAATACTAAATTCAATAAATTTTTTTAATTTAACGAATAAGTTGTTATTTTGTAAATTTAAATGATGAAATTGATTAACATGTACAATTTTAAAGATTAAAATGTTTGTTTATTTTTATTGAGAAGATTCTAAGTTTTACCTAAGTTAAAGATAGAGACTTAAAATAATTTATATAAAGGGAGTAAGTGACACTCCTTATCTAAAAATCAATTTTACAAAGATGAATTAAATCAATTTCTAATAATTCTTAATTAACACATAATGCTAAGTCAGACCTTATATAATAAAGGTATCTTAATGATTTAATAAGTCTTATGTATTGGGTTGGGTCGACATCATTTTTTTCTGAATCTTTCGACAGTTACAGTCTTGGTTCTGTAGGTGTTGAAGTCGAGTTGTATTCTTCCATCTCAAATCTCTTGAGAATTTCTCCTGCATAACTTCTTTGATGCATCATCAAACCTTTAATACTCTTGTAGAATTCGACGTCAAGGAAATATGAAATGCCATCCAGATCAGACATTTTGAGTTCCTTGCTGAGAACACTTTTGAAGTCTTCGATCTCCTTCTTGACGCTACCTATTATTAACAAGTCATCGACATAGAGACATAGTATAAGCAATTCACTATTGCTTCTTCTTACATATACTCCATGTCCAGTTGTGCACTTCATAAATTCCTTTTCCCTTAGAAAACTATCAATCTTGTTATTGTAAGCTCTTGGAGTTTGTTTCAATCCATACAAGGCTTTATGCATCCTGTACACCTTTCTCTCTTCGTCATGTTTCACAAACTCAACTGGTTGTTTAACATAAACTTATTCTTCTAAGGGTCAATTCAAGAATGCACACTTCACGTCCATCTGACATATGTGCCAACTGTTTATTTCTGCTAGACCAACAATCAACCTAATTATTTTGATTCTAGCTACAGGTGCAAAAACTTCATCGAAGTCTATTCCTTCTTTCTGGAGAAATCCTTTTGCCATAAACCTTTCTTTGTGTCGAGTTACGTCCCCTTTTGGATTCATCTTCAGCTTGTATACCCACTTGACATTAATTTCCTTCTTTCCTTGAGGTAATTCGACAAGTGACCAAGTGTTGTTGTCTTTGATAGACTTCACTTCTTCGTTTATTGCTTTCACCCACTTCGAATCCTTCAATGCTTCAGCTGCATTGGTAAGTTCAACATCTGCATAGAAAGCATAATGTACCAGCTCACCTTTGTTATCAATCACATCATCTGATGTAATTACACAATCTTGCAACCTTGCAGGCATGCATCTTGTTCTTTGAGGTCTGCTTGTACTTGGTTGATCTCTAACTTCTTCCTCTTGTCTAACTTCCTCTTGTCGAACTTCTCTTTAGACTTGAGTTTCTGGTTCTTCAAGTAAGATTCTCATAATCTTTCTTGACATTTTCAGTCCAATACCATTCTTTAAGTTCATCTATGATCACGTCCTTGCTGATCAAAATAAGTTTGTTCACTGAATCGAACAACTTGTAACCTCCTATCGAATGATATCCTACTAGAATCATTTTACTCTACTTGTCATCAAATTTTCTTCTCAACTGATCTGACACATGTCTATATGCAATAGACCTAAATACCTTCAGATGACCCGAGATAGGCTTCGTACTAGACCAACATTTTTCTGGCGTAATTCCTTCTAGCTTCTTCGTCGGACATCTGTTCAAAATGTATGTTGCATTCGACACAGCTTCACCCAAAAACTCTTTAGGTAAATACTTTCCTTTGAACATACTTCTCACTATATTCATGATGGTTCGATTCTTCTTTTATGTGATTCCATTGAGCTGTACAGTATAGGGTGGAACCACCTCATGCACAATCCTTTCTTTTTCACATAATTTGTCAAAGTCTTTCGACACATACTCTCCACCACCATCAGTTTTCAACACTTTGAGTTTTCGACCACTTTTCCTTTCACCATAGATTAAAATTTGGTAAATACATCAATCACTTCACTTTTCTTCTTGATCAGGTAAGTCCATAATTTTCGAATGAAATCATCTATAAATATGACAAAGTATTCGTTACCTCCATTCGAATCCACCTGGATTGGTCCACATACATCAGAGTATATGACTTCAAGAATAGCCTTCGATCTGCTTCCTGCATCCTTGCTGAAACTATTATTGTGTTGCTTCGCCTGCACACGTTCCTCACACACCTCGTTTGAAATTTCAATTTCTAGCAATCTAGAAACCATATTTCTTCTTTTCAAATCTATGATATCTCTGAAGTTGAGATGGCCTAGCCGATAGTGCCATATTCATTCATCTCTGCTAGCTGCAATCGAAAGACACTTGTGCTCCATCATATTAAGTTCAATCTTGAATGTTCTATTTTGAGATATTGGGGCTTTCAAGATTAACCTTACATTTGCGTCGACGACTCTCATCATCTTGTCATCGATCGACACTTTATAATTCTTTTCGACTAACTGCCCTATGTTGAGAAAATTGCTCTTCATGTCTGGTATGTACAACACATTGGAAATTACTGACCTCTTGTCATCTTTCCTCATAATCATAACATCACCAATACCTTCAGTTGCTAGGGTATTGTCATTCGCAAATTTCACCATGTTCTTCATTGAGGGCTTTATGTTGACAAACCAATCTTTCTTTCCAGACATGTGTGATGAGCATCCTGAATCCAAATACCATTAGTCCTTGAATCTATCTTCATATTTTTTTGTGACCATCAACATCATCTCTTCTTCTTCATACTTTGCGAACTTTGCATCACTTTCTTGATTCTTTTGTTTTTCTGGACAATCACTAGAATAATGACCATACTTATGACAATTTTAACACTAAATATGATTCATGTCAAGTTTTTGAACACCACCTCTTTCTCTATTTGTAACACCATCTCTTTGATTACCTTGGTATGGTTTTCTCTGATTTGACATATTTTCTTCGTGCTAGTTTCCTCTACTAGTCGAATTGTTGTAGCCACCTCTACCTTTATTGTCCAACCACTTTACTTTTCCTTTCTTATCTTTTTCTGATTGAGCCTCTAGAGCCACAACACTCTTAGATTTTCCTGCCGCTCTTTCAGTCATTCTTTGTTCATGAGATTCAAGCATCCCTTGAAGCTCTTCCTTCAACAAAGATGACATTCCCTTCGACTCTTCTATGGAAACTACCACGTGATCGAACTTCGGAGCCAAAGATCTCAAGATCTTCGAAACAACTACTCTTGTTGTTAACGTCTCTCCACAAGTCTTGATTTGATTCACTAGTTTCGTAACCTTAGTGAAGAAATCAGATATACTTTCGCTATCTTCCATCTGAAGCAATTCATACGTTCTTTTGTGAGTTTGTAACCTCGCCTCTTTCACCTTCTCAGCGCCTCCAAACGATTTCTTTAGAATTTCCCAAGCTTCTTTTGCAAATTCTACATTACTAACCTTTTCAAAATTGTTTGGACTAACACATTGGTGAATTATAAAGAGAGCTTTATAATTCTTCTTCTTCGATTCTCTGTATATTGTTTCTTCTTCTTCTGAAGCGTCTTCATCAAGCGGTTCTAATCCATATTTCACAAGATCCCAAAGACCTTGAAAACAGAATATAACCTTCACTTGTTTGCACCAATTCTCATAGTTATTACTTTTAAGAATTGGGAGACTTGCTGGAAAATTCCCGTAAGCGTAATTCATCGTCATCGTGATCTTCTTCTTCTTCCTCGATCGTTCTTGATCGTTCTTCCCGTGAATCACTCAACCGGGACTCTTGATACCAGATGTTGGAAATCCACCAAAACCTATGATAAATTTCTATCAATCTTGATGAACAAGATTGTTATCACCACACAATAGCAATGAAAATATATGAAGGAATAAAAGAAAGAGAAGATAATGATTTTCTGCAGAGTTTCTCTCTGCCCATAAACTGTGCAAAACTTCTTATTCACTTGCAACTGCAAATTATGTGAATACAACTTGATTGATTATAAAAAATAGGGGTTACTCCCTCTATATATAGATTTATGTTAGCTTACTCTCTAAGGCAAAGTCCAAAATTATAAAAGCCCAAAATATATATTTTAGAACTAAATCAAATCTATCTATTTTAGACATAAATCAAATATTATTTATTCTAGATCTAAAACATTTATGTGTGTAACAAATTGTTTCTACACTTCTAAATTAAATCAAATCTTTTCGACACTTTCTTATCTCTGTCCAGCAAACTGCTTAGACACAAGAAATTAATTTCAACAATTTAAAAGATTTTGATGTATCAACGTGTATTTTAGGATATTATTGTAATAAGTATGTTGAACTTTTCCCTTCTATTTTAATACCACAAATGAATATTACATGAAAATATTAACAAAACTACACTTTCAATTCATCAACTATAGTTAGTGGCACCTAAAACATTGAAACATGACTTCAATTTTTTAATGGTCAAATTTATAGTGACTTTCAAAATATTATTACTATATTTTATTCTTTAAAATGAATATTTTTTTTAGATATTTAGAGACTTTACTTTATAGTAACTTTCAAAATATAATTACTATATTTTATTCTTTAATTTAACAAGTGCTATAAGAATATTTGTTAATATTTTTGATTTTATAATTTTTTTCTACATTGAAAATATAAACATTTAAAATTATTGTGTGATGAGAAAATACCTGAATTCAATAATATCATTTAATTTAAGGAATACGTTATTATTTTGCAAATTTGAATGATGAAGCTGATTAACATGTACAATTATAGATATTAAACTTATTTTTATTGAGAAGATTTTAAGTTTTATATTAATTAAAAATAAAAGAATTTATATAAAATGATATTCTATATAATTTTATAAGACTCGAACGATTAATCTCTACAATTATGCGCGGATGATATTTCTAATTAATTTATCCAAAAAATCGATTTTGTAAAAGATAAATAGATTGATTTTTAATTATTCTTAATTAACGCATAAAACTTTTATAGCTTTTGTAGTAATGTTGAAGTTCTACAATGTCACTTATTGATTAATAATATAAAAATATCTTATACTGTTAATATATATTTATTTTTTTCTTTGCAAATATTTATATTTATTAAATTTGTTTTAAATAATATATTTATGCAAAAAAAAATATATTTATTTTAGTAAGTATGTTGAATTTTTCCCTTCTATTTTAATGCCACAAATGAGTATTGCATAAAAAATATTAACAAAACTACACTTTCAATTCATCAACTATAGTTAGTGGCACATAAAACATTGAAATATGACTTTAATTTTTTAATGGCCAAATTTACTTGACTTTAATTCTTCCTTGCGCACTCGCAGACTCTAATAAATACTTCTTATGTTTTAAAATAATTATTATTTTAATAAATAAATTTTATTTTAAAATAATTGTCATTCTTTTTTTTTAATGTAGAAATCATTGTTATTTTTTCAATTGTGTTATTTAGTTTTTATTTTTTACACTTTTTCCAACACACTAATACAGTTTGTTTGATAAAAGTGAAATATTTTATGACAATACCATTGCATTCTTTAATCAGTGTGTAAAAATCTTAAACGACATTCATTTTGAAACAGAGACAGTATTAAAAAAATTTGAATCTACCTTATTCATTTGTAGTCTAACCAAGCTTTGGGTGGCAAACCTTTGATTGACTCCAAAGTAGATTGTCGACTTGTTTCAATTAACACATTGAGAATTGCTTTAATGAGAACTTATTGCTATCATCACTAAGGAAACGTGCAAATGGAAACTTTCTTTCTCTTGAGATCATTACTACATGAGAAATAATGCACATTGTTTCGATTTTAATTCATTTTAAAAACTTCCTTGCTTTCTCACACATGAAGAACGATGGCTCTCTCGTTTGCTCTCAAATTGTTCACATCTCTCTCTCTCTCTCTCTCTCTCTCTCTCTCTCTCTCTCTCTCTCTCTATATATATATATATATATATATATATATATATATATATATATATATATATATATATATATATATATATATATATATATATATATATATATATATATATATCGGAGCAATCAAATGATTCAAAAATATGATATTGCTACACATCTGATCTCAAACGTGTCACCAATGCCCATAGAGTCAAGATGTTAGGAGTCAAAATAGGAGAAAAGACACTTTAAATAAAGCTAGGATTTCTGAATCAAGCAACTCTGATAAACTATATGTTGTACATGATGTTGTACTTGATGTTGTACCATTGCATATGATTGTTCCCGTGGATATCCCAAAGAAGAGAGCCAAATGTTTAGGTATCAAAATGAGTGGTAAAAATAAAAAGGTGAGTCTTATTGTTCAAGAAACCTTTATGCATGCTTTTGGCAATGAACTTGTTGATTCAATAAATAAAGATAAAGGAATTAATGATGATGACACCTCTTTTAATAATGTTGATCTTGTTGAAACCAACATTGATCTTAATATGGAACCATATGTCAAACCAACTGGTATGAAATTTGGTGAATCTTTTGTTGAACCTCGTGTTAACCCCGCTACTGAAAACCCTAAAGTGGATATACTTATTTTTAATCCTTACGTGAATGAGATATTGGATGAAAGTCATGATTCTTCTAAATATTTGTGAAATAAAAATCCTCAAAATGAAGAGGTTGACATTCAAAGTAAAAGGAATGAAGAAGACGGTGAGGGTGATGACATTCACATTTCCGAAACCTTGAAAAGGATTATTGAAGAGAAGATTGCTCATGTGACAAATAAAGAAGTGATTGAGATTGATGACGAAGCAATTGTGACAATTTTGAAAATCTTAGTTAGTTATGTAGATGATAAAGCTAAAGATAAAAAGCACAAAATAGATAATCCAAGTGCTGCTACAAAGAATATTGAGAATGTGAAGTAGAAAACTCCTATATCAAGTCATGTGAAAAAGAAGAAGAGAGTAAAAGAAAAGACTATTGAGAAAAACTCTCTTAAGAGGAAACTTGTCCTATCAAGTGTGTTGTACCCTAAAATTTTCCCTCCCTTTTATTCAAGACATTCTCCTAGGATTCTCAAATGCTCAAGGTTGCTCAAGAATTGATCAGACAAATTCTCCTCCTAAGCAATGGGTCCACAATTAGGGTTTTGTATTTATCAAGGAAGATTGAGTTTCCAAGGTCTCAATTGGTTTTCATGGTTCTTCATATGTCCCTAAGAATGCTCATTTCAAATTTCAAGTCTTGCATGAAAAGTCTGCTCAATAATGACTCAGATGACTGAAAATCAATTATATTGGGTAAAAAGTCAATTATGGTCAACATACAGTCAAACTTCAATATTTTTGGTCAACATCAATATTTTTAAGTCATATTCATCATTTTATCAAGGGTTGGTCATGATTCCTCAAGAAAATCCCTCAAATCATCAAATCATCAAGAGTCAAAAGTTGCTAAATTAGGGTTTATGTGGGAGAAGTCAATTGAACTTTGACCAAGCATAACTTTCACATGCTTCATCAAATTTTCCCCAACCAAATCTCATTTTGAAGGAAATTCAATTATCTACAACTTTCTATCTCTAAGCTCAAGTCTAAAAAATGCTTCATTTGAGAGATATGAGTCAATAAATTATAGGCCATTTCAAAAGTCAACAAAAAGACACTTTTTATCAAGACAACTTACATCAGGATAAAGTCTCCAAATGCAAATATGATCAAAAGAGGGATTGTAGAGTACATCTTGATATTTCCAAAAAGTCATAGATAACCTTCAAAGGATGAAAATTGATCGAGTTATGGCCATTTCAATTTGGGAAATTTTGAGCAAATGCATAAAATTCAAATTGAGCAAACTTGATATTTTGGGCCATTGGGATATTATTTTAGAGTCCAAGTGTGTTATATATCTCATATGCACCTCAAGACTTATTTATAGAGCTCCCTTTGATTTACTTTGTTTATTTTTTATTTTTTATTCATTTAAAAGTCAAAATTAAATGAAATAAGACAAGGCCTTCTTACACAAAGACCAAGCCCATAGCTTTGACCTAATTTCAACCATTATATTATATCATTAAATCTCATACAAGAGGACACGAAACCCTTGCCTCAAAAGTTATCAAAAAATATCAAAATTTCAAGAACCCTAAAATCTTCAAATCCTTATTCTAAGCCCTTTCACCATAAAACTTGCCACACCAATCAACTCCATTTACTCCCCGGGTAAGATTGGATTGTTTTCAACGATCCAAATGGCCAGAAAACACTTTTGCATGCATCACGATTTCATCTTTGTTTGAATTTCGTATCTTTCGTTTAACTGCATTTTAATGCTTATTAATGCTTATTATGTGTTCATGAGACTCAACTATGCAGGAATGACCTATCATGGAGGTCACGTGCATGCTAAATCATAGAACACCATATTTTCTCCGATTTATGCCGTTTGTGCCATAACTCAAAAACCATGGATTTTTAGACCAAAATAATCCTTCCATTGGATTGGCAGCCCTCGATTTAGGGGGGGGGGGGGTTAGGATGTTTTTAATTACTAATCTTGATTATTTTGCAGGTTAAACAAAATATGGTCACCGGAGAAGACGATCAGAGCTAGGGCTCTGGCGCCTCTTCGATCAAGACATTATTATTTATAATATCTATTTATTGGTTGATTTATATAAACGGATGTACAACTACCCCAGCGGTAGTAGCGCACGTGATAAGGCCTTAGTGTACTAGGGCATGAGTTCGATCTCTGCCTCTGGTATTTTGTGTTTTCACATTTTTATGTTTTTGCATATCACATGCGAGCCAGCATAACGCGTCAATCATTCGCCTTCCATTCCCAGCCACTAGATCTCGTCATCATCCAATCCAACGCTTCTGATGGTCTCCACATGGTGAACCTCCTAGAACCATCCCCACTGGATCTCAGGCAGGCATAATGGGCTTGCTGTGTTGGGCCTAGCGAATTGCTTTTCTCACACCCCCGGTTTGCTTCCATAACAGGCCCAAATCTCATTTTTTTAACCGTTTCTTTTTTACATAATTAGTTTAACCTTTTTTTAATTAAAATTAATTTAGACCTTAGGTTTTTTAACTTAACTAATATTTTTTTAATTAAATTAATTTAACTTTTTTTCATTTAATTAATTAACTTAGGGTTTTTAGGTTTTTCACTAAACTTTCTTTTATTCAAAATTAATTTAGGTTTGCTTAATTAATCAATTTTTTTCTTAATTAATTAAAATTAACTAGGTCTTAGGTTAATCATCAAATCATTTTTTTATCAAAATCATAAAACACATTTTTCCCCTTTATTTTACAATCTTCGCATGCTTTATTATTTTCGCGTTATTTTTCCGATTATGCAACTGCTACAGTTTGTAATAGTTTAAATTAGGGTTTTACTTTCTATTTCTCCCATTTTTACTATTTTGTACTCCCACTCCCGAAGCTTTGTAATAGCGTAGAACCCTTTAATTTCTGCCTTTACTTTCTGGATTTACCGCTTTCCTTATAAATGTTTAGCTTAGTAGGTTTGTATGGTAAGATCTAAAAGCAATCATAGAAAACCCTAATCAAAGACTAACATAACTGAACCATGATACACTCTTCACACACGCACCTATAGGATAATCTCACTCGTTGCTTCAGAAAACAGTCATGTCCCTCGAACATGGGGACACTTTAGCGTTGTCCCTTGATTAAAAAGATCATAGTCCCTCGATGACCCTTCGATGCTGCCTTTGGTAAACAATCTAGTCCCTTATGATAAAACTACTAAAGCGCCCCTACGAGATGCCTTTATCACTGTACAATGACCCGCGTATGTCCCTTCACATCCAGCGATATGGCTTTCTACTAACTAATGATAGGATATCACTATCTAAAGGAGGAGGAAAATAACACGAAATACTTTTGAGTAGGTAGATCGCTCGTAATCGCTTGCTCACAAAAACAAAAAAAAAACATCATTTTCACAAACACTTTTTCATAAATAAACACTTTGTACGCATTCTTAACTAATACAAGAGTCATTACAAGGTTTTTGTACTTATGAATTTTTCAAAATATTTTCAAACATACACAACACAGAGCATTTTCAAAAAGTGAGCTAGCGATTAAGAGCTCGTAGATAACTATGGATGAAAAGGGTGATAACACATTCCCTTTTCATAACCTACCCCCCGAACTCAGAAAAATATCAAAGGCCTTTCCTGTTATTTTCACCTTTTCCTTATTGGATAAAAGAAAAGTTGGTGGAGACTCTTGCTATATGCAAAATTTGCGATAAAATACAAAATAAGTCAGTTCTACCACCGTATTACAAAGTGAATCATAGACAAATGTTAAAGCATATGTCCTAGACATCGTGCCCTCTTCCAGGAGAAATATTGGAGGAAAAAGAGCTCCAGTCAATATTCCAACTGCCCCCTTAGACAATGTGTTATTCCACTCAGAAGAAAGTGAGAATAAGTGTAAGTATGTGTTCCAGAGAAGATTTTCCATAAAAAATATTAAGAAAATATGCTTTTGAGTGTAATGAAACCATGGATCTGCTAAAGGATGTTCGATTAATGAAGAATGTTTCGTTGGACCCTGCTATAAGAAACTAGTCAAGGTGTTCATTATTAACATGTCCAATGAATACAATATTGAGGGTAGCAAATAATCCAGGAAGGTGTATGTGAGAAGTTGTTGTGTGAATTTTTCTCTTAAGAGAATAAATGCGTATTTTGGCCCAATGATTAATTGTGTGACGGGCTGTGTGACTAGTGACTACTACTAACTTTGTGTGTATATGCATGATTAATTGTGTGACTGACTGTATGGAAGAATTATGATTTGTTTGGAGTGTATAGAAACCACATGATTTCTGATTTTATGTTACTTCTGTTGCTTTTGCTGTTTGCTTTGTGTATTTTTTTGTGGTATGCTTATGATGCTCAAGTTGTGGTATTGTTAAAGATTTATCCTTTGCACATCTTGTAAGTTTTGAAAGAGTTATTTTGCCAAAATTTTCCAAAGGGGGATATTGTTTTTCCTTTTGGATTGAATGCATTATGAAAAACAACATAGAGTGTACAATATATTTTGATGAAGAAAGGAAACATGTGGGAACAAACGTTCCAGCTTGTGAGCAACATCTGACCCTTGTCAGTAGGCCATGATGGATGGTATTCTGAGTGTATTTTCTGATTTTTATTCAATTAGGTTTATTTCTGTCTTTTAGCAATCTGATTAGTTAGATATGTTTGATAATTTAATAACCTCAAATTTAAATTATGGAGATTTAAATTTAAATTCAATCAAATCAAATCTTGTAGTGGAGTTGTTTTGGAAAAACAAGTCTTAACCAAATATCCATGATATCTGGTGATTACAATTCAAATTCCCATTAGAGAAATGCCTAGCTATGGATTTCTATTTAAAGAGACTCATTCTAACTTTGAAGAACACAAGCTTAGTTGAAGATCTTTGTGTTAGGGTTTATTTGAGTCCTTTGTTTGTGTTGTTACATGTTCACCATGCTAGCGCGTACATTCATATCATAAGGCATAGTTATTGATTTGTTTAGTTGAGTTGTAATTCATCATTCATTACTTTGATTATTGATGTTGATCACTAGGTTAGTGATTGATACAAAGTGATATGGGTTCTCATATTTAGGGAGAGTCCTAAATAGAAAGACATTAGGGTAGAATTAATAAGAGTAATATCGAATAAGGGATTTGTTCATCTAAGATACTTTGTACTAATTCTATTGAAGAATGGATTTACTTTCTTGGGTTAAAAGCCCTTCATCCGCAGGTGTGGTTACACTTAACTGGGTTACCAATTTTCTTGTGTTCTTTATTGCTTTTACTTTTAATTATTATTGCTACCATATTATATTAAAATTGGTTTAACAAGTTGGACAAGTTGTCCTAGACATCTAATCCAACATGTGTCCCTTGAGGAATAAAATTTCAATATGTTCACAAACACAATCACTGGCTAGTCTAGTTGTTATCAAATCCACCAGAAGTGGAAATGATAAATCAATTTATTGCATTTATGTTGAGGGATTAACCGATACAAGTGGACTACTTCCCTATTGTTACAAAATTGAATAATCCATAATGAGTCTTTGGATTCCTGCTACAAGTTTGAAGCCTTGTATCTCCAGCGTATGGCATGTTATTTGCTTACATAGTATTTCCATAAGGCGATATTTTTGACATGCCAATTTTTATAGCCTTTTAAGTGGCCTTCTTTCCATATATACTTGTCTGAACTAAATACTAGCCTATATATGTGTGTATCATTCCTAATAGGTACTTCTTAGGGTTATTTATGATAAAAATACTAGTTTGAGAATTACTAAGAGTAAAAGGTACATGTTGTATTTGAACTGATTGGACCTGAAAAGGCATGTCATTGCATTAATCAGTTGGCTTTGATTATCAATGAATGTGTGACCTTGATTCCTTTGAACTCATTGTATGGTAAATTTGATAGAACAATCTCCCAAATTGGCTCGCTTTGTCTCAAAATCCCTAGATTGTTTGACCCTATTATGAACCATTAGTCTTACAATATCAACATGTTGTTAAGAAACCTTATGCATGGTATAATTTTTTTCCATGTCCAATTGTTTTCTAATAAAATAAATTTTCACTACCACTAGTTCCTTAGGTGAATCAACCGACACAACTCTAAAAGTAGTAACGGACCCATAAATGTTGGCATTATCACTATTTGTGTCCAACCTCCTCGTTGATGATGGTGATGGTTAATCCATTCCGCCAAGGCTCTTTTTGGACTACAAGGGCATATACAAAGTGTAGTCTTAACTTGATGAGGTGACTTCTCCAGTGATATGGTTGTAGTATCTCATTTAACGTGCCAAATTTGTTGTTGAAGTTGAAATTTAGTAAGAAATCTCATAATAGGTCTTGTTGTACCCCAAAATTTGCCCTCCCATTTCCTCAACATTTTCTCATCACAAGACCTTTGAAGATCAAGATCCAGTTAGGGTTTCCTCTGCTCAAGGCTTCTCCTTGCACTGTGGACTCAAATTAGGGTTTGTGTTTGCCTAAGGATGCTTCGACCTAAAATGCCTAAGATGACTTTCATGCTTCATGTTGGACTCCCAAGTTTACCCATACCAAGTTTCAAGTCTTGATTCCAAGTTTTACCCAGTCAATTGGACAGTTGACCTAGAAATCAGCTGTATTGGGGAAAAAGTCAACTGTGGCCAATTGACAGTCAAATCTCATGAAATTTGATCCACATCAACATTATGAACTCACATGGACCATTTGATCAAGTTTGAATCACAATTCCCCAAGAAATTTGATCAGATCACCAAAAGGGCAAAATGGTCATTTTTAGGGTTTTGACTGCACAAAGGCAATTTTTGACTGTTTGACCTAGCCAATGGCAAACCAAGCTCACATATGGACTCAAGGACCCCATGGAATTATCTTGACATGTTCATCAAGCTCAAAAGATCCCAAGTACACAAGATTGACAGTTGAATTTCCCAGTCAATTGATCAATTTTGACTGTATACTGAAAAGTCAAACTTTGACTTTTTGGTCAAAATCAAGAGTCAAGATTCATTTTTCATCAAAACATGCCAAATCATGAAACTTGTTCACCAAGAAGTCACAAAATGCAAATTAGGGTTTGAAAATGGAATTTTTCATCACTTAGAATTTTTCTAAGTTATGAAAAACCCTAATTTTTTCCCAACTTTGCCCCATCTTTTCACCATGATCCATTTGGATTCAAACAAAAGTCAAAACATGAAAGTTGTAGCTTGTTGCATAATCTACAACTTTGATTCACAAAGTTTTCTCATTTGAAGCTTGTATCTCAAGTTATGATTTTTTGAATAAGGGCACTAAACCATCTTTTAACTTAGTGAAATTTGACCTATTTTGACAAAGTTTTCTACCCTACTTCAAGGCCACTTTTCATACCCTTCCACTTGGAATTTCAAATTGCATTTCAAAGATGGATTGTAGTACACATTCCAAGCTTTCCAAAATGTCCAAGAACTCATCAAACAACCTCATAACTTGAGAGATTCGAATTTCACAAGTTGGCAAAAATTCACTTTTTGTTCTTCATCAAAGCATGTTCATGAACTTGGCAAATTTGAATTCAGCATGCTTAAGCTACATTGCAGGCCTCTAATCCCATTTTCACTCAATAATTCAATTCATATCCTTTGTGCTCTAGCATTATCTTGCTCATTTGGACAATACACACAAAATCAAGCCTAAACTAGAAAAAGCATATTATCCATTCTTGTAAAGTGCTACTTTATGGCAACTTTGCAAATCTATGAGGTACAATGCAGATCTTTGAGGCAAAAAGGCATGGACATTTCCCACTGATCAAGACTCAAATGTGCAGCATAGATTGAGGCATTGTACTGGCCTAGAAACCAAGTTGACATTTGCTTGCTTCACTTAGAAGTAACATCCATAACTTATGCCATCTCTCATACCAGCATACAAAGACAAGAACAAAGTTGTCAAACACATTACACATAACATATCCAAGCTAACACACGAGCTCTTGACCTCCAAAACACCCTCCATCTCAGAATCATCCTCAAACTACACAAACAGGGGTGCCCCTGCAGTTTGAGTGCAATCTCTCAATCCCTTCAAGCATTTCTGTCCAAACCTGTTCCTCTACCTTCCTTACAACATATGCAAGCTATCCAGAAGCTAAGGCACGATCTGTAGTTGCTCTAACCACTTCCACCATTTTCACATCTTTGACTTGCAGGTGAAGTTCTATAGCTTGATACAAGAAGGTTCAAGACAAAGTGAGCATTGAAAAAGCATCCCTGGACCTCAAGGAAGCTTTTCCAATCATTACATTGCACTGAAAGTCTCTCATTCTCCACCTAGAAGTTCAACTGCACAGGTAAAAGTTTGAATTCGTATCTCTCTTATTAGGCATCTTTAGTCTTAAGTTTGTGAAGAAACAAAGTCCTACTCATAGCCCTGAACATGTACATAGCTTTACTTTTCATTTCTTTTATCTGAGTGAAGAGAATTTGAGCTCTGAAAATGGTAGAAAAACTAGGTCAGGAAAGAGGGGGAGAGAAATTCTCCCTCATCTTAGAGAGATAGGACATGTTCTTTATATGGTTGAAACCGTCTCTTAATGCTCTACATTTTTCATGTTATGAGTTTTTGCTAAAAAGCCAGGAATCCAGAGATAAAAAACGCGTGTTTTAGCTTGAAGGAGGCTGTACAGAGGTTGAAGAAGGAGTGGTCTGGGCCGGGCCTGGATTTGTTTTCTTTTTGCACCCCATTTTCATGTTTACACCCCCCTGAGCCCATTTACTCATTTTTTGACATTTTTGACTTTTTCTTTTTTTGCTGACTTCATTTATTTTTCCTCATGCCATTAGAAAATTAAAAATATTTTTTTTCATCATTTTTTGCATTTATTGCATATTTATTTGTTTATTTGTTTAGTTTGTACATAAATATATACATATTTGATTATTAGAATAAATGTAAAAATAATGTAAACACACTTTTTATTTTTATTTACTTTCTGAAATATTTCACATAAAAATACTCTTTGTTTATTTTATTAAAATATTAAATAAATATTTATTTTTGTATAATACATATCTAGGGTTTAATAAAATATATATATATATGATTATTAATATATTTAAGACAAAAATATAAAAATATTTGATTTTTTTCATTTTATTTAATATTTGATACAAAAATACCTTTTTCACAATACACTTCATTTTATTTTATTTTTTATAAATAATAAATAAATAGTAGAATTAAATTAGATAATAATGCCTTTTATTTAAAAATTAGGGTTTTTCACCCTAAGTTCAAAATACTAAAAAAATAAATACATTTTTATTTTCTTTTTCCTCTTACATAAATAATATTTTCTCATACACATAGAAACTTCTTTTTACATTTCACATATTTATTTAATTTACATTTAATTATGCATTGCAAAATATCCAATTGTTGTAATAATTTAGATTTAAATTCTTGTCAATATCCCCATTTGAACATTTGTACCCCCCTTCCCATATTTGGTTGTGTAATAGCTTAGTAATTTTAATTTCGCACTTTATTGCTTTCTAATAATAACATGCTAGAATTAGGGTTTGTATGCGAAAAACGATAAAAAATAGTTTGACCTAATACAAGATAAGCAAGCATGAAAATGAACACACAAATCACACTTGCACCCCCTAGGGTATTCCACTTGTTGCCTTCAAATAAATGGGCCATATTGTATGTTGAACATCTTTGGGCAAAGCAAACAGTTTGAATGATCATAGTCCCTCGATAAAATTTTTCAAAACAAACAAAACAAATGATCAAGTCCCTTAGAGAAATTGCCCAAAGACATTTAACGTCGTTACAATTATGGTCTAAACGATGACCCGCGCCTGTCCCTTTCACATCCTAACACAAGGTTGCCCACCAAATATAATGGTGGTGCAAACTTGTTAAAAGGGTTAAAGTATAGCAATAATCTTTTGAGAAATTTAGGAGTAGATAACCTCTTAGTTACTTGAATCAACTTGCAAAACAAAACATTTGCCTAATTTCAAAACCACACAACACTACACCTTCAAAACAACTTTCAAAAACAAATGAAAACCTTTTCAAAAGACATACATCTTTGTATACATCCCCACATAGATCATTGCAAAGGTTGCCACCACATTGGCCTCTTTTCAAAACATTTTCAAAAACCACACACTCAAGCACCATTTAAAACAATTGAAAACAAAAGGCAAGTGATCTAAGCAAGTAACTAAGAGCCCATGGATAACCATGGATAGAAAGGGTGCTAATACCTTCCCTTTCTATAATCTACTCCCCGAACCCAAGAAAACATCTCAAAAGGTTTTTTGCTGTGCTTTTTAACCTTTCCTTAGGATAAAATAAAAAGTCGGTGGCGACTCTTGCTAACCGCAACATTTGCGAATACAAACGCAAACCTCAAGTCAGTTCTCCCACCGTATCACAGAACTGGCGACTCTGCTGGGGAAAATTTTAAAGTGGAGTAACCTTAGGGCTTAGATCACTTTTGTTTTCAATTGCTTGCTTTGTTTGCTTTTATATTTGTGGGCTTTGCATCGGAGTTCATAGATCCTAACCCGGATCTGGGAAATACCCTTTTTAGGTAGCATAATCTGTGAGGGACCTGTCCGGCGTAGACCGACATGGGTGAAGCAGTGGCTACGTTGGTGTGGCATCTTAGTCTGTACCTATATCCTTTGTGTTGTAACGGGGAGAATATAGGTCTTCTAAGGAGTCATTAAACACCAACCAACCTTAGAACCCTAAATTGACCAACTTGGCTATTAGGACAGTAGCAGTATGCTACACTCATTGAGGCTAAACTCTCGAGATGGTTCTGGCCGCGAGAAAAGATTGCGATGCTGGAGTTATGACCGATTGAGGGTAGCCAATGATTTGAGATCCTCTAGAACCCGGTTACTTTTGATAGGACAGGTTTTAACCAACAAAACCAAAAGAGGGTAATACCTGAAACTCATGCTGGCCTGAAACCTAAGGGTGTCTTGTGTGACTTGTGTGCTTTATTTGCCTATGTGAATACTTGTGATGTGCTTCATCATAGCATCATGCCATCATACCATTGCATGCATAAAAGGCTAACCCATTTCAAAGACAAAAAGGTTTCATCTTTGCTCTGTTTTGTAGGACATCATGATGCCCGTGCGTAGAAATACTGTCCGGCTCAACTTTGTTCAACCACCAGTTTTACTCAAAGATCTGGTTGAAAGAATTCCAAACACTACCTCCTTCATCAACAGACATGGTTCTCTCCTTGGCTTGGTCACTGCAAAATGGGACCAACAATTGATAAGTGTTCTGACCCAGTTTTATGACCCTCTGCATCACTGTTTCACCTTTCAAGACTTCCAGCTGGTTCCTACCCTGGAAGAATTATCTTACTTGCTTGGGATTCCTGTCTTGGAACAAACTCCTTTCACTGGTTTGGAAAAGACTCCCAGGCCTGAAGAGATTGCTGCAATTCTCCCCTTGACCAAAGAAGAGATATTGTCCAACTGGGAAACTAGAAATGGGGTCAAGGGCTTTTTGGTCAAATTTCTGGTTGGCAAGGCTAATGATTTCTGGAATGACTTGGACTTCAAAGCATATGAGGATATTCTGGCTCTTTTGATCTATGGTCTGGTATTGTTTCCCAACCCTGACACCTTCATCAGTATCCATGTCATAAGGATCTTCATGTCTCGGAATCCGGTACCCACTCTTTTGGGTGATATTCTACAACAACTCTATGCTCGTACTGCTCGAAAACGGGGGACTCCGTGGTGTTGTGCTCCTTTGCTAGTAAGGTGGTTTATTTCGCACCTTCCTAAGTTCGTGCTGAAGAATGAAGAAGGAAAAGGTTGGGCTCGGAGGTTAATGTCTCTCACAGATGAGGATATCACTTGGACTCTCAGAGGCTTGGATGAGGTAGCTGTTATCGACCGTTGCGGAGAATACCCTAATGTCCCGTTGATTGGCATCCAAGGAGGAATCTCTTACAATCCGTGTTTAGCTCTCCGTCAGTTTGGAAGAGCCAGAGGAGATGGGCCTCATGAAATGCTGGTTCCTCACTTCCATTTTGAGTTTCAGGCAGGCAGTGACAAACTACGCCAGGGATTCATTAGAGCTTGGGACAGAATCCACAAAGCTGACCCACATGAGTTAGGACCAAAGACTTCTTTACCATTGGAGCCCTATTGCAAATGGGTCCGCATCCGTGCTCAGAAGTTAGGTATGCCGTACGAAGCTGTCAGACCAATCATCCTTGAATCTCCCGATGAAGATGGGGTTCCTCCAACTGTCCTCCCTCCTCAGATACCTACTGATTTTGACACCATGAAGAGATCTTGGGCACAGCTAAAGGAAGAACGGGATTTCTATCGGGAGAAGTTCAACGAGCAGGAAAGGAAGGTCCAAAGGCTGACTAAGCAATTGGAGGAAGAACGTGTCCTGAACAACTACATCAGCACTGAGAGGAGGAGGCCATGGGAGCATTGATGAGCTTTGATTATTTCCTTTTGTAGTTTTATTTCCTTTTCCGTATTTTTCATTCCTGTAATGCCTAAGGGCAAATTGTTGAACAATTGAAAAATTTTAATCTAATGAAGTGCGTTTCCCTTTTTGTCTACAAAGTTGAATCTTATTTGTCTTTGAAAACATAAAACATACGCATTCCATTACACCATATGCATAGCAGGTACCCTATTTCACAGGTTGCTTAATCTTCTTCGCTGTTTGTTTGCACAGTCATCATGAATCCGGAATCATCCAGTGAGCAAGCAATCAAGGCCCTTCAGGCCCAAAGTGCACAGTTTCAAGAGATGGTCCTAAGCCTAGCCCAGGGTCAGCAAGAGTTGAAGACTCTACTCCTGAAGAAGAAGAAGAAAAAGAGGACGGCGATGTTCAACACCGGACGCAGATTTGGGAACACACTCCACAATGAAGCTGATCCAACCACTTCTTCTGCTGAGAAAAACAGTCCCCAAGGGGGAGGAGCTCCTAGTCCCGCAGTCTCCGACAACGAGACGGACTATAACGAGGAACAATACCCACCTGCTGCTGACAGATACAAACAATTGGAGGACCGCTTGAGCGCTATGGAAATTCAGAATGTGTCGGGACTGGATTTCGGAGATTTGGGATTATCTTCTGGAGTAGTAATTCCACACAAGTTTAAGGCGCCTGCCTTCGCCAAGTATGATGGGGTCTCTTGCCCAAAGCTGCATCTGAGGTCGTATGTAAGGAAAATCCAACCTTACACGGCGGATAAGAACCTCTGGATTCACTTCTTCCAAGATAGCCTCTCGGGGTCACAACTTGAATGGTTCTACCAATTGGACGGAGCTAGCATCCGACACTGGGAAGATTTGGCAACTGCATTTTACAGACAATACCAATACAATTCTGATCTCGCTCCTACGCGTACCCAACTTCAGGGTATGTCTCTGGGAACGGGTGAAGGGTTCAAAGAGTACGCTCAAAAATGGAGAGATTTGGCTGGCAGGGTGCAGCCTCCATTAACTGATCGAGAGCTGGTTGATATGTTTCTGGGAACGTTGTCTGGTCCGTTTTTCAATCATTTGGTTGGTAACTCCTCCGCTGGGTTCACAGATTTGATATTAACGGGAGAGAGAATTGAAGCTGGCATCAGGTCAGGCAAGATACAAAAGGCCGCCTCTACAAGTGCTGAGAAGAGGCCATTTAAGAAAGAAGCAAGCGCCGTCTATGGCCCTAGAAGACAAGTCAAGCCCGAAAGTCGCCAAGCCGTCAATGCTTTGGTCATCTCTAAACCTGTTGCTGCTCCTCAGCAGTACAATCAACAAAGAAGTGAAAGGCCCAAGAGGCAGTATACCCGATTGAGTATGACATTATCTCAAATTTTACCCCAACTGTTATCCACCAACCTGGTGACCCTCAAAGAAGCTCCTAAGGTCGTCAACACTGCGTCCCCTAAATACAACCCGAATGCCCGGTGTGCTTATCATTCTGATAGTCCCGGGCACACTACTGATGATTGTTGGGCCTTGAGAAACAAAGTGCAAGATCTAATTGACGCAAAAGAAATTCAGTTTGAAGCGCCGGAAAGACCGAATGTTGTAACGGCTCCTATGCCCCAGCATAGGGTAAATGCCATTGAGGAAGAAGTGTACGTTGTTTCGGTAGATGAAGTTGTTACCCCTTTGAAGACTGTTAAGAAGAACCTACTGCGGGCCGGTTTATTTCCGGGTTGCGGCGAAGGTTGCCCATTCTGTGCTATTTCCCTATCTGATTGTCCCTTGCTAAGGTTAGGCATCCAAGGCCTAATGGATAGCAAGGAGATTTTATTCAAAAAGACTGCCGTTCATTTGGTTCCGATGAAAGAAGTTTCCGTGATTACCATCTTCAAAAATCCAATCAAGGCTCCCCCAAAGAAGCCTATTCAAATCTTGACAGTTGCGCCTGTGATCATTACTGTTCCAGGACCCCTCTCCTACGTGTCTGATAAAGCTGTCCCCTGGCATTATGGGGCAGACGTATATGTAAATGGAATCAAGCAAGAATTTGATGCTAGTGCCAGTATCTGCGATATCACCGGTCCAGCTAAAGTCACCCGCAGTGGCAGGCTCTTCTCGCCTGACATTGCGCCTCCCGCTATTCGAAAACCCCTCCTCATAAAACCTGCAAGTTTACCAAGTCCTGTTGCTGATCAAATTGTGTCCCCTGCTGCCGAGTCATCAAATGCTCGGGGCAAAGGGATTGAAGAAGAGCCTGCCCGGATGGAGGCACCAATACCCGTGAATGCTGAGGCCTCCCGACAAGAAATGGAGGAGATTCTGAAAATAATAAAGAAAAGTGATTTTAATGTTGTCGAGCAGTTGGGACATACACCCTCCAAGATCTCCCTGCTTTCCTTATTACTATGTTCCGAGGCCCACGCTAAGGCATTAATATCATTTCTCAGGACGGCCCATGTGCCGCAAGAAACGTCTGCAGTCCAGTTCACTGACTGCATAGCAAATCTGACGGCGGACAACGGCTTGGGCTTTTCAGATGCTGACCTAACCGCAAAAGGGAGGGACCACAATGATGCCCTGCATGTCTCTATTGAATGCAGGGGCACTACTCTGGCACATGTATTGGTGGACACCGGTTCTTCCTTAAATCCTGACACTTCCTCTCCCAAGAAAGAAAAGAAGAAGAGGAGGACTGTTTTGTTCAGCCCTAGACGCAGATCTGGGAATGCACCGCAGATTGAAACTGAGAATACAACTCCATCTGTGAGGGAAGGTAGTCATCAGGGAGAAAGGGTTCCCAGTCCAGTGGTCTCCGACAACGAGACAGATTTTGATGAAGAGCAGTACCCTCCTGCTGATGACAGATATAAGCAACTGGAGGACAGATTGAAAGCTATGGAGGTTCAACAGGTACCTGGGCTGGATTTCGGAGATCTGGGTTTGTCAACTGGTGTGATTATCCCGCATAAGTTCAAAGCACCATCCTTCTCTAAATATGACGGGGCGTCTTGTCCCAAGCTGCATTTAAGGTCCTATGTTCGGAAAATTCATCTGTACTCTGCGGATAAGAATTTGTGGATCCACTTCTTCCAGGAGAGTCTTTCAGGGACTCATCTCGAATGGTTCTATCAGCTGGATGGGACCAAGGTTCGTAACTGGGAGGAGTTGGCTACTGCTTTCTATAAGCAGTATCAATATAATGCCGACCTTGCCCCTACGCGTACCCAACTCCAAGGTATGTCGTTAGGATCAAGTGAAGGTTTTAAAGAATATGCGCAGAAGTGGAGGGATCTTGCTGGAAGGGTACAACCACCTCTGACTGATCGGGAACTTGTCGATATGTTCTTGGGGACCCTGTCTGGTCCATTCTACAATCACCTAATTGGGAATTCGTCTGCTGGATTCACAGATCTTATCTTGACTGGAGAGCGAATAGAAGCTGGCATCCGGTCTGGGAAAATTCAAGAGGCTGCACCTTCTGATAAAAAGCCTCATCATGGAAAGAAAGAATCCAATGCTGTGCACGGTAAAAAGGGTCGTCATGATGTAGGGGCAATCCAGATTTCTGATCCCACGCCCGTTCAACCAAGAAAGAACAATAGGCGTAGGATAAAGTATCAAGATAGGAAGTATACTGACATCAACATGTCTTTGTCTCAGGCATTACAGCAATTGCTGAAGGCGAAACTGATCACACTAAAGGATCCTCCTCAAAATCCTGACACTTCCTCTCCCAAGTACAACCCGGGTGTGAGATGTGCCTACCATTCTGACAGTCCTGGACATGACACCGACGACTGTTGGACCTTGAAGAACAAGATCCAGGATTTGATTGACGCCAAGGAAGTCGAGTTTGAACACTGATCCTACACCAAATCATCGAGAATGTCTTTTGTTTATTCAAATGTTCAAGTTGTATTTTTCTTTGATTGTTCAAACATTTTATTCATGTCAAACTTTGTTATTTCATTAATGCATCGCATGTCTGTTTTGAAGCAATATATTCGTATTCACTATGCGCAAATTATTTTCATATTTTTTCTGATGATCAACGCTCGGTTAATAATTCTAAGCCTCTTGAGGGAGGATGACGAAAAAATACCACGACATACAGTATGCTTTTGAACAGACCCCGCTGATGAGGTACATGCATTGTTTCAATCCCTAAACACTGGAGTTATAAGGATGATAATCCCTCGTCAACCCATTGAGCCAAAGAAGTAGGAGTTTTTCTTTTCGAAAATTAAAACCCTTTATCATAACCTGGGGCAGGGTAGTCTCTCAGTTGATCCAAGTGCATAACGAATGGCACCAAAGAAGTCCTTACAAAATGAAAAAAGACAGTGATGGTTCCGAACAATCATACAGATAGGCAGTCGTTATAAAAAAAAAATCATAAAAGTCAAAACCTATAAAGAGGACTTACAAAACTGGGGCATCCCGCTGACTGTAATTCCAAAAAGGAAACAGTTCAGGCAAAAAAGAAAGGGATAACAAAATCAAGAAAAAGAAAGAGGTCTTACAAACCCTCAACAAAAAGAAATGACTGCCTATTCAAAATAAGTTATCAACATCCGAATCATCACCGGAAAATCAGAGCAAAGACTCAAACAAGGTCTAACGTATGATCAACTGAGTTTAGGTTTGGAGAACATCACGAAGAGCGGGTGGGTACAAATAATTTGAGCCTTTATCCTTTGTTTCTTAAACCGTGAACCAGGCCACGTTATAACCCTTAAAAGTCCTAGCTGAAGCATGGGTTAGTTCGAAAGCATACTGTTACGAAAGGTATCCTGACTCCTTAAGGCCTACGGTAAATACGGAGCTGACATCACGTTTTACAAACAATCACTTGTTTTACGAAAAAAGAATGCATTTTCAAAATCTTCAAGACAGACATAAGCTTGGCATTTTTAACATAACTTTGTTTGCATATGACTTTTTATTTGAACAACAGAGAAATTCACACGATGAATACCTAGTGAACAAAAGCACTTCCAATCAAGGGGCAGACGTGATTATTGTCCATCATCTGGGGCAATTCAGTCAAGATTCGGAGAATCTCTCAAAGGCCAAATAGCCTGAGGCAAATCTCCGCCTGAGTCACTTGGGGCATTTCAACAACGAATCTTGCCTGATCAAATACCTTCTGGTGGCATGACAAAACACTCCTAACAGGGGCAACTCCTTACATTCTGAAAGCACGGACATAGTCGAAAAAATACTACGCATAATCAAAGACCCGCTAGGTTGACACACCTAGGCAAAAATAAGGGCTTCCCGGCGAACCAAAAGGGTTCGGGCAAAATGAGGGATGAAATAAAAAAATCTGTACACCCGGCAAGTCGAAAACCTAAAAAGGCGGCTTGGGCAAAAATGGGTATCCCGGTGGACTGAAAACCCGAAAGGGCGGTCCAGGCAAAATTTAGGGATTAAAGTGAACGACTATGTCCTATCATCTCGTCACCTGCCTACCAGAAGAAGGTTTGTCCATCAACCACTATCAGCACCTCACAGGTCTTCCTCTCATACCTCAGAAACAGGGGCAATAAAGAGTTGTCCAAGCAATCTAATTGTTCTGTCCTCCCAGGTACCAAGGTAGGTTCAACTAAAGAGCATAACCGGCATATCTTAATTCCCCAGAGAGTAAGTCAGCAAGATAGTTCACTCTCTCCAAGCTATATTATCAAATCTTAAGGAAGTTGAGTATCCTCCAGTAGATCTCGACATTCTCCAGCAGCATATATACATTCTTAACAAGCATCCCCGGAAGTCTTGACCTAAAGATTGTTCCCCGGCAGTATACCAGGCATTCAGCAGAGCCACTTCCCCAGCATATCAAACTTCCCCAGGAAAGTCCAATCTAGTTCCCCAGGAAAATTGGAATTCATATCCCCAAGCAGTAAGCTTATCCCCAGTAAAATTCTGGAAGCTTACCCCCTCGCAGAGCACGAACGCGTCGTCCGGCTTGGTTTAAAGAGTTATTTCCTTGACAGGATATAACTGGGTTATCCTCAGCCAAAAGCCACGGAAAGAGCGTCCTCGACGAAGTCATCTTACCCCAGCGAAGTCCCTCAACACTTCCAACAACAAGACATCCTCAGCAAATTACTATCAACATTCAGCAAAGCATCTCTCTCCCCACAGAGTGTTGCTTCCCAGCATGGTCGCTAGAGTATCCTTTCTCCTCGCAGAATCTTCCATTTGCCAAGTTTATTCCGCAACGGAGTCATCTTCTCCTACCGGTATTCTTGCAGTTATCATCCCCAGCGGAAGCAAAATCTATTCTTCAACATCAGCCCAGGATACGACTTCCCGGCACCCGTCAAGGATTTACTTTCCTAGACGAAAAACACATTCATAAAACGTCACATACATCATTATAGCATGCATAGACGCATCATATCACCCCAATCTCATTTATTTTTGAGAACATCTTAAAATCAGGCAATTCATGCATTATGACATTGCATACAACTAATTCGTTACTTTTTCAGGAAAGAACGATCAACAGATAAAAGTCTTTACCCGCTGAGGTAGTAATCGTCCCAGATTCCTTCATCATCCCGCTGAGGTAGTAATCGTCCCAGATTCCTTCATCATCCCGCTGAGGTAGTAATCGTCCCAGATTCCTTCATCATCCCGCTGAGGTAGTAATTGTCCCAGATTCCTTCATCATCCCGCTGAGGTAGTAATCGTCCCAGATTCCTTCATCATCCCGCTGAGGTAGTAATCGTCCCAGATTCCTTCATCATCCTGCTGAGGTAGTAATCGTCCCAGATTCCTTCATCATCCCACTGAGGTAGTAATCGTCCCAGATTCCTTCATCATCCCGCTGAGGTAGTAATCGTCCCAGATTCCTTCATCATCCCGCTGAGGTAGTAATTGTCCCAGATTCCTTCATCATCCCGCTGAGGTAGTAATCGTCCCAGATTCCTTCATCATCCCGCTGAGGTAGTAATCGTCCCAGATTCCTTCATCATCCCGCTGAGGTAGTAATCGTCCCAGATTCCTTCATCATTCTGCTGAGGTAGTAATCGTCCCAGATTCCTTCATCATCCTGCTGAGGTAGTAATCGTCCCAGATTCCTTCATCATTCTGCTGAGGTAGTAATCGTCCCAGATTCCTTCATCATTCTGCTGAGGTAGTAATCGTCCCAGATTCCTTCATCATTCTGCTGAGGTAGTAATCGTCCCAGATTCCTTCATCATAGATTTGGGGTAGTAATCGTCTCAGATTCCTTCATCACATCCTTATCAAAAAAAAACTCCTCTGGTTCAGTCAGATCGACCCTAAGATCTCCCTGATTCTTATTCCAGTTGAAGACATTTCAAAATCTTGTCCAGTCCAGCTAAATCGACTCCCAACAGATTTTCCTGATGAAGACTCGGTAGAAGTTTTTCAGATGTTTCCCTCTCCGACGGTGAGTGTGAGGTGATAATCTCCTATGGTTCCCTCTCCGACAGTGTGTGAGGTGACAATTCCTTTTCCTATGATTCCCCTCTCCGACAGCGAGTGAGGTGATTCCCTGTTAGATTATAATGGCCTATGGGTCTCATTCCGATCCTGCAAAGATGGTATTTCCCACCAAGATTTTCTCAACGAGCGTTGTTGAAGTTAAAATCACCCAAGGTTCTCTTACCATTCATGTTAAGGCAGTAACCATACCTGGTTCGTTCATCATCTTTTGAAGCTCCAGACTCAGCTCCTGTAACCAGTCAGGACACATCTATACCAAGCATCTGAAAACCAACTCCTGCAACGTGTCAGGTACTCATTTTTTTTCTTTTACAGGTATGCAGGTTCTCGCTAAGGAATCTCCTACGCAATCAACATCCAGGTGGCATCTATAAGCCCATCATCCTATCCAGCAATCTCTAAATGGCATCTATAAGCCCATTCCCCCCATCACACTGCTACTATGTGAGCGCAAATTTCTGGGCACCCTGGTGTCCAATCACCTTATACCCTCGGATTACGAAAGGCACGTCAGCCAATCTGCATCCTCAGGTCTAAGAAGATTGAACAGGGGCAACTGTTGTACCCCAAAATTTGCCCTCCCATATTCTTCAAGAAATTGCCAAGTCAAGCTTCAAAGTTCCCCAAGGGTTGCACAGTGCAAGAGCCTCCTAAGCAATCAAAATTAGGGTTTTTGTTCTGATCAAGAAAAATTCACAAGTCCAATCTGGCGCGTCATATTCAGGTATTCTTTCGCCAAGATATCTCTGATAACATATTCTCAAATTCAGATTCGGCTCAAGAGTCAATTCTTTAAAGAAGGTATCCGAATGTGTGAGTTTTCTCGAAGAAATATGGTGAAAAAAGTGTGCTGAAAGTGCAATTTTTACGCGCTAAAAAATTCATAACTTGAAGATCGTGACTCGTTTTGAACCCGTTCTGATGGCCAAAATTCCGTCTTGACATTATCTACGTTTTCATCTCTCACGGCTGGAAGCCAATTTCGATCAGAAGATCGTCAAAAATGTGGATTTATAAGTATTTTCGTGCAGAAAATTTGTGACAGAAGTTTATTTGTGTCATGTTCAAAAAATCATAACTTGGTCGATTTTCATCGTATCGAGCTGGTTCTGGCGCCAAAATTTCACAAATTGAGTTGGCTACATTTTCACAGAAGGTATTGAGTTCAAACGGTATTCAAAAGGCCTTCGTTTTTTGCTCAGAGTGCGTGACACGCTGAAAATCCTGAATGCTGAATATTATTTCATCTGAGCCGAAACTTCGAAAATTCATAACTCGGTCAATTTTTATCAGATTGGACTCATATTTTTATACAAGGTCACTGACTCATAGATCTACAACTTTTCTTCAAAAGTCGAGACCAAATTATGCACCGATCAATACCAGTTTTTTATTGAAGAACGTGTCAGAGTCGACACTGGAGCCCAAAATAAGTTCGTCTGAGCTGAAACTTCAAAAATTCATAACTAATTCACCGTTTATCCGATTGAGTCGATTTTCGGACAGGAGTTAGTTCTCGATGCCGGCTACATTTTGTCTTCACATTTCAACTTCAAAAAATGCACTTAAGTCCCTGCGATTTAGCCTGGAAAGTGACGAATTCAAGTGAATATTGGAGGCCCAATTGCACATTCAAAGCCCATTTTCTTTACCCTAATTTCCACTATATAATCACCTTCTTGTCACACAAAAAAGGGGAGAAAAAAAAGAAGGAGAAAAAAAGAAGGAGAAAAAGAGAGAAAAAAAGAAGGAGAAAAAAAAGGAGGAAAAGAGAGAAAAAAAACTTTGCCACAACAAACCTTGAAATCCTTATTACAAATCCCTCTCTCACTACAAACAAGCCATCTCAGTTACAAACCAACATCTTATTATTTCTTCAGTAAGGGTAAGGCTGGCTTGATCTCCATGATCCAAAGGGCATAAAAGCATTCATGTCACTACTTTTCCAGTAAGGGTAAGGTTGATTTGATCTCCATGATCAAAAGGGTATAATCATTCATACATGCCATATTGTGCCTAAACATTAAATTTCTTCATATATTGGTTTTATTTGCATTTTATAATTTTATTTGATGTGTTTGTGAGATTCAACACTGCAGATTTAGACATGATCCCAGGCACGTTCATTAAGGAACGTTGAGGCCAAAAGCCAAATGGCCAAAAGCCAAAAGCCAAATGGCCAGACTAGAAAAACTTATGCATGACACCAATACATGGCGAGGCAGACATTAAGCCAGAGATTAAGGGAACGTTGAAGCCAGAACACAAATGGCCAAAAGCCAAAAGCCAAATGGCCAAAGTAGAACAACTTATGCATGAAACTCAATCCAATGGCCAAAGAATGCAGACCACGGTACTCAGGAGTCAATACTTCAAAAAACCTCCCATTGGGCCAGACACCCCCTATGGTTTGCTCAATTTTTAATTTTTATTTGTTTTTCCTTTTTATTCTTTTAATTGTTTTTTAATTGTTTTCTTTTAATTCCATAAAATAATTTTCATAATAAATATAAAATACAAAAAAATCAAAAAAATGTTTATTTTATTAATATTAATTTTACTATTATTATTTTTGTAAATAAACTTTAAACAATTAATTAGATTAATTTAGGTTTCAAAACTTTAATATTTTTCTTAATAAATTAAATATGTAGAAATTAGGTTTTTTTTAACTTTTTCATCATTTTTTTTAATAAATAATTTTCTCATCATTATTATTATTATTAATTACTAATTTATTTTGTAAATAAACATGTACATAAATTCTTTAGTAAATTAAGTTAAACTTTAACATTTTTCTCAAATAATTAAAAATAACTTAGAATTAGGGTTTCTTTTAATTTTAATTTTAATTTTCTTATTTCATAAATGCAAAAAACCCTAAAAAACACTTCTTTTATTTCAATAAATAATTAATTAATTTTTAATTTCAATTTAACTTCAAAAGGGTCCAACGCCCTCGTTTCCAATCTTATTTCAATTCGCGCGTTTTATTTCGTTTCTTTTAAATATTTATGTAATTCTCCCAAAGCCATGTAACTCGGACATTTTATATTTCTCGCACTTTAGTTCTTTACTTTATTTTATGTCAAATCGGGTCCTGGATTTAATTTGGCGATGTGGACCCGCGCCTTTGTAATAGTTTAGGAATTTTATCTTTCCGCACTTTTTAACTGTTAAATAAATGCATGCAAGAATGAATGACAAAAATAAAAACAAACGCATAGATCACTTTGACATGAACAAGACAAAAATAAACAAATCTGGCACACAAATCACACACCACCCCTAGGGTACGCCTCACTGTTGCCTTGCCTCGAAAGGTGATCGTCGAGTAGAGGATGTCTTAGTAAGTCCTCATGATCCGGGAACCTGGCATGAGGGTAGCTTCTAAGGTGTCTTCCCATTGCTCCGGTGATCACCATGTCCCTACAAACTCGAATTGACCCGAACACCTCCAACGGTGGTGCTACCTACCTCTCAATGGTGGGATGGCATTACTTTAAAGGACATTTACATAGACGAATTCCTTAGGGTAGGTAGACGACTCATGGATACTTGCTCTCTTCAAAACAAACTGAAATCTTTTCACACCGACACTTTTCAAAAACTTTCAAAGCAATTTTTTCAAACACTCTGACATACGAGTCGAACTGAAATTTTTCAAAGAAACTTTTTTAAACCCACAGTTGAAAAGCAAACAAACAATTTTGAAAACACATTGAGCAAGTATCTAAGAGCCCATGGATAACCATGGATAGAAAGGGTGCTAACACCTTCCCTTTCTATAACCTACCTCCCGAACCGAGAGCAATCTCTTTAAGGAATTTTTCTGTGCTTTTGTCCTTTCCATTTGGAGAAAATAAAAGACGGTGGCGACTCTTGCTTCCGCGACATTTCGCGAACCAGCGTTAAACAGTCAGTTCCAGATCCACCGATCACAGAACTGGCGACTCTGCTGGGGACTCTTATAAAAGTGAGGTGTACCTTAGGGCTAGGTCATAACTATGTTTTCAATTGTCTTCTTTGCTTGCTTTATTTTTGTGGGTTGCTTGGGAGTTCTATAGATCCTAACCCGGATCTGGGGATACCTTTCTTAGAAAGTAGCAACAAGGCTGTGAGGGAACTGTGCGGGGTATACCGACATGGTTGAAACAGTCTGCTACGTTGATGTGGCACTTTGGTGTGTACCGGTAACCCTTGAGTTCAGTCAAGGAGAGTACGGGGCCTCCGCGTGGTGTCGTGAAGCATCAACAGACCTTAGGAACCTTAATTGAACTATCTTGGCCTCTTTAGGGTAGTGAGATAACTGACTTTGGTGCAGTCCGAGGTTGGTTGATACTCGATACTACACTCAATTGAGGGTTGCTTTCCTGGAATATTTCGGTCGCCAGTTCAGTGGCTAAATCGAAACGATGAACAATGAAAGCAATCCCGTGATATTGGGAACCTTAGAACCCGGTTACTTTGATTAGGACAGGTTGAACCCACAAACTTCAAGAGGGTACTACCCAGACCCCATGCTGGCCTTAAACTTTAAGGGCTTCTCTTGTGTGACTTGTGTGCCTTCGTACTTGACTATTTGCATGCTTATTACCTGACATTTGTCTCTTGCAGGTTGTGTTTGTAGTCCTTAATTAGGACTCATAATAGGGTATCCTAAGTTTCTTGCAGGTTTTTGCAGTCCTTAATTTGGACTCCTAACAGGGTTACTCACATTATCCCATGCATACCATAACATCATACCATTGCATACATCCTAACCCATTTCAAGGATCTCAAGGGCTTGTGATGCAGGTCATGGTGAATCAACTATCCCAGCAAGGGGCAAAGGGGATTTATTTTTCCTCTAGCCAAGGTTGTCAGGGGCTATGACCCACTGGATATGGTGAGCCTTTGACCCTTGAAGAAGGGCTCTCTACAACAGGAAGTTCCTTCAATCAAGTTGCCAGTTTCCAACTCTAACAAGTTTCTCTGTTTACCCTGCGAGGTCCTTGAAATCATTGCATGCATGTCATACATCTCATTGCATTGCAGGTGTCCCTTTGACAGGTTGCTTACCCTTCTTCGCTGTTTATTTCAGCCGATCGTCATGAATCCTGAGTCATCAGCTGAGCAGTCCATCAAGGCCCTCCAGGCTCAGAACGCCCAGTTCCAAGGGTTGATCATGAACTTGACCCAGGGGAAACAAGATCTGAAGGCTCTGCTCTTGAAGAAAGAAAAGAAGAAGAGGAGGACTGTTTTGTTCAGCCCTAGACGCAGATCTGGGAATGCACCGCAGATTGAAACTGAGAATACAACTCCATCTGTGAGGGAAGGTAGTCATCAGGGAGAAAGGGTTCCCAGTCCAGTGGTCTCCGACAACGAGACAGATTTTGATGAAGAGCAGTACCCTCCTGCTGATGACAGATATAAGCAACTGGAGGACAGATTGAAAGCTATGGAGGTTCAACAGGTACCTGGGCTGGATTTCGGAGATCTGGGTTTGTCAACTGGTGTGATTATCCCGCATAAGTTCAAAGCACCATCCTTCTCTAAATATGACGGGGCGTCTTGTCCCAAGCTGCATTTAAGGTCCTATGTTCGGAAAATTCATCTGTACTCTGCGGATAAGAATTTGTGGATCCACTTCTTCCAGGAGAGTCTTTCAGGGACTCATCTCGAATGGTTCTATCAGCTGGATGGGACCAAGGTTCGTAACTGGGAGGAGTTGGCTACTGCTTTCTATAAGCAGTATCAATATAATGCCGACCTTGCCCCTACGCGTACCCAACTCCAAGGTATGTCGTTAGGATCAAGTGAAGGTTTTAAAGAATATGCGCAGAAGTGGAGGGATCTTGCTGGAAGGGTACAACCACCTCTGACTGATCGGGAACTTGTCGATATGTTCTTGGGGACCCTGTCTGGTCCATTCTACAATCACCTAATTGGGAATTCGTCTGCTGGATTCACAGATCTTATCTTGACTGGAGAGCGAATAGAAGCTGGCATCCGGTCTGGGAAAATTCAAGAGGCTGCACCTTCTGATAAAAAGCCTCATCATGGAAAGAAAGAATCCAATGCTGTGCACGGTAAAAAGGGTCGTCATGATGTAGGGGCAATCCAGATTTCTGATCCCACGCCCGTTCAACCAAGAAAGAACAATAGGCGTAGGATAAAGTATCAAGATAGGAAGTATACTGACATCAACATGTCTTTGTCTCAGGCATTACAGCAATTGCTGAAGGCGAAACTGATCACACTAAAGGATCCTCCTCAAAATCCTGACACTTCCTCTCCCAAGTACAACCCGGGTGTGAGATGTGCCTACCATTCTGACAGTCCTGGACATGACACCGACGACTGTTGGACCTTGAAGAACAAGATCCAGGATTTGATTGACGCCAAGGAAGTCGAGTTTGAACACTGATCCTACACCAAATCATCGAGAATGTCTTTTGTTTATTCAAATGTTCAAGTTGTATTTTTCTTTGATTGTTCAAACATTTTATTCATGTCAAACTTTGTTATTTCATTAATGCATCGCATGTCTGTTTTGAAGCAATATATTCGTATTCACTATGCGCAAATTATTTTCATATTTTTTCTGATGATCAACGCTCGGTTAATAATTCTAAGCCTCTTGAGGGAGGATGACGAAAAAATACCACGACATACAGTATGCTTTTGAACAGACCCCGCTGATGAGGTACATGCATTGTTTCAATCCCTAAACACTGGAGTTATAAGGATGATAATCCCTCGTCAACCCATTGAGCCAAAGAAGTAGGAGTTTTTCTTTTCGAAAATTAAAACCCTTTATCATAACCTGGGGCAGGGTAGTCTCTCAGTTGATCCAAGTGCATAACGAATGGCACCAAAGAAGTCCTTACAAAATGAAAAAAGACAGTGATGGTTCCGAACAATCATACAGATAGGCAGTCGTTATAAAAAAAAAATCATAAAAGTCAAAACCTATAAAGAGGACTTACAAAACTGGGGCATCCCGCTGACTGTAATTCCAAAAAGGAAACAGTTCAGGCAAAAAAGAAAGGGATAACAAAATCAAGAAAAAGAAAGAGGTCTTACAAACCCTCAACAAAAAGAAATGACTGCCTATTCAAAATAAGTTATCAACATCCGAATCATCACCGGAAAATCAGAGCAAAGACTCAAACAAGGTCTAACGTATGATCAACTGAGTTTAGGTTTGGAGAACATCACGAAGAGCGGGTGGGTACAAATAATTTGAGCCTTTATCCTTTGTTTCTTAAACCGTGAACCAGGCCACGTTATAACCCTTAAAAGTCCTAGCTGAAGCATGGGTTAGTTCGAAAGCATACTGTTACGAAAGGTATCCTGACTCCTTAAGGCCTACGGTAAATACGGAGCTGACATCACGTTTTACAAACAATCACTTGTTTTACGAAAAAAGAATGCATTTTCAAAATCTTCAAGACAGACATAAGCTTGGCATTTTTAACATAACTTTGTTTGCATATGACTTTTTATTTGAACAGCAGAGAAATTCACACGATGAATACCTAGTGAACAAAAGCACTTCCAATCAAGGGGCAGACGTGATTATTGTCCATCATCTGGGGCAATTCAGTCAAGATTCGGAGAATCTCTCAAAGGCCAAATAGCCTGAGGCAAATCTCCGCCTGAGTCACTTGGGGCATTTCAACAACGAATCTTGCCTGATCAAATACCTTCTGGTGGCATGACAAAACACTCCTAACAGGGGCAACTCCTTACATTCTGAAAGCACGGACATAGTCGAAAAAATACTACGCATAATCAAAGACCCGCTAGGTTGACACACCTAGGCAAAAATAAGGGCTTCCCGGCGAACCAAAAGGGTTCGGGCAAAATGAGGGATGAAATAAAAAAATCTGTACACCCGGCAAGTCGAAAACCTAAAAAGGCGGCTTGGGCAAAAATGGGTATCCCGGTGGACTGAAAACCCGAAAGGGCGGTCCAGGCAAAATTTAGGGATTAAAGTGAACGACTATGTCCTATCATCTCGTCACCTGCCTACCAGAAGAAGGTTTGTCCATCAACCACTATCAGCACCTCACAGGTCTTCCTCTCATACCTCAGAAACAGGGGCAATAAAGAGTTGTCCAAGCAATCTAATTGTTCTGTCCTCCCAGGTACCAAGGTAGGTTCAACTAAAGAGCATAACCGGCATATCTTAATTCCCCAGAGAGTAAGTCAGCAAGATAGTTCACTCTCTCCAAGCTATATTATCAAATCTTAAGGAAGTTGAGTATCCTCCAGTAGATCTCGACATTCTCCAGCAGCATATATACATTCTTAACAAGCATCCCCGGAAGTCTTGACCTAAAGATTGTTCCCCGGCAGTATACCAGGCATTCAGCAGAGCCACTTCCCCAGCATATCAAACTTCCCCAGGAAAGTCCAATCTAGTT
Organism: Vicia faba; assembly: GCA_948472305.1. Taxonomy (NCBI): domain Eukaryota; kingdom Viridiplantae; phylum Streptophyta; class Magnoliopsida; order Fabales; family Fabaceae; genus Vicia; species Vicia faba. The sequence goes on from OX451740.1 coordinate 2,150,750, forward strand.
CCCCAGGAAAATTGGAATTCATATCCCCAAGCAGTAAGCTTATCCCCAGTAAAATTCTGGAAGCTTACCCCCTCGCAGAGCACGAACGCGTCGTCCGGCTTGGTTTAAAGAGTTATTTCCTTGACAGGATATAACTGGGTTATCCTCAGCCAAAAGCCACGGAAAGAGCGTCCTCGACGAAGTCATCTTACCCCAGCGAAGTCCCTCAACACTTCCAACAACAAGACATCCTCAGCAAATTACTATCAACATTCAGCAAAGCATCTCTCTCCCCACAGAGTGTTGCTTCCCAGCATGGTCGCTAGAGTATCCTTTCTCCTCGCAGAATCTTCCATTTGCCAAGTTTATTCCGCAACGGAGTCATCTTCTCCTACCGGTATTCTTGCAGTTATCATCCCCAGCGGAAGCAAAATCTATTCTTCAACATCAGCCCAGGATACGACTTCCCGGCACCCGTCAAGGATTTACTTTCCTAGACGAAAAACACATTCATAAAACGTCACATACATCATTATAGCATGCATAGACGCATCATATCACCCCAATCTCATTTATTTTTGAGAACATCTTAAAATCAGGCAATTCATGCATTATGACATTGCATACAACTAATTCGTTACTTTTTCAGGAAAGAACGATCAACAGATAAAAGTCTTTACCCGCTGAGGTAGTAATCGTCCCAGATTCCTTCATCATCCCGCTGAGGTAGTAATCGTCCCAGATTCCTTCATCATCCCGCTGAGGTAGTAATCGTCCCAGATTCCTTCATCATCCCGCTGAGGTAGTAATTGTCCCAGATTCCTTCATCATCCCGCTGAGGTAGTAATCGTCCCAGATTCCTTCATCATCCCGCTGAGGTAGTAATCGTCCCAGATTCCTTCATCATCCTGCTGAGGTAGTAATCGTCCCAGATTCCTTCATCATCCCGCTGAGGTAGTAATCGTCCCAGATTCCTTCATCATCCCGCTGAGGTAGTAATCGTCCCAGATTCCTTCATCATCCCGCTGAGGTAGTAATTGTCCCAGATTCCTTCATCATCCCGCTGAGGTAGTAATCGTCCCAGATTCCTTCATCATCCCGCTGAGGTAGTAATCGTCCCAGATTCCTTCATCATCCCGCTGAGGTAGTAATCGTCCCAGATTCCTTCATCATTCTGCTGAGGTAGTAATCGTCCCAGATTCCTTCATCATCCTGCTGAGGTAGTAATCGTCCCAGATTCCTTCATCATTCTGCTGAGGTAGTAATCGTCCCAGATTCCTTCATCATTCTGCTGAGGTAGTAATCGTCCCAGATTCCTTCATCATTCTGCTGAGGTAGTAATCGTCCCAGATTCCTTCATCATAGATTTGGGGTAGTAATCGTCTCAGATTCCTTCATCACATCCTTATCAAAAAAAAACTCCTCTGGTTCAGTCAGATCGACCCTAAGATCTCCCTGATTCTTATTCCAGTTGAAGACATTTCAAAATCTTGTCCAGTCCAGCTAAATCGACTCCCAACAGATTTTCCTGATGAAGACTCGGTAGAAGTTTTTCAGATGTTTCCCTCTCCGACGGTGAGTGTGAGGTGATAATCTCCTATGGTTCCCTCTCCGACAGTGTGTGAGGTGACAATTCCTTTTCCTATGATTCCCCTCTCCGACAGCGAGTGAGGTGATTCCCTGTTAGATTATAATGGCCTATGGGTCTCATTCCGATCCTGCAAAGATGGTATTTCCCACCAAGATTTTCTCAACGAGCGTTGTTGAAGTTAAAATCACCCAAGGTTCTCTTACCATTCATGTTAAGGCAGTAACCATACCTGGTTCGTTCATCATCTTTTGAAGCTCCAGACTCAGCTCCTGTAACCAGTCAGGACACATCTATACCAAGCATCTGAAAACCAACTCCTGCAACGTGTCAGGTACTCATTTTTTTTCTTTTACAGGTATGCAGGTTCTCGCTAAGGAATCTCCTACGCAATCAACATCCAGGTGGCATCTATAAGCCCATCATCCTATCCAGCAATCTCTAAATGGCATCTATAAGCCCATTCCCCCCATCACACTGCTACTATGTGAGCGCAAATTTCTGGGCACCCTGGTGTCCAATCACCTTATACCCTCGGATTACGAAAGGCACGTCAGCCAATCTGCATCCTCAGGTCTAAGAAGATTGAACAGGGGCAACTGTTGTACCCCAAAATTTGCCCTCCCATATTCTTCAAGAAATTGCCAAGTCAAGCTTCAAAGTTCCCCAAGGGTTGCACAGTGCAAGAGCCTCCTAAGCAATCAAAATTAGGGTTTTTGTTCTGATCAAGAAAAATTCACAAGTCCAATCTGGCGCGTCATATTCAGGTATTCTTTCGCCAAGATATCTCTGATAACATATTCTCAAATTCAGATTCGGCTCAAGAGTCAATTCTTTAAAGAAGGTATCCGAATGTGTGAGTTTTCTCGAAGAAATATGGTGAAAAAAGTGTGCTGAAAGTGCAATTTTTACGCGCTAAAAAATTCATAACTTGAAGATCGTGACTCGTTTTGAACCCGTTCTGATGGCCAAAATTCCGTCTTGACATTATCTACGTTTTCATCTCTCACGGCTGGAAGCCAATTTCGATCAGAAGATCGTCAAAAATGTGGATTTATAAGTATTTTCGTGCAGAAAATTTGTGACAGAAGTTTATTTGTGTCATGTTCAAAAAATCATAACTTGGTCGATTTTCATCGTATCGAGCTGGTTCTGGCGCCAAAATTTCACAAATTGAGTTGGCTACATTTTCACAGAAGGTATTGAGTTCAAACGGTATTCAAAAGGCCTTCGTTTTTTGCTCAGAGTGCGTGACACGCTGAAAATCCTGAATGCTGAATATTATTTCATCTGAGCCGAAACTTCGAAAATTCATAACTCGGTCAATTTTTATCAGATTGGACTCATATTTTTATACAAGGTCACTGACTCATAGATCTACAACTTTTCTTCAAAAGTCGAGACCAAATTATGCACCGATCAATACCAGTTTTTTATTGAAGAACGTGTCAGAGTCGACACTGGAGCCCAAAATAAGTTCGTCTGAGCTGAAACTTCAAAAATTCATAACTAATTCACCGTTTATCCGATTGAGTCGATTTTCGGACAGGAGTTAGTTCTCGATGCCGGCTACATTTTGTCTTCACATTTCAACTTCAAAAAATGCACTTAAGTCCCTGCGATTTAGCCTGGAAAGTGACGAATTCAAGTGAATATTGGAGGCCCAATTGCACATTCAAAGCCCATTTTCTTTACCCTAATTTCCACTATATAATCACCTTCTTGTCACACAAAAAAGGGGAGAAAAAAAAGAAGGAGAAAAAAAGAAGGAGAAAAAGAGAGAAAAAAAGAAGGAGAAAAAAAAGGAGGAAAAGAGAGAAAAAAAACTTTGCCACAACAAACCTTGAAATCCTTATTACAAATCCCTCTCTCACTACAAACAAGCCATCTCAGTTACAAACCAACATCTTATTATTTCTTCAGTAAGGGTAAGGCTGGCTTGATCTCCATGATCCAAAGGGCATAAAAGCATTCATGTCACTACTTTTCCAGTAAGGGTAAGGTTGATTTGATCTCCATGATCAAAAGGGTATAATCATTCATACATGCCATATTGTGCCTAAACATTAAATTTCTTCATATATTGGTTTTATTTGCATTTTATAATTTTATTTGATGTGTTTGTGAGATTCAACACTGCAGATTTAGACATGATCCCAGGCACGTTCATTAAGGAACGTTGAGGCCAAAAGCCAAATGGCCAAAAGCCAAAAGCCAAATGGCCAGACTAGAAAAACTTATGCATGACACCAATACATGGCGAGGCAGACATTAAGCCAGAGATTAAGGGAACGTTGAAGCCAGAACACAAATGGCCAAAAGCCAAAAGCCAAATGGCCAAAGTAGAACAACTTATGCATGAAACTCAATCCAATGGCCAAAGAATGCAGACCACGGTACTCAGGAGTCAATACTTCAAAAAACCTCCCATTGGGCCAGACACCCCCTATGGTTTGCTCAATTTTTAATTTTTATTTGTTTTTCCTTTTTATTCTTTTAATTGTTTTTTAATTGTTTTCTTTTAATTCCATAAAATAATTTTCATAATAAATATAAAATACAAAAAAATCAAAAAAATGTTTATTTTATTAATATTAATTTTACTATTATTATTTTTGTAAATAAACTTTAAACAATTAATTAGATTAATTTAGGTTTCAAAACTTTAATATTTTTCTTAATAAATTAAATATGTAGAAATTAGGTTTTTTTTAACTTTTTCATCATTTTTTTTAATAAATAATTTTCTCATCATTATTATTATTATTAATTACTAATTTATTTTGTAAATAAACATGTACATAAATTCTTTAGTAAATTAAGTTAAACTTTAACATTTTTCTCAAATAATTAAAAATAACTTAGAATTAGGGTTTCTTTTAATTTTAATTTTAATTTTCTTATTTCATAAATGCAAAAAACCCTAAAAAACACTTCTTTTATTTCAATAAATAATTAATTAATTTTTAATTTCAATTTAACTTCAAAAGGGTCCAACGCCCTCGTTTCCAATCTTATTTCAATTCGCGCGTTTTATTTCGTTTCTTTTAAATATTTATGTAATTCTCCCAAAGCCATGTAACTCGGACATTTTATATTTCTCGCACTTTAGTTCTTTACTTTATTTTATGTCAAATCGGGTCCTGGATTTAATTTGGCGATGTGGACCCGCGCCTTTGTAATAGTTTAGGAATTTTATCTTTCCGCACTTTTTAACTGTTAAATAAATGCATGCAAGAATGAATGACAAAAATAAAAACAAACGCATAGATCACTTTGACATGAACAAGACAAAAATAAACAAATCTGGCACACAAATCACACACCACCCCTAGGGTACGCCTCACTGTTGCCTTGCCTCGAAAGGTGATCGTCGAGTAGAGGATGTCTTAGTAAGTCCTCATGATCCGGGAACCTGGCATGAGGGTAGCTTCTAAGGTGTCTTCCCATTGCTCCGGTGATCACCATGTCCCTACAAACTCGAATTGACCCGAACACCTCCAACGGTGGTGCTACCTACCTCTCAATGGTGGGATGGCATTACTTTAAAGGACATTTACATAGACGAATTCCTTAGGGTAGGTAGACGACTCATGGATACTTGCTCTCTTCAAAACAAACTGAAATCTTTTCACACCGACACTTTTCAAAAACTTTCAAAGCAATTTTTTCAAACACTCTGACATACGAGTCGAACTGAAATTTTTCAAAGAAACTTTTTTAAACCCACAGTTGAAAAGCAAACAAACAATTTTGAAAACACATTGAGCAAGTATCTAAGAGCCCATGGATAACCATGGATAGAAAGGGTGCTAACACCTTCCCTTTCTATAACCTACCTCCCGAACCGAGAGCAATCTCTTTAAGGAATTTTTCTGTGCTTTTGTCCTTTCCATTTGGAGAAAATAAAAGACGGTGGCGACTCTTGCTTCCGCGACATTTCGCGAACCAGCGTTAAACAGTCAGTTCCAGATCCACCGATCACACATCCCCACATGGATCATTGCAAAGGTTGCCACCACATTGGCCTCTTTTCAAAACATTTTCAAAAACCACACACTCAAGCACCATTTAAAACAATTGAAAACAAAAGGCAAGTGATCTAAGCAAGTAACTAAGAGCCCATGGATAACCATGGATAGAAAGGGTGCTAATACCTTCCCTTTCTATAATCTACTCCCCGAACCCAAGAAAACATCTCAAAAGGTTTTTTGCTGTGCTTTTTAACCTTTCCTTAGGATAAAATAAAAAGTCGGTGGCGACTCTTGCTAACCGCAACATTTGCGAATACAAACGCAAACCTCAAGTCAGTTCTCCCACCGTATCACAGGTCTCAATTGTGATTCTATTTTCTTTCAGCAACTATATTCCTTAACTGTGAACTCTTTAACTACTCCAAAGAATGTGAAGTAAAATATATGGGGATGTTGATCTACCAATCTAAGGAATACACTAAAATAAAGTAAAGTAAAAAAGATTTAAAAAAATTGTTTTCGATTGTGTGTCCTAATTAATTTACAAGTAGCAAAATTTAAAGAGAAAATTATCCTACTAAACATAGAATCGTGGCCTATAGAAATGTTGTCTCATTAAGCTATTTTCATGTGTAATGCATGGGTGCTCCCTATGTTTGGAATATGTGACACCTCATCACTGAAAAGTCTTCCTATCTTTGAGGCTATGTTTGGATTGATGAAACACAACAGAGTATAGCAGAATGGAACATAACAGAGTAGAATGAAATAGAGCGAAATGAAATGTAAATATCACTCCATGGTTTGGTTATTTGATTTAAAATGTCTCATTCCATCTCATACACCCCAAATTCGATGGAACCAAAATTGGGAATTTGGATAGAATAGAATGGAATACATTCCATTATGTTCCACTATACTCCATCCTCTTTTTATCTATCCAAACAATGAAACATAATATTATTTCATTTCATTTTTCTCCATTGTATTCCATCAATCCAAACATAGACCGGAGCATTACTCCACTTTCTCATGTGTGCTTTATCATTCGAGTTGTACTTTCGTATTGTTCTTCAACTATGGTTAATGGTGAATAATACTATGGAACATGACCTTTTTTCTATTTTCAAAGTTTAACAAACTTTGACTCTTCCTTGCACTTTAAGATTACACTCATGTAATCTAGTAAATATGAGAAAGATTCAACTCTATTTTATTATATGAAGCACGGATTCTGACACGGCCATTGTGAAACGACACGACACAGACAATCTAACACTAATAATATAAACAATATAGGATATTGACACTGCTACATATACGAAAGTATTTAAGTTTCATTTATCTATCTATTATTGAAAGAGTTAAAAATATTCTAATGCAAATTAATATCTTTAATTTTTCATTGATAATATTGTTTCAATAGGTAACACCCCGATTTTATTTACTAGTTATTTTATTAAGTTATTTATTTTATTAATTATCATGTGATATAGTAATTAATTAAGTGGTGTGATTTAGTGAATATATGGATTATTTGAATTTATTTCATATATATGTTTTGTGTTAGTGATGTAAAAACAAGAATTAGATCTATGTTTAATCTTTAAGTTTTGATGATAACAATCATATATTTTATGAAGAACAATTTTAGTTCTAATGGTTTTATTAAGTGTGCAGATACATGACTAATATTCAGGATAATCTTAGTTAAGTATCATCAGAATCACATTATCACTCATAAGAAGAACCACTGAGTTCTATTTCTAATAAAACATCAGTAGTTCTATGGAATGTTGAATGTTCGATAAGAAAATAATTTCAATGATTCTCCAAGAAGAAAGATTTTCTGAGAAGCTGCTGCTACAAGATTAGAAATCAAAAGTACACAAGAAACAAGCTTACAACGCAAAAGATTAGTAGTCAAGATTTTCTCATCAGAAGAGTTTCTACTTATAGTTCTAAAGACTCGGAGATTTCATGGAATACATACTTTTATTAAACATCAGAAGTATTCCATCAGAAGTTTGTGTGGCTACTGATGTAATGTTCTAACTCTGGTACAAGGCGTGTGACGTCATCAGGCTCTAAACATAAACACTCTGGAATAAAACATGTGGTTATGTGTTACAGGTAAAGTCAAGATTATGAATACATTTTATGCAACATGTCTAACGAACATTAGTACAAGAGGTTATGATCGTGACTTTATAGTTAAGATTTGGAAGCCTTCTAAAGCTTTACATCTGTGTGTTACAAATTATGAAGATTATGAAGACAAGGTTCTGCTGAACAGATTCTAATAATCTAAAGAAAGTCAAGTTCTTACGACCAAGTGCTGAAGACAAGGTTCTGATAGGACAAGTTCTGAACACTCCAAAACTTAGCTTCTAAGACTCAAGAGTAATTCTTCTACAATAAGTTTCAACATTCAAATTATCTGAAGCCTCTGAAAATAAGAGGAAGTTCAAATTGGTTAACATGTGATGGTGTATAAAAGGTACATAAATTTTCTGTGACCTCTAATCTTCTAGAGTGGCGCAAGGAAAATCCTTTTGTACTATATTGTCAACCACTCTCATTGTGACCTTTGGGAACAAACATCTGTTTCCCATATTATCTTTCTACCCTTAACATATCTATGTCTACAAGCTAAGTATCTATTAAAGATAAGGTCAAAGTTAAACATTGTAAAGTGAAAAATAATAAAAAGTATTACTCTGTATTGTCCAAACTCTTACACCTTATTCTATCCGTTGGGAACTAACTGTTGGTGCATGTAGAGACTTTTCTATCCTCACAATCTCTCTCTCTCTCTATCTCTCTCTCTCTCTCTCTCTCTCTCTCTCTCTCTCTCTCTCTCTCTCTCTCTCTCTCTCTCTCTCTCTCAAGGCTATAAAAGAAGATAAAAGATTTGAAGAAAAACCGCCTTTGGCCAAATAGAGCTTTTACTTGTGAAAGGAAAGCAATGGATGCTGAAGATGTTAAAGTTGTAATGCTACATATTCTAAAGACCAGCACAAATAAAAGAGAGAAAAGAAACAAGAGAAATAAAATTTCAACATGTTATTCAACTATTCATCATATACATCTTGGATGAAACATGAAAAATCAAGGAGTTGTTGCTCGTAGCTTGCTCAATGAAGAAGAAGATTTTGCAAGATACTAATCAACTATTATCATATACATCTTGGTTGATCTTAAAAGAAGCAGGGAGTTGTTGCTTGGAACTTTCTCAACAAGGATATAAAGAAGAAGAACACTACAAGATGTTACCTAACTTCTGATAATATACATCTTTGTAGAGCATTGTAATGTACATAAAAGTTATTGCTCGTATTGTGTTTTATTTCTGATCTCTTCATGTAAATTGTTTTAACACTAGAGTTGTTGCTGGAAAAATGTTTTAAACAATATGTGCTTAAATCACTTGTGTAATCTTCTTAGAAGAAGCAATCATGTAAACACAAGAACCTTATCAACTGTTTTTGATAGATTCCTTGAGCGACCAAGTGAAGGTCTGATCTCAAGAAGATAATGGTTTCGGTTATTATAGGAAATCCTAACAGGAGATCTTAAGTGATCAAATTTTGTTAGGTTAATGATTGTTATATCCGTTAAATCGAATCACTGAACGGATCATTGAAAGGTTCCTTGAGTGACTTTGTAAAGGTCTAATCTCAAGAAGACGGTGGCTGCAGTCATTATGGAAAATTATAACAGGATATCTTAAGAGATCGGATTCTGTTGGGTTAATGATTGTTATATCTGTTAAATCGGGTCACTGAACATATCATTAAAAGGTTCCTTGAGTGATTGTGTTAAGGTTTGATCTCAAGAAGATAATGGTTGCGGTCATTATGGGAAATCTTTTCAAAAGATCTTAAGTGATCAGATTTTATTGGGTCAATGATTATTATATCCGTTAAATCGGATCACTGAATAAATCATTGAAAGGTTCCTTGTGTGACTAAGTGAATGTATAATCTCAAGAAGACATTGGTTGCGGTCATTCTGGAAATCCTTATAAGATACCAAGTTGGTCGGATCTTATTAGGTCAATGATAGTCACATCTCAAAGAGGACCGCGTGAAGGTCGGGCTCTTGTGAGATCACTGGTAGATATCATTGTGGAGAAAATACTCTTTGATGACCTAGTTGGTCAGATTCCTGATAGAGGCCAGTGAATGTTATATCTGTTAAGTTAGATCACTGAACGTGTCATTCATTGTTAGTCACCAAGGGTTGCAGTGTATTTGTAATCGATTTGGTTATAGTGGATTAAGTCCTTGTTGAAGGAAAAATCACATGAAGAGGGTGTACAAGAGTAGCCTAGTTAATGGTGAACCTGGATAACCAAATGTGTTCTTTATTCTTCATAGTCTTTATAGCTTTTATCATTTGAGTGATTAGATTTTCTAAAGGGGAATGTTTTCTATAAACACAATTCAAATCCCCCTTTCTTGTGTTTTCTCTACCTTCAATTGGTATCAGAGCCTGACTCTGTTATTGATTTAAGAATCAAACACTTAACTGTGTAGAGAGATTCATAAAGAGAAAATCATTCAGCTGCCATTTGCTCAAATGATTGAAAGGTTTTCTGTTCAAAGTTCTCTCTCTGAGAAGATTTCAAAACTTTGGATAGAAATAAGAAATGAAGACAGAATCTTTGAAAACAAAGTCTCAGAATTCTGAAGAGTCAAGTATCTAAAGGAAAAGGAATTCATCTTCTAAACATCATAAGTTCTCCATCAGAAGTAAAGGACAAAGAATGAATTGTGAAATAAAAGAAGTGCTCAAAATAATGGTTGGTCAAACAAGCTCAATGATGAAGGTAAACTCTTCACAAGCAGGATATGCCAGGTTAGAATTTACATGTTTTCTAATAGAGTATATTTTTTCTTTGTTATTTCTCTTTCAATTTTATGTAATAAATAAATAGGTAAATAGAATTAACTAAAATCTTTTTACGTCTAGTATAAACAACTTTTAATATTTTCAAATAATTAGAAGGATTCAAAGATGAAATTGTCTTAGTTTTCAAGATCTAGTTAATCCCTTAATAAAAAGAATTGAAAAGATTAAGGCATCAAATATGTTGTCAGTAAAGCGAAAGGGTTATGTTTCAACTTAAGACAATTGTCTTCTTGAATCATGCCTATCATTTGATGTGACACAATGAGAAGTGAGATAATTCTTGAAAATAGATTTTGAAAATAGTTGTAACGTATAACTGTTTATGTATCCTATCATCTTCTTGATTTTATCAACATGTATATTATTGATTATAATTCATTGTTGTGTTATTTCAAATCTCTGCATCAAATATTTTATTTCTCTATATATATGTTTCCTATATCCTAATTAAGTCTTCTTTTTTGCCTTTAATAAGGGTTTAATTTAATGGGTGTCTAAGTTTGCTGATAATGTCTTGTCTGCTTTATCTCTTTTCTTAAATTGAATGTAATGTGTATGTACTTTCCTGCTTATAAATATAAAATGTATTCTCTATCTGTTAAACTTATTTCAATACATGCTGACCTAATAAATTATTCCCCATTAAGAAAAGATACCATAATTTTTTTATATACACTAAGACATCTTTAATCATCAAGAAATCTTGATATACACGAATTACCCATTTCTTTGTTTGCTTTGACCTTATGCATTTTCTATTCAAAAAGTACATTGGAAGTTGTATTTTGTCTTTTTTCTTCCCTGTCATTTATTGTTGTGACTCCCTAAGTCTGATTACCTTTAGTAAGGAAACCATTTCTCATGTTGATTCACGAGTCCTCTTTCTCATTTATACACTCTTTTATCCTTCATTCTTCTTACACATTTACCCTCTAAATATCCTTTTCAAAATGTCTCTCACCTCAAACCCAAGAACCTTTCATGGATATGATGATCTCTTGGAAGTTATCAAGGAAAACCATTCAAAACTTTTCGGTGCTGGTCAGGATTTTCACCTCAACATTCTTTTTCAAAACTGGGATCGATATCTTTCTATTCTAAAAGGACCCATCTATTCAAACCTTGTAAAATCTTTTTGGAAAAATGCTTCTGTTTGTCCTAGAGGTATCTCAATTTCTTAAGATCTCTATGGTTGGGATGTTTCCTTCACCGCTGGATGCATTGTTGATGCAATCAAGTATCCTCGAAGGGGTATCATTACTAGTCGTGCCTCTCTTAGAAGCATTCTTGATACAAAGATAGTATCCATATTTGACGCATTTTTGAGTTTGATTCTACAAACCCTGAAAATATTAAGCCTTTTGCAAAAGATTGGTTTCGCTTTATCTTGACAAACATTTGTCCTCGTGGTGTTAACAACAATGTCTTGACAAATGATGTTAAGATCTTAATCTTCTATTTGCTCAAGCTTATTCCGATCAATCTTCCTCAAATTATTTTCAATCATACAAAAGAGTCTATCACTTCATCTAGAAATCTTAACAAATCTTTTATTCCCTATGGAAAAATCTTGTCATAAATGGTTGTTCAAGGAGAGATTGTAAGAATCATTCGCAGGATTCATGATGGTCTTAATGATGCCCTGAAAAAAGATATGTGTGAAATGTTTGATGATTTGTGGTTTAATTAGGTGTAAAAGTTATTATGTATTTATGATAACCTTCATTATATTCTCTGGTTATTGTATGTGTGTCCTTCTTTTCTAATATGTTGTCTCTTAATTTTAATATGTGTTATCTTATGTCTGCTCTATGTTTAATATATGTGCCTTGTATTCTCTTTGCTTTTAATGAATTCAAGTTTTACCATTCTGTTGTTCAATCCTATGTATTCAAATTTTTAAATTAAAAGATTAAAAAAATAAAAATCAAGTATTTGTTGATCTTTTTGATTATGACAAAAAGGGGGAGAAGAAATAATTATTTTGATTAACATTATTTGTCTAAATCATGTATTCAATGCTACAAGAACATTGTGAAAGAAACACTGTATTCACTCTGATAAAGAACGACCTCATTTCTAATGTTCTAAGAAAGCATGAATAATCTGATAAGATCAAAAGGTCAAATCTAATGATTCAAGATCAGATTCAGAAAGGATAACATTTCTCCTAAGCTCTGAAATATCATAAGTTTATGATTCAGGGGGAGAGTGTCTATCCCAGGGGGAATTTCCAACTAAAGGGGAGTTACTTTACTTTGTTTATGATTTAACTCGGTAAAATTGTTTCATCAAAATACATGGTTTTGCCATCATAAAAAATGGGGAGATTGAAAGAACAAGAATTGAATCTATGTTTAATCTCTAAGTTTTGATAATAACAAGAATATATTTTTATGAAGAAATTTTTTAGTTCTAATGGTTTTATTAAGTGTGCAGATACATGATTAGTATTCTGGATAGTCTTAGTCAAGATATCATAAGAATCACATTACCACTTAGAAGAAGAACCATTGAGTTCTGTTTCTAATGAAACATCATTAGTTCTATGGAATGTTGAATGTTTGACAAGAAAAAAATCTTAATGAGTCTCTAAGAAGAAAGAGTTTCTGATAAGCTGCTGCTACAAGATCAGAAATCAAAAGTATACAAGAAATAATCTTACAACGCATAAGATTAGTAGTCAAGATTTGCTCATCGGAAGAGTTTCTACTCATAGTTCTTAAGACAAAGTCAAGATTCTGAAGACTTAAAGACTTCATGGAGTACATACTTTCATTCAACATCAGAAGTATCCCATCAGAAGTTTGTGTAGTTGCTGCTGTAATGTTCTAACTCTGGTACAAGGCGTGTGATATCATAAAGTTCTGAACATAAACACTCTGGAAGAAAATATGTGGTTACATGTTACAATTAAAGTCAAGATTCTAAATATGTCTTATGCAACGTGTCTAAGGAACGTTAGTACAAGAGTTTCTGATAGTGAATTTGTGGTTAAGCTTTGTAGGCTTTCTAAATCTTTGCTTTATGTGTTACAAGTTCTGAAGATTATGAAGACAAGGTTCTGCTGAACATGTTCTGGTGATATGAAGAAAGTCAAGTTATTACGACCAAGTCTTGAAGACTCTATAGACAAGGTTCTGATTTGACATGTTCTAAAGACTCCAAGACTTAGGCTCTAAGACTCAAGAGTAGTTCTTCTACAACAAGCTTCAACATTCAAACTATCTGAAGCCTCTGAAGATAAGAAGAAGTTCAAAATAGCTAATATGTGATGGCTTACAAAAGGCACATAAAGTGTTTGTGACATATACTCTTATAGAATGGCGCAAGGACAGTCCTTTTGTATTGTATTGTCAACGACTCTTATTGTGATCGTTGGGAACAAATAATTGTTTTCCATATTATCTATCTACCCTTAACGAATCTATGTCTACAAGCTAAGCATCTATTAAAGATAAGGTTAAAGTTAAACATTGTAAAGTGACAGATAATAAAAAAATATTACTATGTACTGTCCAAACTCTTAAACCTTATTCTATATGTTGGGAACTAATCATTGGTGCGGGTAAAGACTTTTCTATCCTCACAACGTATCTCTCTTTTGAATCTATAAAACAAGATCAAAGATTTGAAGAAAATCCGCCTTTGGCCAAATAGAGCTTTTACATGTGAAAGGAAAGAAGTGGATGCTGAAGATGTTAAAGCTATAATGCTACACATTCTGAAGACAACCACAGAGTAAAGAGAAAAAATAAAAGAAAGAAGAGAAAGAAGATTTCAACAAGAGGTTATTTAACTATTCATCATATACATCTTGGATGAAACATGAAGAAGCAATTAATTGTTGCTCGTAGCTTGCTCAATGAAGAAGAAGATTCTACAAGATGCTAATAAACTATTATCATATACATCTTGGTAGATCTTAGAAGTAGCAAGGAGCTGTTGCTCGGAACTTGATCAACAAGAAGATGAAGAAAAAGAACACTACAAGATGCTACCCAACTTCTGATCATATACATATTTGTAGAACATTGTAATTTACATAAGAGTTGTTGCTCGTATTGTGTTTTAGTTCTGATCTATTCGTGTAAATTATTCTAAGACTAGAGTTGTTGCTCAAAAAATGTGTTAAACAATGTGTGCTTCAATCACGTGTGTAATCTCTTAGAAGAAGCAATCATGTAAACACAAGAACCTTATCAACTATTGTTGATTGATTCCTTGAGTGACCAAGTGAAGGTCTTATCTCAAGAATATGATGGTTATGGTCACTATAGGAAATCCTAACAGGAGATCTTAATTGATCAGATTATGTTGGGTCAATGATTGTTATATCCGTTAAATCGAATCACTGAACAGATCATTAAAAGGTTCCTTGAGTGACTTTGTAAATGTATGATCTCAAGAAGACGGTGGTTGCGGTAATTGTGGAAAATCCTAACAGGAGAACTTAAGTGATCAGATTCTGTTGGGTCAATGATTATTATATTCGTTAAATTGGGTCATTGAACAAATCATTGAAATGTTCCTTGAGTGACCGTGTTAAGGTCTGATCTCAAGAAGATAATGGTTGCGGTCATTATGGGAAATCCTAACAGGATATCTTAAGTGATCAGATTCTATTGGGTCAATGATTGTTATATCCGTTAAACCGGATCACTGAACAAATCATTTAAATGTTCCTTGAGTGACTAAGTGAAAGTCTGATCTCAAGAAGACATTGGTCGCGGTCATTATGGAAATCCTTATAAGAGACCAAGTTGGCCGGATCTTATTGGGTCAATAATAGTCATATATCAAAGAGGACCGAGTGAAGTTCATACTCTTGTGTGATCATTAATAGATATTATTGTGGAGAAAATCCTTTTGGATGACCTAGTTGATCAAATTCATGATAGAGGTCAGTGAATGTTATATCTTTTAAGTTAGATAAGTGAATGTGTCATTAATTGTTAGTCACTGGCGATTTCCCGTGCATTTATAATCACTTTGGTTATAATAGATTAAGTCCTTGTTGAATGCAAAATCATCTGAGGAGAGTGGACAATACTAGCCTAGTTAATGGTGAACCTGAATAACTGAATGTGTTTTTTATTCTTCATTATCTTTATAGATTTTATCATTTGAGTGATTCGATTTTCTAAATGGGAATGTTTTCTATAAACACAACTCAAACTTGCCATTTCTTGTGTTTTCTCTACCTTCAATTGGTATTAGAGCCCGACTCTGTTATTGATTCAAGAATTAAACACTTAACTGCATAGAGAGATCCAGAGAGAGAAAATCATTCAGCTGTCATTTACCTAAACGATTGAAAGGTTTTATGTTCAAAGTTTTCTCTCTGAGAAGATTTCAAAACCTTGGATAGGAATCAGAAATAAAGACAGAATCTCTGAAAACAAAGTCTCAGAATTCTAAAGATTCAAGTATCTGAAGGAAAAGGAATTCATCTTCTCAACATCAGAAGTGCTCAAAATAATGGCTGATCAAACAAGCTCAATGATGAAGGTAAACTTTTCACAAGCAGGATATGCCAGGTTAGAATTTACATGTTTTCTAATAGAGTATATTTATTCTTTGTTATTTCTCTTTCAATTTTTGGTAATAAATAAATAGATAAATAGAATTAACTAAAATATTTTTACGTCTTGCATAAATAACTTTTAATATTTTCAAATAATTAGAAGGATTCAAAGATGAAACTATCTTAGTTTTCAAGATCTAGTTAATCCCTTAATGAAAATAATTGAAAATATTAAGGCATCAAATACGTTGTCAGTAAAGCGAAAGGGTTATGTTTCAACTTAAGACAACTGTCTTCTTGAATCATGCCTAGCGTTCGATGTGATACAATGAGAAGTGAGATATTCTTGAAAATAGATTTTGAAAATAGTTATAACTTATAACTGTCTATGTGTCCTATCATCTTCTTGATTTTTGTCAATATGTATATAATTGATTATCATTCATTTTTGTGTGCTTTCAAATCTTTACATCAAATATTTTCTCTCTATATATATGTTTCCTATATCCTAATTAAGTATTCATGTTTGCCTTTAATAAGGGTTTAATTTAGTGGGTGTCTAAGTTTGCTGATAATGTCTTGTCTGCTTTATCTCTTGTGTTAAATTGAATGCTATGTGTATGTATTTTCCTAATTTTAAATATAAAATGTGTTCTCTATTTGTTAAACTTATTTCAATACATGCTGACCTAATAAATTATACTCCATTAAGAAAAGATATCATAATTTTTTTTATATAAGACATCTTTAATCATCAAGAAATATTGATATACACGAATTACCCATTTCTTTGTTTGCTTTGACTTCATACATTTTCTATTCATAAAGTACATTGGAAGTTTTATTTTGTCTTTTTCTCTTCTCTATCCTTTATTGTTGCGACTCCCTAAGTCTGATTACCTCTAGTAAGGAAACCATTTCTCCTGTTGATTCACGAGTTCTCTTTATAATTTATACACTCTTTTATCCTTCATTCTTATTACACCTTAACACTCTAAAGTCCTTTTAAAAATGTATCTCACCTCAAAACCAAGAACCTTTCATGGAGATGATTATCTCCTTGAAGTTATCAAGGAAAACCATCCAAAACTTTTCGGTGCTGGTCAGGACTTTCACCTTAGTATTCTTTTTCAAAACTGGGATCAATATCTTTCTGTTTTAAAAGGACCCATCTATCCAAACCTTGTAAAATATTTTTGGAAAAATGATTATGTTTGTCTCAGAGGTATCTCAATCTCTTCAGATCTCTATGGTTGGGATGTTTCCTTCACTGTTGGATGCATTGCTGGTGCAATCAAGTATCCTCGAAGGGGTATCATTACTAGTCGTGCCTCTCTTAGAAGTATTCCTTATTCAAAGAAAGTCTCCATCTTTTATGCATCCTCTGAGTTTGATTCTACAAAAACTGAAAATCTTAAGCCTTTTTCCAAAGATTGGTTTCGCTTTACTTGACAAATATTTGTCCTCGTGGTGTTAACAAAAATGTCTTGACAAATGATGAAAGATCTTAATCTTCTGTTTTCTCAAGCTTATTCTGATCAATATTCCTAAAATTATTTTCAATAATCTAAAAGAGTTTATCACTTCATCTAGAAATCTGAACAAATCTTTTATTCCCTATGGAAGAATCTTGTCAGAAATGTTTGTTCAAGGAGAGATTGTAAGAATCATCCATAGGATTTATGCTTTTCCTAGTGATTCCCTGAAAGAAGATATGTGTGAGACGTTTGATGATCTGTGGTTAATTTAGGTGTAAAAGTTATTATGTATTTCTGATAACCTTCAATATATTCTCTGGTTATTATATGTGTGTCCTTATTTTATAATCTATTGTCTCTTAACTTTAATATGTGTTGTCTTCTGTCTTCTCTATGTTTAATCTATGTGCCTTGTATTCTCTCTGCTTTTAATGAATTCAAGTTTTTCTGTTCTGTTGTTCAATCCTATGTATTCGAATTTTAAAAATAAAAAATAAAAATAAAGTATTTGGTTATATTTTTGATTATGACAAAAAGGGGGAGAAGAAATAATGAATTTGATTAACAATATTTATCTAAATCATGTATTCAATGCTACAAGAACATTGTGAATAAAACATTGCATTCACTCTGTGATCGGTGGATCTGGAACTGACTGTTTAACGCTGGTTCGCGAAATGTCGCGGAAGCAAGAGTCGCCACCGTCTTTTATTTTCTCCAAATGGAAAGGACAAAAGCACAGAAAAATTCCTTTAAAGAGATTGCTCTCGGTTCGGGAGGTAGGTTATAGAAAGGGAAGGTGTTAGCACCCTTTCTATCCATGGTTATCCATGGGCTCTTAGATACTTGCTCAATGTGTTTTCAAAATTGTTTGTTTGCTTTTCAATGTGGGTTTAAAAAAAGTTTCTTTGAAAAATTTCAGTTCGACTCATACGTCAGAGTATTTGAAAAATTTGCTTTGAAAGCTTTTTGAAAAGTGTTGGTGTGAAAAGTCTTTTTGAGTTTGTTTTGAGATTAGAGCAAGTATCCTTGAGAACCTACCTACCCTAAGGAATTTGTCTGTGTAGATGTCCTTAAAAGTAGTGCCATCCCACCATTGAAAGGTAGGTAGCACCACCGTTGGAGGTATTCGGGTCAATTCGAGGTTCGGGACATGGTGATCACCAGAGCAATGGGAAGACACCTTAGAAGCTACCCTCATGCCAGGTTCCCGGATCATGAGGACTTACTAAGACATCCTCTACTCGACGACCACCTTTCGAAAGGCAACAGTGAGGCGTACCCTAGGGGTGGTGTGTGCGAACTGTGTGTCATGTTTCATTTATTTGTCTTGTCATGTTTGTCGTGTTCTACGCTTGATTTTAATTTGGACATTCATTCTTGCATGCATATTAGCGGTTATAAGTTGCGGGACAATAAATCTAAGGCTATTACAAATGGCGCGGGTCCACATCGCCAAAATTAAACCGGACCCGATTTAGCGGAAAATAAATAAAGCGAATAAATAAAAGTGCGAAAAGTGAAGTTACATGCTTTGGGACAATTACATAATTATAATAAGTGATATAAAATAAATGCGCAAATTAAATAATTGAAACGACGGGCGTTGGACCCTTTTGCAAAATATTAAAAGTTAATGAGAATTAAAAAATTAAATGATTAAATGTTTTTTTGGTATTTTGTGTTTTTTAGATTTAATGAGAAAAAGGAGTTAATTGAAATTAAATTAAAAGACAAACCCTAATTCTAATATTTTTTTATTTTATTATGAAAAGAATTAAAATATAATCTACATTAAACCCTAATTTTATTCATGTACATTTAATTATAAAAATAATATAATAAATAATATTGTGAGAAAAAAGGAAAAATTAAAAAGATATTAAAATTGTCACTTAACCTAATTCTACATTTTTTTGGATTTTTATTAAAAGGAATTAAAGTTAGAAACCCAATTAAACTAAATAATTTACGTATTAATTTGTGAAAATAATTATAATATAAAAATTATATTTTTTGGCCTCTTCTGAATTTTATGATGTTTTTTTGCATTTTTTGTAAAAGAATTAATTAATTAAATTGAGATGACAAATTAAATAAAATTGCAATTAAAAAAATAAGATATAAACATAAATAAGAAAATGCAAACCAGGGGGGGGGGGGGGGGGGGGGTAGCCCCAATTTGTGAGGCTCAGGCCTAGCAATTCAGGCCCAATAAGCTGGAAATTGGTTGATTTTTCTGATCATGTGTGATGCATTTGACCAGGTGTAGCGTATTCTTTGATGCTTGGCCATTGATTTGCTTTGGTAGGACGCGTGGCTAATAGATGAGGAGGACGTATGGTGGTCCTTAAGAACGTGCCTGCATAGGATTCTACATTGAAAAATAACATTGAACTTTTGCCAGACCTGGGACTTGAACCCAGGTCATGAGAGTCACAAATATGTCCACCTACCAACTGAGCCATCACGTTCATGTTAATATACTATAGCAAATAAATAATAAAAAGTGAAATTGGTTAATGGCCACTAAGCAGCATAAAAGCGCGCGCTGATTTGAATTAACGTATCACGTTCTAACACGTCTTCGTCTCCTCCATATGCCTGAAACTGAAAAACATAAGGCAACGGTTTAGCAAGCGTGGCCTAAGGCCGTATACCAAGAAATAGCGAATAGACCCTCGACGCTCATAAATTGAGCGCGAGGGTAGGAATCTCTTCGTCTCTATGCTCTGAGCCCATCCATGGTATTGAGAACGTCCAATTTTGCTATATTTGGAAACCCCTAATTCCAAAGCTGAAAAACCCTAATGCTTGTTAATGGCGAAATCGCGTGGATGGCATGAAAACTCAATCAAATATGATGGTTAGTTCACAAACTTCATCAGGAACATGAATATATAATTAAAATGCAATGATCATGCTTTAAAACCAAAATACGATTAGGAATTTTTTTGGATGCAGTTCACATTCAATGTACCGATTCTTCGTGTTTGAATTGATGCTAATGATTGGCACGCGTTCAGAATCACCCAAGGAAGCTATTGGAATGGAAGTTGAAGCTTGAATCTACCTATAACCTTGATTTCAGATTTCAGTTTTAAGGCAATTTTCTCAAGTTTGTATGTTGGTTTCCTGCGCAGCTTGCAGTCTCTTTGGCATTAGGTCTTGTTCTAGTACTTGTATGGAACGATTTAGGTCAAAAAGATTGAATAAAATCCATGGCCATAATGGTTTTTGAAGATTTGATTTCAATGATCTTTTCATATCTTTTTTCTCATGTATTTTGTACCAAATCTGATCAATTAGCACCAAACCTTTCCCTATTAACATGTGCACGAATTATAGAAGCCAAATCATGCATAAAAAGATTTTTTTAGGTTAGGTTTATATTTTTCATGTATTAAAATGATTTAAATGAATATAAATTAATATAAATTCAAATAAATAATTAAAAAATATGAAAATACTTCCCTTTGGGCCTAGTGGTCGTGCATAGGCTTGGCATGAAGAAACTTGGAAGAAAAATGGGCCCAATAGCAAATTTAGGTCATTTGGACCATTGTTGACTTTTCAAAATTCCCAAAAATTTCCCAACTTCCACAAGGCATAACTTGCTCAATTTTTAAGCTTTTCACATGTTCTTGGACATTTTGGAAAGGTCTTTGAGTCCTTTAACCAATGCCTTTGGTCCCATGTCATTTTGATTTACCAATCTCAAGTTATGGCCTTTGACTTAAAGTCACTTTTTGTTGACTTTTGAAAATGACCTATAATGTTGAAATTGATAACTTTTTGTGAGAGCATTTCTTGGACTTGAAGTATGAAGATGAGTTGTAGGAAATGTCTTTCTCTTCAAAATGAGCTTTGGATGGAATTTTTCTGATAATCCATGTGAAAGTTATGCCCTGGTCAATTTCAGTTGACTTTTTCAGCTGTCCAAATATAGCAACTTTTGCATCTTGATGATTTTCTGAGCCAAATTTTGAGAATCATGATCAAGCATTGATCAAATGATGTTTGTGGCTTCAAAATGATATGTTGACCAAAAATTTGAACTTTTGACTGTCAAATGACCATTTTGCCCCTACAGTTGACTGTAGTGCAATCTAGGGTTTTGACTGTGCAATTTTGAGCTGAATGCCTTGAAACTTGACATGAGGATGTTTGACCATCTTTGTAGGCATATGAGACTTGATTGGGCCTTTGAAATCTTCCTTTTCTTGATCAGAATCCAAACCCTAGCTTTGACTGTATAGGAGACACTTGAGCTGCACAACCCTTGGGGAATCTTGTGACCTTGACTGGACAAATCTTGGAGAATATGGGAGGGCAAATTTTGGGGTGCAACAGTTGCCCCTGTTCAATCTTCTTAGACCTGAGGATGCAGATTGGCTGACGTGCCTTTCGTAATCCGAGGGTAGAAGATGATTGGACACTAGAGTGCCCAGAAATTTGCGCTCACATAGTGGCAGTGATGGGGGAATGGGCTTATAGATGCCATTTGGAGATTGCTGGATAGGATGATGGGCTTATAGATGCCATCTGGATGTTGATCGCGTCAGAGATTCCTTCGCGAGAACCTGCATACCTGCAAAACAGAAAATGAGTACCTGACACGTTGCAGGAGTTGATTTTAGATGCTTGGTATAGATGTGTCCTGACTGGTTACAGGAGCTGAATCTGGAGCTTCAAACGCTGATGAATGAACCAGGGATGGTTACTACCTTAGCATGAATGGTAAGAGAACCTTGGACGATTTTAACTTCAACAACGCTCGTTGAGAAAAATCTTGGCGGGAACTACCATCTTTGCAATATCGGGAAGAGAACCATAGGCAATTATAATCTGAAAGGAATGATCACCTCACTCAACGTCGGGGAGGGAAACATCTGAAAAGGACTTACCACCTCACACACCGTCGGAGAGGGGACCATCTAAAAAGGGATTACTACCTCACACGCCGCTGGAGAGGGAACCATAGGAGAATATCACCTCACACTCATCGTCGGAGAGGGAAACATCTTGAAAAGGGATTACTACCTCACACACCGCTGGAGAGGGAATCATAGGAGAATATCACCTCACACTCATCGTCGGAGAGGGAAACATCTTGAAAAGGGATTACTACCTCACACACCGCTGGAGAGGGAACCATAGGAGAATATCACTTCACACTCATCGTCGGAGAGGGAAACATCTTGAAAAGGGATTACTACCTCACCCACCGCTGGAGAGGGAACTATAGGGGACTGCTGAGTCTTTATCAGAAAAATCTGTTGGGCATCGATTTAGCTGGACTAGAGGAGGTCTTGAAATATCTTCAACTGGAATAAGTGACAGAATGTTGCCATATCTGGTTTACATCTGGACTATATCTGGAAGGAGATCTGGAAGCAGCATCAGAACGTCACCATATCTGGATCATATCTGAAACTATATCTGGAAGGAGATCTGGAAGCAGCATCAGAACGTCACCATATCTGGATCATATCTGAAACTATATCTGGAGGATACCTGGAAGCAGTATCAGAACGTCACCATCCCTGGATCATATCCGAAACTATATCTGAAGGATACCTGGAAGCAGCATCAGAACGTCACCATCTCTGGGTCATATCTGAAACTATATCGAGAGGGAAATCTGGAAGCAGCATCAGAACGTCACCATCGCTGGGTTTACATCTGAAACTATATCTAGAAGGAATCTGGAAGCAGCATCAGAACGTCACCATCGCTGGGTTTACATCTGAAACTATATCTAGAAGGGAATCTGGAAGCAGCATCAGAATGTCACCATCGCTGGGTTTACATCTGAAACTATATCTGGAAGGAAATCTGGAAGCAGTATCAGAACGTCACCATCGCTGGGTTTACATCTGAAACTATATCTGGAAGGAAATCTGGAAGCAGTATCAGAACGTCACCATCGCTGGGTTTACATCTGAAACTATATCTAGAAAGAATTGCGTTAGTTGATAGTAGTCATTTTTGTATTGATCTTTTTCCTGAAAAGGTGGGACATAATTGTATGCAAAATCATGATGCATGAACTGTATGTCTTCAAAATCAATGAGATTCATGTAGTATGATGCATATGCATGCTATAACGTATGAAGATGTGATGTTTTATGAATGTACGTTTGTCTAAGAAAATAAATCCTTGACGGGTGCCAGGAAGTCGTATCCTGGGCTGATATTGCAGAATAGTTGCAAGAATTCCAATAGACGGAGATAACTCTGTTGGGGAATAAACTTGGCGAATGGAGGATTCTGCGGGGAGAAAAAGATATTCTAGCGACCATGTTGGGAAGAAATACTCTGTGGGGAGATGCTTTTGCTGAATTGTTGAGGATGACTCGCTGAGGATACCTTGCTGTATTGGAAATATGAATGGACTTCGCTGGGGATAAGAAGATTCTGTCGACGACGCTCTTTCCGTGGCTTTTGGCTGAGGATAACCCAGTTATATCCTGTTAAGGAAATAACTCTTTAAATCAAGCCGGACGGCGCATTCGTACCTTGCTAGGGGATAAGCTTCCAGAATCTACTGGGGGTACGCTTATTGCTTGGGGAGATAGATTCCGTCTTTCCTGGGGAACCTGGGTTGGACTCTCCTGGGGAGGTATTGAACTGTATTGGTTACGTTATTCAACAGGGCCTACCCTGATACCTTGGAGGATAGAACGATCAGACTACTCAGACCAACTTTTATTGCCCCTGTTTCTTGTGGGGTGCTGATAGTTGTTGGCGGACAAACCTTCTTCTGGTAGACAGATGATAAGATGACGGGACATAGTCGTACGCTTTAATCCCTAATTTTTGCCTGGACCGCCCTTTAGGGTTTTCGGTCCACCGGGATACCCATTTTTGCCCAAGCCGCCTTTTCCAGGTTTTCGACTTGCCGGGTGTACAGATTTTTTCATTTCATCCCTTATTTTTGCCCGAACCCTTTTGGTTCGCCGGGAAGCCCTGATTTTTGCCTAGGTATGTCAACCTAGCGGGTCTTTGATTTTGCGTAGTATTTTTCGGACTATGTCCACGCTCTCAAAATGTAGGGAGTTGCCCCTGTTGGAAGTATTTTGCCATGCCCCAGATAATGGGCAATGCTCCTACTGTGCCCCTTGATTGGAGGTACTTCTGTTCACAAGGTGTTCATCGTGCGAATTTCCCTGCCGTTCAAACAAATAGTCATATGCAAACAAGGTTATTTTAAGAATGCAAAAGTCTATGTCTGTCTTGAATTTTGAAAATGCATTTTTGTGATACAGTGCGATGTCAACTCAATATTTTACAGCAAACCTTCAGGAGTCGGGATACCTTCGTAACAGTATGCTTTCGAACTAACCCATGCTTCAGCTAGGACTTTTAAGGGTTATAACGTGGCCGGGTTCACGGTTTAAGAAACAAAGGATAAAGGCTCAAATTATTTGTACCCACCCGCTCTTCGTGATGTTCTCCAAACCTAAACTCAGTTGATCGTACGTTAGACCTTGTTTGAGTTTTTGCTCTGATTTTCCGGTGATGATTCGGATGTTGATAACTTATCTTGGATATTCAGTCATTCCTTTTTTGTTGAGGGTTTGTAAGACCTCTTTCTTGTCTGATTTTTGTTATCCCTTTCTTTTTTTGCCTGAACTGTTTCCTTTTTGGAATTACAGTCAGCGGGATGCCCCAGTTTCATAAGTCCCCTTTGTAGGTTTAGACTTTTTGGGCTTTTCATTTATGAAAATTTTTGATAATGACTGCCTGTTCTTTTGATTGTTCTGAACCATCACTGTCTTTGTTCGTTTTGTAAAGATCTCTTCGGTGCCATTCGTTATGCACTTGGATCAACTGAGAGACTACCCTGCCCCAGGTTATGATTAAGGGTTTTGATTTTCGAAAATAAAAACTCCTACTTCTTTGGCTCTGATGGGTTGACGAGGGATTATCATCCTTATAACTCCAGTGTTTAGGAATTGAAACAATGCCTGTACCTCATCAGCGGGGTTTGTTCAAAAGCATACTGTAATGATCGCGGTATCGTTTTCGTCATCCTCCCTCAAGAGGCTTAGAATTTTTAGATCCAGAGTTGACATCAGAAAAGATATGAAAAGATATTTGAACATAATGAAAATAATTGTATTAATTTCCAAAACAGACATATGCGATGCATTAATAGAATAAAAGAGTTTGCTATGACATTAATTGTTTGTATAAGCAAAGAAAAATACAACTCAAAAATTCAAATAAACAAAAGGTCTTCAATGATTGGGCAACGGAGCAGTGATTGTGTTCGGAGTCTCAGACACTTCAAACTGAATCTCTCCAGCGTCGATCATATCTTGAATCTTATTCTTAAGAGGCCAGCAATTGTCTGTAGTATGCCCCGGGCTATCTGAATGATATGCGCACCTATCGTTTGGATGATAGTTGGGAGCAGACGTGTTCGGGTTCCGAAGAGGAGCCCTTAAGGTGATCAGCCCTGCCTTCAACATTTGTTGCAGTGCTTGATCCAGCGACATGTTGAGTTTGGTATACTGTCGTTTCTCCTTGCGCTGCTGCCCCTGTCCTTGTTGAGCAGGTCCGGGATTAGAGATCTGGATTGCCCCTGCCTCATGACGGCTCTTTTTACCGTGCACAACATTGGATTCTTTCTTTCCATGATGAGGCTTCTTATCAGAAGGTGCAGCCTCTTGAATTTTCCCAGACCGGATACCAGCTTCAATTCGCTCTCCAGTCAAGATAAGATCTGTGAATCCAGCAGATGAATTCCCGATCAGATGGTTATAGAACGGACCGGACAGAGTGCCCAAGAACATATCGACAAGTTCCCGATCAGTCAGAGGTGGTTGTACCCTTCCAGCAAGATCCCTCCATTTCTGCGAGTATTCTTTAAAACCTTCGCTTGCACCTAACGACATACCCTGGAGTTGGGTACGTGTGGGGGCAAGGTCGGCATTATACTGGTACTGCTTATAGAAAGCAGTTGCCAACTCCTCCCAGTTACGAACTTTGGTCCCATCCAGTTGATAGAACCATTCGAGGTGAGTCCCTGAAAGACTTTCCTGGAAGAAGTGGATCCATAAATTCTTGTCCACCGTATATGGCTGAATCTTCCGAACATAGGACCTTAGATGCAGCTTGGGGCAAGACGCCCCGTCATACTTAGAGAAGGGTGGTACTTTGAACTTCCGGGGAATAACCACACCAGTTGACAAACCCAGATCTCCGAAATCCAGCCCAGGTACCTGTTGAACCTCCATAGCTTTCATTCTGTCCTCCAGTTGCTTATATCTGTCATCAGCAGGAGGGTACTGCTCTTCATCAAAATCTGTCTCGTTGTCGGAGACCACTGGACTGGGAACCTCTCTCTCATGATGACTGCTTTTTCCCACAGATGGGGTTGTCCTCTCAGTTTCAACTTGCGGTGTATTCCCAGATCTGCGTCTAGGGTTGAACAGAACAGTCCTCTTCTTTTTCTTGTCCTTCTTCAAAAGGAGAGCCTTCAGGTCTTGTTGCCCCTGGGTCAAATTCATGATCAACTCTTGGAACTGGGCGTTCTGAGCCTGGAGATCCTTGATAGTCTGCTCGGCTGATGATTCAGGATTCATGACGATCGGCTGAAATAAACAGCGAAGGAGGGTAAGCAACCTGTCAAAGGGATACCTGAAATGCAATGAGATGTATGATATGCATGCAATGATTTCAAGGACCTCGCAGGGTAAACAGAGAAACTTGTTAGAGTTGGGAACTGGCAACTTGATTGAAGGAACTTCCTGTTGTTGAGAGTCCTTCGTCAAGGTTCAAAGGCTCACCATATCCAGTGGGTCATAGCCCCTGACAACCTTGGCTAGAGGAAAATAAATCCTCTCTGCCCCTTGCTGGGATAGTTGATTCACCATGACCTGCATCACAAGCCCTTGAGATCATTGAAATGGGTTAGGATGTATGCAATGGTATGATGTCATGCTATGCATGGGGTGATGTAGGTAAATCCTGTTATGAGTCCCAATTAAGGACTATAAACAGACCCTGCAAGAAATTCAGTATACTTTGTTATGAGTCCCAATTAAGGACTATAAACGAAACCTGCGAGAGATCTAGTAAACCCTGTTATGAGTCCCAGTTAAGGACTATAAACAACACCTGCAAGAACTTTGGTAAACCCTGTGATGAGTCCTAGTTAAGGACTATAAACAAGACCTGCAAGAAATTTGGTAAACCCTGTCATGAGTCCTAGTTAAGGACTATAAACAAGACCTGCAAGAAACAAGTGTTAGATCACAAGCATGCAGATAGTCAAGTACGAAGGCACACAAGTCACACAAGAGAGAGCCCTTAGGTTTAGGCCAGCATGGGGTCTGGGTAGTACCCTCTTGAAGTTAGTGGGTTCAACCTGTCCTATTAGAAGTAACCGGGTTCTAAGGTTCCCAACATCACGGGATTGCTTTCATTGTTCATCGTTTCGATTTAGCCACTGAACTGGCGACCGAAATATTCCAGGAAAGCAACCCTCAATTGAGCGTAGTATCGAGTATCAACCAACCTCGGACTGTACCAAAGTCAGTTATCTCACTACCCTAAAGAGGCCAAGATAGTTCAATTAAGGTTCCTAAGGTCTGTTGATGCTTCACGACACCACGCGGAGGCCCCGTACTCTCCTTGACTGAACTCAAGGGTTACCGGTACACACCAAAGTGCCACATCAACGTAGCAGACTGTTTCAACCATGTCGGTATACCCCGCACAGTTCCCTCACAGCCTTGTTGCTACTTTCTAAGAAAGGTATCCCCCAGATCCGGGTTTAGGATCTATAGAACTCCCAAGCAACCCACAATTTAAAGCACACAAGGAAAACAATTGAAAACATAGTTATGAGCTAGCCCTAAGGTACACCTCACTTTAAAAGATTTTCCCCAGCAGAGTCGCCAGTTCTGTGATCGGTGGATCTGGAACTGACTGTTTAACGCTGGTTCGCGAAATGTCGCGGAAGCAAGAGTCGCCACCGTCTTTTATTTTCTCCAAATGGAAAGGACAAAAGCACAGAAAAATTCCTTTAAAGAGATTGCTCTCGGTTCGGGAGGTAGGTTATAGAAAGGGAAGGTGTTAGCACCCTTTCTATCCATGGTTATCCATGGGCTCTTAGATACTTGCTCAATGTGTTTTCAAAATTGTTTGTTTGCTTTTCAATGTGGGTTTAAAAAAAGTTTCTTTGAAAAATTTCAGTTCGACTCATACGTCAGAGTATTTGAAAAATTTGCTTTGAAAGCTTTTTGAAAAGTGTTGGTGTGAAAAGTCTTTTTGAGTTTGTTTTGAGATTAGAGCAAGTATCCTTGAGAACCTACCTACCCTAAGGAATTCGTCTGTGTAGATGTCCTTAAAAGTAGTGCCATCCCACCATTGAAAGGTAGGTAGCACCACCGTTGGAGGTATTCGGGTCAATTCGAGGTTCGGGACATGGTGATCACCAGAGCAATGGGAAGACACCTTAGAAGCTACCCTCATGCCAGGTTCCCGGATCATGAGGACTTACTAAGACATCCTCTACTCGACGACCACCTTTCGAAAGGCAACAGTGAGGCGTACCTTAGGGGTGGTGTGTGCGAACTGTGTGTCATGTTTCATTTATTTGTCTTGTCATGTTTGTCGTGTTCTACGCTTGATTTTAATTTGGACATTCATTCTTGCATGCATATTAGCGGTTATAAGTTGCGGGACAATAAATCTAAGGCTATTACAAATGGCGCGGGTCCACATCGCCAAAATTAAACCGGACCCGATTTAGCGGAAAATAAATAAAGCGAATAAATAAAAGTGCGAAAAGTGAAGTTACATGCTTTGGGACAATTACATAATTATAATAAGTGATATAAAATAAATGCGCAAATTAAATAATTGAAACGACGGGCGTTGGACCCTTTTGCAAAATATTAAAAGTTAATGAGAATTAAAAAATTAAATGATTAAATGTTTTTTTGGTATTTTGTGTTTTTTAGATTTAATGAGAAAAAGGAGTTAATTGAAATTAAATTAAAAGACAAACCCTAATTCTAATATTTTTTTATTTTATTATGAAAAGAATTAAAATATAATCTACATTAAACCCTAATTTTATTCATGTACATTTAATTATAAAAATAATATAATAAATAATATTGTGAGAAAAAAGGAAAAATTAAAAAGATATTAAAATTGTCACTTAACCTAATTCTACATTTTTTTGGATTTTTATTAAAAGGAATTAAAGTTAGAAACCCAATTAAACTAAATAATTTACGTATTAATTTGTGAAAATAATTATAATATAAAAATTATATTTTTTGGCCTCTTCTGAATTTTATGATGTTTTTTTGCATTTTTTGTAAAAGAATTAATTAATTAAATTGAGATGACAAATTAAATAAAATTGCAATTAAAAAAATAAGATATAAACATAAATAAGAAAATGCAAACCAGGGGGGGTAGCCCCAATTTGTGAGGCTCAGGCCTAGCAATTCAGGCCCAATAAGCTGGAAATTGGTTGATTTTTCTGATCATGTGTGATGCATTTGACCAGGTGTAGCGTATTCTTTGATGCTTGGCCATTGATTTGCTTTGGTAGGACGCGTGGCTAATAGATGAGGAGGACGTATGGTGGTCCTTAAGAACGTGCCTGCATAGGATTCTACATTGAAAAATAACATTGAACTTTTGCCAGACCTGGGACTTGAACCCAGGTCATGAGAGTCACAAATATGTCCACCTGCCAACTGAGCCATCACGTTCATGTTAATATACTATAGCAAATAAATAATAAAAAGTGAAATTGGTTAATGGCCACTAAGCAGCATAAAAGCGCGCGCTGATTTGAATTAACGTATCACGTTCTAACACGTCTTCGTCTCCTCCATATGCCTGAAACTAAAAAACATAAGGCAACGGTTTAGCAAGCGTGGCCTAAGGCCGTATACCAAGAAATAGCGAATAGACCCTCGACGCTCATAAATTGAGCGCGAGGGTAGGAATCTCTTCGTCTCTATGCTCTGAGCCCATCCATGGTATTGAGAACGTCCAATTTTGCTATATTTGGAAACCCCTAATTCCAAAGCTGAAAAACCCTAATGCTTGTTAATGGCGAAATCGCGTGGATGGCATGAAAACTCAATCAAATATGATGGTTAGTTCACAAACTTCATCAGGAACATGAATATATAATTAAAATGCAATGATCATGCTTTAAAACCAAAATACGATTAGGAATTTTTTTGGATGCAGTTCACATTCAATGTACCGATTCTTCGTGTTTGAATTGATGCTAATGATTGGCACGCGTTCAGAATCACCCAAGGAAGCTATTGGAATGGAAGTTGAAGCTTGAATCTACCTATAACCTTGATTTCAGATTTCAGTTTTAAGGCAATTTTCTCAAGTTTGTATGTTGGTTTCCTGCGCAGCTTGCAGTCTCTTTGGCATTAGGTCTTGTTCTAGTACTTGTATGGAACGATTTAGGTCAAAAAGATTGAATAAAATCCATGGCCATAATGGTTTTTGAAGATTTGATTTCAATGATATTTTCATATCTTTTTTCTCATGTATTTTGTACCAAATCTGATCAATTAGCACCAAACCTTTCCCTATTAACATGTGCACGAATTATAGAAGCCAAATCATGCATAAAAAGATTTTTTTAGGTTAGGTTTATATTTTTCATGTATTAAAATGATTTAAATGAATATAAATTAATATAAATTCAAATAAATAATTAAAAAATATGAAAATACTTCCCTTTGGGCCTAGTGGTCGTGCATAGGCTTGGCATGAAGAAACTTGGAAGAAAAATGGGCCCAATAGCAAATTTAGGTCATTTGGACCATTGTTGACTTTTCAAAATTCCCAAAAATTTCCCAACTTCCACAAGGCATAACTTGCTCAATTTTTAAGCTTTTCACATGTTCTTGGACATTTTGGAAAGGTCTTTGAGTCCTTTAACCAATGCCTTTGGTCCCATGTCATTTTGATTTACCAATCTCAAGTTATGGCCTTTGACTTAAAGTCACTTTTTGTTGACTTTTGAAAATGACCTATAATGTTGAAATTGATAACTTTTTGTGAGAGCCTTTCTTGGACTTGAAGTATGAAGATGAGTTGTAGGAAATGTCTTTCTCTTCAAAATGAGATTTGGATGGAATTTTTCTGATAATCCATGTGAAAGTTATGCCCTGGTCAATTTCAGTTGACTTTTTCAACTGTCCAAATATAGCAACTTTTGCATCTTGATGATTTTCTGAGCCAAATTTTGAGAATCATGATCAAGCATTGATCAAATGATGTTTGTGGCTTCAAAATGATATGTTGACCAAAAATTTGAACTTTTGACTGTCAAATGACCATTTTGCCCCTACAGTTGACTGTAGTGCAATCTAGGGTTTTGACTGTGCAATTTTGAGCTGAATGCCTTGAAACTTGACATGAGGATGTTTGACCATCTTTGTAGGCATATGAGACTTGATTGGGCCTTTGAAATCTTCCTTTTCTTGATCAGAATCCAAACCCTAGCTTTGACTGTATAGGAGACACTTGAGCTGCACAACCCTTGGGGAATCTTGTGACCTTGACTGGACAAATCTTGGAGAATATGGGAGGGCAAATTTTGGGGTGCAACACACTCTGATAAAGAACGACCTCATTTCTAATGTTCTAAGAAAGCATGAATAATCTGATAAGATCAAAAGGTCAAATTTAATGATTCAAGATCAGATTCAGAAAGGATAACATTTCTCCTAAGCTCTAAAAGATCACAAATTTATGATTCATGGGGAGATTGTTTATCACAAGGGGGGGTTTCTAACCCAGTGGGAGTTACTTTACTTTGTTTATGATTTGAATCTGTAAAAACTTTTCATCAAAATACATGGTTTGTCATCATCAAAAATGGAGAGATTGTAAGAACAAGAATTGGATCTATGTTTAATCTCTAAGTTTTGATGATAACAAGCATATATTTTATGAAGAACAATTTTAGTACTAATGGTTTTATTAAGTATGCAGATACACGATTAATATTCTGGATAGTCTTAGTCAAGATATCATCAGAATCACATTACCACTCAAAAGAATAACCATTGAGTTCTATTTTTAATGAAACATCAGTAGTTCTATGGAATGTTGAATGTTCGACAAGAAAAGAATCTCAATGGGTATCTAAGAAGAAAGAGTTTATGATAAGTTGTTGCTACAAGATCAGAAATCAAAAGTATACAAGAAACAAGCTTACCACACAGAAGATTAGTAGTCAAGATTTTCTCATCAAAACATTTGCTACTTATAGTTCTTAAGACTCGAAGACTTCATAGAATACATACTTTCATTCAACATCAGAAGTATTCCATCAAAAGTTTGTGTAGTTGCTGCTGTAATATTTTAACTCTTGTACAAGGCATGTGACATCATCAGGTTCTGAATATAAACACTCTGGAAGAAAACATGTGGTTACGTGTTACCGTTGAAGTCAAGATTCTGAATATGTCTTATGCAACGTGTCTAAGGAACTTTAGTACAAGAGGTTCTGATCGTGACTTTATGGTTAAGCTTTGGAGGCCTTCTAAATCTTTGTTCTATGTGTTACAAGGTCTGATGATTATGAAGACAAGGTTCTGCTGAACAGGTTCTGATGATATGAAGAAAGTTAAGTTCTTACGACCAAGTGTTGAAGACTCTATAGACAAGGTTCTGATATGAAAAGTTCCGAAGACTCCAAGATTTAGGTTCTAAGACTCAAGAGTAATTCTTCTACAACAAGATTCAACATTCAAATTATCTGAAGCCTATGAAGATAAGAAGAAGTTCAAAATAGTTAATGTGTGATGGTTACAAAAGGTGCTTAAAGTGTCTGTGACCTCTACTCCTCTAGAATGGCGTAAGGACAATCCTTTCGATTTGTATTGTCAACCACTCTCATTGTCACCGTTGGGAGAAAACATTTGTTTCCCGTATTATCTTTCTATCCTTAACGAATCTATGTCTACAAGCTAAGTATCTATTAAAGATAAGGTTAAAGTTAAACGTTTTAATGTGACAGATAATAAAAAATATTACTATGTACTGTCCAAACTCTTACACCTTATTCTATCCTTTAGGAACTAACCGTTGGTGCCGGTAAAGACTTTTCTATCCTAACAACGTCTCTCTCTAGGCTATAAAAGAAGATCAAGGATTTGAAGAAATTCAGCCTTTGGCCAAATAGAGCTTTTACATGTTAAAGGAAAGCAGTAGATGTTGAAGATGTTAAAGCTGCAATGCTACATATTCTGAAGACCACCACAGAGTAAAGAGAGAAAAGAAAATAAAGAAGAGAAAGAAGATTTCAAAAATATGTTATTTAACTATTCATCATATACATCTTGGATGAAACATGAATAAGCAATGAGTTGTTACTTGTAGCTTTCTCAATGTAGAAGAAGATTCTACAAGATGCTAATCAACTATTATCATATACATCTTGGTAGATCTCAAAAGAAGCAAGGAGTTGTTGCTCGGAACTTGCTTAACAAGAAGATGAAGAAGAAGAACACTAAAAGATAATACCCAACTTCTGATAATATACATCTTTGTAGAACATTGTAATGTACACAAGAGTTGTTGCTAGTATTGTGTTTTAGTTCTGATCTTACTTGTGTAATCTGCTTAGAAGAAGCAATCATGTAAACACAAGAACCTTATCAACTGTTGTTGATTGATTATTTGAGTGACCAAGTGAAGGTCCGATCTCAAGAAGATAATGTTTTCGGTCATTATAGGAAATCCTAATAGGAGATATTAAGTGATCAGATTCCGTTGGGTCAAGATTGTTATATCCGTTAAATCGGATCACTAAACAGATCATTGAAAGTTTCCTTGAGTGATTGTGTTAAGGTCTGATCTCAAGAAGATAATGGATGTAGTCGTTATGGGAAATCCTAATAGGAGATCTTAAGTGATCAGATTTTGTTGGGTCAATGATTGTTATATCCGTTAAATTAAATCACTGAATAAATCATTGAAATGTGTGTTGAATGACTAAGTCAAAGTCTAATCTCAAGAAGACAATGGTTGTGGTCATTGTGTAAATCCTTATAAGAGACCAAGATGGTCGGAT
The DNA here is from genome assembly GCA_948472305.1 of Vicia faba. NCBI lineage: Eukaryota > Viridiplantae > Streptophyta > Magnoliopsida > Fabales > Fabaceae > Vicia > Vicia faba. The sequence continues at coordinate 2,185,311 of OX451740.1, forward strand.
CGTATTGGGTTAATGATAGTCATATCTCAAAGAGGACCGAGTGAAGGTCAAACTCTTGTGAGATCACTGATAGATATCATTGTGGATAAAATCATCTTGGATGACCTAGTTGGTCAGATTCTTGATAGAGGTCAGTGAATGTTATATCTGTTAAGTTAGATCACTGAACGTGTCATTGATTGTTAGTCACCCGGGGTTGCCCGTGCATTTGTAATCAGTTTGGTTATAGTGGATTAATTCTTTGTTGAAGGCAAAATCAACTGAAAAGGGTTGACATGAGTAGCCTAGTTAATGGTGAACCTGGATAATTGAATTTGTTCTTTATTCTTCATTGTATTTATAACTTTTATCATTTGAGTGATTAGATTTTCTAAAGGGGAATGTTTTTCTATAAACACAATTCAAACCCCCTTTCTTGTGTTTTCTCTACCTTTAAGTAAGTGTGAGCATAAAATTATTAAGTAATTGGACCTTCGTGGTGGTTTAGTGTGAGAATGAGATAATCTCATTTGTGAAAACAAGAGTTAGTAAGGGTTGTTGTAAAACAAAATGGAATAGAATTAGAAAGAAGAAAATAAGAGAAGAGAAGAAAATAGGAGAAAATGGAGAAAAGAGAATAAGAGAAAATAGAACCCTAGAGAATCTACATCTAAGGTAAGGGTGGGTTTTCCACATGGTTATGTGATTAGATAATAACAAGTAATGGCAGTAGCCTGAGTTAGGAGTTTTGTTCTTCAAATGCTAGTTTTGACATGTTAGGGTTGGATTGAGATTCATAAATTTTGTGTTAGAAATCGTGTTTTAATATTTCTAATTGATGATGCATGTTAGATATAGGTAAGTATGTATTTAATTTATGAAAAATGGTTGTTTGGATAGATTTTTGGAGTAAAACTCGTAGGAGGCAGAAACTGTTCGCAACAAAAATTTTCTGCATAATCGTGAGGTCGCTTAGCGCGGTAAGGGGCACTTAGCGCGGTATGTGACGAAAAGTTTTATATTTTAAAAAAATGTTCAGGATCTTGTATGCTTATGATTTATCATTGATTGTCATGAATTTTAATAATTTATTCGATGTGATTTGGATTGGTTTTGGATAACTGTTGATGAGAAACATAACACTTGATTTTATGTATATTTATGTTGTGAATTGATGATGAATATGAATAACATGGTTTGGCATTGTTAATATGTGTTATTATGACGTGTTGAGTCGATAAATGTTATGGGTGTGCATTGTATGTGAATACTGACATGGTGTATGTATGTTGTGCAATATGGTGAAGATAATTCAAATATGTTGATTTATGTGATATATGCTTATATGATTAAGATATGGAGATGGTCTTAATTGAATATATATGTTGAGATTGCACATGCATCATGATTTATCAAGAGGTAATGTTTGCTAGCTTTTGTGAGAGTTAGTGACTTGTCCCAAACCTGTAGATGTGGTTTGAAAGCTTGAGAGATGGGCTTTACTTTGGTGGTTATCTGTCTTGGAGATGTGGACCCGGTGATACCGATAAGGATAACAATTGGTACCGCATGCATATTACATTGAGTTGCATTTGAGTCACATATGTCAATGTGAATTGTTGAATTGGAGTGCAATATGTGATGTTGGTGTAAATGTTACGTATGTGTTATTTGTGATTGATTATGTTTGAATTATGAATCGTTGAGCAATGATGTATATGTGAATATGTGAAGTGGTTTGGAAAATGTTGAATACATGAATATGTGAAGTTTGATGAATTCAATTGTTGCTTGTATATGATGCATTACTTATTATTATATATTTCCATAATAGTGTAAATTATCACCCTTCTATTGGAATAATGTTTTATACGACATCGCTCGGGTACTGAAGATAGTGGTACTTCTCGTGAGGATTAGTCGGATGAGATATTTTCTTGTTTATCCGCTTATCTAGGTAGTGAGTCATGCTCTGGTCTGTGTAACACGGGGTACATTTGAAATCATGTTTGTTTTGAGAGATGTTTATGATACTCTTTTATTTATGATGTATTGAGATTATGTGATGAGTGACCCTTAGTGCCTAATATTTTATGATATGATTGTTAATATGGGATTTCAGTTATTATTATCGTTATGAAAAAAAACATTCCGCTGTGAGATGCATATGTGTTAGTATATGACACGTGATTTTAAATGTGTGCTATGGGCATGAACGGTGTAATTGTATTGGTTTTGAAATACATGTGACACCCTCTTTTGATATGCATGCTAACTTACTCTAATTATGATATATTATTTCCCCTGGGTTAAGAGGGTGTTGCACTAGTGGTATCAGAGCATGATCGGTCAGTTGGCCAGATTATTAATATGTTTATTTACTTTTGTATTCGATGTGTGTATATGACACAAATCGGTACTATTTGTCTAATGAGGATTGTTGGTTGTTTAGAATTTTTGGACGATGGTTCGAGGAAGGAATGACAATGCTATTACCGAGGCGTTAGCAATGTTGGCCGGTGTGATTGGGCAACAATCACACGTCAATGTTGGAAATAAGAAGGAAGATAAGTTTCATGCTCTGGGAAAGTTCCAGAGGAACAATCCACCAACCTTTGAAGGAGCGCATGAACCTGATAAAGCATAAGTATGGCTGAAAGCGATTGAGAAGATATTTTGGGTCATGAATTGTTCGAATGTTCAAAGGGTGCAGTTTGGTACCCATATGCTTGATAAGGAAGCTAAGGATTCGTGGAATAACATTGTTCAGAGGTTTGATGAAGATGCGATTGGGGTTACTTGGGCACTTTTCAAATATGCATTTCTAGAGAAATATTTTCTGGAGGGTGTGCATGGAAAGAAGGAGATTGAGTTTCTTGAGCTAAAGCAGGGTAATGGAACTGTGGTTGAGTATGCTGCAAGGTTTGAGGAGTTGATCAAGTTTTGTCCTCATTACAACACTTCTAATGTTGACAGATCTAAGTGTCTTAAGTTTGTGAATGGCTTGAGACTTGGGTCAAAAAGGCCATGGGTTATCAACAAATTAGGAGATTTCCTGAGCTGGTTAGCAAGAGTAGGATCTATGATGAAGATAGTAGGGAGAGTGATGCTCACTACAAGTCTTTGAGTGAGAAGAAGGGATAAGGCCAATTCAGAGGAAAGCCATATGCTGATAAGGGAAAACAGAAAGCTGGTTATGACAGGAAGCCAAGTGGGGGGAGCTTTTACTCCGATTAAGTGATACAAGTGTGGTGTTGAAGGACATCGTGTTTCTGAATGTACAAGTACTGAGGCAAAGTGTTTCAAGTGTAGCAAGCTATGTCACAAATCTTATGAGTGCAGAGGAGGTGCGAGTGCGACTTGCTACAACTATGGTGAGCAAGGACACATTAGTACCGGATGTGATAAGTTGAAGAAGGAACAAGCTAAAAGGAAAGTGTTTGCTTTATCTAGTTCTGAGACTACTGATAAGGATAGACTAATCTAAGGTACGTGTTTTATTAATGTTACACCTTTGATTTATATTATTGATATTGGCATGACACATTCTTTCATTTCTTTGGATTGTGTTAAGAGATTGAATCTTGAGTTATCTGTTATGAATGGAAGTATGGTTATTAACACTCCTTCTATGGTTCAGTGATTACTTCATATATGTGTTTGAATTATTCGTTGAGTATTTTTGTTAAAGATTTTGGAGTTGATTTAGTGTGTCTTCCGTTAGATCAACATGATGTTATTCTTGGGATGAACTAGTTGGAATACAAGCATGTTTATATTAACTGTTTTGATAAGACGGTTATCTTTCTTGATTCTGGTTTTTGAGAGAGATTTGTTTATGTCTGCCAAGCAAGTGAATGATTTTGTGCAAGATGGTACTGTGTTGTTGGCTTTGATGGCAACATTGGATATCCGTGAGAAATGGATGATTGGTGAATTACCAATAGTTTATGATTTTTCTGAGGTATTTCCCGATATCGATGGCTCCATATCAGATGTCAACATCTGAATTGAAAAAGTTGAAGAGTCAACTTGAAGATTTTCTTGAGAATAGGTTTATTCGTCCTAGTGTGTCACTGTGGGGTGCACCAATTTTATTGGTTAAGAAGAAAGAAGGTATTATGAGGTTATGTATGGATTATAGACAACTGAACAAGGTGACTATCAAGAATAAGTATCCATTTTTGAGGATTGACGATTTGATGGATCAATTGGTTGGTGCTTGTGTTTTTAGCAAGATAGATTTCAGGTCTGGGTATCATCAGATACGTGTGAAATCTAAAGATATTCAAAAGACTGCTTTTAGAATAAGGTATAGTCATTATGAGTATTCTATGATGTCGTCAGGTGTGACCAATCCACTTGGTGTATTTATGGAATGAATGAACAGGATTTTTCATCAGTATTTGGATAAGTTTGTTGTTGTGTTCATTGATTGATATTTTGATCTATTAGAAGAGTAAAGAGGATTATGCCGAGCATCTAAAGATTGTGCTATCTGTGTTTAAAGAGAAGCAGTTGGATGCTAAACTTTCTAAGTGTGAGTTTTGGTTGAAGGAAGCGAGTTTCCTTAGTCATGTGATATCGAAATGTGGTATTGATGTTGATTCGTCGAAGATTGAGTTCCTATCTCAATGGAAAGCTCCAAAATCTGTTTATGAGATTAGAAGTTTTTTTGGTTTAACAGGTTATTATCGAAAGTTTATTGAAGGCTTTTCCAAGTTAGCTTTGTCATTGACGCAATTGACTAGGAAGGGTCAAGCTTTTATTTGGACTGCTCAGTGTGAAGCTAGTTTTCAAGAGCTTAAGAGAAGGTTGCTAGCCGCTCCTATTTTGATTTTTCCTGATTCGACAAAACCATTTGTTGTGTATTATGATGCTTCATTGATGGATTTAAGAGGTGTGTTGATGCAGAATCTAAAAGTTGTAGCTTATGCTTCAAGGAATCTTAAAGTGCATGAAAATAATTATCAGACTCATGATTTAGAGTTAGTTATTATTGTGTTTGTATTGAAACTTTGAGGCATTATTTGTTTGGGTCGAGATTTGATGTGTTTAGTTATCACATGAGTTTGAAATATATTTTTGATCAGAAAGCGTTGAATATGATGCAAATAAGATGGTTGGAATTCTTGAAGGATTGTGATTTTGGTTTGAATTACCATCCTGCTAAAGCGAATGTTCTGGATGATGCATTAAGTAGGAAGTTGTTTCATATGTCGATGTTGATGGTGCAAGAGTTGGAATTACTTGAGCAATTTTGAGATATGAGTTTGATTTGTGAAGAGACTTCTTCCGTAGTTAAGCTTGGTATGTTGAAGCTTACTAGTGGCATTCTTAATGAGATTCGAGAGGGTCAGAAATCTGATTTGATTTTGGTGGATAAGTTGACATTGATCAATCAAGGTCGAAGTGGCAATTTCCAGATTGATGAGAGTGATATCATGAGATGTTGTGATAGATTTTGTGTTCTGAATATAGCTAATTTGAAGAAGATGATTCTTGAGGAAATGAATTGTGATCGGTGGAAATAGAACTGACTGTTTTTTAAGCTGGTTCGCGAAATGTCGCGGTAAGCAAGAGTCGCCACCGTCTTTTATGTTCTCCAACATGGAAAGGACAAAAGCACAGCAAAATTCCTTCTCGAGATGTTTCTCGGTTCGGGAGGTAGATTTATAGAAAGGGAAGGTGTTAGCACCCTTTCTATCCATGGTTATCCATGGGCTCTTAGGTACTTGCTCACTATGTTTTCAAAATGTTTGCTTTTCAAGATGTGAGTGGGTTTGAAAAAAAAGTTTCTTTGAAAGATTTCTGAATAACTCTTGTATCTGTCCTCAAGAGTGTTTGAAAAAATTTGTTTTGGAAGCTTTTGAAAGTGTCAGTGTGAAAAGTATTTTGTTTGTTTTTGAAAAGAGCAAGTATCCATGAGTCATCTACCTACCCTAAGGAATTAAGCTGTGTAAGTGTCCTTTAGGTAGTGCCATCCCACCATTGAGAGGTAGGTAGCACCATGTGATCGGTGGATCTGGAACTGACTGTTTTAACGCTGGTTCGCGAAAATGTCGCGGAAGCAAGAGTCGCCACCGTCTTTTATTTTCTCCAAATGGAAAGGACAAAAGCACAGAAAAATTCCTTAAAGAGATTGCTCTCGGTTCGGGAGGTAGGTTATAGAAAGGGAAGGTGTTAGCACCCTTTCTATCCATGGTTATCCATGGGCTCTTAGATACTTGCTCAATGTGTTTTCAAAATGTTTGCTTGCTTTTCAATGTGGGTTTCAAAAATATTCTTTGAAAAGTTTCAGTTCGACTCGTACGTCAGAGTGTTTGAAAAGTTTGTTGTGAAAGTTTTTGAAAAGTGTTGGTGCGAAAAAGTCTTTGAATTTTTGTTTTGAAGAGAGCAAGTATCTATGAGAACCTACCTACCCTAAGGAATTCGTCTGCGTAAATGTCCTTTAAAGTAGTGCCATCCCACCATTGAGAGGTAGGTAGCACCACCGTTGGAGGTGTTCGGGTCAATTCGATTTTTAGGGACATGGTGATCACCGGAGCAATGGGAAGACACCTTAGAAGCTACCCTCATGCCAGGTTCCCGGATCATGAGGACTTACTAAGACGTCTTCTACTCGACGACCACCTTTCGAGGGGCAAGGCAACAGTGAAGCGTACCCTAGGGGTGGTGTGTGAATTGTGTGTCATTTTCAGTTTATTGTTTGTCTTGTCATGCATTGGTGATCTAACGATTCGATTTTATTTTTGGGCATTCATTCTTTCATGTTATTGTTTAACAGTTAAAAGTGCGGGAATTTAAAGTGCGGAAAAGATAAAAGTCCTACGCTATTACAAAGGGCGAGGGTCTACAACGCCAAAATAATCCAGACCCGATTTAAAATAAATTGCAGAAAAGAAATGTCTAATAGCTATTACATGGCCTTGGTACAAGTACATTATATTCACAAAAGAAATAAATGAAACGCGCGAAAAAAAGAAAATAATCAAATGCGAGGGCGTTGGACCCTTTAAAGGAATTAAAATAATTAAGTTATCTAAAATTAAAATTAAATGAAAAATGGTATTTTTGTGTTTTTTAGATTTAAAAGAAAAAAGAAAAATTAATTAAAATTAAAATGCTAAACCCTAGTTCTAATGTTTTTTAAGTTTATTATGAAAAATATTGACTTTTAACCTAATTTAACTCTAAATTAATTTATGTACAATTTTTGATTCATGAAAATAAATAAATAATATTATTATCCTGAAAAAAAAGAAGATAAAAAAAGAAAATAAAAGTTATTAAACCTAAACTCTATTTTTTTGAATTTTTTAGTTATTAAAAGAATTAAATTTGAAAACCTAATTAAACTAATTAATTACATGTAAAAATTATATTTTTTATGGTCTTTTCTGATTTTTGAAGGTTTTTATATTTTGTTAAAAAAATAATTAACTAAACAAATAGCAAATAAAAGAAATAAAAAGAAAGATTAAAGAAAGAATAAAAATTAATAAGGCAAACCAGGGGGGTAGACCCCAAAATTGTGAGGTGCAGGCCTAGCAAATCAGGCCCATTTGCATTGAATTAGTTGACTTTCCTGGATAGAGTGCTGCACGTTGACTGGAGTCTATGATACACCTTTGGTCATGGCCCTTGGATTGCTTCTAATGGACGCGTGGAGGTTGATTTTTGAGTGTGCATGGTGTACCTGGACATTAGCAAAGCATAGAATTTTGTTTTGAAAAATAATATGGAATTTGCCAGACCTGGGACTTGAACCCAGGTCATTGAGGTTAACGCATTGATACTTGTCCACTGAGCCACTTGTGTTTCAATTAACATAATATGGTTAGCAAATAATAAATATTAAAACCAACGCATAATAGTCAAACGCGCGCAAATTTGAATGGATCAATCACCAGCTGACACGATGCCTTCGTCTTCGTCGTCCCTGTAACTAAAACACATTGGCAACGGTTTTGTGGATGTTTCCTCAGGGCCTCTATCAGAAAATAGCGAATAGCCCCTCGTTGCTCATAAATTGAGCGCGAGGGTGCAATCTTCTTCGTCTCAACCTGCTTAAGCCAATAGCACTGGTCTGGAAGCGTAATTTTGCTTCGTTTGAGAAGCCCTAATTTTGAATCTGAAAAACCTAGAAATTCAACAATGGCAAAAACGCATATATGACACGAAAACGTAATTGAACATGTTGGTTAGCTTAGAAACTTCACATGGAACAAGAATGTACAATTGAAATGCAATGAAGATGCTTAGAATTGAGAATACGATTTCAAAAAAATTTCTGTACAGTTTGAGTTGCAACTACCGTTTCTTCGCGTCTTGATTGAGGTTAAGGGTTGGGATGTGTTCAGTGTTTGTCTAGGAATCTATTAGGAAAAGAATTGAGGCTTAAAACTCCTCCTAACCTTGATTTCAGAATTTGAGTTTTAAGGAAAAATTTCAATGTTCAAAAGCTTGTTTGGGCGCAGTATGTGATCCCTTAGGCTTAGGGTTTGACTGTGTGCTTATAATGGAATGGAATTGGCTTGTTTTTTGGCCTTAATTCATGCTTAGGAATGAACAAGTCTTAGGGTTTTTTACCATTGACCATTTTTCCTTCTTTTTAGCCAAAACCTAGACTTAGTATGAAGCTTAACCCTAGCCTGAGTTTTTGAATTGGCTTATGATACATAGAAATTGTCCAAGTTCACATGACACTATTCCATTGGTTTTTAAATTTTATTTGAATTTTCAAAGATTTAAAATGAATTAAATTATCAAAAATTAAATAAAATAAAAAAATCAATATTTGGTCTTGAAATCAACCATGGGACACGTGTGTGGCATGACAAGGATGAACCAAGTGGAAAAAATGGGGCCCTTTTGTCAAAAATTGAAGTTTCAAGGATAGTTGACTTTTGCCATTTCACAAAAATTTCCCAACTTCTACAAGGCATAACTTGCTCAATTTTTAAGCTTTTCACATGTTCTTGGACATTTTGGAAAGGTCTTTGAGTCCTTTAGCCAATGCCTTTGGTCCCATGTCATTTTGATTTACCAATCTCAAGTTATGGTCTTTGACTTAAAGTCCCTTTTTGTTGACTTTTGAAAATGACCTGTAATGTTGAAATTGATAACTTTTTGTGAGAGCATTTCTTGGACTTGAAGTATGAAGATGAGTTGTAGGAAATGTCTTTCTCTTCAAAATGAGCTTTGGATGGAATTTTTCTGATAATCCATGTGAAAGTTATGCCCTGGTCAACTTCAGTTGACTTTTTCAGCTGTCCAAATATAGCAACTTTTGCATCCTTGATGATTTCTGAGCCAAATTTTGAGAATCATGATCAAGCATTGATCAAATGATGTTTGTGGCTTCAAAATGATATATTGACCAAAAATTTGAACTTTTGACTGCCAAATGACCATTTTGCCCCTACAGTTGACTATAGTGCAATTTAGGGTTTTGACTGTGCAATCTTGAGCTGAATGCCTTGAAACTTGATATGAGGATGCTTGACCATGTTTTGTAAGCATATGAGACTTGATTGAGCCTTTGAAAACTTCATTTTCTTGATCAGACTCAAAACCCTAATTTTGACTGTATGGGAGACTGTTGACCTGCACAACCCTTGGGGAATTTTGTGACTTGGCTTGGCAATTTCTTGAGGAATATGGGAGGGAAAATTTTGGGGTATAACAGTTGCCCCTGTTCAATCTTCTTAGACCTGAGGATGCAGATTGGCTGACGTGCCTTTCGTAATCCGAGGGTAAAAGATGATTGGACACTAGAGTGCCCGGAAATTTGCGCTCACATGTTAGCAATGATGGGAATGGGCTTATAGATGCCATCTGGATGTTTGATTGTGTAAGAGATTCCTTGGCGAGAACCTGTATACCTGCAAAACAGAAAATGAGTACCTGACGCGCTGCAGGAGCTGATTTTAGATGCTTGGTATAGATATGTCCTGACAAGTTACAGGAGCTGAGTCTGGAGCTTCAAACGGCGATGAAAGAACCAGGGATGATTACTTCCTTAGCATGAATGGTAAGAGAGCCTTGGGCGACTTTAACCTCAACAACGCTCGTTGAGAAAAATCTGGGGTGTCTTCTACTGGGATAAGAATCAGGGAGATCTTAGGGTCGATCTGACTGAACCAGAGAGGCCTTTGACTGGGTAAGCATCAGGAAAATCTTGGGACGATTTAACTGAACCGGTCTAGGTCTTGAAATGTCTTCAACTGGATAAGCATCAGGGAGATCTTAGGGCGATCTGACTGAACCAGAGAGGCCTTTGACTGGATAAGCATCAGGAAAATCTTGGGACGATTTAACTGAACCGGTCTAGGTCTTGAAATGTCTTCAACTGGATAAGCATCAGGGAGATCTTAGGGTCGATCTGACCGAACCAGAGAAGGCCTTTGACGGGATAAGCATCAGGAAAATCTTGGGACGATTTAACTGAACCGGTCTAGGTCTTGGAATGTCTTCAACTGGATAAGCATCAGGGAGATCTTAGGGTCGATCTGACCGAACCAGAGAAGGCCTTTGACTGGATAAGCATCAGGAAAATCTTGGGATGATTTAACTGAACCGGTCTAGGTCTTGAAATGTCTTCAACTGGATAAGCAATCAGGAAAATCTTGGGACGATTTAACTGAACCAGAGAAGGCCTTTGACTGGATAAGCATCAGGAAAATCTTGGGACGATTTAACTGAACCGGTCTAGGTCTTGGAATGTCTTCAACTGGATAAGCATCAGGGAGATCTTAGGGTCGATCTGACTGAACCAGAGAAGGCCTTTGACTGGATAAGCATCAGGAAAATCTTGGGATGATTTAACTGAACCGGTCTAGGTCTTGAAATGTAGCTTGAGAACTTAACTGGATCTTTCCTGAAAGATAAAAGTCAGTCATATGTAATGCATGATATGGATCAAGCAATGATGTTCTCAACATAAATGAGATTTGTAAGATATGATGTGTACATGCATGCTATAATGATGTATGTGATGTTTCATGTATATTTTGTCTAGGAAAGTGAATCCTTGACGGGTGCCGGGAAGTCGTATCCTGGGCTGATGTCGAAGAATAGATTTTGCTTCCGCTGGGGATGATAGTAGTTGCAAGGATACCGGTAGGAGAAGATGACTCCGTTGCGGAATAAACTTGGCGAATGGAAGATTCTGCGGGGAGAAAAGATACTCTAGTGATCATGCTGGGAAGCAATACTCTGTGGGAAGAGAGATGCCTTGCTGAGTGTTGATAGTAACTCTGTTGGGGATACCGTTGTTATGTTGAAAGTATTGATGGACTTCGCTGGGGATAGGAAAGAATTACGTTGACGACGACCTTTCCTTGGCTTTTGGCTGAGGATAACCCAGTTATATTCTGTTAAGGAAATAACTCTTTGAGTAAAGCCGGACGACGCGTTCGTGCTCTGCTAGGGGATGAGCTTCCAGAATATACTGGGGATAAGTTTACTGCTTGGGGAGATGAATTCCATCTTTCCTGGGGAACTTGGATGGGACTCTTCTGGGGAAGTTTTGATATGCTGGGGAAGTGATCCTTTGAATGTTGATGTATGCCGCAGAGGAACAATCTTTAGACCAAGACTGCCGGGGATGCTTGTTAAGAATATATGCTGCTGGGGAATGTTGAGATCTGCGGGAGGACACCCAATTTCCTTGAGACTTGTTAACTTTGCTTGGGGAAGAATGCACTGACTTACTGTCCTCTGGGGAATTTAAGATGTCTGGTTAGGTTCTTTAGCTGAACCTACCTCGGCACCTTGGAGGATAGAACAATTAGACTGCTCGGACAACTCTTTATTGCCCCTGTTTCTAGTGTCACCTGCAATTAATTCTTTGTTTCGTATGCAAATATTTATGAGCTAGCAAATTATTGTCAATGCATATATCACAAATTGAACCTTGGACGTTCTTCGCAAAACAAAACAGAAAAAGAAAAAACAGTCGGCACGTTTAACTGAAAAGTATATTTGTATTGATTTTGAATAGCCTGTGAATAGGCGTTTTGTGTACAAGAGGTTGACATCCTAGTAAGAGAAATGTCGCCGAACAAGAGAGTTTATACAAGTTTTGTACAAAAGAAAATAAACAGCTGTGTGAAATATGAATGATCCACTGGGTTTCAACTCTGCTATCGCCCTTATAACTCTGAGCGTCTCATCACTTGATGACCTTGGTTGAAGGTGAAGCTGACCGATGCCGTCTGAGCTCGATGTAGATACCGGATTCTGGATGCAAAGTGATCTGATGAGACATAGTATTACGCTTTTATCCCTAATTTTGCCTGGACTGCCCTTTCGGGTTTTCAGTCCACCGGGATACCCATTTTTGCCCAAGCCGCCTTTTCAGGTTTTCGACTTGCCGGGTGTACAGATTTTCATTTTCATCCCTTCATTTTGCCCGAACCCTTTTGGTTCGACGGGAAGCCCTAATTTTTGCCTAGGCATGTCAGCCTAGCGGGTCATTTTTTCACGCGTAGTATTTTTTAACTATGTCTGCATTGGCGGGGTGAGGAAGGTCGTCACCATCCATGTTGGTTAATATCATTGCTCCTCCTGAGAACACATGCTTAACCACAAATGGCCCTTCGTACGTAGGGGTCCATTTGCCCCTTGGATCACTCTGAGGAAGGATGATTCGCTTGATCACCAGATCCCCGACTTGATATTCCTGTGGTCTGACCTTTTTGTTAAATGCCCTGATCATTCGTTTCTGATACGTCTGACCATGACAGATAGCAGTAAGCCTCTTTTCGTCAATAAGGTTGAGCTGATCAAGTCGTGTCTGGATCCAATCGTCTTCATTCAGATTTGCATCCTTCATTATCCGGAGAGAAGGAATTTGTACTTCGATTGGCAAGACTGCCTCCATGCCATAAACCAGAGAGAAAGGAGTTGCCCCGGTTGACGTCCTAGCTGAGGTACGATACCCATGTAGAGCGAACGGTAACATCTCGTGCCAATCTTTATACGTTACTGTCATCTTCTGCACGATCTTCTTGATGTTTTTATTAGCTGCTTCTACAGCCCCATTCATCTTTGGTCTGTAAGGAGAAGAATTGTGGTGCTGTATCTTGAACTGTTCGCAGAGCTCAGCGATCATCTTATTGTTCAGATTGGTACCGTTGTCTGTAATAATCCGCTCAGGGACACCGTACCGACAGATCAGGTTGTGCCGAATGAACCGTGCCACAACAGTCTTGGTTACCGTAGCATAGGATGCTGCCTCAACCCACTTCGTGAAATAATCAATCGCCACTAGGATGAAGCGATGTCCGTTGGACGCCGTAGGTTTAATCTCGCCGATCATGTCTATGCCCCACATTGCAAACGGCCAAGGCGCAGTCAGAACATTCAGGGGAACCGGAGGAACATGCACCTTGTCTGCATAAACCTGGCATTTGTGGCATGTCCTGGAATGTTGGTAGCAATCAGCTTCCATGGTGGACCAGTAATACCCTGCCCGTAGAATCTTCTTTGCCATGGTATGTCCACTGGAGTGTGTACCAAAGGTCCCTTCATGTAGCTCTTCCATGATTCTATCTGCTTCAGTCTTATCTACACAACGCAGTAGGGTTGAATCCTGGTTTCGCTTGTACAAGATGCCGTTGCTAAGAAAGAACTTGGCTGCAAACCTCCTCAGGAATTTCTTATCATTGACAGATGCTCCTTCAGGGTATTCCTGAGCTTCTAGGTATCTCTTCACTTCGTGGTACCAAGGCTTCTCAGTTACCAATTCAGTTTCGAGATCACAACAGTATGCCGGTTCGTCCAGTTTCCAGATGATGATCCGGGGAGCTTCATTATCCCATTTAACCTTGAACATTGAAGACATTGTAGCTAACGCGTCCGCCAACTGATTCTCTTCTCTTGGAAAGTGCTCAAATGTTATCTCTGTGAAGTGGGGGATCAGGGCCAACACACATTCTCTGTAAGGAATCAAGTTTGGGTGTTTCGTATCCCACTCTCCTTTGATTTGATTGATCACAAGAGCGGAATCTCCAAAGACACTCAGAAATTTGATCCTCAGGTCGATCGCAGCTTGAAGACCCATAATACACGCTTCATACTCCGCCATGTTGTTGGTACAGTTGAAACACAGCCGGGCGGTGAGTGGAGTATGAGTGCCTTGTGGAGATACGATTATGGCGCCGATACCATGTCCCAAAGCATTGGAGGCTCCGTCAAAGTGCATAGACCATCGGGATCCTGGTTCAGGTCCTTCATCCGGTCCAGGTATTTCACAGTCAGTTACTATCATAATGCTTTCATCTGGAAACTCGAAGTTCATTGATTGGTAGTCATCCACAGCTTGATGTGCTAAGTGGTCTGCCAATACACTTCCTTTGATGGCTTTTTGGGTCGTATACTGAATGTCGTATTCCGTCAAGATCATCTGCCATCTTGCAATTCTCCCAGACAGAGCAGGCTTTTCGAATATGTACTTTATAGGATCCATTTTTGAGATTAACAAGGTAGTGTGAGTCAGCATATACTGTCTCAGCCGGCGAGCAGCCCATACCAAAGCGCAACAAGTTTTCTCAAGCAGTGAGTATCGGGTCTCACAGTCGGTAAACTTTTTGCTAAGGTAATAAATGGCATGCTCTTTTCGGCCAGACTCGTCATGCTGCCCCAGCACACACCCCATTGCATTGTCAAGCACTGTCAGGTAAAGTATCAAAGGTCTCCCTTCAACTGGTGGCATAAGGATGGGTGGTTCTTGGAGATACTCTTTAATTCTGTCAAAAGCAGCCTGACATTCATCATTCCAACGTACTACCTGATCTTTCTTCAGCAGCTTGAAGATTGGTTCACAGGTAGCAGTTAAGTGTGAGATGAACCGAGCAATGTAATTCAGACGTCCTAGAAAGCCTCTGACTTCCTTCTCTGTCTTAGGAACTGGCATCTCTTGAATGGCTTTGACCTTAGCTGGGTCCACTTGAATGCCTTTATCACTTACCACAAAGCCTAGCAACTTTCCCGATCTTACCCCGAAGGTGCACTTATTCGGATTCAACCTCAGCTTGTACAGTTTCAAACGGTCAAACAGTTTCTGTAGATGATCAAGGTGTTCTTCCTCAGTCTGGGACCTAGCGATCATGTCGTCAACATACACTTCTATCTCATGATGGATCATGTCATGAAATAAAGTAACCATGGCACGTTGGTAGGTTGCCCCAGCATTCTTTAGTCCAAAAGGCATGACTTTGTAGCAGAAGGTGCCCCACTGAGTAACAAACGTAGTCTTTTCCATGTCTTCAGGAGCCATCTTGATCTGATTGTAGCCTGAAAAACCATCCATGAAAGAGAACACTTTATGCTGAGCTGTATTATCAACAAGGACATCAATGTGAGGTAAGGGGAAGTCATCTTTGGGGCTGGCCCTGTTCAGATCCCTGTAATCGACACACATCCTGACCTTGCCGTCCTTCTTAGGTACCGGCACCACATTAGCAACCCACTGAGGGTAAGAAGTCACTGCAAGAAACCCGGCATCGAACTGCTTCATAACCTCGGCTTTAATCTTCTCAGACATCTCTGGACGCATACGGCGGACCTTTTGCTTAACCGGAGGGAAATCTTCTTTAGTTGGTAAGTGATGGACCACAATGTCGGTATCTAATCCGGGCATATCTTCATAGGACCAGGCAAAGATTTCTTTATAGTCATGCAGCATCTGAGTCAACCGTTGCTTCACGCTGAGTTCTAGGTTGGCACCAATCTTCACCTCTTTCTTGTCTTCTTTAGTACCCAAGTTTATTATTTCCACCGGTTCTTCATGGGGTTGAATTGCCCTCTCCTCCTGTTGTAACAGTCTTGCAAGTTCACCAGGCACTTCGCAATCATCTTCACCTTCGTCTTCGGCTAAGTTAATCGGATTTTCGAAGTCATAACTGGCAGTAGCAGAGTCGTTACCAGTGAGATCCAGAGTGGATTGAAACCTGTATGAGTGAGTGTGTGTGTAAATACAGCTGTTTTGTAATATGTAAAGAAAGGAAAGGAAAGGAAAGGAGCACAAAATTTGAATTGTGAAAAACGTCCAATGCTTTTATTCATGATATATGATAGTGACAAACAAAAGCCCTCATAAATAAAACCACGGTGCCCCGGGTAAGACACCGGGCCATATAGTCTCAAATTATTGTTTATTACAAATCAAAAACAAAGAAATTCATTACTGGGGAACAAAAGTTATGGGTGTAAAATCTTTAGCAGTCCAATTGGTCAATCCACCGTCGGCCGTCGGGTAGATCCAGCTATCGAACTCAGCATCATCCACTTCGTCTTCGTCCCCAATAGCATTCACTCCATGAGCATGTAGGGGAGCTGTTACCATATTAGGCTTGTCAGATGCCTCAAACTGTACCTCCTTGGCATCAATGAGGTCCTGCAACTTGTTCTTTAGTGCCCAACAGTCATCGGTAGAGTGCCCCGGGCTATCTGAATGGTAGGCACAACGAGCATTTGGATTGAACTTGGGGGATGCAGTATTGGGAAACTTTGGAGCCTCCCTGACAGTCACTAAATTGGTGGATAGCAACTGTGGCAGGATCTGTGATAAGGTCATGCTTAACCGGGTAAACTCCCTCCGGGGTCTTTCAAACTTTGGAGGATTAGTGGGCCGAGGAGCGGCAGCAGGTTTGGCAATCATTACCGCACTGACAGATTGGCGGTGTTCAGGTCGCTCTGTTCTCCGGGAGCCATATACAGCACTAGCCTCCTTTTTGAAAGGTTTCTTCTCAGTACTGGAGGAGGCAGCTTTCTGTATCTTCCCCGATTTTATACCGGCCTCAATCCTTTCACCAGTCAGGATTAGATCGGTAAACCCAGCAGAGGAATTACCAATGAGATGATTGAAAAATGGACCAGATAGTGTCCCCAAGAACATATCTACCAGCTCCCGATCCGTCAATGGTGGCTGCACCCTGCCAGCCAGGTCTCTCCATTTCTGGGCGTACTCCTTAAAACCTTCACCCGATCCTAGCGACATACCCTGGAGCTGGGTACGCGTAGGAGCGAGGTCGGCATTATACTGATACTGCTTGTAAAAAGCAGTGGCCAGATCCTCCCAGTTACGAATGCTGATTCCATCTAGCTGATAGAACCAATCGAGGTGAGTCCCTGAAAGACTCTCCTGGAAGAAGTGGATCCAAAGATTCTTGTCTGCTGTGTAAGGCTGGATCTTCCTTACATAAGAACGGAGGTGCATCTTGGGACAGGAAGCCCCATCATACTTCACGAAAGCAGGTGTTTTGAACTTGTGGGGAATCACCACCCCAGTAGATAACCCTAAGTCTCCGAAATCCAATCCAGGCACCCGCTGAACTTCCACAGCCTTTAATCTGTCTTCCAGCTGTTTGTACCGGTCTTCAGCAGGAGGGTACTGCTCGTCGTTGAAGTCTGTTTCAGTATCAGAGCCCACAGGAGTAGTGACCTCCCTTTCTTGGTGACTACCTTCCGTCACAGATGGAGGAGTCCTTTCAGCTTCAACCAAAGTGTTCCCGAGTCTGCGCCCAGTGTTAAATAGCACAGTCCTCCTCTTCTTCTTAGTCTTCTTCAGCAGCATGGTCTTCAACTCTTGTTGACCCTGAGCCAAACCCTTGATCAGCTCCTGAAATTGGGCGTTTTGCGCCTGAAATTGGACGTTTTGCGCCTGAAGAGCCTTGATGGATGCCTCGGTTGATGATTCAGGATTCATGATGCTGAAATAAACAGCGAAGAACGGTAAACAACCTGAAAAGAAGAGTACCTATGATGCACATGATGAATGATATGTGTTTATGTAATGCATTCAAAGGTTCGAAAATTTAAATTTGTTGTAGACCAAAAGGAACACACGTTTTTATTAAGAAAATCATTGTTTAATACATCAAAGCCTCATGGGCAAAAGTACAAAAAGATCAAATCAATCCCAATCCCAAAATATGTTGCGCATCTTCTTTGGAGCTATGTAAGTGTTGAGGTTCCTTTCCTCGTGCAGCAGGCGGGTGAGCTCCAAGACCTTCTTTTCACTGGCATGCAAACTAGTCTCAAGAGAATTCCGCTCTTCCTTAAGCTGGATCCAGCTCTTCTGCATCTCTTCCCAGGATGTGGGCATATCAGGGTGCTGAATAACGTGAGACACCTCTCCTTCCAAGGCAGGCTCTTTGATTACTGGAAGCATGTGAGGATAAGGCATTACTAATTTCTGAGAGCGGGCTCGTACCCACTTGAGGTAAGGCTCCAAAGGGATGGAGTTCCTGTGCCCCAGTGTCTTGCTGTCTATCCTATTAGGCATCCTCCAAGCTCTGATAAATCTCTGGCGAAGTCCTTGAGTATCGTTGTCGAAGTCAAAAACTATGTCAGGAATCAACATGTCATGAGGACCATCCCTCCGAGCATAACCAAATTGTCTCCAAGCCAGGCATGGACTATAAGTAATACCCCCTCTGATTCCAAGTAAAGGAACATTAGGATACTCCCCGCAACGATCAATGATAGTGACATCTTCTCTGGACCTAGGGCACCAATGTATATCTGCATGTGTAAGAGCCATCAACCGTTGTGACCATCTCAAACCCCGCTCATTCTTCAGGACTGATTGTGGAAGGTGCGAAATAAACCACTTTCCCAGGAGAGGAGTGCAACACATAAGGACACCTCTTTTTCTCAGGGTTCGAGTGTAACATGAGTGAAGGAGGTCCCCCAGCAACGTAGGTATAGGATTCCTGGACATAAAGATCTGGACAGCACTGATATCAATGAGCTGATCTGGGTTAGGGAACAACACCAAACCATAAACAAGGAGGGCCACAACCTCTTCGAAAGCTTGCAAGTCAAGGGAATTCCAACATTCATAGGCCTTTTCAAACAGAAACCTGGCTAAGAACCCTTTGATGCCACTTCTAACTTCCCAATGTCCCTTGAGGTCAGATGACTGTAGGTGCAAGGCTTTAGCAATCTCTTCAAGCTTAGGTTCCTTTTCTGTACCGTTGAAGGGTAGCTGATCAAGGATAGGGATCTTCAGGAGTCGGGAGAACTCCTCCAATGTAGGTACCAACTGATAGTCCAAGAAGGTGAAACAGTGATGCAGAGGGTCAAAGAATTGGAACAAGACCTTTATCATATCTTCCTCAATGTTGGTATTGACCAAGCTGATGAGACTTCCATGCCTTTCACTGAATGAAGAGTTCTCGGGAATCCTGGATATAAGTTCCTTAAGCTGAGGAGGGATCCTTACGAGACTGATTGGAATTGTCTTTCTACGAACAGTTTCCATGTCCTACAAAACAAGAACAAAGATGAAAATTCGAACCCCTGAAATGGTTAGTCAATGCGTATGATGCTGGATGATGTCATGATGCTATGATTAAACACACCACAGATATTTACAAAGACAAACATGTAAGGCACACAAGGCACACAAGACAAGCCCTTAAGGTTTAAGGCCAGCATGGGGTCTGGGTAGTACCCTCTTGAAGTTGGTGGGTTCAACCTGTCCTAATCAAAGTAACCGGGTTCTAAGGTTCCCAATATCACGGGATTGCTTTCATTGTTCATCGTTTCGATTTAGCCACTGAACTGGCGACCGAAATATTCCAGGAAAGCAACCCTCAATTGAGTATAGTATCGAGTATCAACCAACCTCGGACTGCACCAAAGTCAGTTATCTCACTACCCTAAAGAGGCCAAGATTGTTCAATTAAGGTTCCTAAGGTCTGTTGATGCTTCATGACACCACATGGAGGCCCCGTACTCTCCTTGACTGACTCAAGGGTTACCGGTACACACCAAAGTGCCACATCAACGTAGCAGACTGTTTCAACCATGTCGGTATACCCCGCACAGTTCCCTCACAGCCTTGTTGCTACTTTCTAAGAAAGGTATCCCCCAGATCCGGGTTAGGATCTATAGAACTCCCAAGCAACCCACAATTTAAAGCACACAAGGAAAACAATTGCAAACACAGTGATCTTAATCCTAAGGTACACCTCACTTTAAGTTTTATCCCCAGCAGAGTCGCCAGTTCTGTGATCGGTGGATCTGGAACTGACTGTTTTAACGCTGGTTCGCGAAAATGTCGCGGAAGCAAGAGTCGCCACCGTCTTTTATTTTCTCCAAATGGAAAGGACAAAAGCACAGAAAAATTCCTTAAAGAGATTGCTCTCGGTTCGGGAGGTAGGTTATAGAAAGGGAAGGTGTTAGCACCCTTTCTATCCATGGTTATCCATGGGCTCTTAGATACTTGCTCAATGTGTTTTCAAAATGTTTGCTTGCTTTTCAATGTGGGTTTCAAAAATATTCTTTGAAAAGTTTCAGTTCGACTCGTACGTCAGAGTGTTTGAAAAGTTTGTTGTGAAAGTTTTTGAAAAGTGTTGGTGCGAAAAAGTCTTTGAATTTTTGTTTTGAAGAGAGCAAGTATCTATGAGAACCTACCTACCCTAAGGAATTCGTCTGCGTAAATGTCCTTTAAAGTAGTGCCATCCCACCATTGAGAGGTAGGTAGCACCACCGTTGGAGGTGTTCGGGTCAATTCGATTTTTAGGGACATGGTGATCACCGGAGCAATGGGAAGACACCTTAGAAGCTACCCTCATGCCAGGTTCCCGGATCATGAGGACTTACTAAGACGTCTTCTACTCGACGACCACCTTTCGAGGGGCAAGGCAACAGTGAAGCGTACCCTAGGGGTGGTGTGTGAATTGTGTGTCATTTTCAGTTTATTGTTTGTCTTGTCATGCATTGGTGATCTAACGATTCGATTTTATTTTTGGGCATTCATTCTTTCATGTTATTGTTTAACAGTTAAAAGTGCGGGAATTTAAAGTGCGGAAAAGATAAAAGTCCTACGCTATTACAAAGGGCGAGGGTCTACAACGCCAAAATAATCCAGACCCGATTTAAAATAAATTGCAGAAAAGAAATGTCTAATAGCTATTACATGGCCTTGGTACAAGTACATTATATTCACAAAAGAAATAAATGAAACGCGCGAAAAAAAGAAAATAATCAAATGCGAGGGCGTTGGACCCTTTAAAGGAATTAAAATAATTAAGTTATCTAAAATTAAAATTAAATGAAAAATGGTATTTTTGTGTTTTTTAGATTTAAAAGAAAAAAGAAAAATTAATTAAAATTAAAATGCTAAACCCTAGTTCTAATGTTTTTTAAGTTTATTATGAAAAATATTGACTTTTAACCTAATTTAACTCTAAATTAATTTATGTACAATTTTTGATTCATGAAAATAAATAAATAATATTATTATCCTGAAAAAAAAGAAGATAAAAAAAGAAAATAAAAGTTATTAAACCTAAACTCTATTTTTTTGAATTTTTTAGTTATTAAAAGAATTAAATTTGAAAACCTAATTAAACTAATTAATTACATGTAAAAATTATATTTTTTATGGTCTTTTCTGATTTTTGAAGGTTTTTATATTTTGTTAAAAAAATAATTAACTAAACAAATAGCAAATAAAAGAAATAAAAAGAAAGATTAAAGAAAGAATAAAAATTAATAAGGCAAACCAGGGGGGTAGACCCCAAAATTGTGAGGTGCAGGCCTAGCAAATCAGGCCCATTTGCATTGAATTAGTTGACTTTCCTGGATAGAGTGCTGCACGTTGACTGGAGTCTATGATACACCTTTGGTCATGGCCCTTGGATTGCTTCTAATGGACGCGTGGAGGTTGATTTTTGAGTGTGCATGGTGTACCTGGACATTAGCAAAGCATAGAATTTTGTTTTGAAAAATAATATGGAATTTGCCAGACCTGGGACTTGAACCCAGGTCATTGAGGTTAACGCATTGATACTTGTCCACTGAGCCACTTGTGTTTCAATTAACATAATATGGTTAGCAAATAATAAATATTAAAACCAACGCATAATAGTCAAACGCGCGCAAATTTGAATGGATCAATCACCAGCTGACACGATGCCTTCGTCTTCGTCGTCCCTGTAACTAAAACACATTGGCAACGGTTTTGTGGATGTTTCCTCAGGGCCTCTATCAGAAAATAGCGAATAGCCCCTCGTTGCTCATAAATTGAGCGTGAGGGTGCAATCTTCTTCGTCTCAACCTGCTTAAGCCAATAGCACTGGTCTGGAAGCGTAATTTTGCTTCGTTTGAGAAGCCCTAATTTTGAATCTGAAAAACCTAGAAATTCAACAATGGCAAAAACGCATATATGACACGAAAACGTAATTGAACATGTTGGTTAGCTTAGAAACTTCACATGGAACAAGAATGTACAATTGAAATGCAATGAAGATGCTTAGAATTGAGAATACGATTTCAAAAAAATTTCTGTACAGTTTGAGTTGCAACTACCGTTTCTTCGCGTCTTGATTGAGGTTAAGGGTTGGGATGTGTTCAGTGTTTGTCTAGGAATCTATTAGGAAAAGAATTGAGGCTTAAAACTCCTCCTAACCTTGATTTCAGAATTTGAGTTTTAAGGAAAAATTTCAATGTTCAAAAGCTTGTTTGGGCGCAGTATGTGATCCCTTAGGCTTAGGGTTTGACTGTGTGCTTATAATGGAATGGAATTGGCTTGTTTTTTGGCCTTAATTCATGCTTAGGAATGAACAAGTCTTAGGGTTTTTTACCATTGACCATTTTTCCTTCTTTTTAGCCAAAACCTAGACTTAGTATGAAGCTTAACCCTAGCCTGAGTTTTTGAATTGGCTTATGATACATAGAAATTGTCCAAGTTCACATGACACTATTCCATTGGTTTTTAAATTTTATTTGAATTTTCAAAGATTTAAAATGAATTAAATTATCAAAAATTAAATAAAATAAAAAAATCAATATTTGGTCTTGAAATCAACCATGGGACACGTGTGTGGCATGACAAGGATGAACCAAGTGGAAAAAATGGGGCCCTTTTGTCAAAAATTGAAGTTTCAAGGATAGTTGACTTTTGCCATTTCACAAAAATTTCCCAACTTCTACAAGGCATAACTTGCTCAATTTTTAAGCTTTTCACATGTTCTTGGACATTTTGGAAAGGTCTTTGAGTCCTTTAGCCAATGCCTTTGGTCCCATGTCATTTTGATTTACCAATCTCAAGTTATGGTCTTTGACTTAAAGTCCCTTTTTGTTGACTTTTGAAAATGACCTGTAATGTTGAAATTGATAACTTTTTGTGAGAGCATTTCTTGGACTTGAAGTATGAAGATGAGTTGTAGGAAATGTCTTTCTCTTCAAAATGAGCTTTGGATGGAATTTTTCTGATAATCCATGTGAAAGTTATGCCCTGGTCAACTTCAGTTGACTTTTTCAGCTGTCCAAATATAGCAACTTTTGCATCCTTGATGATTTCTGAGCCAAATTTTGAGAATCATGATCAAGCATTGATCAAATGATGTTTGTGGCTTCAAAATGATATATTGACCAAAAATTTGAACTTTTGACTGCCAAATGACCATTTTGCCCCTACAGTTGACTGTAGTGCAATTTAGGGTTTTGACTGTGCAATCTTGAGCTGAATGCCTTGAAACTTGATATGAGGATGCTTGACCATGTTTTGTAAGCATATGAGACTTGATTGAGCCTTTGAAAACTTCATTTTCTTGATCAGACTCAAAACCCTAATTTTGACTGTATGGGAGACTGTTGACCTGCACAACCCTTGGGGAATTTTGTGACTTGGCTTGGCAATTTCTTGAGGAATATGGGAGGGCAAATTTTGGGGTATAACACACCACCGTTGGAGGTGTTCGGGTCAATTCGATTTTAGGGACAGTGTGGTCACCGAAGCAATAGTTAGGACACCTTAGAAGTAACCCTAATGTCCTAGATCCTTTTTAATCCGAGGCAACCGTTTCGAGGCAACTGTTTCAAGGCAACTGGATCATGGACATAAGAGCGACCGCTAAAACGTCCTATACTTGACGACCACGTTTCGAAGGCAACGAGTGAGGCGTACCCTAGAAGTGGTGTGTGTATTGTGTGTTGTTTTCAAGTTTAACAGTTATCTTTGATCATGGCATCGTGAGCTACGCTTTGTTTTTAATTGACATACATTCTTTCATGCGAGTTTAGCAGTTAGGAGTGCGGAAAATTAAAAGACGGAAAGATAAAAGCTACGCTATTACAAGGCGCGGGTCTATACATCGCCAAAATACAAAGACCCGTTTTTGATAAAGATGCGGAAAGAAAAAATGCGGTAAACCTAATTACTATTACATCCGGAAAGCAGTTACATAATAATCAATAAGAAAAATAATGCGCGAAAAGAATAAAATTGGACGTCCGAGGGTTTTGACCATTTGCTTGAAATTAAATTAAATTAGGACCTAATTATTATTTAATTAAAAAATAAAATATTTTTTATGTCTTTTTGGTATTTATGAAAATAAAGAAAATAAAATCAAGAGAAACCCTAATTCTAAGTTTATTTTAATTATTAATGAAAATGTCAAAGTTGACCTAATTTACTAATTAATTAATTTACATGTTTATTTACAAAAATAGCAATTAACAATAATAATAAATAATGATAATGATAAAAAAAGAATCAAAACCTAATTCTATAGAATTTTATTTATTAAAGAAAAGTATTAGAATTAAAACCTAATTTAAACTAGATTAGTTATTAGAATTTATTTACAAAAATAGGTTAGTAGTGAAATTAAGAAATTATTAAATATATTTTGTATTTTGATTTTCTGTTTTTATTATGGAAAAAATTATTTGAGTGAATTAATGATAATTATAAAAAAACAATTGAAAGAAATTAAAAGAAAGAAAAGAAAACAAATATGCAAACCAAGGGGGGTGTCAGGCCCAGATGGAGGTGTTTGTGAGGAATTCAGGCCCATGAACACAAGGCCATCTTTGACTTTTCTGGTTGTGTGTACGTTGCTGACTGGGGTGTACCATAGGCTTCAATCTGTGGCCACAAGATTGATCTCACGTCCACTTGTCAGGCTTGAGCGTGAGGGCGCATGATGGAGCGTTGAATGAGTGCTGCACTAGAAGACATTAAAACAAAAACTATGAATTATGTGGGGGGACCTGGGAATCGAACCCAGGTCCCTATACCTGCCAGCCACGTCCTCCACCAACTGAGCTAGGTAACGCGTTTGTACATATAATGGACAGTAAATATAATATATGAAAAAGCCAGTTATGCTGAAACATTTAAAAAACGCGCTAACATTTGAATATTCGAGTAGCATGATGCCACGCGTGCTTCTTCTTCATTTATACCTGCAACATGAACAAGATAGCGGGGGTTTTAAACCCCCACTAAGTGAAAGTGTGAAAAATAGCGATTACGCCCACATATAATATAAATTGAGCGCGAGGTTGCTATTCAACTCGTATTGAGCTCCTGAATTTAACTGCATAGGTCTCAGGGCTTGATTTTTCCTCTACAAGAAAGCCCTATTTTGAAGGTTCGAAAACCCTAAAATCCATTCATGGTGGATTATGATCCTGAGAGTTTCAGTGCAATTAAACTATACCAAAAGTTTCAGGAAGGTGTCAGCAATACAAATCAACAAATAAAACAAGTCAATGATGCATGGAAATTAGGTTTCGATTATGAACATATTTAATCAAACCGTGACATCGTTTTATCGTTTCCCTTGGTATGAGAGCCTGTTCTTGATTGCAATGTCTTCCTGGCAATGTCAGCAACGTATTGGAAAAGATTTTAGGCCTTGAATTATACTGCAAGTATGATTTCAGTTTTCAAGTTTCTCTTGAAAATTTGCAAAGTGATTATGGAATTGCAGCAGCTTTCACGTGTATGTATGAGTAGGGTTTCACTCAGCATATGTATGTGAATGATTCTAGGTCAAAAATAAGCCCACAAGTCCATGGATTAATGACTTGAATATTTGATTGCCTAATCATATCTTTTCCAATCTTTTCTTTCATGAAACCTTGCCAATCATGGATTTCTTTGCCTTGTTGATTGAGAAACAAATTGCCAGCTTGCCCTAGTCACATTTGCTGCACAAAAAGATCTAAAAAAGCATATCTTTGAATTTTCTTATGATTAAAACTAATTAAATGAATTAATATAAATATAAATTCAATTAATTACTTAAAAATAAGAAAATAAATTATTTTGAGCTCAATGGGTCGTGCATAGGCTTTGGGTAATGATTCAAGAAAGAATTTGAGGCCCATTAGCAAAATTGAAGCTTTTTAGGCAAAGTTGACTTTTGAAAATTCCCAAAAATTTCCCAACTTCTCCAATGCATATCTTGCTCAATTTTGAAGCTATGAACATGTTCTTGGACATTTTGGAAAGGTCTTGAAGTCCTCTAACCCATGCCTTTGGTCCCATGTCATTTTTATTTACCAATATCAAGTTATTGTCTTTGACTTAAAGTGCCTTTTTGTTGACTTTTGAAAATGACCTATAATGTTGAAATTGATAACTTTTTGTGAGAGCATTTCTTGGACTTGGAGTGTGAAGATGAGTTGTAGGAAATGTCATCCCCTTCAAAATGAGCATTGGATGGGATTTTTCTGATGAACCATGAAGAAGTTATGCCTTGGTCAATTTGCAGTTGACTTTTCAGCTGTCCAAAAATAGAAACTTTTGCATCTTGAGACTTTTTGAGCCATGCTTGTGGAATCATGACCAAGAATTGATCAAATGATGATTGTGGCTTCAAAATAAGATGTTGACCAAAATTTTTGACTTTTGACTGCCAAATGACCATTTTGCCCCTGCAGTTGACTGTGGAGCAATTAGGGTTTTTGACTGTGCAACTTGATGCTGTGAGTCTTGAACCTTGACATATGGATGCTTGACAATGTATGTAGGTATGTGGGACTTGATTGGACCCTTGAAAACCTCAATTTCTTTGCAAGAACCAAAACCCTAATTTTGACTGTGTTAGGAGGTAATTGGATTGTGTAACCCTTGAGGGTTTTTGAACCATGATCTTGCCAAATCTTGAAGAATATGGGAGGGAAAATTTTGGGGTACAACAGTTTCCCCTGTTCAATCTTCTTAGACCTGAGGATGTAGATTGGCTGGCGTGCCTTTCGTAATCCGAAGGTGGAAGATGATTGAACACTAGAGTGCCCAGAAATTTGCACTCGCATAGTAGAGTATTAGCAGTGATGATGTCGGGAATGGGCTTACAGATTCCATTTGGAGAGATGATGGGTAGGAGGATGGGCTTATAGATGCCATCTGAAGCTGTAACAGAATCTACTCGGGAATGGGCTTATAGATTCCATTTGGAAACTGTTGGTATGTAGATGGGCTTATAGATGCCATCTAGGTGTCGATCGCGTAAGAGATTCCTTAGCGAGAATTTGCGTACCTGAGAAAGAAAAAAAATTACCTGGCCTGTTACAGGGGTTGATCTTCAAACTCTTCAGACGTGCCCTGGCAGGATACAGGAATCGAGTCTGGAAAATAGTCGTCAACAGATACACCCTGGCAGGATACAAGAATCGGATCTTCAAACTCTTCAGACGTGCCTTGGCAGGATACAAGAATCGAGTCCGGAAAATAGTCGTCAACAGATACACCCTGGCAGGATACAGGAATCGGATCTTCAAACTCTTCAGACGTGCCCTGGTAGGATAAAGGAATCGAGTCTGGAATTGCGTCAACAGATACACCCTGGCAAGATACAGGAATCAGATCTTCAAAATCTTCAGACGTGCCCTGGCAGGATACAGGAATCGAGTCTGGAATTAGTCGTCAACAGATACACCCTGGCAAGATACAGGAATCGGATCTTCAAACTCTTCAGACGTGCCCTGGCAGGATACAGGAATCGAGTCTGGAATCAGTCATCAACAGATACACCCTGGCAAGATACAGGAATCGGATCTTCAAACTCTTCAGACGTGCCCTGGCAGGATACAGGAATCGAGTCTGGAATCAGTCGTCAACAGATAGACCCTAGCAAGTTACAGGAATCGGATCTTCAAACTCTTCAGACGTGCCCTGGCAGGATACAGGAATCGAGTCTGGAATTAGTCGTCAACAGATACACCCTGGCAAGATACAGGAATCAGATCTTCAAACTCTTCAGACGTGCCCTGGTAGGATACAGGAATCGAGTCTGGAATTAGTCGTCAACAGATACACCCTGGCAAGATACAGGAATCAGATCTTCAAACTCTTCAGACGTGCCCTGGCAGGATACAGGAATCGAGTCTGGAATCAGTCATCAACAGATACACCCTGGCAAGATACAGGAATCGGATCTTCAAACTCTTCAGACGTGCCCTGGCAGGATACAGGAATCGAGTCTGGAATCAGTCGTCAACAGATACACCCTAGCAAGTTACAGGAATCGGATCTTCAAACTCTTCAGACGTGCCCTGGCAGGATACAGGAATCGAGTCTGGAATTAGTCGTCAACAGATACACCCTGGCAAGATACAGGAATCGGATCTTCAAACTCTTCAGACGTGCCCTGGCAGGATACAGGAATCGAGTCTGGAATTAGTCGTCAACAGATACACCCTGGCAAGATACAGGAATCGGATCTTCAAACTCTTCAGACGTGCCCTGGCAGGATACAGGAATCGAGTCTGGAATTAGTCGTCAACAGATACACCCTGGAAAGATACAGGAATCGGATCTTCAAACTCTTCAGACGTGCCCTGGCAGGATACAAGAATCGAGTCTGGAATTAGTCGTCAACAGATACACCCTGGCAAGATACAGGAATCGGATCTTCAAACTCTTCAGACGTGCCCTGGCAGGATACAAGAATCGAGTCTGGAATTAGTCGTCAACAGATACACCTTGGCAAGATACAGGAATCGGATCTTCAAACTCTTCAGACGTGCCCTGGCAGGATACAGGAATCGAGTCTGGAATTAGTCGTCAACAGATACACCCTGGCAAGATACAGGAATCGGATCTTCAAACTCTTCAGACGTGCCCTGGCAGGATACAGGAATCGAGTCTGGAATTAGTCGTCAACAGATACACCCTGGCAAGATACAGGAATGAGATCTTCAAACTCTTCAGACGTGCCCTGGCAGGATACAGGAATCGAGTCTGGAATCAGTCGTCAACAGATACACCCTGGCAAGATACAGGAATCGGATCTTCAAACTCTTCAGACGTGCCCTGGCAGGATACAGGAATCAAGTCTGGAATTAGTCGTCAACAGATACACCCTGGCAAGATACAGGTATCGAATCTGGAATTGCGATAGTTGATAGTAATCATCTTTGTATTGATCTTGGTCCTGAAAAGACAAAACGTTAGTCATGATGTATGAAATGCGTGATGTTCTCAAAATAAATGAGATTATATGTTCATGATGCGTATGTGCATGCTATAATTTATGAAGATGTGATGTTTATGACTGTGTTTTTGTCTAGGAAAATAAATCCTTGACGGATGCCGGGAAGTTAACTCCTGGGCTGATGTTGAGGAATAAAGTTCCTTGTTTCCGCTGGGGATGATGGTTGCAAGCATAAACCGGTAGGAGAAGATGACTCTGTTGAGGAATAAACTTGGCGAATAGATTACTCTGCGGGGAGTGAACTCTGTGGGGAAAGAGAGGTACTTTGCTGAGGTTGATGATAACTCCACTGGGGATACCATTGTTGAGCTATGTTGGAAGATTTGTTGAACTCCGCTGAGGATAGGAAGAACTTCGCTGAGGACGATTTTTTCCGTGGCAATTGGTTGAGGATAACCCAGTTATATCCTGGTGGGGAAATAACCTTTGAATAAAGCCGGGGGAGCGTTCGCACTCTGCAGGTGATAAGCTTCCAGAATCTACTAGGGATAAGCTTCCTATTGGGGAGATTGATTCAACTTTCCTGGGGAGGCTTTTGAGACTGTATTGGGGAAGTGGCTCCACTAGACGTCCGGTATACCGCCGGGGAACAATCTTAGATCAAGATTGTCGGGGATGCTTGTTAGGAATGTTTGTATACTTCGTTGGGGAATGTTGAGATCTTCTGGGGGATAATCCAACTTCCTTAAGGATGACCGTAGACTAACTCTGCTCGGGGAGAGTGTTGCGGACTTGCTGGAGGTATTGTGCCTTCTCTGCTCGGGGAGAGTATGGCTGAACCTTGGCTCACTCTCTGGGGAATTAAGGCATCTTGGTTACATTCTTCAGCCGAACTTACCTTGGTACCTTGGTGGACAGAGCCATTAGATTGCTTAGACAACTCATTATTGCCCCTGTTTCTGATGTCACCTGTAATTAATCCTTTGTTTCGTATGCAAATATTTATGAGTTAGCAATTAGTGTCAAATGCATATATCACAATTGAACATTGGATGTTCTTCGCAAAACAAAACATAAAAAAGGAAAAAACAATTGGCAATTGGTCTGAAAAGTGAATTTGTATTGATTTTTGAATTTGCCTGTAAATAGGCGTTTATGTACAAGAGGCTGACGTCCTAGTAAGAGAACGCCGCCGAACAACAGAGCTTATACAATTTTGTGAAAAGGGAAAACAAAACAGCTATGTGAAAAGGGTAATCCCACTGGGTTCCAAATCTGCTATCGCCTTTATATCTTCGAGCGTCTCATCACTTGGCTGCTCAGTTGAAGATGAAGCTGATTGATTGATGTCGTCTGAACTTGATGGTTGATACCGGATTCTGGATGCAAGGTGATTTCAATGAGACATAGTATTACGCTTTATCCCTAACTTTTGCCTGGACCGCCCTTTCGGGTTTTCAGTCCACCGGGATACCCATTTTTGCCCAAGCCGCCTTTTCAGGTTTTCGACTTGCCGGGTGTACAATTTTTTTTCATTTCATCCCTTATTTTTGCCCGAACCCTTTTGGTTCGCCGGGAAGCCCTAATTTTTGCCTAGGTATGTCAACCTAGCGGGTCTTTTATCATGCGTAGTATCTTTTTACTATGTCTGCATTGGCGGAGTGAGGAAGATCGTCACCATCCATGGTGGTTAGAATCATGGCTCCTCCTGAGAACACATGTTTAACCACAAATGGCCCTTCGTATGTGAGGGTCCATTTGCCCCTGGGATCACTTTGAGGAAGAATGATACGTTTGATTACCAGGTCCCCAACTTGATACTCTTGTGGTCTGACTTTCTTGTTAAATGCCCTGATCATCCGTTTTTGGTACGTTTGACCATGACAAATAGCTGTGAGTCTCTTTTCGTCAATTAGGTTTAACTGATCAAGTCGAGTCTGGATCCAGTCATCTTCGCTCAAGCCTGCATCCTTCATTATCCGGAGAGAGGGTATCTGGACTTCAATCGGCAAGACTGTCTCCATGCCATAGACCAAGGAAAAGGGTGTTGCCCCGGTTGACGTCCTTGCCGAGGTACGATATCCATGAAGAGAAAATGGTAACATCTCGTGCCAATCTTTATAGGTCACTGTCATCTTCTGCACAATCTTTTTGATATTCTTATTAGCTTCTTCTACAGCCCCGTTCATCTTCGGCCGATAGGGAGAAGAGTTGTGGTGCTGTATCTTGAATTGCTCGCAGAGCTCAGTGATCATCTTGTTGTTAAGATTGATACCGTTGTCCGTAATGATCCTTTCCGGGACGCCGTATCGACAAATCAGGTTGTGTCGAATGAACCGTGCCACGACATTCTTGGTTATGGTAGCATAGGAAGCTGCTTCAACCCACTTCGTAAAGTAATCGATCGCTACCAGGATGAAGCGATGCCCGTTGGATGCCGTAGGTTTGATCTCGCCGATCATATCAATGCCCCACATTGCAAAAGGCCAAGGTGCTGTCAAGACATTCAGAGGGACTGGAGGAACGTGCACCTTATCTGCATAGATCTGGCACTTATGACATGTCCGAGAATGTTGGTAGCAGTCAGATTCCATTGTGAACCAGAAATATCCTGCCCGAAGGATTTTCTTTGCGATGGTGTGTCCACTGGAATGCGTTCCGAAGGTACCTTCATGTAGTTCTGCCATGATCTTTTCTGCTTCAGTCTTATCCATACAACGCAGTAAAGTTGAATCATGGTTCCACTTGTAGAGAATGTCGTTGCTGAGGAAGAACTTTGCTGCGAACCTTCTCAGAAACTTCTTGTCATTAATGGATGCACCTTCGGGGTATTCTTGAGCTTCCATATACCTCTTCACCTCATGATACCAGGGTTTTTCAGTTACCTCTTCAGCTTCAAGATCACAACAATATGCGGGTTCGTCCAGTTTCCAGATAATGATCCGGGGAGCCTCATTGTCCCACTTGACTTTGAACATGGAAGACATCATAGCTAACGCGTCCGCCAGCTGATTCTCCTCTCTTGGGAAGTGTTCAAAAGTTATCTCTGTGAAATGGGGGATCAATGTCAACACACACTCTTTGTAAGGAATAAGGTTTGGGTGTTTTGTATCCCACTCGCCTTTGACCTGATTGATCACGGGAGCGGAATCTCCGAAGACACTCAGAAACTTGATCCTTAAGTCAATCGCAGCTTGAAGACCCATGATGCATGCCTCATACTCCGCCATGTTGTTGGTGCAGTTGAAACATAGCCGGGCGGTAAGTGGAGTATGAGTGCCTTTTGGGGATATGATCACATCGCCGATGCCGTTACCCAAGGCGTTTGAGGCTCCGTCAAAGTGCATAGACCATCGGGATCCTTCCTCAGGTCCTTCATTCGGTCCAGGTACTTCACAATCAGTCACTACCATGATGTTCTCGTCAGGAAATTCAAAGTTCATTGACTGGTAGTCATCCACTGCCTGGTGTGCCAAATGTTCTGCCAATACACTTCCTTTGATAGCTTTCTGAGTCGTGTACTGGATGTCGTATTCTGTCAAGATCATCTTCCATCTTGCTATTCTTCCAGACAGAGCAGGCTTTTCGAATATGTACTTTATTGGATCCATTTTTGAAATCAACAGAGTAGTGTGAGTCAGCATATACTGTCTCAGCCGGCGAGCAGCCCATACCAAAGCGCATCAATTTTTCTCGAGCAGTGAGTATCGGGTCTCACAGTCGGTAAACTTTTTGCTAAGGTAATAAATGGCGTGCTCTTTTAGGCCAGACTCGTCATGCTGCCCCAACACACACCCCATTGAGCTGTCAAGTACTGTCAAGTATAGAATTAGAGGTCTCCCTTCAACCGGTGGCATAAGAATGGGTGGTTCTTGGAGATACTCTTTGATTCTGTCGAAAGCGGCCTGACATTCATCGTTCTAACGTACTACCTGATCTTTCTTCAGTATCTTGAAGATTGGCTCACAAGTAGCAGTTAGGTGCGAAATGAATCGAGCAATGTAATTCAGACGTCCTAGAAAGCCTCTGACTTCTTTCTCTGTCTTGGGAACTGGCATCTCTTGTATGGCTTTAACCTTGGCAGGGTCCACTTGAATACCTTTGTCGCTCATGACGAAGCCTAGCAACTTTCCAGATCTTACCCCAAATGTGCACTTGTTTGGGTTCAGCCTCAGCTTGTACAACTTCAGACGGTCAAACAGCTTCTGTAAATGGTCAAGGTGTTCCTCCTCAGTTTGGGACCTTGCGATCATATCGTCGACATATACTTCTATCTCATGGTGGATCATGTCATGAAATAAAGCAACCATGGCACATTGGTAGGTTTCCCTAGCATTTTTCAACCCGAATGGCATGACCTTGTAGCAGAAGGTGCCCAACTGAGTAACAAAGGTAGTCTTCTCCATGTCTTCAGGAGCCATCTTAATATGATTATAACCTGAAAAGCCGTCCATGAAGGAGAACACCTTGTGCTGAGCAGTATTGTCAACCAGAACGTCAATGTGAGGCAGAGGGAAATCATCTTTAGGGTTGGCCCTGTTCAAATCCCTGTAGTCAACACACATTCGGACCTTACCATCTTTTTTCGGTACCGGAACCACATTGGCAACCCACTGAGGGTAAGAAGTCACTGCTAGAAACCCGACATCAAACTGTTTCATAACCTCAGCTTTGATCTTCTCGGACATCTCTGGACGCATACGGCGGACCTTTTGTTTAACCAGAGGGCAGTCTTCCTTGGTAGGCAAGTGATGGACCACAATGTCGGTATCCAACCCAGGCATGTCTTCGTAAGACCAGGCGAAGATCTCTACATAATCATGCAACATTTGAATCAACCGCTGTTTTACGCTGAGCTCTAGATTGGCACCAATCTTAACTTCCTTTCTATCTGTCTCCGTACCCAGATTTACCGTTTCCACTGGCTCTTCATGTGGTTGAGTGGCCCTCTCTTCCTGGAGTAACAGTCTTGCAAGCTCACCAGGAACTTCGCAATCATCTTCACCTTCGTCTTCGGCTAAGTTGATCGGATTTTCGAAGTCATAACTGGCAGTAGCAGAGTCGTTACCAGTGAGATCCAGAGTGGATTGAAACCTGTATGGGTGAGTGTGTTTAAATATAGCTGTTTTGTAATATATAAAGAAAGAAAGAAAGGGAACACAAGATTTGAAATGCGAAAAACGTCCAATGTTTTTATTCATGATATATGGAAATGACAAGTAATAAGCCCTCACAAATGAAGCCAGCGGTGCCCCGGGTAAGACACCGGGCCATAAAGTTTCAAATTATTGTTCGTTACAAATTTAAAAACAAAGGAATTCATTAATGAGTAACAAAAGTAATAGGTATGTAGTCTTTTGCAGTCCAATTGTTTAGTCCACCGTCGATCGTTGGGTAGATCCAGCTGTTGAACTCAGATTCCTCCACTTCGTCACCATCCCTGATAGCATTCACCCCATGGTTGGGCATGGGAGCTGTCACCATATTAGGCTTCTCGGGTGCCTCGAACTGAACCTCTTTAGCATCGATAAGGTATTGAACCTTATTCCTCAGGGCCCAACAATCATCAGTAGAATTCCCCAGGCTATCAGAGTGATAAGCACAGCGAGCGTTGGGATTATACTTCGGAGAGGTTGTGTTTACCACCTTCGGAGCTTCTCTGACGGTTACCAAGTTGGTCGATAGCAGCTGTGGCAAGATCTGCGACAAGGTCATACTAAGCCGAGTATATTCTCTTCTGGGTCTCTCACCCCTTGGTTGGTTAGGTTGCCGAGGAGTGGCAGCAGGCTTTGCAATTACCACCGTGTTGACAGCTTGGCGGCGTTCCGGTTTGTTTTGCCTCCTGGGGCCATACACAGCACTGGCTTCCTTCTTGAAAGGCTTCTTCTCAGAATTTGAGGCTGCACCTTTCTGTATCTTCCCTGATTTCATACCAGCTTCTATCCTTTCCCCAGTCAGAATGAGGTCTGTAAACCATGCAGACGAATTACCAATGAGATGATTGAAGAACGGCCCAGATAGGGTCCCCAAGAACATGTCCACAAGTTCACGGTCAGTTAACGGCGGCTGCACCCTGCCAGCCAGGTCCCTCCACTTCTGCGCCTACTCTTTAAAACCTTCTCCCGATCCTAGCGACATACCCTGGAGTTGGGTACGCGTAGGAGCGAGGTCGGCATTATACTGATACTGCTTGTAAAAAGCAGTAGCCAAGTCCTCCCAGTTACGAACCTTGGTTCCATCCAGCTGATAGAACCATTCGAGATGAGTCCCTGAAAGACTCTCCTGGAAGAAATGGATCCATAAGTTCTTGTCCACAGTGTATGGTTGGATCTTCTGCACATAAGATCTGAGATGTAGCTTAGGGCAGGACGCCCCGTCATACTTTGCGAAAGATGGTGCTTTGAACTTGTGTGGGGTCACCACACCAGAAGATAGACCCAGGTCTCCAAAATCCAGCCCAGGCACTTGTTGAATTTCCATGGCATTTATGCGATCCTCTAACTGCTTGAACTTGTCTTCAGCGAGAGGGTACTGCTCTTCATTGAAATCAGTCTCGTTGTCCGAGACCACAGGACTAGGAACCCTCCCCCCTTGGGGACTGCCTTTCCCTACAGAAGAACCAGCTTGATCAACCTCATTTTGCAGTGTATTGCCAAACCTCCGGCCAGTGTTGAATAATACAGTTCTCTTCTTCTTCTTCTTGACCAGCAGAGCCTTCAATTCCTCTTGCCCTTGGGCTAAACTCATAATCAGCTCTTGGAACTGGGCGTTTTGGGCCTGGAGGGCCTAGATGGATTGCTCAGTAGATGATTCAGGATTCATGATGGCGAGCTGAAATAAACAGCGAAGAAGATTAAACCACCTGTAAAAAAGAGTACCTGCTATGCACATGATGCATGATATGCTGTTTATGCAATGCATTCAAGGGTTCGAAAGTTCAAATTTGTTGTAGACAAAAAGGAACACACGTTATTATTAAGAAATAATTGTTCAGTACATCAAGGCCTCATGGGCAAAACATTACAAAGCGAATTAATCCCAAAAGACACTGCGCATCCTCTTTGGAGCAATGTAAGTGTTGAGAGTCTTTTCCTCGTGCAGTAGGCGGGTGAGCTCCAAGACCTTCTTCTCACTGGCATGTAGACTGGATTCAAGAGAATTCCGTTCTTCCTTAAGCTGGATCCAGCTCTTCTGCATTTCTTCCCAGGATGTAGGCATGTCAGGATGTTGAATGGTGTACGAGACCTCTCCTTCCAACACTGGCTCTTTGATCACAGGGAGAACATGAGGATATGGCATCACTAACTTCTGGGAGCGGGCTCGTACCCACTTGAGATAAGGCTCCAACGGGATGGAGTTCTTGTGCCCCAGTGTCTTGCTGTCTACCTTGTTAGGCATCCTCCAAGCTCTGATAAATCTCTGGCGAAGTCCTTGTGCATCGTTGTCGAAGTCAAAAACTATGTCAGGGATTAACATGTCATGAGGGCCATCCCTCCGAGCATATCCAAACTGTCTCAAAGCCAAGCATGGGTTGTAAGTAATACCTCCTCTGATTCCAAGTAAAGGAACATTAGGAAACTCCCCGCAACGATCAATGATAGTAACATCTTCTCTAGACCGAGAACACCAATGTATATCAGCATGTGTAAGAGTCATCAATCGTTGTGACCATCTCAAACCCCGCTCATTCTTCAAAACTGATTGTGGAAGGTGCGAAATAAACCACCTTCCCAGGAGAGGAGTGCAGCACATAAGAACACCTATTTTTCTCATGGTTCGAGTGTAACATGAGTGAAGGATGTCCCCAAGCAACGTAGGTATAGGATTCCTGGACATGAAGATCTTGACAGCATTGATATCTATAAGCTGGTCTGGATTAGGGAACAGCACCAACCCATAGACAAGGAGGGCTACAACTTCTTTAAAGGCTTGTAGGTCAAGGGAGTTCCAACATTCTTGTGCTTTCTCAAACAGAAACTTGGCCAAGAACCCTTTGATACCACTTCTAACTTCCCAATGTCCCTTAATGTCAGATGGTTGTAGGCATAATGCTTTAGCAACCTCTTCAAGTTTTGGCTCTTTTTCTGTACCGTTGTAGGGTAGTTGACTAAGGATAGGGATCTTCAGAAGCCGGGAGAACTCTTCCAATGTAGGCACCAGTTGATAATCCAGGAAAGTAAAACAGTGGTGCAGAGGGTCAAAGAACTGGAAGAGGACCTTTATCATATCTTCCTCAATGTTGGTGTTGACCAAGCTGATGAGTCTTCCATGTTTCTCACTGAAAGAAGAGTTCTCGGGAATCCTGGATGTAAGTTCCTTAAGCTGAGGAGGGACCCTTACGAGGTTGATCTGAATTGTCTTTCTACGGATAGTTTCCATGTCCTACAAAACAAGAACAAAGATGAAGATTCAAACCCTTGAAGTGGTTAGTGGATGCATATGATGCTGTATGATGTTATGATATTATGATAAAAACACACCACAAGTATCCACAAAAAGCAAACATGGTATGGCACACAAGTCACACAAGACAACCCTTAGAGTTTAGGCCAGCATGGGGTCTAGGTATTACCCTCTTGAGGTTGGTGGGCTCAAAACCTGTCCTATCAAAAAGTAACCGGGTTCTAAGGATCTCAATATCATTGGATTGTTTTCTGTGTTCATCGTTTCGATTTAGCCACTGAACTGGCGATCGAAATATTCCAAGAAAACAACCCTCAATGAGTGTAGTATCGAGTATCAACCAACTTCGAACTGCACCAAAGTCAGTTATCTCACTACCCTAAAGAGGCCAGGATGGTCAAGTAAGGTTCCTAAGGTCAGTTGATGCTTCACGACACCACGCGGCGGCCCCGTACTCTCCTTGACTTGACTCAAGGGTTACCGGTACTCACCAAAGTGCCACATCAACGTAGCAGACTGCTTTAACCGTGTCGGTATACCCCGCACAGTTCCCTCACAGTCTTGTTGCTACTTTCTAAGGAGGTATCCCCCAGATCCGGGTTAGGATCTATAGAACTCCCAAAACAGGCCCAATAATATTAAAGCACACAAATCAGGCAATTGAAAACATAAGTATGAGCTATCCTAAGGTACATCTCACTTTAAAAGCTATCCCCAGCAGAGTCGTCAGTTCTGTGATCGGTGGAAATAGAACTGACTGTTTTTTAAGCTGGTTCGCGAAATGTCGCGGTAAGCAAGAGTCGCCACCATCTTTTATGTTCTCCAACATGGAAAGGACAAAAGCACAGCAAAATTCCTTCTCGAGATGTTTCTCGGTTCGGGAGGTAGATTTATAGAAAGGGAAGGTGTTAGCACCCTTTCTATCCATGGTTATCCATGGGCTCTTAGGTACTTGCTCACTATGTTTTCAAAATGTTTGCTTTTCAAGATGTGAGTGGGTTTGAAAAAAAAGTTTCTTTGAAAGATTTCTGAATAACTCTTGTATCTGTCCTTAAGAGTGTTTGAAAAAATTTGTTTTGGAAGCTTTTGAAAGTGTCAGTGTGAAAAGTATTTTGTTTGTTTTTGAAAAGAGCAAGTATCCATGAGTCATCTACCTACCCTAAGGAATTAAGCTGTGTAAGTGTCCTTTAGGTAGTGCCATCCCACCATTGAGAGGTAGGTAGCACCACCGTTGGAGGTGTTCGGGTCAATTCGATTTTAGGGACAGTGTGGTCACCGAAGCAATAGTTAGGACACCTTAGAAGTAACCCTAATGTCCTAGATCCTTTTTAATCCGAGGCAACCGTTTCGAGGCAACTGTTTCGAGGTAACTGGATCATGGACATAAGAGAGACCGCTAAAACTTCCTATACTTGACGACCACGTTTCGAAGGCAACGAGTGAGGCGTACCCTAGAAGTGGTGTGTGTATTGTGTGTTGTTTTCAAGTTTAACAGTTATCTTTGATCATGGCATCGTGAGCTACGCTTTGTTTTTAATTGACATACATTCTTTCATGCGAGTTTAGCAGTTAGGAGTGCGGAAAATTAAAAGACGGAAAGATAAAAGCTACGCTATTACAAGGCGCGGGTCTATACACCGCCAAAATACAAAGACCCGTTTTTGATAAGATGCGGAAAGTAAAAAATGCGGTAAACCTAATTACTATTACATCCGGAAAGCAGTTACATAATAATCAATAAGAAAAATAATGCACGAAAAGAATAAAATTGGACGTCCGAGGGTTTTGACCCTTTGCTTGAAATTAAATTAAATTAGGACCTAATTATTATTTAATTAAAAAAGAAAAGATTTTTTATGTATTTTTGGTATTTATGAAAATAAAAAAAATAAAATCAAGAGAAACCCTAATTCTAAGTTTATTTTAATTATTAATGAAAATGTCAAAGTTGACCTAATTTACTAATTAATTAATTTACATGTTTATTTACAAAAATAGCAATTAACAATAATAATAAATAATGATAATGATAAAAAAAGAATCAAAACCTAATTCTATAGAATTTTATTTATTAAAGAAAAGTATTAGAATTAAAACCTAATTTAAACTAGATTAGTTATTAGAATTTATTTACAAAAATAGGTTAGTAGTGAAATTAAGAAATTATTAAATATATTTTGTATTTTGATTTTCTGTTTTTATTATGGAAACAATTATTTGAGTGAATTAATGATAATTATAAAAAAAACAATTGAAAGAAATTAAAAGAAAGAAAAGAAAACAAATATGCAAACCAAGGGGGGTGTCAGACCCATATGGAGGTGTTTGTGAGGAATTCAGGCCCATGAACACAAGGCCATCTTTGACTTTTCTGGTTGTGTGTACGTTGCTGACTGGGGTGTACCATAGGCTTCAATCTGTGGCCACAGGATTGATCTCACGTTCACTTGTCAGGCTTGAGCGTGAGGGCGCATGATGGAGCGTTGAATGAGTGCTGCACTAGAAGACATTAAAACAAAAACTATGAATTATGTGGGGGGACCTGGGAATCGAACCCAGGTCCCTATACCTGCCAGCCACGTCCTCCACCAACTGAGCTAGGCAACGCGTTTGTACATATAATAGACAGTAAATATAATATATGAAAAAGCCAGTTATGCTGAAACATTTAAAAAACGCGCTAACATTTGAATATTCCAGTAGCATGATGCCACGCGTGCTTCTTCTTCGTTTATACCTGCAACATGAACAAGATAGCGGGGGTTTTAAACCCCCACTAAGTGAAAGTGTGAAAAATAGCGATTACGCCCACAGATAATATAAATTGAGCGCGAGGTTGCTATTCAACTCGTATTGAGCTCCTGAATTCAACTGCATAGGTCTCAGGGCTTGATTTTTACTCTACAAGAAAGCCCTATTTTGAAGGTTCGAAAACCCTAAAATCCATTCATGATGGATTATGATCCTGAGAGTTTCAATGCAATTAAACTATACCAAAAGTTTCAGGAAGGCGTCAGCAATACAAATCAACAAATAAAACAAGTCAATGATGCATGGAAATTAGGTTTCGATTATGAACATATTTAATCAAACCGTGACATCGTTTTACCGTTTCCCTGGGTATGAGAGCCTGTTCTTGATTGCAATGTCTTCCTGGCAATGTCAGCAACGTATTGGAAAAGATTTTAGGCCTTGAATTGTACTGCAAGTATGATTTCAGTTTTCAAGTTTCTCTTGAAAATTTGCAAAGTGATTATGGAATTGCAGCAGCTTTCACGTGTATGTATGAGTAGGGTTTCACTCAGCATATGTATGTGAATGATTCTAGGTCAAAAATAAGCCCACAAGTCCATGGATTAATGACTTGAATATTTGATTGCCTAATCATATCTTTTCCAATCTTTTCTTTCATGAAACCTTGCCAATCATGGATTTCTTTGCCTTGTTGATTGAGAAACGAATTGTCAGCTTGCCCTAGTCACATTTGCTGCACAAAAAGATCTAAAAAAGCATATCTTTGAATTTTCTTATGATTAAAACTAATTAAATGAATTAATATAAATATAAATTCAATTAATTACTTAAAAATAAGAAAATAAATTATTTTGAGCTCAATGGGTCGTGCATAGGCTTTGGGTAATGATTCAAGAAAGAATTTGAGGCCCATTAGCAAAATTGAAGCTTTTTAGGCAAAGTTGACTTTTGAAAATTCCCAAAAATTTCCCAACTTCTCCAATGCATATCTTGCTCAATTTTGAAGCTATGAACATGTTCTTGGACATTTTGGAAAGGTCTTGAAGTCCTCTAACCCAT
The DNA here is from genome assembly GCA_948472305.1 of Vicia faba. Classification (NCBI taxonomy): domain Eukaryota; kingdom Viridiplantae; phylum Streptophyta; class Magnoliopsida; order Fabales; family Fabaceae; genus Vicia; species Vicia faba. The sequence goes on from OX451740.1 coordinate 2,226,704, forward strand.
GCCTTTGGTCCCATGTCATTTTTATTTACCAATATCAAGTTATGGTCTTTGACTTAAAGTGCCTTTTTGTTGACTTTTGAAAATGACCTATAATGTTGAAATTGATAACTTTTTGTGAGAGAATTTCTTGGACTTGGAGTGTGAAGATGAGTTGTAGGAAATGTCATCCCCTTCAAAATGAGCATTGGATGGGATTTTTCTGATGAACCATGAAGAAGTTATGCCTTGGTCAATTTGCAGTTGACTTTTCAGCTGTCCAAAAATAGAAACTTTTGCATCTTGAGACTTTTTGAGCCATGCTTGTGGAATCATGATCAAGAATTGATCAAATGATGATTGTGGCTTCAAAATAAGATGTTGACCAAATTTTTTGACTTTTGACTGCCAAATGACCATTTTGCCCATGCAGTTGACTGTGGAGCAATTAGGGTTTTTGATTGTGCAACTTGATGCTGTGAGTCTTGAACCTTGACATATGGATGCTTGACAATGTATGTAGGTATGTGGGACTTGATTGGACCCTTGAAAACCTCAATTTCTTTGCAAGAACCAAAACCCTAATTTTGACTGTGTTAGGAGGTAATTGGATTGTGCAACCCTTGAGGGTTTTTGAACCATGATCTTGCCAAATCTTGAAGAATATGTGAGGGCAAATTTTGGGGTACAACAGGAATCATAGTGGATTAAGTATTCATCTTGGAGCTACTAAGATGTACCAAGATTTTAGGAAATTGTTTTGGTGGATAGGCATGAAGAAAGAGATTGCGGAATTTGTGTATTCTTGTTTGACTTGTCAGAAGTCGAAGATTGAGCATCAGAAGCCGTCTGGTTTGTTACAACCGTTATCTATTCCAGAATGAAAATGAGATAACATTTCTATGGATTTTGTTTCTATTTTACCTAGAACATCGAGTAATTGTGAAACTATTTGGGTTATTCTGGACAAGTTGACGAAATCTGCTCACTTTAATCCGATGAGGATGGATTATCCGATGGAGAGGCTTACAAATTTGTACTTTGAGAATGTTGTCAGTTTGCATGGTATTCCGTCTAGCATTGTGTCAGATATAGATACAAAGTTTACTTCGAGATTTTAGGAAGGTTTGTAGAATGCTCTGGGTACGAAGTTGCGTTTGAGTTTTGCTTATCATCCGCAAATAGATGGTCAAACTGAGAGGACAATTCAGTCACTTGAGGATCTTTTGAGGGCTTGGGTGTTTGAATAAGGAGGTGCTTGGGATAGTTACTTTCCTTTGATCGAGTTTACTTATAACAACAATTTCCATTCGAGTATTGGAATGACACCATTTGAGGCTTTGTATGGTAGAAGGTGTATGACACCTTTGTGTTGGTATGAATCGGGAGAGAGTGTTGTGGTTGGACATGAGATAGTCCAGCAGACTACAAATAAGGTTAAGATGATTCAATATAAGATGAAGGCTTCTCAGAGTCGTCAGAAGAGCAATCATGATAAGAGAAGGAAAACACTTGAGTTTGAGAAAGATATCATGTATTTCTTAGGGTTACTCCGATAACGGGTGTTGGTCGAGCTTTGAAGTGGCGTAAGTTGACTCCGTATTTTATTAGTCCTTATCAGATTTCCAAGAAAGTAGGTTAAGTGTCTTATCAGATTGCTTTGCCACCGTCACTTGCTAATCTTCATGATGTGTTTCGTGTGTCTTAGTTGAGGAGATACATTGCGGATCCGTCTCATGTAGTCTAATTAGATGATGTGCAGGTGAGAGATAACCTGATTATGGAGACATCACCTATGCAGATAGAGGATCAGAAGTTGAAACAACTTCGTGGTAAAGAGATTGTCTTGGTGAAAGTAGCTTAGGGAGGACCGGCAGATGGAAATATGACTTGGGAACTCGAGAGTCAGATGGAGGAGTCTTAACCTGAGTTGCTTGTTTGATATAATTTTCAAGAACAAAAATCTTTTAAGTGGAGGAGAGTTGTAACACCCTGATTTTATTTACTAGTTATTTTATTAAGTTATTTATTTTATTAATTATTATGTGATATACTCCCTTTGTCCCATATTATAAGAGAAATCGACTTTTTTGATTCATTGAATAATTAATGTATTTGGTCTATATATAGACCAGATACATTAATTATTCAATTAATCTAAAAAGTAAATTTCTCTTATAATATGGGACGGAGGGAGTAGTAATTGATTAAATGATGTGATTTAGTGAATATATGGATTATTTGAATTGATTTCATACATGTGTCTTAGGTTAGTAAGTGTGAGCATATAATTATTGAGTAATTGGACCTTGGTGGTGGTTTAGTGTGAGAATGAGATAAGCCTATTAGTGAAAACAGGAGTTAGTAAGGGTTGTTGTAAAACAAGGAGGAATAGAATTAGAAAGAACAAAACAATAGAAGTGAAGTAAAGAGGAGAAAATAGAGAAAAGAGAAGAAGAGAAGATAGAACCATAGAGAATCTACATTCAAGGTAAGGGTAGATTTTTCAAATGGTTATGAGATTAGATAATAACATGTAATGGATAGTAGCATGATTTAGGAATTTTGTTCTTCAAATGCTAGTTTTGACATGTTAGAGTTGAATTGAAATTCATAAATTTTATGTTAGAAATCATGTTTTAATGTTTCTAATTGATGATACATATTAGATATAGGTCAACATGTATTTAATTTATTAAAAATGGTTGTTTCGATGAATTTTGGGGGTGAAACTTGTAGGACGCAGAAGTTGTTCGCAGTAGAATTTTTCTGCATAATCGCGAGGCCGCTTAGCGCGATAGGGGGCACTTAGCACGGTCTGTGACAAAAAGTTTTATATTTTTGAAAATTGTTCAGAATCTTATATGCTTATGATTTATCATTGATTGTCATGAATTTTAATAATTTATTCGATGTGTTTTGGATTGATTTTGAATGACATTTGATGAGAAATATAACACTTGATTTTGTGTATATGTATGTTGTGAATTGATGATGAATGTGAATAATATAGTTTGACATTGTTGTTATGTGTTATTATGATGTGTTGAGTTGATAAATGCTATGGGTGTTTATTGTATGTGAATACTGACATGGTGTATGTATGTTGTGCAATATAGTGAAGATGATTCAAATGTGTTGATTTTTGTGATATATGTTTGTATGATTAAGATATGGATATGATCTTAATTGCATATATATGTTGAGATTACACATGTATCATGAGTTATCAAGATGCAATATTTGATAGCTTTTGTGTGAGTTAGTAACTTGTCCCAAACCTGGAGATGTGGTTTGAAAGCTTGAGAGATGAACTTTATTTTAGTAGTTATCTATCTTGGAGATGTGGACCTGGTGATACCGGTAAGGATAACAATTGGTACCACATGCATATTGTATTGAGTTGCATTTGAGTCACATGTGTCGATGTGAATTGTTGAATTGGAGTGCAATATGTGATGTTGGTGTGAGTGTTACATTTGTGTTATTTGTGATTGATTATCTTTGAATTATGAATCGTTGAGCAATGTTGTATATGTGAATATGTGAAGTGAGTTGAAAATGTCGAACACATGAATATGTGAAGTGTGATGAATTCAATTGTTTCTTGTATGTGATGCATTACTTATTATTATATATTTCCATAATAATGTAAATTCTCACCCTTATGTTGGAATGATGTTTTATACGACATAACTTAAGTATCGAAGATAGTGGTGCTTCTTACGAGGATTACTCGGAGGAGATAATTTCTTTTTTATCCGCTTATCTAGATAGTGAGTCATGCTCTGATATATGTAACACGGAGAACGTTTGAACTCATGTTTGTTTTGAGAGATGTTTATGATACTATCTTTTATTTATGATGTATTGAGATTAGGTGATGAGTGGCCTTTAGTGCCTAATATTTTATGATATGATTGTTAGTATGAGATTTCAATCATTATTATCGTTATGAAAACTAATCATTCCTCCGTGAGATGCATATGTGTTAGTATATGAAACATGATTTTAAATACGTGTTATGAGTACGACCGGTGTAATTGTGTTTATTTTGAAATACATGTGACACTCTCTTTTGATATACATACTAATTTACTATGATTATGCTATATATTATTTTCGCGGGGTTAAGGGGGAGTTGCACAATACATGTTCAAAAGATGTGTAAGGTATGTAGAAAACTTTTTTTGTGAAAAAATTGTCTGAATTATTCTACAAGTGTTGTATGAGTGTGATACGAGTGTCCGACACTGATTTGAAGAGTGTCGTAATTGTAAAATCTATTTATTATGTGACACTTCTCTAACTTTTCTGACACTTGTCTGACTTTTCCGACACGTGTCGTACGAATGTCATACAAATGTTTGTTGTATGCAAATGTGAGTCGTAAATCTCACATTACTTAGAAAAGTGGAGGTTGAACACTTTATAACTGAGATAAACCCATATACATATTACTTTAAGGTTTTTGGTGAATATGTTGTGTCTCGTTCACTTACCGTCTCTTTAGTGTATGTGGATGAAAGAGTTTCCGTTTAAAGAGGAGTATAATAGATGAACTCACACTTAAAATGAATACTTATTGGATACCGCGACACGCACACCGACGGTGAACTTGTGTTTCATAGATTTTATTTGGTTGCTGTTTCACTTGCCTAATCCTCCCGTGAGTGGAAAATATGAGACTAACTCTAAAACTGCGTTGATTTCAACAAATACTTATATTATTTTTAGATGAAAAATATTGATAGAATTTCGAACTATTATACTATATGTGTTTAGACATTCCACCTCAAAATAATAGTTTTTATGAGTGAGTTTCAAAAATATTTAACAATATTTCATGTGAATTTACGTGAGTAGTAGTACTTCTGGTTCAAATTATTGAATTAATTTAAAAAACTAGAGAACAATTTTTTAGATACAATTATTTTTGTATTTAATATCAGTTGTTACTAATGAGATGAAAATATTAGTACTAATTTAAAAAGAACAGTGTTATTGTTTTGTATGGAACAAAAGAACAGTGTTAGTGTTTACTTGTTACTATAGCAGCCGAAAGAAAAGGAGCAGAGAGTGTGTGTGTGGTGGGGGCGAAGACTGAACCACCTGAAGAAACAGAAGGGACCCAGTACACATTACTTTTATCGAATCCATCCAAAGGTTTCTATTTAAAACCATTTTTGAATCGAACGGTTGGTATTCTGCATCTCAGTCTCAATAAGGAAAGTGTACGGTTAAAGAAGATAAGACAATTGCCTCAGTTCGCTGTTGAGTTCATTATGGTGACATCATCTTAGTACATTTCTTCACTTGTCTTTTCATTGTCTTGTCTTTGTCTCCCTTCTATTTGAGAGTTTCCAAATGATAAATCTCTATTCTTTTATGGATATTTACTGCTATGTTTATTCTCTAATTACTCATTTCTATTCCTTTTTTCTTCTTTGTTTTTGGTCAACATTCTTTATCTTTCTCTACTCTTCACATGTTTTTACTTGTAAGTAAATAAATTGGCCCATATTTGAATTCTCAAGATGTTGGAATAACATAACATAACAGAAAAAAGAAAATTTGTATTGTCGTCTATGTTTTTCTAATACACCTCTTTATAGTCTTTTCATTTTTAAAATATTTGCTTAGTTGATCGATAGCAAGTCAAACAAATATGAATCAAATGTGGATCGATCAAATCTTTTAAAATATTTTTTCGGTGTCAAAATAAATGTCGTTTTAATAAATAATAAATTTTATTTTAAAATAATTGTTATTTTTATTTTTCAATATAATAATAATAATTATTTTTTAAATTAAATTATTTATTTTTCATTCTCTACACTACTTCTAATACATTAATAGAATTAATTTTGTAAAAATATAATATCTTATGATAATACCGTTGCATTTCTAAATTTATACGAAAAATCTTAAATGACAATTATTTTAAAAAGTTTGGTTTTTAAGCTTTTTCCAAAAAACGTTTTGGTTTCAATGGATCAATTACCATGTATAGCCCAGCGTCACTAAAAAATTTGGACAAAGATTGTAGAGAAACATAATAAGAAAGTTGTGCATTAAGAATAAGGTCAATAGAACATGTCATGAAATGAAAGTTCATTGAACTGAACGTGAGGTGTCACGTATCTCTCCTCACACATTAAACACAAGAACAAACAACATTTTTTAGGTCATGATTCAACCACCAGTGTAATAGTTTCTTCTATAAATACCACGACTTGAAAATCATTTAAGACACAATCAATCAAAATCATATTATTTTTTCCATTTTATTTCTTTACTATGTTTTTATGCATTTTTTTTATTTAATAGATTAACATTCACGTATATTATACATTGTACTCTACGTATTTTGGATTAGTTAAGAGATACAATTATTCTCTCAGCACAATTATTTGAAGTAAAGAGAATTATTGTTGAGAGATATTAGATAATATATATTACGTCAAATAAAATTTTAGATAGCGTTTTTTTTTATTCAGACAGCGTTTTAAAGTGCTGTCTATTCCAGCACTGTTGTAGGTAAAGACAACGCTTTGTTAAAAGTAAAAGCGTTGCTAAATCTCCTTTTTAGGCAGTCCTTTTACTTTGAAAGCGCTGCTAAAGACCCCATTAATCAGTGTTTTTACTTTTAAAGTGTTGCTAAAGGTCCTATTTAGCCAGCGCTTTTACTTTTAAAGCATTGCTAAAAACCCCCTTTAACCAGCGCTTTTTCTGAAACAAAAATAAAATAAAAATAAAAAGCCCCTTTAGGCAGCGCTTTTAATGTTAAAGCGCTATCTAAAGCCTCCTTTAGGCAGCGTTTTTTTTAAAGCGCTGCTAAAGACCCCCTTTAGCCAGCGTCTTTTCTGAAATAAAATAATATTTTAAAAAAATAGCCTATTTAGCAGTGCTTTTACAGTAAAAGCGCTGTCTAAAGGGAGCCTTTAGCAGCGCTTTTTAAAGCGCTGTCTAATGTCCACGAAATTTTTTATATAACCTTTTTGAAAAAAAGCGCTGTTTGATATATACAATTTTATATGCACAGATTTTAACCATATTTGCACCAGGTTTTCACCATATTTTGCACTTGTATATACCATTACAAATTTCACTAGATTTTCACTAATATTGGAGCTTCAATCCAATAAAAAATAATACCAAAAGATACTATACATTTGCACCAATGTACTTATATATACTATTACTCTTGTACATATATACTTTTTACAAAAAAACAACACCATTATATACCATTACAAAATCTATTCATCTTTATCTTCTACATATGCACATATAACCTGAAACAACACTAAAATATCGTAATTCATACAATGATACAAACAAAATATATATAATTTACCACATGACAAACAACAACAAAATTGCAACACTTGAATATACTCAAAATTCTCATCAATTAAAGTAAGATTACAATATACCTTATATAACTTTCGTCTCAATAATGTATTGACACCAATCCATCTTAAGTTCATCCAACTGAGAACTTGAGTAATAAGCACACTTGAACTCATCAAAGTACTACGTAATAATATAACATAATATGTTTAAGTTAAAACTATTTAATTATATGAGAAATATGTGTTAAATATTAAAATAACTCCTAAATTAGAAATTCATACCTTAGATAGAATCTCTATTCGATCCAAAAGAAGAATTTCTCTCATAAATTTCAACATGTAAAAACCGCAATCTACTTCATTACGCTGCCGAGGAAATTATACATGAAAAGAAAATATGGATAAGGCCTAAGTTTTATCAAGTATCATTACTATTACTATAATCAAAATTGTGATAATTAATTAATATACCTCCACTATAATCCATGTAATGTTGTTGGTTTTACTCTTTGGTACTTGAACACCTCTTTGTGCTCGAAAAACTTGTATAATGCTAATAAAACATAAACGCATATTTAGAACAATTCACATAAATAAATAAATAAATAAATAAACAAATATACACACGAGTATTTAGAACAATCTCACTTACGTATCAACCATATTCTTCATATCTTGATATGTACTTGAATCATTGCGTAAAGAATCCATATAATATACAACTTCTCTGATAGGATTAATCGCGACCAACAACCAATGTCCATTGTAAGATTAAACAAATGTGAGATGAAAACTTTCTACACAACGTCAAAATATGAAAATTATAATAGATGAATTTAGAATGAAAATCTAACCCGTTTCCGGTATTAAGCAGTAAAAAGAACAACTTTTCGGTATCTTTGTCGGCAATAAAGCGCTCAAGTACATACGCCATGACTTCATATGGTTTATGGATGATTAACCCTAAGTTGGTACTGAAAGGAGATAAGAAAGCGAATCTTTTCTTCAATCCACTCGGGCGCATCAATTTTTCATACAAAAATCTTAAATAAAAGACCTCATTAACATTTGAAATGAGTAAATGAATTGATCAATTATTTAGACAAAGTAGATCAGATATATCTTATGTATGTATTAACAACACCGAGGCCTAATTGCGTATGTTGTAAAACTTGATCAAAATCCTCCATACCAATTGTTTCAGAATATTCAAAACCAAAAATACCAAACTCCATAGGTAGAAGACGAGCATTTCCTTCCGTAATATCAGACATTTCTATAAATGTCCCAAGGCACGACCTAAACTTGGAAGTAGGTTTTTTTTAGCCACGGTCTTCTTAGCAACAACCTTTTTTTGTGTATAAATGTTGCTAATTTCAGGATTCTTACCCCTACCGACATCTTCATTCTCTTTAGCATGAATCTAAAGATCATATAATTAGTTATGTGAAGTATAAGATCACGAATTAACATTTTTCAAGCATAAATATCATATAATCATGATGTACCTCTTTTATTGATGCAACTGACTCGGTTTGCCATGGAATCCCCTTGTCTTTTGTTTTGGATTTTGTTGGAGTCTACTTAACATAACCATGTAAAAATAAATGTACGTAAAATGCGCGTAAAAACTTTGAATACTCAAAGGTTCATATATATGGTTTAAGCATACCTCATCATCTACATTAATGGGGCTTAACAGCCATGCAACAAAAGAACCTATTGCATCTCCCACCAGTGTTGCATCTCGCTTGCTTTAAGGTCATCCTTAGACTTTCCTTTTATATTGAGTAACGTACCAATAGCACTTTCGAATACATTTTTTCAATATGCGTAACATCGAGGTCTCACATACAAAGACTTCCAATATGGCAATTAAAAAAAATCGACCTCTTCTTCCACCCACCTTTGACAACCTTATGTGCAAAAGGCTTACCAAACTGAGTACACACATCTTTCACCTTTTCAAAAATTTAGTCACCTGACAATGCAGGTGGAGCTTTACGTTGTTCGATGTCTCCATTAAATGCTTTTCTCCACCCATGGTAGTGATGTTTAGTATATAAGAATCTATGATGACCGATGTGATCGGTGGATCTGGAACTGACTGTTTAACGCTGGTTCGCGAAATGTCGCGGAAGCAAGAGTCGCCACCGCCTTTTATTTTCTCCAAATGGAAAGGACAAAAGCACAGAAAAATTCCTTAAAGAGATTGCTCTCGGTTCGGGAGGTAGATTATAGAAAGGGAAGGTGTTAGCACCCTTTCTATCCATGGTTATCCATGGGCTCTTAGATACTTGCTCATTGTGTTTTCAAAATGGTTTGTTTGCTTTTCAACTGTGGGTTTTAAAAAGTTTCTTTGAAAATTCCAGTTCGACTCTTGTATCGGTCCTCAAGAGTGTTTGAAAAATTGCTTTCGAAAGCTTTTTTGAAAAGGTGTTGGTGTGAAAAGTATTTTTTGATTTGTTTTTTGAAATTTAGAGCAAGTATCTACGAGAACCTACCTACCCTAAGGAATTCGTCTGTGTAAATGTCCTTTAAAGTAGTGCCATCCCACCATTGAGAGGTAGGTAGCACCACCGTTGGAGGTGTTCGGGTCAATTCGAGGTTTGGGACATGGTGATCACCAGAGCAATGGGAAGATACCTTAGAAGCTACCCTCATGCCAGGTTCCCGGATCATGAGGACTTACTAAGACATCCTCTACTCGACGATCACCTTTCGAGGCAAGGCAACAGTGAGGCGTACCCTAAGGGTGGTGTGTGATTTGTGTGTCAGATTCATTTGTATTTATCTTGTCATGTTATTGGTGTTCTACGCTTGTTTTTATTTTTGTCCATACATTCTTTCATGCTATTTGTTAACAGTTAAAAATGCAAGGAAAGTAAAAGTCTAAAGCTATTACAAAAGGCGCGGGTCCACATCGCCAAAATTAACCAGGACCCGATTTGACAGAAAAATAAAGAAAGTAAAGAAAGGTATTAAAAGTGCGAGTAATTAAATACATGGCTTCGGGAGAGATACATGAATATTTAAACGAAATAAAATAATATGCGAATTAATAATTAAATCGAAACGAGGGCGTTGGACCCTTTTGCAAAAATTGAATTAATGATGGAGTTGATTAATTAAAAGAAAAGGAATTGTTTTTTTGGTATTTTTAGTATTTATGATTTAATATGAAAAAAAGAGAATTAACTAAAATTAAAATAAGATGCAAACCCTAATTCTAATTACTTTTAGTTTATTAAGAAAACATTAGAATTTAACCTAAATTAACCCTAATTTTTCATGTACAATTTAATTATAAAAATAAATATTTATCTATTTAATTATTTATGAAAGAAAAATAAAAAGATGAAAAATTATCAATTAAACCTAATTCTATGTTTTTTTAGATTTTATTATGAAAAGAATTAAAATTGCAACCTAATTTAAAACTAAATAATTACGTACAAATTTATTTATGAAAATACTTAAAATAAAATATTTATTATATTTTTGCTCTTTTCTGATTTTTTTATGTGTTTTATGTTTTTATGGAAATAATTAATTAATTGAAAACAATAATTAAAAGGAAAAATAGAAAATAATAAAAACAAAGAAAATAGAGAGAATTACAAACCCAGGGGGTTCAGACCCCAAATTGGGAGGCATCTTTTAGAAATTTTAAGCCCATTTATCCATTGGCCCATTTGACTTTTCCAGACAGCATGCTGGCGCGTTGACCAGGGTTTATGGTGTTCCTCAATCCATGGCCTTTGATTTGATGAGGCTGGACGCGTGGCATACTGGATTTGAAGTATATGGTAGTCCTTAATATTATGCCTGCACACGAACATTATTTGAAAAAAATTATATGGAAAGGGTGGGGACCTGGGATCGAACCCAGGTCCTGAATGTCACCAGCTTTGTGCCTTGCCAACAGTGCTGAATGCGCGTGTTATATATATAATAATGAATAAATATTATAAGAGAAAAAATGTCAAGGGCTTGGAAACGCGCGCAAAATTTGAAAGAGCCAACCAATACACGCCACGAGGTCATCTTCTTCATGGTGTTTTATTTTTCTGAAATACAAACACATTAAGCCACGGTTTTCCAACTGTTCTCTTAGGCACGCTTTGGAAAAATAGCGATTAGCCCAGGAACGCTCATAAATTGAGCGCGAGCATAGCTTTGTAGTCGTCTGAACGTGCTGATTTGGATGGTGGTGGTCAAGGGTTCCAATTTTTCCTTGTTACAAAACCCCTAATCTGAAGCTTGCAAAACCCTAATATCCTCTCATGGCGAAATCATATACAAGGCATAAAAACACAATTAAACACATGGGTTAGCTTCAAAATAGCATGAGGAATGTAAATCAACAATTAAAACTTGCAATAAACGCATGAATGAGGATGCACGATCATGGATTTTTTTCTGTACAGGAGCGGTTCACGTTACCAATTTTTTAAGCTTTGATGAATGTTTGTGATTGGAAAACGTTCAGTGATGCTTGAGGAAGCTAATGAGATGAGAATTGTGCCTTGAATCGTCCTGGAAGTGAGTTTTCAGATTTGAGTTTCTTAACCAAAATTCCAAGTTTGATTATGGTTCTCTGCGCAGCTTCCAGGGTTCCTGAGATTAGGTTTAGGTTTTGGCTTATGTACTGAACGAATTAGGTTAAAGAAACCACTCCAAATCTCTTGCAATGATGGTTTTGAAGATTTGATTTTCAAGCTTTTGTTTTTTCAATCTTTTCCATGCATTTTTGTATCAATTATGATCTAATCAATCCAAATCTTTCCTTATTTGGCTAGACACGAATTATTGAGTATAAAACATGCACAAAAAGATTTAAAACTTTAGGTTAAGTATTTTCCATGTATTTAATTTGATTTAAATGAATTAATATAAATAAAAATTCAAATAAATAAATAAAAAATGAAGAAATACTTCCCTTTGGGCCAAGTGGTCGTGCACATGCCTTGGATAGTGAATTGTGGAAGAAAAATGGGCCCATTAGCAATTTTAGGTCATTTGAATCAATGTTGACTTTTCAAAATATCCAAAATTTCCCAACTTCTACAAGGCATAACTTGCTCAATTTTTAATCTTTTCTCATGTTCTTGGACATTTTGGAAAGTTCTTTGAGTCCTCTAACCAATGTCTTTGGTCCCATGTCATTTTGATTTACCAATCTCAAGTTATGGCCTTTGACTTAAAGTCCCTTTTTGTTGACTTTTGAAAATGAACTATAATGTTGAAATTGATAACTTTTTGTGAGAGCATTTCTTGGACTTGAAGTATGAAGATGAGTTGTAGGAAATGTCTTTCTCTTCAAAATGAGCTTTGGATGGAATTTTTCTGATAATCCATGTGAAAGTTATGCCCTGGTCAATTTACAGTTGACTTTCTCAACTGTCCAAATAAGGAAACTTTTGCATCTTGATGATTTTTGAGCCAAGCTTTGAGAATCATGATCAAGCATTGATCAAATGATGTTTGTGGCTTCAAAATGAGATGTTGACCAAAAATTTGAACTTTTGACTGTCAAATGACCATTTTGCCCCTACAGTTGACTATAGTGCAATTAGGGTTTTGACTGTGCAATTTTGAGCTGAATGTCTTGAAACTTGATATGAGGATGCTTGACCATATTTGTAGGCATGTGAGACTTGATTGGACCTTTGGAAACTTCATTTTCTTGATCAAAACAAAAACCCTAATCTTGACTGTATAGGAGGCTCTTGCACTGTGCAACCCTTGGGGAATTTTGCAGCTTGACTTGGAAATTTCTTGAAGAATATGGGAGGGCAAATTTTGGGGTACAACAGCTGCCCCTGTTCAATCTTCTTAGACCTGAGGGTGCAGATTGGCCGACGTGCCTTTCGTAATCCGAGGGTAGAAGATGATTGAACACTAGAGTGCCCAGAAATTTGCGCTCACCTAATAGCAGTGTGATGATGGAAATGGGCTTATAGGTTCCATTTGGAGATTTATGAATAGGATGATGGGCTTATAGATGCCATCTGGATGTTGATCGCCTAAGAGATTCCTTAGCGAGAACCTGCATACCTGCAAAAGAAAAATGAGTACCTGACACGTTGCAGGAGCTGGTTTTCAGATGCTTGGTATGGATGTGTCCTGACTGGTTACAGGAGTTGGATCTGGTAATGTAAGGTTGGTGAGTTGTCTCTACTGACAGGCTATTTCCATGGACGGGTGGTCTTTAACGACGAGTGTCTATCACGACGAGTGTCTATCACGACGAGTGTTTATCACGACGAGTGTCTATAACGACGAGCGTCTATCACGACGAGCGTCTATAACGACGAGTGTCTATTACGACGAGTGTCTATAACGACGAGCGTCTATCACGACGAGTGTCTATAACAACGAGTGTCTATCACGACGAGTGTCTATAACGACGAGTGTCTATCACGACGAGTGTCTATAACGACGAGTGTCTATAACGACGAGTGTCTATCACGACGAGTGTCTACAACAACGAGTGTCTATAACGACGAGTGTCTATAACGACGAGTGTCTATAAAGACGAGTGTCTATAACGACGAGTGTCTATAACGACGAGTGTCTATGACGACGAGTTTCTATCACGACGAGTGTCTATAACGACGAGTGTCTATCACGACGAGTGTCTATCACGACGAGTGTCTATCACGACGAGTGTCTATAACGACGAGTGTCTATCACGACGAGCGTCTATAACGACGAGTGTCTATCACGACGAGTGTCTATAACGACGAGTGTCTATCACGACGAGTGTCTATAACGACGAGTGTCTATAACGACGAGTGTCTATCACGACGAGTGTCTATAACGACGAGTGTCTATAACGACGAGTGTCTATAACGACGAGTGTCTATAACGACGAGTATCTATAACGACGAGTGTCTATAACGACGAATGTCTATCACGACGAGTGTCTATAACGACGAGTGTCTATAACGACGAGTGTCTATAACGACGAGTGTCTATAACGACGAGTGTCTATAACGACGAGTGTCTATAACGACGAGTGTCTATAACGACGAGTGTCTATCACGACGAGTTGTTTTCTTTGACTTTAGGAAGTAATTAACTGGACATGTCTTCTTTGACTGGATGGGCATCAGAAAAACCTTTGGGATTTAACTGGGCTTGTCTTCTTTGACTGGATTTGTCTTCTTTGACTGGATTGGTCTCTTTTGACTATATTTGTCTACTTTGACTGAATTTGTCTACTCTGACATAGCTGATCATTTAACTGTATCCTCCCTGAAAGGTAAAGGTCAATCATATGCAGTACACGATATGGATCAAACAACGACATAAATGAGATTGTATGACATGATGCGTATATGCAGGTATCATGATGTATGAAAATGTGATGTTTATGAATGTATCTGCGTCTAGGAAAATAGATCCTTGACGGATGCCGGGAAGTCACTCCTGGGCTGATGTTGAAGGATAGATTTTGCTTCCGCTGGGGATAATAGTTGCAAGAATACCGATCGGAGAAGATAACTCCGTGGGGGAATAGACTTGGCGAATGGAATAACTCTGCGGGGAGAAAAATACTCTAGCGACCATGCTGGGGAGCGATACTCTGTGGGGATAGAGATGCTTTGCTGAGTTGTTGATAATAGTTTGCTGGGGATATCTTTGTTGTGTTGGAAGTGTTGATAGACTTCACTGGGGATAAGAAGACTGTGTCGACGACGATCTTTCCGTGGCTTTTGGCTGAGGATAACCCAGTTATATCCTGGTAAGGAAATAACTCTTTGAATAAAGCCAGACGACGCGTTCGCTCTTGGTCGCATTCTTCAGTTGAACTTACCTTGGCACTTCGGTGGACAGAGCAACTGGATCTTTTAGACAACTCAATATTGCCCCAGTTTCTATGGGGGAGGCACATGTGGGATGCTGATAGTTGTTGATGGACCAACCTCCTTCTGGTAGGCAGGTGACAAGATGACAG
This sequence comes from Vicia faba, assembly GCA_948472305.1. Taxonomy (NCBI): domain Eukaryota; kingdom Viridiplantae; phylum Streptophyta; class Magnoliopsida; order Fabales; family Fabaceae; genus Vicia; species Vicia faba. The sequence goes on from OX451740.1 coordinate 2,242,004, forward strand.
GACATAGTCGTACGCTTTGATCCCTAACTTTTGCCTGGACCGCCCTTTCGGGTTTTCAGTCCACCGGGATACCCATTTTTTGCCCAAGCCGCCTTTTCAGGTTTTCGACTTGCCGGGTGTACAGATTTTTCATTTCATCCCTTCATTTTTCCCGAACCCTTTTGGTTCGTCGGGAAGCCCTTATTTATGCCTAGGTGTGTCAACCTAGCGAGTCTTTGATTATGCGTAGTATCTTTTCGACTATGTCCATGTTCTCAGAACGTAGGGAGTTGCCCCTGTTAGAAGTATTTAGTCATGCCACCAGAAGGTGTTTGATCAGGCCAGATTCGTTGTTGAAATGCCCCAAGTGACTCATGCGGAGATTTGCCCCAGGCTATTTGACCTTTGAGAGATTCTCCGAATCTTGATTGGATTGCCCCAGATGATTGGACCATGATCATGTCGTGCCCCTTGATTGGAGGTGCTTTTGTTCATTAGACATTCGTCGTGCGAATTTCTATGCTGTTCAAACAAAAAGTCATATGCAAACAAAGTTATGTTAAAACATGCAAGGCTTATGTCTGTCTTGAAGATTTTGAAAATGCATTCTTTTTCATAAAATAAGTGATTGTTTGTAAAACGTGATGTCAACTCGTTATTTTATCGTAGGCCTTAAGGAGTCAGGATACCTTTCGTAACAGTATGCTTTCGAACTAACCCATGCTTCAGCTAGGACTTTTAAGGGTTATAACGTGGCCTGGTTCACGGTTTAAGAAACAAAGGATAAAGGCTCAAATTATTTGTACCCACCCACTCTTCGTGATGTTCTCCAAACCTAAACTCAGTTGATCATACGTTAGACCTTGTTTGAGTCTTTGCTCCGATTTTCCGGTGATGGTTCGGATGTTGATAACTTATTTTGAATAGGCAGTCATTCCTTTTTTGTTGAGGGTTTGTAAGACCTCTTTCTTGTCTGATTTTTGTTATCCCTTCCTTTTTTTCCTGAACTGTTTCCTTTTTTGGAATTACAGTCAGCGGGATACCCCAGTTTTGTAAGTCTCCTTCATAGGTTTTGACTTAATGGGTTTTTTTTTTTTATTTTGAAAGATAATGACTGCCTTTCTTTATTGATCATTCGGAACCATCACTGTCTTTCTTTGTTTTGTAAGGATCTTTTTGGTGTCATTCGTTATGCACTTGGATCAACTGAGAGAACTACCCTGCCCCAGGTTATAATGAAGGGTTTTGAATTTCGAAAAGAAAAACTCCTACTTCTTTGGCTCAGAGGGGTTGACGAGGGATTATCATCCTTATAACTCCAGTGTTTAGGGATTGAAACAATGCCTGTACCTCATCAGCGGGGTCTGTTCAAAAGCATACTGTAGATTATGGTATCGTTTTCGTCATCCTCCCTCAAGAGGCTTAGAATTATTAACCGAGAGTTGACAATCAGAAAAAATATGAAAATAATTTTCACATAGTGAATACGAAATAATTACTTCAAAACAGACATGTGTAATGCATTAATGAAATAACCAAGTTTGACATGAAATAAAATGTTTGAACAATCGAAGAAAAATACAATCTTGAACATTCAAATGAACAAAAGTTTCCAATCCTAGCCATATTTTGGCAGGGGAGCCGTGATCACATTCGGAGTCTCTGGAGAGTCGAGCTGGACTTCCTTTGCGTCAATCAGATCTTGAACCCTGTTTCTCAAAGTCCAACAGTCATCTGTAGCGTGCCCCGGGCTGTCGGAATGATAGGCGCAGCGAGCATTGGGATTGTACCTTGAAGGTGTTCTGTTAGGATTCTTCGGGGGATCCATGAGAGTTACCAACTTGGTTTCCAGCAGTTGTGGAAATATCTGTGACAAGGTCATGCCGAGGGGAGTAAATTGCCTCTTGGGTCTTTCTTCCCTTTGTTGATTGTGACGCTGAGGAACACCGGCCGACTTTGCAATAGTTACTGCGTTGACAACACTAGATTCCCTCTTGGATGGTTTCTTCTCAGTGTTCGAGGAGTCACCATTCTGTATTTTCCCTGACTTGATGCCAGCTTCTATTCTTTCCCCGGTCAAGATCAGATCTGTAAACCCAGCAGCAGAATTCCCAATCAGGTGGTTGAAGAATGGACCAGACAGGGTCCCCAAGAACATGTCGACGAGCTCGCGGTCAGTCAGAGGTGGTTGTACCCTTCCAGCAAGGTCCCTCCATTTTTGGGCATATTCTTTGAAACCTTCACCCGTACCCATAGACATCCCCTGAAGCTGAGTGCGCGTGGGAGCGAGGTCGGCATTGTACTGGTACTGCTTGTAGAATGCAGTGGCTAAGTCTTCCCAGGTACGGATGTTGGCTCCATTCAGTTGATAGAACCAGTCAAGCTGAGTCCCTGAAAGACTCTCCTGGAAGAAATGGACCCATAAATTCCTGTCGGCCGTGTAGGGCTGGATCCTCCTCATGTATGACCTGAGATGCAGCTTTGGACAGGATGCCCCGTCGTACTTTGCAAAGGCAGGTGCCTTGAATTTGTGCGGGATCACTACCCCAGAAGACAGACCTAGATCCTCGAAGTCCAGGCCAGGCACTTTTTGTATCTCCATAGCACTTAACCGGTCTTCCAACTGTTTGTACCTATCCTCAGCCGGAGGGTACTGTTCGTCGTTGAAATCTGTCTCATTGTCGGAGACCACTGGACTGGAAACCCTTTCCTCCTGATGACTGCCTTTCCCCACAGATGGAGTTGTCCTCTCAGCTTGATCCTGCAGGGTATTCCCAGATCTGCGTCTAGGGCTAAACAAAACAGTCCTCTTCTTCTTCTTTTCCTTCTTCAAGAGCAGAGCCTTCAGATCTTGTTGCCCCTGGGTCAAATTCATGATCAGCCCTTGGAACTGGGCGTTCTGAGCCTGGAGGGCCTTGATAGCGTGCTCGGTTGAGGATTCAGGATTCATGACGAGACTGCTGAAATAAACAGCGAAGAAGGTAAGTAACCTGCAGAGAAAGGGTACCTGTTATGCAATGATATGTATGATATGCATGCAATGATTTCAAGGACCTCGAGGGGTAAACAAATTGTTAGAGTTGGAAACTGGTAACTTGATTGAAGGTACATCATGTTGTTGAGAGTCTTTCTTCAAGGGTCAAAGGCTCACCATATCCAGTGGGTCATAGCCCCTGACAACCTTGTCTAGAGGAAAATAAATCCCCTTTGCCCCTTGCTAGACGTTTGATTCATCATGACCTGCATCACAAGCCCTTGAGATCCTTGAAATGGGTTAAGATGTATGCAATGGTATGATGTTATGTTATGCATGTGGTAATGTAAGTAACCCTGTTATGAGTCCCAATTAAGGTCTATAAACAAACCCTGCAAGAAATTCAGTATACTTTGTTATGAGTCCCAATTAAGGACTATAAATAAAACCTGCAAGAGACCTAGTAAACCCTGTTATGAGTCCCAGTTAAGGACTATAAACAAAACCTGCAAGTAGCTTATGTGTCAGATAACACGCATGCAATTAGTCAAGTACGAAGGCACACAAGTCACACAAGATAAGCCCTTAGAGTTTAGGCCAGCATGAGGTCTAGGTGTTACCCTCTTTCAGTTTGTTGGTTCATACCTGTCCTATCAAAGTAACCGGGTTCTTAGAGGATCCCAATATCATTGACTACCCTCAATCGGTCATAACTCCAACATCGCAATCTTTTCTTGCGGCCAGAACCATCACGAGAGTTTAGCCTCAACGGGCGTAGCATACTGCTACTGTTCTAATGGCCAAGTTGTGTCATTTAAGGTTCTAAGGTTGTTGGTGCTTAATGACTCCTTAGAAGACCCATATTCTCCTCGTTGCAACACAAGGGATATCGGTACAGACCAAGGCGCCACACCAACGTAGCCACTGCTTCACCCATGTCGGTATACGCCGGACAGGTCCCTCACAGCTTATGCTACCTAAACAGGGTATCCCAGATCCGGGTTAGGATCTATGTAACTCCCATGCAACCCACAAATTTAAAGCAGACAAGTCAATACAATTGAAAACACAGTTATGAACTAACCCTAAGGTACACCTCACTTTAAGTTTAAGTCCCCAGCAGAGTCGCCAGTTCTGTGATCGGTGGATCTGGAACTGACTGTTTAACGCTGGTTCGCGAAATGTCGCGGAAGCAAGAGTCGCCACCGTCTTTTATTTTCTCCAAATGGAAAGGACAAAAGCATAGAAAAATTCCTTAAAGAGATTGCTCTCGGTTCGGGAGGTAGATTATAGAAAGGGAAGGTGTTAGCACCCTTTCTATCCATGGTTATCCATGGGCTCTTAGATACTTGCTCATTGTGTTTTCAAAATGGTTTGTTTGCTTTTCAACTGTGGGTTTTAAAAAGTTTCTTTGAAAATTCCAGTTCGACTCTTGTATCGGTCCTCAAGAGTGTTTGAAAAATTGCTTTCGAAAGCTTTTTTGAAAAGGTGTTGGTGTGAAAAGTATTTTTTGATTTGTTTTTTGAAATTTAGAGCAAGTATCTACGAGAACCTACCTACCCTAAGGAATTCGTCTGTGTAAATGTCCTTTAAAGTAGTTCCATCCCACCATTGAGAGGTAGGTAGCACCACTGTTGGAGGTGTTCGGGTCAATTCGAGGTTCGGGACATGGTGATCACCAGAGCAATGGGAAGATACCTTAGAAGCTACCCTCATGCCAGGTTCCCGGATCATGAGGACTTACTAAGACATCCTCTACTCGACGATCACCTTTCGAGGCAAGGCAACAGTGAGGCGTACCCTAGGGGTGGTGTGTGATTTGTGTGTCAGATTCATTTGTATTTATCTTGTCATGTTATTGGTGTTCTACACTTGTTTTTATTTTTGTCCATACATTCTTTCATGCTATTTGTTAACAGTTAAAAATGCGAGGAAAGTAAAAGTCTAAAGCTATTACAAAAGGCGTGGGTCCATATCGCCAAAATTAACCAGGACCTGATTTGACAGAAAAATAAAGAAAGTAAAGAAAGGTATTAAAAGTGCGAGTAATTAAATACATGGCTTCGGGAGAGATACATGAATATTTAAACGGAATAAAATAATATGCGAATTAATAATTAAATCGAAACGAGGGCGTTGGACCCTTTTGCAAAAATTGAATTAATGATGGAGTTGATTAATTAAAAGAAAAGGAATTGTTTTTTTGGTATTTTTAGTATTTATGATTTAATATGAAAAAAAGAGAATTAACTAAAATTAAAATAAGATGCAAACCCTAATTCTAATTACTTTTAGTTTATTAAGAAAACATTAGAATTTAACCTAAATTAACCCTAATTTTTCATGTACAATTTAATTATAAAAATAAATATTTATCTATTTAAATATTTATGAAAGAAAAATAAAAAGATGAAAAATTATCAATTAAACCTAATTCTATGTTTTTTTAGATTTTATTATGAAAAGAATTAAAATTGCAACCTAATTTAAAACTAAATAATTACATACAAATTTATTTATGAAAATACTTAAAATAAAATATTTATTATATTTTTGCTCTTTTCTGATTTTTTTATGTGTTTTATGTTTTTATGGAAATAATTAATTAATTGAAAACAATAATTAAAAGGAAAAATAGAAAATAATAAAAACAAAGAAAATAGAGAGAATTACAAACCCAGGGGGTTCAGACCCCAAATTGGGAGGCATCTTTTAGAAATTTTAAGCCCATTTATCCATTGGCCCATTTGACTTTTCCAGACAGCATGCTGGCGCGTTGAGCAGGGTTTATGGTGTTCCTCAATCCATGGCCTTTGATTTGATGAGGCTGGACGCGTGGCATACTGGATTTGGAAGTATATGGTAGTCCTTAATATTATGCCTGCACACGAACATTATTTGAAAAAAATTATATGGAAAGGGTGGGGACCTGGGATCGAACCCAGGTCCTGAATGTCACCAGCTTTGTGCCTTGCCAACCGTGCTGAATGCGCGTGTTATATATATAATAATGAATAAATATTATAAGAGAAAAAATGTCAAGGGCTTGGAAACGCGCGCAAAATTTGAAAGAGCCAACCAATACACGCCACGAGGTCATCTTCTTCATGGTGTTTTATTTTTCTGAAATACAAACACATTAAGCCACGGTTTTCCAACTGTTCTCTTAGGCACGCTTTGGAAAAATAGCGATTAGCCCAGGAACGCTCATAAATTGAGCGCGAGCATAGCTTTGTAGTCGTCTGAACGTGCTGATTTGGATGGTGGTGGTCAAGGGTTCCAATTTTTCCTTGTTACAAAACCCCTAATCTGAAGCTTGCAAAACCCTAATATCCTCTCATGGCGAAATCATATACAAGGCATAAAAACACAATTAAACACATGGGTTAGCTTCAAAATAGCATGAGGAATGTAAATCAACAATTAAAACTTGCAATAAACGCATGAATGAGGATGCACGATCATGGATTTTTTTCTGTACAGGAGCGGTTCACGTTACCAATTTTTTAAGCTTTGATGAATGTTTGTGATTGGAAAACGTTCAGTGATGCTTGAGGAAGCTAATGAGATGAGAATTGTGCCTTGAATCGTCCTGGAAGTGAGTTTTCAGATTTGAGTTTCTTAACCAAAATTCCAAGTTTGATTATGGTTCTCTGCGCAGCTTCCAGGGTTCCTGAGATTAGGTTTAGGTTTTGGCCTATGTACTGAACGAATTAGGTTAAAGAAACCACTCCAAATCTCTTGCAATGATGGTTTTGAAGATTTGATTTTCAAGCATTTGTTTTTTCAATCTTTTCCATGCATTTTTGTATCAATTATGATCTAATCAATCCAAATCTTTCCTTATTTGGCTAGACACGAATTATTGAGTATAAAACATGCACAAAAAGATTTAAAACTTTAGGTTAAGTATTTTCCATGTATTTAATTTGATTTAAATGAATTAATATAAATAAAAATTCAAATAAATAAATAAAAAATGAAGAAATACTTCCCTTTGGGCCAAGTGGTCGTGCACATGCCTTGGATAGTGAATTGTGGAAGAAAAATGGGCCCATTAGCAATTTTAGGTCATTTGAATCAATGTTGACTTTTCAAAATATCCAAAATTTCCCAACTTCTACAAGGCATAACTTGCTCAATTTTTAAGCTTTTCTCATGTTCTTGGACATTTTGGAAAGTTCTTTGAGTCCTCTAACCAATGTCTTTGGTCCCATGTCATTTTGATTTACCAATATCAAGTTATGGCCTTTGACTTAAAGTCCCTTTTTGTTGACTTTTGAAAATGACCTATAATGTTGAAATTGATAACTTTTTGTGAGAGCATTTCTTGGACTTGAAGTATGAAGATGAGTTGTAGGAAATGTCTTTCTCTTCAAAATGAGCTTTGGATGGAATTTTTCTGATAATCCATGTGAAAGTTATGCCCTGGTCAATTTACAGTTGACTTTCTCAACTGTCCAAATAAGGAAACTTTTGCATCTTGATGATTTTTGAGCCAAGCTTTGAGAATCATGATCAAGCATTGATCAAATGATGTTTGTGGCTTCAAAATGAGATGTTGACCAAAAATTTGAACTTTTGACTGTCAAATGACCATTTTGCCCCTACAGTTGACTATAGTGCAATTAGGGTTTTGACTGTGCAATTTTGAGCTGAATGTCTTGAAACTTGATATGAGGATGCTTGACCATATTTGTAGGCATGTGAGACTTGATTGGACCTTTGGAAACTTCATTTTCTTGATCAAAACAAAAACCCTAATCTTGACTGTATAGGAGGCTCTTGCACTGTGCAACCCTTGGGGAATTTTGCAGCTTGACTTGGCAATTTCTTGAAGAATATGGGAGGGCAAATTTTGGGGTACAACAGCTGCCCCTGTTCAATCTTCTTAGACCTGAGGGTGCAGATTGGCCGACGTGCCTTTCGTAATCCGAGGGTAGAAGATGATTGAACACTAGAGTGCCCAGAAATTTGCGCTCACCTAATAGCAGTGTGATGATGGAAATGGGCTTATAGGTTCCATTTGGAGATTGATGAATAGGATGATGGGCTTATAGATGCCATCTGGATGTTGATCGCCTAAGAGATTCCTTAGCGAGAACCTGCATACCTGCAAAAGAAAAATGAGTACCTGACACGTTGCAGGAGCTGGTTTTCAGATGCTTGGTATGGATGTGTCCTGACTGGTTACAGGAGTTGGATCTGGTAATGTAAGGTTGGTGAGTTGTCTCTACTGACAGGCTATTTCCATGGACGGGTGGTCTTTAACGACGAGTGTCTATCACGACGAGTGTCTATCACGACGAGTGTCTATCACGACGAGTGTCTATCACGACGAGTGTCTATCACGACGAGTGTCTATAAAGACGAGCGTCTATCACGACGAGCGTCTATAACGACGAGTGTCTATCACGACGAGTGTCTATAACGACGAGCGTCTATAACGACGAGTGTCTATAACGACGAGTGTCTATCACGACGAGTGTCTATAACGACGAGTGTCTATCACGACGAGTGTCTATAACGACGAGTGTCTATAACGACGAGTGTCTATCACGACGAGTGTCTATAACAACGAGTGTCTATAACGACGAGTGTCTATAACGACGAGTGTCTATAAAGACGAGTGTCTATAACGACGAGTGTCTATAACGACGAGTGTCTATGACGACGAGTTTCTATCACGACGAGTGTCTATAACGACGAGTGTCTATCACGACGAGTGTCTATCACGACGAGTGTCTATAACGACGAGTGTCTATCACGACGAGTGTCTATAACGACGAGTGTCTATCACGAAGAGCGTCTATAACGACGAGCGTCTATAACGACGAGTGTCTATAACGACGAGTGTCTATCACGACGAGTGTCTATAACGACGAGTGTCTATCACGACGAGTGTCTATAACGACGAGTGTCTATAACGACGAGTGTCTATCACGACGAGTGTCTATAACGACGAGTGTCTATAACGACGAGTGTCTATAACGACGAGTGTCTATAACGACGAGTCTCTATAACGACGAGTGTCTATAACGACGAGTGTCTATCACGACGAGTGTCTATAACGACGAGTGTCTATAACGACGAGTGTCTATAACGACGAGTGTCTATAACGACGAGTGTCTATAACGACGAGTGTCTATCACGACGAGTTGTTTTCTTTGACTTTAGGAAGTAATTAACTGGACATGTCTTCTTTGACTGGATGGGCATCAGAAAAACCTTTGGGATTTAACTGGGCTTGTCTTCTTTGACTGGATTTGTCTTCTTTGACTGGATTGGTCTCTTTTGACTATATTTGTCTACTTTGACTGAATTTGTCTACTTTGACTGAATTTGTCTACTCTGACATAGCTGATCATTTAACTGTATCCTCCCTGAAAGGTAAAGGTCAATCATATGCAGTACACGATATGGATCAAACAACGACATAAATGAGATTGTATGACATGATGCGTATATGCAGGTATCATGATGTATGAAAATGTGATGTTTATGAATGTATCTGCGTCTAGGAAAATAGATCCTTGACGGATGCCGGGAAGTCACTCCTGGGCTGATGTTGAAGGATAGATTTTGCTTCCGCTGGGGATAATAGTTGCAAGAATACCGATCGGAGAAGATAACTCCGTGGGGGAATAGACTTGGCGAATGGAATAACTCTGCGGGGAGAAAAATACTCTAGCGACCATGCTGGGGAGCGATACTCTGTGGGGATAGAGATGCTTTGCTGAGTTGTTGATAATAGTTTGCTGGGGATATCTTTGTTGTGTTGGAAGTGTTGATAGACTTCGCTGGGGATAAGAAGACTGTGTCGACGATGATCTTTCCGTGGCTTTTGGCTGAGGATAACCCAGTTATATCCTGGTAAGGAAATAACTCTTTGAATAAAGCCAGACGACGCGTTCGCTCTTGGTCGCATTCTTCAGTTGAACTTACCTTGGCACTTCGGTGGACAGAGCAACTGGATCTTTTAGACAACTCAATATTGCCCCAGTTTCTATGGGGGAGGCACATGTGGGATGCTGATAGTTGTTGATGGACCAACCTCCTTCTGGTAGGCAGGTGACAAGATGACAGGACTTAGTCGTACGCTTTGATCCCTAACTTTTGCCTGGACCGCCCTTTCGGGTTTTCAGTCCACCGGGATACCCATTTTTTGCCCAAGCCGCCTTTTCAGGTTTTCGACTTGCCGGGTGTACAGATTTTTCATTTCATCCCTTCATTTTTCCCGAACCCTTTTGGTTCGTCGGGAAGCCCTTATTTATGCCTAGGTGTGTCAACCTAGCGAGTCTTTGATTATGCGTAGTATCTTTTCGACTATGTCCATGTTCTCAGAACGTAGGGAGTTGCCCCTGTTAGAAGTATTTAGTCATGCCACCAGAAGGTGTTTGATCAGGCCAGATTCGTTGTTGAAATGCCCCAAGTGACTCATGCGGAGATTTGCCCCAGGCTATTTGACCTTTGAGAGATTCTCCGAATCTTGATTGGATTGCCCCAGATGATTGGACCATGATCATGTCGTGCCCCTTGATTGGAGGTGCTTTTGTTCATTAGACATTCGTCGTGCGAATTTCTATGCTGTTCAAACAAAAAGTCATATGCAAACAAAGTTATGTTAAAACATGCAAGGCTTATGTCTGTCTTGAAGATTTTGAAAATGCATTCTTTTTCATAAAATAAGTGATTGTTTGTAAAACGTGATGTCAACTCGTTATTTTATCGTAGGCCTTAAGGAGTCAGGATACCTTTCGTAACAGTATGCTTTCGAACTAACCCATGCTTCAGCTAGGACTTTTAAGGGTTATAACGTGGCCTGGTTCACGGTTTAAGAAACAAAGGATAAAGGCTCAAATTATTTGTACCCACCCACTCTTCGTGATGTTCTCCAAACCTAAACTCAGTTGATCATACGTTAGACCTTGTTTGAGTCTTTGCTCCGATTTTCCGGTGATGGTTCGGATGTTGATAACTTATTTTGAATAGGCAGTCATTCCTTTTTTGTTGAGGGTTTGTAAGACCTCTTTCTTGTCTGATTTTTGTTATCCCTTCCTTTTTTGCCTGAACTGTTTCCTTTTTTGGAATTACAGTCAGCGGGATACCCCAGTTTTGTAAGTCTCCTTCATAGGTTTTGACTTAATGGGTTTTTTTTATTTTATTTTGAAAGATAATGACTGCCTTTCTTTATTGATCATTCGGAACCATCACTGTCTTTCTTTGTTTTGTAAGGATCTTTTTGGTGTCATTCGTTATGCACTTGGATCAACTGAGAGAACTACCCTTCCCCAGGTTATAATGAAGGGTTTTGAATTTCGAAAAGAAAAACTCCTACTTCTTTGGCTCAGAGGGGTTGACGAGGGATTATCATCCTTATAACTCCAGTGTTTAGGGATTGAAACAATGCCTGTACCTCATCAGCGGGGTCTGTTCAAAAGCATACTGTAGATTATGGTATCGTTTTCGTCATCCTCCCTCAAGAGGCTTAGAATTATTAACCGAGAGTTGACAATCAGAAAAAATATGAAAATAATTTTCACATAGTGAATACGAAATAATTACTTCAAAACAGACATGTGTAATGCATTAATGAAATAACCAAGTTTGACATGAAATAAAATGTTTGAACAATCGAAGAAAAATACAATCTTGAACATTCAAATGAACAAAAGTTTCCAATCCTAGCCATATTTTGGCAGGGGAGCCGTGATCACATTCGGAGTCTCTGGAGAGTCGAGCTGGACTTCCTTTGCGTCAATCAGATCTTGAACCCTGTTTCTCAAAGTCCAACAGTCATCTGTAGCGTGCCCCGGGCTGTCGGAATGATAGGCGCAGCGAGCATTGGGATTGTACCTTGAAGGTGTTCTGTTAGGATTCTTCGGGGGATCCATGAGAGTTACCAACTTGGTTTCCAGCAGTTGTGGCAATATCTGTGACAAGGTCATGCCGAGGGGAGTAAATTGCCTCTTGGGTCTTTCTTCCCTTTGTTGATTGTGACGCTGAGGAACACCGGCCGACTTTGCAATAGTTACTGCGTTGACAACACTAGATTCCCTCTTGGATGGTTTCTTCTCAGTGTTCGAGGAGTCACCATTCTGTATTTTCCCTGACTTGATGCCAGCTTCTATTCTTTCCCCGGTCAAGATCAGATCTGTAAACCCAGCAGCAGAATTCCCAATCAGGTGGTTGAAGAATGGACCAGACAGGGTCCCCAAGAACATGTCGACGAGCTCGCGGTCAGTCAGAGGTGGTTGTACCCTTCCAGCAAGGTCCCTCCATTTTTGGGCATATTCTTTGAAACCTTCACCCGTACCCATAGACATCCCCTGAAGCTGAGTGCGCGTGGGAGCGAGGTCGGCATTGTACTGGTACTGCTTGTAGAATGCAGTGGCTAAGTCTTCCCAGGTACGGATGTTGGCTCCATTCAGTTGATAGAACCAGTCAAGCTGAGTCCCTGAAAGACTCTCCTGGAAGAAATGGACCCATAAGTTCCTGTCGGCCGTGTAGGGCTGGATCCTCCTCATGTATGACCTGAGATGCAGCTTTGGACAGGATGCCCCGTCGTACTTTGCAAAGGCAGGTGCCTTGAATTTGTGCGGGATCACTACCCCAGAAGACAGACCTAGATCCTCGAAGTCCAGGCCAGGCACTTTTTGTATCTCCATAGCACTTAACCGGTCTTCCAACTGTTTGTACCTATCCTCAGCCGGAGGGTACTGTTCGTCGTTGAAATCTGTCTCATTGTCGGAGACCACTGGACTGGAAACCCTTTCCTCCTGATGACTGCCTTTCCCCACAGATGGAGTTGTCCTCTCAGCTTGATCCTGCAGGGTATTCCCAGATCTGCGTCTAGGGCTAAACAAAACAGTCCTCTTCTTCTTCTTTTCCTTCTTCAAGAGCAGAGCCTTCAGATCTTGTTGCCCCTGGGTCAAATTCATGATCAGCCCTTGGAACTGGGCGTTCTGAGCCTGGAGGGCCTTGATAGCGTGCTCGGTTGAGGATTCAGGATTCATGACGAGACTGCTGAAATAAACAGCGAAGAAGGTAAGTAACCTGCAGAGAAAGGGTACCTGTTATGCAATGATATGTATGATATGCATGCAATGATTTCAAGGACCTCGAGGGGTAAACAAATTGTTAGAGTTGGAAACTGGTAACTTGATTGAAGGTACATCATGTTGTTGAGAGTCTTTCTTCAAGGGTCAAAGGCTCACCATATCCAGTGGGTCATAGCCCCTGACAACCTTGTCTAGAGGAAAATAAATCCCCTTTGCCCCTTGCTAGACGTTTGATTCATCATGACCTGCATCACAAGCCCTTGAGATCCTTGAAATGGGTTAAGATGTATGCAATGGTATGATGTTATGTTATGCATGGGGTAATGTAAGTAACCCTGTTATGAGTCCCAATTAAGGACTATAAACAAACCCTGCAAGAAATTCAGTATACTTTGTTATGAGTCCCAATTAAGGACTATAAACAAAACCTGCAAGAGACCTAGTAAACCCTGTTATGAGTCCCAGTTAAGGACTATAAACAAAACCTGCAAGTAGCTTATGTGTCAGATAACACGCATGCAATTAGTCAAGTACGAAGGCACACAAGTCACACAAGATAAGCCCTTAGAGTTTAGGCCAGCATGAGGTCTAGGTGTTACCCTCTTTCAGTTTGTTGGTTCATACCTGTCCTATCAAAGTAACCGGGTTCTTAGAGGATCCCAATATCATTGACTACCCTCAATCGGTCATAACTCCAGCATCGCAATCTTTTCTTGCGGCCAGAACCATCACGAGAGTTTAGCCTCAACGGGCGTAGCATACTGCTACTGTTCTAATGGCCAAGTTGTGTCATTTAAGGTTCTAAGGTTGTTGGTGCTTAATGACTCCTTAGAAGACCCATATTCTCCTCGTTGCAACACAAGGGATATCGGTACAGACCAAGGCGCCACACCAACGTAGCCACTGCTTCACCCATGTCGGTATACGCCGGACAGGTCCCTCACAGCTTATGCTACCTAAACAGGGTATCCCAGATCCGGGTTAGGATCTATGTAACTCCCATGCAACCCACAAATTTAAAGCAGACAAGTCAATACAATTGAAAACACAGTTATGAACTAACCCTAAGGTACACCTCACTTTAAGTTTAAGTCCCCAGCAGAGTCGCCAGTTCTGTGATCGGTGGATCTGGAACTGACTGTTTAACGCTGGTTCGCGAAATGTCGCGGAAGCAAGAGTCGCCACCGTCTTTTATTTTCTCCAAATGGAAAGGACAAAAGCACAGAAAAATTCCTTAAAGAGATTGCTCTCGGTTCGGGAGGTAGATTATAGAAAGGGAAGGTGTTAGCACCCTTTCTATCCATGGTTATCCATGGGCTCTTAGATACTTGCTCATTGTGTTTTCAAAATGGTTTGTTTGCTTTTCAACTGTGGGTTTTAAAAAGTTTCTTTGAAAATTCCAGTTCGACTCTTGTATCGGTCCTCAAGAGTGTTTGAAAAATTGCTTTCGAAAGCTTTTTTGAAAAGGTGTTGGTGTGAAAAGTATTTTTTGATTTGTTTTTTGAAATTTAGAGCAAGTATCTACGAGAACCTACCTACCCTAAGGAATTCGTCTGTGTAAATGTCCTTTAAAGTAGTGCCATCCCACCATTGAGAGGTAGGTAGCACCACTGTTGGAGGTGTTCGGGTCAATTCGAGGTTCGGGACATGGTGATCACCAGAGCAATGGGAAGATACCTTAGAAGCTACCCTCATGCCAGGTTCCCGGATCATGAGGACTTACTAAGACATCCTCTACTCGACGATCACCTTTCGAGGCAAGGCAACAGTGAGGCGTACCCTAGGGGTGGTGTGTGATTTGTGTGTCAGATTCATTTGTATTTATCTTGTCATGTTATTGGTGTTCTACGCTTGTTTTTATTTTTGTCCATACATTCTTTCATGCTATTTGTTAACAGTTAAAAATGCGAGGAAAGTAAAAGTCTAAAGCTATTACAAAAGGCGTGGGTCCACATCGCCAAAATTAACCAGGACCCGATTTGACAGAAAAATAAAGAAAGTAAAGAAAGGTATTAAAAGTGCAAGTAATTAAATACATGGCTTCGGGAGAGATACATGAATATTTAAACGGAATAAAATAATATGCGAATTAATAATTAAATCGAAACGAGGGCGTTGGACCCTTTTGCAAAAATTGAATTAATGATGGAGTTGATTAATTAAAAGAAAAGGAATTGTTTTTTTGGTATTTTTAGTATTTATGATTTAATATGAAAAAAAGAGAATTAACTAAAATTAAAATAAGATGCAAACCCTAATTCTAATTACTTTTAGTTTATTAAGAAAACATTAGAATTTAACCTAAATTAACCCTAATTTTTCATGTACAATTTAATTATAAAAATAAATATTTATCTATTTAATTATTTATGAAAGAAAAATAAAAAGATGAAAAATTATCAATTAAACCTAATTCTATGTTTTTTTAGATTTTATTATGAAAAGAATTAAAATTGCAACCTAATTTAAAACTAAATAATTACATACAAATTTATTTATGAAAATACTTAAAATAAAATATTTATTATATTTTTGCTCTTTTCTGATTTTTTTATGTGTTTTATGTTTTTATGGAAATAATTAATTAATTGAAAACAATAATTAAAAGGAAAAATAGAAAATAATAAAAACAAAGAAAATAGAGAGAATTACAAACCCAGGGGGTTCAGACCCCAAATTGGGAGGCATCTTTTAGAAATTTTAAGCCCATTTATCCATTGGCCCATTTGACTTTTCCAGACAGCATGCTGGCGCGTTGACCAGGGTTTATGGTGTTCCTCAATCCATGGCCTTTGATTTGATGAGGCTGGACGCGTGGCATACTGGATTTGGAAGTATATGGTAGTCCTTAATATTATGCCTGCACACGAACATTATTTGAAAAAAATTATATGGAAAGGGTGGGGACCTGGGATCGAACCCAGGTCCTGAATGTCACCAGCTTTGTGCCTTGCCAACCGTGCTGAATGCGCGTGTTATATATATAATAATGAATAAATATTATAAGAGAAAAAATGTCAAGGGCTTGGAAACGCGCGCAAAATTTGAAAGAGCCAACCAATACACGCCACGAGGTCATCTTCTTCATGGTGTTTTATTTTTCTGAAATACAAACAGATTAAGCCACGGTTTTCCAACTGTTCTCTTAGGCACGCTTTGGAAAAATAGCGATTAGCCCAGGAACGCTCATAAATTGAGCGCGAGCATAGCTTTGTAGTCGTCTGAACGTGCTGATTTGGATGGTGGTGGTCAAGGGTTCCAATTTTTCCTTGTTACAAAACCCCTAATCTGAAGCTTGCAAAACCCTAATATCCTCTCATGGCGAAATCATATACAAGGCATAAAAACACAATTAAACACATGGGTTAGCTTCAAAATAGCATGAGGAATGTAAATCAACAATTAAAACTTGCAATAAACGCATGAATGAGGATGCACAATCATGGATTTTTTTCTGTACAGGAGCGGTTCACGTTACCAATTTTTTAAGCTTTGATGAATGTTTGTGATTGGAAAACGTTCAGTGATGCTTGAGGAAGCTAATGAGATGAGAATTGTGCCTTGAATCGTCCTGGAAGTGAGTTTTCAGATTTGAGTTTCTTAACCAAAATTCCAAGTTTGATTATGGTTCTCTGCGCAGCTTCCAGGGTTCCTGAGATTAGGTTTAGGTTTTGGCTTATGTACTGAACGAATTAGGTTAAAGAAACCACTCCAAATCTCTTGCAATGATGGTTTTGAAGATTTGATTTTCAAGCTTTTGTTTTTTCAATCTTTTCCATGCATTTTTGTATCAATTATGATCTAATCAATCCAAATCTTTCCTTATTTGGCTAGACACGAATTATTGAGTATAAAACATGCACAAAAAGATTTAAAACTTTAGGTTAAGTATTTTCCATGTATTTAATTTGATTTAAATGAATTAATATAAATAAAAATTCAAATAAATAAATAAAAAATGAAGAAATACTTCCCTTTGGGCCAAGTGGTCGTGCACATGCCTTGGATAGTGAATTGTGGAAGAAAAATGGGCCCATTAGCAATTTTAGGTCATTTGAATCAATGTTGACTTTTCAAAATATCCAAAATTTCCCAACTTCTACAAGGCATAACTTGCTCAATTTTTAAGCTTTTCTCATGTTCTTGGACATTTTGGAAAGTTCTTTGAGTCCTCTAACCAATGTCTTTGGTCCCATGTCATTTTGATTTACCAATCTCAAGTTATGGCCTTTGACTTAAAGTCCCTTTTTGTTGACTTTTGAAAATGACCTATAATGTTGAAATTGATAACTTTTTGTGAGAGAATTTCTTGGACTTGAAGTATGAAGATGAGTTGTAGGAAATGTCTTTCTCTTCAAAATGAGCTTTGGATGGAATTTTTCTGATAATCCATGTGAAAGTTATGCCCTGGTCAATTTACAGTTGACTTTCTCAACTGTCCAAATAAGGAAACTTTTGCATCTTGATGATTTTTGAGCCAAGCTTTGAGAATCATGATCAAGCATTGATCAAATGATGTTTGTGGCTTCAAAATGAGATGTTGACCAAAAATTTGAACTTTTGACTGTCAAATGACCATTTTGCCCCTACAGTTGACTATAGTGCAATTAGGGTTTTGACTGTGCAATTTTGAGCTGAATGTCTTGAAACTTGATATGAGGATGCTTGACCATATTTGTAGGCATGTGAGACTTGATTGGACCTTTGGAAACTTCATTTTCTTGATCAAAACAAAAACCCTAATCTTGACTGTATAGGAGCCTCTTGCACTGTGCAACCCTTGGGGAATTTTGCAGCTTGACTTGGCAATTTCTTGAAGAATATGGGAGGGCAAATTTTGGGGTACAACAACCGAGAAACACATTCTTCTGACAAATTTCCAATCGCGTCGTATCGGTTCCATTTTCACAAATAGGACACGCACGTTGACCTTTAATGTTATACCCAGATAGATTCGCGTATGTTGGAAAATCATTAATTGTGCCAAACAACATTTCCCTCAAATTGAATTTTTCTTTCTTATATCCATCATAAACCTCCACACCGTTCTCCTACAAAATCTTTAAATATTCAATTAAAGGTGCCAAGTATACGTCTATGTCATTCCCTGGTTGTTTAGGCCCAGAAATTAACATAGATAATATCATATACTTACGTTTCATACATAGCCATGGAGGTAGGTTATAAATCATAAGAATCACAGGCCATGTGGTATGTGATATACTTTGAAGACCATGTGGGTTCATTCCATCAGTAGATAATGCCAAGCGAAGGTTTCTTGTTTCTTCTCCAAAATCAGGATAATCATCATCAATTTTCGACCACTGTGGTGAATGTGCCAGATGTCGATACTTTCCATCAATAATTCTTTCATCTGCATGCCAAGTCAAATGTCTTGCATCGGTTTCATTCCGAAACATGCACCTAAATCTCGGAATTATAGGAAAATACCATAAGACTTTTGCTGGAGACAAATTTTTCTTATATCGAGATAAACTGCATTTAGGGCACTCATTTAACGATGCATATTCGTTTCGAAACTAAACACAATCGTTTGGACAAACATGTATCTTATCATAGCTCATGCCAATAGAGCACAACATTTTTGTTGGCCTCATAGGTTCGATTAGGAAGAACATTATCCTCCGGAAGCATATCTCTCATAAGGGATAATAACTCTGTGAAACTTTTATCTGATCATCCATTGTCCGCCTTTAAGTTGTACAACTTTAATACCACAAACAATCTTTTGAATTTAGTGCAACCTTTATACAACAGTTTCTCTACATCGCTTACCAACCTCTCAAATATTTTGGGACAATCCTTAAGATCTTCTTCAAGTGCTTCTGCAATCTCTTCGACTCGATCACAATCGTATGTATCTGTGTCATTGTTATCCGGAGCATAGGTCTTCGTATTAATTTTCTCCTATAGTTCAACATTCTCGTTAATTTTCTCACCATGATATATCCAACACTTATAACTTCGATCAATGCCACGCGTCAGTAAATGCGATTTCAATCCATCTGCGTCAACCCGACCCACATAACAATAACCCAAGAAAGGATATTTCATTCGATTGTAGTCTTTGACATGTTCAACAACAAACTTAACGAATTCCAATACCCCATTCTCGTACTCTTTTGATAATCGATCGACAGCCATCCATTTTTTATCCATGGAATTACTACTAATTAAGGTAAACAAAAACATTATAATTATTCACGCAACTATTTCAAAAGAACATAAAGAATAACACTTTCGCGACACAAAAAGAATATTAATACAAACTTTTAGAAATATTTCTATATAAAATAATTGTGCTTTTTAATTGATATAGATAGAATGTTTTATAATTTAGGAAGCAGATAGTAAATAAATAAACGAGTAGGTAATGTTGAATTTGAACTTGACTTACCAAATAAATGAGGCGAATGATGCTGCTTTGATGTTCTTCGAATCGGTGATGGTCTTCGACTAACTACACCAATACAAAAAAGTCTTAACCAACTTTTTAGTAAGCACACTAACATTGAAAATGCATAGAGTTGAGAATAAAATCACGATACCAATCCTCAAATGAAAATAAAATCAAAGAACTCATTTTGTTACATAATTTAAGAATCAGAACATGGAAAATTTATTTCAACACATGATTTATTCGATTAAACAAAAATCGGGCAGCAACTATAACAAGTTATGGATGCTCGATAGTTTCAACTCAAGAAGATTCGAAATAAAATGGGAAAGCACCCGATGTCATAACCATGCGAACTTTCGAATTTAAATCAAATTATACGTTAAAGTTGTCTGAATCTCAAAGCAACGGTAAAAGATGAATTGCTGCCCCATGAATGGTTCTCGACTATATCTTATGCGAACTCGGCATAGACATCAAGACGTCATCGTAACCAAAATGAAATCAAACTAGGGCAACAAAGTGGCACCGTAACCGAATTAAACCTTGAATTCATAACAACATGCATCAAAATCTCTTTCAAATTTTCTCACACAAAGTGACATAACATTGAATTCAAACCCGAAACTGTAACAAATAAAACAAAACGGGTAGCCCCAATATTTTCTCGGTTAGTTTATACACGAATAAACGCGACATCAACATCCAACCTTCATCGAAACTAAATAAAACCGGACAACATAACTAAGTTTATATCACTAACTAATCGAACTTATAAACAGGTCACAGGTTTTGCAGAAATGTAGAAGTAAATATCTAGAAATGTAGAAGGAAATGAATACCTAGAAATGTAGAAGGAAATGCTGAACCAAGCTTAACAAAACCAAATGTTGGTGAAATGGTTGATAGAAGTCCTACAAGAGAGTCTAAAAAACCAAATGTTATAAACCAAATACCCAAAGAACCATAGCAACAGTAGAGATAGGAACAAGGGAAACTTACCTTGAGATACGGTGGAGGACGGCAACTGAGGGACGGCGGAAGGAGGGCGGTCGGAGGAACGGCGAAAGGAGAGCGGTCGGAGGGACGGCTGAAGGAGGGCGTTATCGGAGACGGAAGTACGAAGAGAAAAGTGTGAATAGAAACGAGTTATGGAGGGATTCTATTTTTTAATTCTAATTATATGACTTTAGACAACGCTTTTAAGAAGGGATGGCTAATATGAGCCTTTAACAGCGCTTTTAAGGTTTTTTTTATTAAATTTAATGACTTTAGTCAGCACTTAGGAGAAGCGCTGACGAATGTGGTCTCTTAAGCGCTTTCTAAAGCAAATTTTTTAGCAGCGCTTTTAAGATTTTTTTAAAAAAATTTATATGACTTTAGACAACGCTTAGGAGAAGCGCTGACTAATGTGGTCATTTACCAGCGCTTTTTTTAAGCGCTTTCTAAAACAATCTTTTTAGCAGCACTTTTAAGATTTTTTTTAAAAAAATTTATATGACTTTAGACAGCGCTTAGGAGAAGCGCTGGCTAATGTGGTCCTTTACCAACGCTTTTTTAAGCGCTTTCTAAAGCAACCCTTTTAGCAGCACTTTTCAGAAGCGTTGTCTAAGGTCGGCCTTTTAGCAGCGCTTTTACTCATTTTCGTATACAGTTTCCATGTTTTATTTTTTAATTTACTTATAGCGGTGCTTTTGTATAAAAGCGCTGTCTAAAGTCGTTTTTGGCGTAGTGATATTTAACACGGTCAGTGAGAAACTATTACCAAAATTATTGAAAAAAAATTATTCTTCAGATCAAAACTATGTTTGGTGTATGCATTTGTGATATAAAAAGAATGGTTAATAGTCATTTATCCTATTTAATATATGCGAGTTTTGATTTATCACCTTTATAATTTTTGTTGAAACATCCCTTGAAATGTTGGTGAAAATATTACCTCCTATAAAATATTTTTTTTATTTGCCTCTCTTATTTTTATACACTTAAGTTTTAGAGATAAATGACTATTAACTTTAAAAAAAACTTAAAAAATACTAATGAACTCTCACCATCATCAACCACCACTACCAAAAAAAAAATCTTTTTATTTCCTGCAATCAAAAGCTCCCACAAACATTAAATTTTTTTGTAATTAGAGAATTTAAAGAGCAGTGTTGAAATCAGTGATAAAACCAATAGTAGTATTAGAAGAGTCATAAGAAAAAAATTGAAGTAGATAAGGGTGAATTGTAAGAAAAAGTAATGACAATGAGAGTGGAAGGAAACTCTAGATGACTATGAGATTCCTCAAAAGAATTTTGATTAGAATAATTGTGAATATGATCAAAAAGAAAAAATAAAGTTCATAAAAGATTACATTTTTATATATAAAGAGTTGATGAGATGATAAATCATTGAGAATTTAAAATTTTGTTTCTTCTTTATATATCATTAGCAAAACTTGAAGTTTATTGATTGCAGAATACAAAATTTTCAAATGATTACATGAGTCTACCAACATAAGTAGCTCGAGGATACATTCGTTGCAACTGTGGCCATTGAACAAGAATTTGATCAGCCATCCACATACTACCGTATCAAATTCAAAATTCACCTACTACACTTAATTGAGAATATTTCATTGACTTGCATAACAAGTCAGACACAAGCACATGTAATCGATTATTATATAAGAAAAAAAGAGAGAAGGGGGAGACAAATTATTTTATTTTGAAATAGGATGAATAATTTCATGAAAGAGGTAAAATAAATTTTTTATTTTTTTAATAATTTTTAAATTTATTTAGCATAATTTGTTTCAGCATCTTAAGAGTAACCCATTTTAGTTTTTAAAAAAATTGCGCTACTTACTCTACCACTAAACCAATGTATTTTTCATATTTTAACTTACAAATAAAATTTATATTAATATATTTTCTTACTAATTTTTAATTATTAGCAATATTTAATATATTTTGATCCCTAGCATTTTTTTTCTTCAATTTCTTTTAAATTTTAATTGGGTCACGTTAGTCTCATATATTCAATTCTATATTATAGTATCATCACATTTAAACTAGGGAGAAAAAAAAATTCTATATTACTATCACATAAAATAATGTAGCATCAAATTCAAAATAGTATAGTACTACCATCAAATTCCAAAATATTGTGACCATCCGACCCTATGCCCCAAATAGAACTCTAAATCGCTTCGCCCTTAGCAGGCCTCGCGCTTGAGGGACTTATGAATATTTGGGCCCTATGCTTCGGCTAAGTGTCACGTCTCCTGAAAAGTTACGGGTTCTGTTGTACCCCAAAATTTCCCCTCTCTTTTCTAGAGATATTTTTCACAAAGATCTTCAATGGTTCAAGCTTGCACAAGTATTGATTAGGTCAAGCCATCTCCTCAATACTGATACTTCAAATTAGGGTTTGAATTTGCGCAAGGACAATTGGACTTCTAATACTCCAAATGACTTTCATGGATCATTATGGACTCTCAAGATTACTCATGTCAAGTTTCAAGTCTTAGATCACAAAATTGCTCAATCAATTGATCAGATGACCTAAAATAAACTATATTGGGTAAAAAGTCAAAAGTGATCAATTTACAATCAAACTTCAAGATTTTGGACCAATATCAACATTTTCAAGTCATATGTATCAATTGATCGAGTTCGGATCACAATTCCCCAAGAAAAAATGTTCAAATCATCAAAAGGGCAAAATGGGTCAAAATTAGGGTTTTGATTGTACTTGACTAATCAAGGATTTTTGACTTAATACATGATCTAATGGCTTGAATCACAATCTCAATGATTCAAATACAACATGTTGACCTAATTTCATGGCTCAAAACATTTCTCAAGATCAATTGATTGATAGTTGAAATTCAGTCAACTGATGAAAAGTCAACTAATACACCAAAAGTCAAACTTTAACTTTTTGATCAAATTTGAGTTTCAAAGATCACATTCCATCAAGACATGTAAAAATATTAAGCTTGATCACCAATAAATCAAGAAATTCAAAAGTCATTTTGAAAAGTCAAAATTTTCAAGACTTAGAAAATTTTCTAAGTGTTTTTAAGCCTTATTTTTTTCATGACTTCATGCCAAATTTTCACCAAAGTGAAAGATGATTCAAAGAAAACTTAAAACATGAAAGTTATAGATCTTGATGAGATATACAAATTTTCTTTAATGATCAAGTTCTAGAAATTCTTGGATTTTGAATTATGAATCCATAAAGTCATGCACTTTTCTTAAACACTTAGTGAAAATTTGACTTAGTTTAGGCAGATTTTTGACCTAAATTCTTGGTCAATTTTCACCAAGCTCCAAGATGATTTTGTCAAAATGGCCAACATGAAAGTTGTAGATAATGTTATAATATTTTCAAAATGTCAAAGAACTCAGTGAGATCATTTTTGAGCTAAGAGAATCGAAGAGATGAAGTTAGGATTTTAAACTTGAATTATAGGTCATTTTTATGATGAACACATAATCAAATCTCAAACCATGTTGTATAATCTTTGTTTTACAGGCCTAAAACTTGTGTTTCACTCCATATTTAATGATTTATACAACTGATTGAGCCATTATCCAATTGATTCAAGCATTATCCATCCAAATTGTCATTTTGGGAAGAAAGTAACCATGTCATTCTTGAAAATTTATACACAATGTCAACTCTCATTGAGCACATACATTGTTGCTTGTGATTCCAAAACATTTCAAAGTAAGAAGCAACATATCTACAACATGTTAACCACCCTACAAGCCCTTGTACTTCATATTGAAACTATGCATTTTATGTTTGCTTCAAAATCAAGTCACATAGTCATAACATGTGATTCCTTATTTCTGATCACTAGAGCCGTCAAAACCTTTCCTCTATAAGTAGAGGATTCATTTGCAACCTAACACACAAATTGATAAGCCTGAAAACTCCCTTAAGCCATAAATTGCCTCAAAACACCATTGTTGTGCAATTTTTGACTTTGTACATCAAACTTCCATTCCACTTGTGCGTTTCTTGGTCAAATCATTTCCAAAGCTTCCTCACTTCATATAGAAACCATCCCAATACCTGTTACACTTCTGTAACACCTCCATCACCATCTTCTATTTTCAAAAACAAAGCTCTGCACTTGGACTTCTCTAGGACATTTCAATCACTCTCATCTCAAAGTAACTATTAGAATAGCTTCCTGGAGGTTCAAGGAAGCTAACCAAATCATTGCAGCACCTTGAAAAGAGCTCTAACTCAAAACATGAAACTCAATTTTTTAGTTAAGTTTTCTAATTTTCAATCTCTTCATATAGGCATTGTTAGCTTTCCATTTTCAAAGATAAAATGTAAACATCATTTCCCTGAAGCTTACCATGTCCTTAGAATTCATTTTTATATTGCTTGAGTAGTGAGAATTTTAAGTTTGAACTTTCTGAAAAAATTAGGTTAGATTTGGTACCATTCAAAATTCGTGCTTATCTTTGATTTATAGTTTTAGTTATTTATTTTCTGTAACAGTGATGAAAAATGGAGCAACTTTCATGTTTACAGTTTTTATTTTTGTTGAGAAATAAGAAAGTTACAGGATTCAAAAATGGTGAAGAAGGTCTGACGCGAGGAAGAAGAAGATATAGGCCTAGGATTTGTTTTGTAATATAATATGTTGGTTTCATGTTAATAAACAAATGTATAGCCCAGTGGTAGAGAGCGTGTGCGTTATTACCATGGGTTGGGGTTTGAGCCCCAGCGCTGCCCTTTTGTTTTGTTTTTCTAACATTTTTGTTCCATCTTTGTCAAACAGCGCGCCTGAGCTTCATCCATTGGGCCTTCATCATTTTTGCTCAGCTTCACCTCCATTTATTTTTTTACTGTGCAACCCATTTGCTTGTTTTTATTTTATTTCTTTCTTATTACAAAAAATGCTAATGGGCCTAACACTCAAACAAATCTGCTTTTTTCTACTAAACCACCCATTTCAATTTTACA
Organism: Vicia faba; assembly: GCA_948472305.1. NCBI lineage: Eukaryota > Viridiplantae > Streptophyta > Magnoliopsida > Fabales > Fabaceae > Vicia > Vicia faba. The sequence continues at coordinate 2,267,421 of OX451740.1, forward strand.
CCATCCTAACTTTTATTTTATTTTCTTTTCTTTATTTTTAATATTATTATCATTATCATTTTTATTAATAAACAACCCCAGAAGAATGTATATATTTATTTATTATTTATATACTAATATACTTGTATTTTATTTCTTTTAAGACAAAAGACCAAAAATATTTTTCTAACAAATTTAATTTCTTTTCTTAAATTTAAATAAATATTAGACTTAGGTTTATTTTATTTTATTTTAATTAAAATTAATTAGAACTTAGGAATTTAATTAATTTTTTCTATTCACTTTAGTTTGATTAATTAAATTAAAACCTTTTCATAAAGCCCCTAAAAGAAAAAAAAAAACTTGTTTTCTTAATCAAATATAATTTCTTTTCTAACTTAGGTTTAATTTTATTAAATTAATTATCTTCTTTTAATTTAACTAAATTAAAACCTTTCATAAAATTTAAACAAAAACAATTCAATTTTCTTTTTTCCACATCACCTTCGTATCCTTATCTTTACATTTTGGTACATTATTTATTCATTCAATATGGTTGTAATAGTAACTTAGGTTTTAATTACTTTTCATTCCCCCATTTGTAAATTTGTACCCCCATCTCCCAAATGATATAATAGCGTAGAATTTTATATTTTTCGCATTTTATCGCTTTCAATATAAATGCTAGTAATTAGGGTTTGTATGGTAAGACATAAAATCAACAAATAAAAATCCTAATTCAAGACAAATAATGCATGAAAACAAACACTTTGCACACTTGCACCTTTAAGGTTAACCTCACTTGTTGCCTTAAATAAATAGTCATGTTACGCAAACGTGAGATACTTTAGCAAAAACAATCAAAAATAAGATCATAGTCCCTCGATGACCCTTCAAATGTTGTCTTCATAAATTGTAAGTGTTTGTTTGTTGGCATTATTTTTTGGTAAAACCAGAATTGCGAATGTCATGACTGATGTCATAACATTCTGGGATAAAGGTACATTCTGCAGAAAGAATATTCTACAGGAACTACTCAGTATGAGTGATTATCATGATCATTAAGTTATGATCATATATAATGAATTCTACCAAAATCAGTGAACAAGATTCATGATGTCATAACCAATATTAAGACATCCTGTACTGATCAAGTTGTTGTGCAGATTTATTATTCCTGAGAATTTTCAGGAAACTGGTGTGCTTCTCTGAGTTGAAGAATTATTGTCCAGATCAGCTGCTCACGTGGACATTAGGTTAACCTTGCTTAACTCTAATCTGTTATAAAAAAACCCTAGACCAAGTCTTTAGGTTAACTTTAGTTAACACTAGCTATTTTTATGGAAGCCCTAAAAGAAGAATAGGCAGCTTATATATTTCTGATGAAGCCTAATGGTTAGCAGCACTTTTGACAGAAGATCAATAAGGCATTGTATAGTTGTAACTACTGTGAGCCAAGCAATTATCGTTTTGATAAGTGACTTGGAGTAGGATTTGGTTGTAAGGGTTGTTTATCACTCAAAGCTTTGAAGCACGAGTGTTTGTGTCTCTTGATTAAAGCTTTGAAGCAAAATCAAGTAAGGGTTGTTTATCACTCAAAGCTTTGAAGCACGAGTGATTGTGTCTCTTGATTAAAGCTTTGAAGCAAAATCAAGTGTGTGTATTGAAGAATGTCTTCATAATCTCATTAATCAATAGATTAGTATCAATGTTGTGATTGAGGGGGAGTGAGTAGGAACTCAGGTTTAAGTTGGACTTAGATTGAAGTTGGATTGGGTAGGTCTTAAGTGAAGGAGATAAACTGGTTGGTTTATTCCTAAATTAACACCTCTTATAGTGAATTTCCTCCCTGGCTTGGTAGCCCCCAGAGTAGGTGTTGTTACACACTAAACTGGGTTAACAATTGATTGTGTTCTTTACTGTATTTTAAATTACTGTTTGGAGTGTGTACAAGTTTGTCAGATACGGTGTCATAACATTCACTGTGACATTAAGTATTTGTTGCCAGAATTTCATAAATGATCTTAGACCCTTACAAAATTGATAAGGTATCCTACAATGTTGCTTTCTATGACTATACGACGACTCATACATGTCCCTTCATGTCCAATGATAGGGCTTCTTATCAATCAATGGTAAGATAACAATATCTAAAGGAGGAGGAAAAGAACTAAGAATTTTGAGTAGGTAGAACGCTCATAGCTGCTCGCTCACAACCATCTCCAAAACATCTTTTAAAACACACCAACATTTTCAAATTAAATATTTTCAAAAGTCAACACTTTGTATGCATTCTTATAGAGACGAGAATCATCACAAAGTTTGCCTAAACGAAGACAATTTTCAAAAATACTTTCAAAGCCAATCACAAATACATTTCATGCAAAGAATTTTCAAAGTGAGCTAGCAACTAAGAGCCCGTAGATAACTACAGATGAAAAGGGTGCTAACACCTTCCCTTTTCATAACCTACCCCCCGAACTCAAGAAAATTCTCAAAAGGTCTTTCTTGTTCTTTTCACCCTTTCCTTTTATGAATAAAAGAAAATTCGGTGGCAACTCTTGCTATCCGCAACAATTGCGATAAAACGCAAAACACCGAAGTCAGTTCTCCCACCCTATTACAGAACTGGCAACTCTGCTGGGGAAATACTTAAAAGTGGGGTTACCTTAGAGACTAGATCACCCTTAAATGCTTTCATTGTTTGACTTGTTTACTTTACATTTTGGGTCCTTGTTTGGGTTTTGTGTTAATCCTCTATCTGGATTTGGAAACATTATTAGGTAAGTAGCAAAGATTATGGAGATTGTACGACATAGACCGATATGGTTCAAGCAATACCTACATTAGTGTGACACATTTGTGGGTACTGGTATCTTTTGTGTTGAATCAAGGAGAATACGGGGCCGATGTGTGGTTTCATGAAGCACTAACTGACCTTAGAACCTTTAATTGAACAACTTGGCCATTAGGAAGTAGTGAGATAGTCGGTTTCGGTGGAAAGCTGAAAATTAGTTGATACTCGATACTACGCTCATTGAGATCGTACTTTTGGGATATTTCCTCCGCAAGAAAAGATTGATTATGCTGAAATAATGCCCAATGAAGAAAGATCAATAATATTGAGATTCCCTAGAACCCGATTACTTTCTAGGACAAGTTGAACCAACTAAACTTCAAGAGGATACTTACCTATGAAACCTGATGCAAGCCTAAACTTAAGGACTTGTTTGCTTTGTTTGTATATGTTTATTTGTACATAAAACCATGACATCATACCATAGCATTTGCACTAACCATTTCAAGGACATTGGGATTTATCTTTGTCAATTTTGTAGGACATGGATTCCATTCGTAGAAAGACTATCTGAATCGGCTTTGTGAAAGTGCCTCCTCAAATCAAGGATTTAGAATCAAGGGTTCCCCATGATTCTTAGTTCACCAAGAAGTATGGTCGTATCATCAATTTGGCTACCTCAAATTTTGAAGAAAAATGATGGGGGTACTCTTTCAATTCTTTGACCCTAAACACCATTGCTTTACATTTCCTGATTACCAATTTGTGCCTACCATGAAGGAGTTTTATCAACTCTTAGAAGTGAATATTCTTGATCAATTACCCTTTAACGATATTGAGAAATACCCAAGACATGAGGATATTTCTTTAGCTTTACATTTGCAACGGTCCGACATTGTGGAAAATTGGGAAACAAGAAGTGGTGTTAAGGTTTTTCTAGCCAAGTTTCTATTTGAGAAGGATCAACTCTTTTGGGATGATATGGACTTGCAAGATTTTGAAGAGGTTTTGGCCCTTCTAATCTATGGGATGGTACTATTTCCTAACCCGGACCAACTCATAGATGTGAATGCGGTCATAGTTTTTCTATCTCGTAACCCGGTGCCTACCTTACTTGGAGATATTTTACATTCTTTTCGTACTCGCACTATGAAGAGAGGGAGGATGAGGTTCTTATGTGTTATACTCTTTTGTTGGCTAGGTGGTTTATTCCTCACCTTCCTCGATCAGTTTTGAAGAATGAACAAGGTATGAGTTGGTCTCAAAGGTTGATGTCACTCTCGCATTCAAATATCCATTGGTGTTCTCGATCTTTAGAGGATGTCACCATCATTGATTATTCTGGGGAATTCCCTAATGTCCCTCTCTTTGGCATTATGGGAGGTATCACCTATAATCCTTGTTTGGCTCTATGACAATTTGGATATGCTTGGAGGGATGGCCCTCATGATGCGCTTGTTCAAGGAATTATATTTGACTATAAGAACGATGTCCAAGGTTATCATCAAAGATTTGTACGAGATTGGGGCATGGTGAACAAAGTTGATAGCAAATCTTTGGGGCATAATAACTCCATTCCATTGGAGCCTTATCTCAAGTGGGTGCGAGCTCGCGCACAAATCCTCATGATGCAGTATCCTGCCATCTTACCTATCATCATGGAGCCTATTACCGAAGGAGATGTTCCCTACACTATTCTTCATCCTGACATGCCTACTACTCTCGAGGAGTTGAAAAGGTCATGGATTTAACTAAAAGGGGAGTGAGACACCTTTGAAACTCAATTCTTCGCAAGTGAGAAGAAGGTTTTGGAGCTCACAAGATAACTTCATGGAGAGCAAAGTTTGAATGCCTATATTGCACCAAAAAGGATGCGCTCATGGGAAACTTGAGTCCTTTTGTTTTAGGAGTTTATTCTGTATTATTTTTGCTTCTTCCATTGTAAGCCCAAGAGGCATGTTTTTTGTAACCATTTAAACTTATTAATACAATTAATGTTTATTTCTTCTTTGTTTAAACAAATTTAAATCTTAAAGGTCCTTGAAAATATTTGCATTCACATTACATGCATCATAACATAAGCAGGTTTTCTGACACAGGTTTCCTCATCTTTCTACTGTTTATTTCAATAAGATGGATCTCGAGCAGTGTGAAGGACTTACAGACACAAAATTCTCAATTTCAAGAAACCTTTCTCCACTTGGCCAAAGGGCAGCAAAAACTGATGTCACTCCTAGTGGCAAAGAAAAAGACCAAGAAGAAGGCTTTGATCAACATGGGGAAAGATTCAAGGGCCCCGTTCGACAAGTTCAAGTGGTAGAAGACTCCTCCGAGGAGGATGAGAATCAGGATGAAGATGCAAGGAGCACCCGTGCTGGGGGTGGTAATAATCCAGTCTTTGAGGATGAGGACTTTTTTTACCAATAATATCCACCGGCTGAAGACAAGTATAAGCAACTGGAGGACAGATTGAAGGCTATGGAAGTTCAAGCTGTGCCTGGCCTAGATTTTGGTGATTTGGGTTTGGTTCCTGGGGTGGCAATCCCCTACAAATTCAAGATTCCAGTTTTTCCCAAGTACAATGGCGTTTCGTGACCAAAGCTTCACTTGAGGTCTTATGTCCGTAAAATTCAACCGCATACCACTAATAAGAAGTTGTGGGTGCATTTCTTTCAAGAGAGTCTGTCTAGGACTCAATTGGAGTGGTTTTACCATTTAGAGGGTTCCAACATCCATACCTGGGAAGACTTGGCCACCGCTTTCTATCGTCAATATCAGTACAATGCCGATCTGGCGCCAACTAGAGTGCAGTTACAAGGGATGACTATAGGTTCCAACGAAAGTTTCAAAGAATATGCACAAAAATAGAGAGACCTGGCAGGTAGGGTGAAACCACCATTGACTGACAGGGAATTAATAGATACGTTCATGGGAACATTAATTGGACCATTTTTCAACTTGTTAATTAGGAGCTCATCATTTGGTTTCACTGAGTTAATCTTAACTGGTGAAAGGGTCGAGAGCGGTATTAAAAGTGGAAAGATACCCATGACCTCTGCCTCTACATCAAATGCTGTGAAAAAATCGTTTATTGGCAAAAAAGGAGACTAATGATGTATATGGGTCAAGAAGTCGTGCTAGGAATGACCATCACCATTTTGTAGGGGTTGTATTAATTTCCAATCCAACTCCAACTCAACGACCTCATCAACAAAATAATCAACCAAGACCGGATGTTCAAAGAAGACAATTTACCAAGACCAATATGCAATTATCTCAAGCTCTGCAACACCTCTTAAAAGCTGACTTGGTGACTTTGCGAGATCCTCCTTCCAACCCTAACACTGCTTCTCCAAAATACAACCCCAACGCCAGATGTGCCTACCATTCGAATAGCCTCGAACATGACACAAATGATTGTTGGTCTCTCAAGAATAGAATCCAAGACCTCATTGACAACAAGACCATTGAATTTGATCCTCCTCCAACTCCAAATGTAATCACCTCACCTATGCCAAATCATAGCAAAGGTGTCAACGCTATTGAAGATACTGCTTTTGTTTCCTTTTCTGAGGACTTGACCACTCTGTTAAAGTTTGTTAAAAACAATTTGCTAAAGGCTGGAGTTTTCCTTGGTTGCCTTGAAGATTGTTGTTGATGTGCTGTGTAAACCAATGGCTGAAAAGAGGTGACCAACATCTAATGGACAACCATGAGATCCTATTTGAAAGAACTCCATCCGTAAAAAGTTTGACTGAAGTTATGCCTTAAGAAATTGAAAACATATCCATCATAACTATATCCAATAAACCTATTAGGATCACTTCAAAGGGTCCTATTAGGATTTCCAATGAACCAAAGATAGATCTATTGATAATTACCACATCTGGGCCAGTCCCTTATTCTTCCAATAAGGCGGTACCTTGGAATTATGGCGCTGAAGTATACTACTATGGTATTATACAAGACTCTTGGATTGGTAAAGACAAGACTGCTGATATTACCAACATTGTTGGCTCTAGCAAGGTGACAAGGACGGGGAGAATCTTCTCTCCTAACATTTCATTTCCAACCACCATAACTACACTTGTTCGCATTACTGTTGACAAACCTAGTACTGATGCTAGGGGCAAAGAAAAGATGATTGAGCCTGCCAGGATGGAGGAACCTGCCAAATACATTATTACTAAGGAACCCTCTACTCAAGAGATGGAGGAGATTTTGAATATTATAAGGAAAAGTGATTATAACATAGTAGAGCAGTTGGGGAAAACCCCCTTGTGATACGGTGGGAGAACTGACTTGAGGTTTTGCATTTTTATCGCAATTGTGCGGTTAGCAAGAGTCGCCACCAACTTTTCTTTTATCCAAAAGGAAAGGTAAAAAAGCACAGGAAAGACCTTTCGAGATTACTTCTCGGGCTCGGGGGGTAGATTATGAAAAGGGAAGGTATTAGCACCCTTTTCATCCATGGTTTTCGATGGGCTCTTAGTTACTCGCTAGATCACTTGCTTTTGTTTGAATGTGCTTGTGGTGTGGGTTTTTGAAGTATTTTGAAATATGTCTTTGCAATGGCCCTCGTCTCTATAAGAACGCGTACAAAGGGTGGTTTCGAAAAATAGTTCAAAGAGGTGTTTGTGTATTGTGTCTTTTGAAGGTGATTTTAAAAAGATGTTTTTGTAATGGTTCTCGTCTCTATAAGAACGTATACAAAATGTTTTTGTCTTTTGAAAAAAGGTTTTAATATGAAAGTATTGGTGTAAAATATTTGGTTGTGAGCAAGCGAGCAACTAAGAGCGAATCTATCTACTCGAAAGGTCTTAAATATTCTTTTCTTCCTCCTTTAGACGTTGCTATCTTACCATTGATTTGGTAAGAAGCCCATCGTTGGATGTGAAGGGACAAGCTTGGGATGTTTGTACAGTCATAGAAGGCAACTTGTGAGACGCTTTAGCAATTTTCGTAAGCGACTAGATCGTTTTACCGAAGGCAACATCGAGGGACATCAAGGGACTACGATCTTTTTTATCGAAGGGGCTTTGCTAAAGCGTCCCATATTCGAGGGACATGACTGTATTTCCGAAGCAACGAACGAGGTTACCCTAGAGGTGCGCGTGTGAAAAAGTATGTTTGTTTCAAGTTAATCTTGTTGAAATTAGATTATCTAGCGATTGATTTTATGTCTTGCCATGCACGCCTAATTTTTATACAGTATAAGGAAAATAGTAAATTACGGAAATTGAAATTATACGCTATTACAAAGCTTCAGGAATAGGGGTACAAATTAATGAATGGGGATGAGTCAAATGCGATTACCAAGTTCAAATAGCAAACAATACAACCAAATCGAATTTTAACAATTTAACTAGAATTATAAAAGTCTATGAAACAAAAATTAATTGACAAAGTATAAAAAATTTGGTATTTTTGTTTATGAGAAAATAAATTGATTTTTAAACATTTTTTAAATTGAAACTAAAGATTAACAAAATTAAATCTGAACTAAAAAAGTCATTTAAAGTAAATCTAAAACTAATTTAAAATTCTAAATAAAATTAACCTAAAACAAGCTAATTAAAATAAATTAATTCTAAAGTTTATTGACTAAATCTAAATTAAGTTAAATACAACTAAATAAAATTAACCTAAAACAAGATAATTAAAATAAATTCTAAAGTGTTTTGGTTAAACCTAAATTAAGTTAAATATAAACTAAAGAAAATTAACCTAAAACAAATTAATTAAAATAAATTAAACCTAAAATGTATTGATTAAACCTAAATTAATTTAAGTAACTAAAAAACAATTAACCTAAAACAATTTAATTAAAATAAATTAAACCTAAAGTGACCGTAAATTAGGTTAAGTATACACTAAAACAAAAAATTATCTCTCAAACTCTCAGTCTTCTCTCCTCCTCCAAACTTCCTCTCGACCAAAACGGCGCCTTCTTCCGGTAGACACTTTCTCTGGTTTAGTTAAATCGCTCCGAAGATTTATACTGATTCGCTCTCCAGTTAAATATTATTCAAGAGCTCTACTGGTTCATTTTAAATTGATCAATGATTTATCCTGATTCTGTTCCGGTAGACACTTTCTCTGGTTCAGTTAAATCGCTCCGAAGATTTAGACTGATTCACTCTCTAGTTAAAAATTATTCAAGACCTCTGCTGGTTCAGTTTAAATCGATCAATGATTTATCCTGATTCAGTTTCGATAGACACTTTCTCTGGTTCAGTTAAATTGCTCCGAAGATTTATACTGATTCGTTCTCCAGTTAAAGATTACAAAAGACATCTATTATTTCAATATAAATCGACCAAAGATTTATCTTGATACTTCTTCCAATTTCTCCCAACAGTTACTCTAGATGGAATTCGTAAGCCCATCTCCGAAAAATTCTTTATCACTTCTCTAAATGGCATCTTTAAGCTCATTCCCGACACAATCAACTAACACATCATCAAGTGCAAATTTATGGGCACTTTAGTATTCAATCATCTTCCATCTTCAAGTCCCGAATGGCAGATCCGCCAATCTAACTCTTTAGGTTTAAGAAGATTGAACAGGGGAAGCTGTTGTACCCCAAAATTTTCTCTCTCTTTTCTCAAGATATTTTTCACAAATATCTTCAATTGTTCAAGCTTGCACAAGTATTAATTAGGTCAAGCCATCTCCTCAATACTAATACTTCAAATTAGAGTTTGAATTTTCACAAATATAATTGGACTTATAATACTCCAAATGACTTTTATGGATCATTATGGAGTCTCAAGATTAATCATGTCAAGTTTCAAGTCTTGGATCACAAAATTGCTCAGTCAATTGATCAGATGACCTAAAATCAGCTGTATTGGTAAAAAGTCAATTATGGTCAATTTACAGTCAAACTTCAAGATTTTGAACCAATATCAACATTTTGAAGTCATATATATCAATTGATCAACTTCGGATCACAATTCCCCAAGAAAAAATGTTCAAATCATCAAAAGGGCAAAATGGTCAAAATTAGGGTTTTGATTGTACTTGATTGATCAAGGGTTTTTGACTTAATACATGATCTAATGGCTTAAAGAACAATCTCAAGGATTAAAATACAACATGTTGACCTAATTTCATGGCTCAAAACATTTCTTTAGATCAATTGATTGATAGTTGAAATTCAGTCAACTGATGAAAAGTCAACTGATACACCAAAAGTCAAACTTTGACTTTTTGATCAAATTTGAGTTTCAAAGATCACATTTCATCAATACATGTAAAAATATGAAGCTCGGTCACCAAGAAATCAAGAAAGTCAAAAGTCATTTTGAAAAGTCAAAATTTTCAAGACTTAGAAAATTTTGTGTTTTGCCTTATTTTTTTCATTACTTTATGCCAAATTTTCATAAGGCAAAAAGTCATGAAAAAAATAAGGCAAAACACAAAATTTTCACCAAGACTTAGAAAGTTATAGATCTTGATGAGATATACAACTTTTCTTTACTGATCAAGTTCTATAAATGCTTGGATTTTGAATTATGAATCCATAAAGTCATGCACTTTTTCTTAAACACTTGGCGAAAATTTGACCTAGTTTAGGCAGATTTTTGGCCTAACTTCTTGGTCAATTTTCACCAAGATCCAAGATTAATTTGTCAAAATGTCCAACATGAAAGTTGTAGATAATGTTCCAAGCTTTTCAAAATGTCCAAGAACTTACTGAGATCATTTTTATCTAAGAGAATCGAAGAGATGAAGTTAGGGTTTCAAACTTGAATTATAAGTCATTTTTGTGATGAACACATAATCAAATCTCAAACCATGTTGTATAATCTTTTCTTTTCAGGCCTCAAACTTGTGTTTAACTCCATAATTAATAGTTTACACAACTTATTGAGCCATTATCCAGTTTATTCAAGCATTATCCAATCCAATTTGTCATTTTGGGAAGAAAGTAACCATGCCATTCTTGAAAAGTGACTTTATACACGATGTCAACTCTCCTTGAGCCCATACATTGTTGCTTCTGATTTCAAAACATTTCAAAGCAAGAAGAAACATATTTATAACCTGTTAACCACCCTACAAGCCCTTGTATTTCATATTGAAACTATGCATTTCATGTTTGCTTCAAAATCAAGTCACATAGTCATAACATGTGATTCCTTGTTTCTGATCACTAGAGCCTTCAAAACCTTTCCTCTATAAGTAGAGGAGACATTTGCAACCTAACACACGAATTGATAAGCCTGAAAACTCCCTCGAACTCCCTCAAGCCAGAAATTGCCTCAAAACACCATTGTTGTGTAATTTTTGACTTTGTACATCAAACTTCCATTCCACTCGTGTGTTTCTTGGCCAAATAATTTCCAAATCTTCCTCACTTCATATAGAAACCATCTCAATACCTGTTACACTTCTGTAACACCTCCATCATCATCTTCCATTTTCAAAAATAGAGGTCTGCACTTGGACTTCTCTAGTACATTTCAAGCACTCTCAGCTCAAAGTAACTATTGGAATAGCTTCCCGGAAGTTCAAGGAAGCTAACCAAATCATTGCAGCACCTTGAAAAGAGCTCTAACTCAAAACACGAAACCCATGTTTTTTAGGTAAGTTTTCTGATTTTCAATCTCTTCATATAGGCATTGTTAGCTTTCCATTTTCAAAGATAAAATGTAAACATCATTACCCTGAAGCTAACCATGTCCTTAGAATTCATTTATATTTCTTGAGTAGTGAGAATTTTAAGTTTGAACTTTCTGAAAAAATTAGGTTAGATTTGGTACCACTCAAAATTCAATGTCATATTTGATTTATAGTTTTAGTTATTTACATTTCTGGAACCATGATGAAAAATGGAGCAACTTTCATGTTTACAGTTTTAATGTTTGTTGAGAAATGAGAAAGTTATAGGATTCAAAAATGGTGAAGAAGGTCTGGCGCGAGGAAGAAGAAGATACAGGCCTAGGATTGGTTTTGTAATATAATATGTTGGTTTCATGTTAATAAACAGATGTATAGCCACCCCAATGATAGAGAGCGCGCGCGTTATTGCCAAGGGTCTGGGTTCGAGCCCCAGTGCTGCCCTTTTGTTTTGTTTTTCTAATATTTTTGTTCCATCTTTGTCAAACAGCACGCCTGGGCCTCATCCATTGGGCCTTCATCATTTTTGCTCAGCTTCACCCCTATTTCCTTTTTTTTTTGTGCAGTCCATTTGCTTGTTTTTATTTTATTTCTTTATGATTACCAAAAATGCATGGGCCTAACACTCAAACAAATCTGCTTTTTTTCTACTAAACCACCCAGTTCAATTTTACACCCTCCTGACTTTTATTTTATTTTTCTATTTTATTTTATTTTCTTTATTTTTATTATTTTTAATATTATTATCATTATCATTTTTATTAATAAAAAACTAAAAAAATATATCTTTATTTATTATTTATATATTAATATACTTGTATTTTATTTCTTTTAAGACAAAAGACCAAAAATATTTTCCTAACAAATTTAATTTCTTTTCTTAAATTTAAATAAATATTAGACTTAAATTTAGTTTATTTTATTTTAATTAAAATTAATTAGAACCTAGGAATTTAATTAATTTTTTCTATTCACTTTAGTTTGATTAATTAAATTAAAACCTTTTCATAAAGCCCCTAAAAGAAGAAAAAAAAACTTGTTTTCTTAATCAAATCTAATTTCTTTTCTATCTTAGGTTTAATTTTCTTAAATTAATTATCTTCTTTTAATTTAACTAAATTAAAACCTTTTATAAAATTTAAACAAAAACAATTCAATTCTCTTTTCTTTCCACATCACCTTCATATCCTTATCTTTATATTTTGGTACATTATTTATTCATTCAATATGGTTGTAATAGTAACTTAAGTTTTAATTATTTGTCATCCCCTCATTTGTAAATTTGTACCCCCATTCTGCAAATGATGTAATAGCGTAGAATTTTACATTTTTCTCATTTTACCGCTTTCAATATAAATGCTAGTAATTAGGGTTTGTATAGTAAGACATAAAATCATAAATGTTACCTTCATAAATGTATGGTAAGATATAGCCCCTCGATGACCCTTCAAATGTTGCCTTCATAAATGATCTTAGACCCTTACAAAATTGCTAAGGTATCCAACAATGTTGTTTTCTATGACTATACGACGACCCACGCCTGTCCTTTCACATTCAATGATAGGGCTTCTTATCAATCAATGGTAAGATAGCAATATCTAAAGGAGGAGGAAAAGAACTAAGACTTTTTGAGTAGGTTGAACATTCATAGTTGCTCGCTCACAACCATCATCAAAACATCTTTCAAAACACACCAACATTTTCAAATGAAATATTTTCAAAAGTCAACACTTTGTATACATTCTTATAGAGACGATAATCATTACAAAGTTCGCCTAAATGAAGACAATTTTCAAAAATAATTTCAAAACCAATCACAAATACATTTCAAGAAAAGCATTTTCAAAGTGAGCTAACAACTAAGAGCCCGTAGATAACTACAGATGAAAAGGGTGCTAACACCTTCCCTTTTCATAACCTACCCTCCGAACTCAAGAAAATTCTCAAAAGGTTTTTTCTGTTGTTTTCACCCTTTCCTTTATTAGATAAAAGAAAATTCGGTAGGAACTCTTGCTATCCGCAACAATTGCGATAAAATGAAAAACACTCAAGTCAGTTCTCCCACTGTATTACAGGTTCTCATGTACATCTGGACCCTATGTCCCGGTGATAAGTGAAAATTGTAGTTATTTTTGTATATATTTTTTGTTTCACTTATCGACTCTTTGTTATTAATATCATTGAATAAACTCGACTTTTGTAAATACGTTTAGTTTGTGTTTATTTGTGATTTTGTGTACATGGTGTACCGTTTGATGTTTTTCATTCATTTTGTAGGTATTTGTTGCATTTTGGAGCATTGAGGAATAAAGTGTCGAAGGCATAACTCCGGGTGCACATTTTCAGAATAAAAGACTAGTTTTGAGACGTTTTGCCCATGAGAGCCCGCTTAGCACGCAGAGGGCCGCTAAGCGCGAGTATGCTCAGTGCATTTTGTAGGGCATTGCTTACATTTTTATATTTTGGCATAAGCATTGTTTTGGAGCCCGCTTAGCGCGGATAGCACACTTAACGTGGTTTAGGTCAGTTTAATATGTAAATATCGCGCACCCCGCTTAGTGCAGTGAGCCCGCTAAGCGCGCTCTGCTGAGATTTATTTTATAACTTCATTTTTTGTGATGGTTTTGGGGAATTTTTTGCTCCCAACTCCATCAACCTCCAATTTTGTTAGGATTAACTTAGATAATAACCATGTAGCTTGCATACAGATGATCCGGGATGGATTGCTCTTTGATTGGTGCAGAGAAACTGGTAGATCTGTGGTTCATTTCTCTTTTTCTTTGTGGATTCTCTTTTGGTTGGGTTTGTATATGTATTTAATTTGATCTTATGTATATTTTTCACCCTTGGCGTTATATAAAACTTGCTTTACAAATCTTTGTTGATTGGTATCCTTGATTTTTGCTCTGTTCTAGAGATTTTAGTTGCTATAGATATATACTGCTTGGTTTCTTATCTTGGATTCTTATTCCTGGATAGAAAAGGATCATCCCGCCCTTGAAATATGCCCCTCCAATCAAACCAGGGGAACAACGCAACAATCTAACAGAGCTCTCTTAATAGGGCTCTCCTGATAGAGCTCCCCTAACCGAGCGCTCTCAATAGGAATCTTCTAATAGAGTTCGCCCGAACAGGGCACGCCCGAACAGGGCTCGCCCACACAGGGCTCACCCATCTAGGGCATGCTCACAGAGCTGGCCAGGATAGAGCTAGCCCAGCAATATCCTCATTCAGTATGGTAAATGCCCATTATGACACATAAGGGACAAGGAAATCGTGATGGTAATTATCATGAATGATATTTATTGAATTAGAAGAGACTAAGAGACATTTAGGTTTAATCGTGTGTGTTGAAAAGTACTACAGAGACTTTATTATATATAAAGAGATTACAACTAATGCTATGATATGGTTGATGTGGGACTATTCTACATACAAATATTCTTAACATTATATATATATACAAATATCAACACTCCCCCTCGAGCTTGAGTATATAAGTCAAATGCACCAAAATTGCCACATATATAATTAGTTATGGGACTTCGCAGAGATTTTGTAAACACATCTGCCAATTGATCATTCGAGTTGACAAAGCTTGTGGTAATGTCGCCTGACTCGATCTTCTCTCTGACAAAGTGATAGTCAATCTCAATATATTTGGTCCGCTCATGGAAGACCGGACTTGAAGCAATGTGCAATGCATCTTGATTATCACAAATAAGTGTCATTGGTCTTGCTTCTTTAATTTTAAGTTCCTTGAGCAACTATTTTAACCAAACAAGTTCACATGTTGCCATCTCCATGGCTCTATACTTTTCCTTGGCGCTTGATCTTGCAACTGCATTTTGTTTCTTACTTTTTCAAGATATAAGGTTTCCTCCAACAAGTACACAATACTCAGAGGTGGATCATTTATCAATTGGTGATCCTGCCCAATCAGCATCCGAGTATCCAACTATCTGAGTATGTCCTTTATCTTTATACACTAAACCTTTTCCTGGAGCATATTTGATGTATCTCAGAATATGGATAACAACATCCATGTGTTTCTCACAAGGGGAATTTAGGAACTGACTTACCATACTGACTGCAAAAGAAATGTTTGAACGAGTGATTGTGAGATGATTCAACTTTCCAACCAATCTTCTATACCTTCCAGAGACTGATAGAGGCTCCCCCTGATTGGGTAGTAGTTTGACACTTGTATCCATAGGAGTATCAGCTGGTTTAGCGTTCAACAAACTTGTTTCTTCCAAAATATCCATAGCATATTTCCGCTGAGAAATCACCAAACCATCTTTAGATTGGGCTACCTCAATACCCAAGAAATACTGGAGTTTACCAAGATCTTTTGTCTGAAATTGATTCGAGAGATGTTGTTTCAACTGGAGTATTCCCTGCTCATCACTACCAGTTATGACAATATCATCTACATACACAATAAGATAAATACACCCTTGGGCTGAGTGATGATAATAGACGGAATGGTCAGGTTCACTACAAACTATACCAAATTTTTGTACTACAGTGTTGAATCTGCCAAACCAAGCTCTCGAAGATTTATTAAGACCATAAAGAGACTTGTGTAACCTATAAACCATATTCGATGACTCCCCCTGAGCAACAAACCCAGGTGGTTGCTCCATATATACTTCCTCTTCAAGATCACCATGTAAAAATGCATTTTTGATGTCAAGTTGATGGAGAGGCCAATGTTGAATGGCTGCAATGGCTAGAAGAAGTCTAACATATGCCATCTTGGCTACAGGCGAGAAGGTATCATTATAATCCAATCCAAAAATCTGAGTGTATCCTTTGGCTACCAAGCGAGATTTAAATCAATCAATCTTACCATATTGACCAACTTTCACTGTATAAAGCCAACGACAACCTACTAAAGATTTCCAAGGGGGTAGAGGAACCAGTTCCCAGGTACCACTGCTTTGAAGAGCACACATTTCATCAATCATTGCTTGCCCCCACTCAGGGTGAGATAATGCTTCACCTGGAGTGTTAGGAATAGAAACAGAAGACAAATAAGTATACTGCAAAGGGGAAAGACGGTGATAACATAAATCAATATAATATGGAGAAGGATTTCGTGTTTGATGTATACCTTTTTGAAGGGTAATCGGAAGATCAGAATCAGGTTGCAGGATCAAATCCGATGATGGCGAGAGCGTCAGAGGAGAGTCTGCAATGACCTCAGGGACATGTACGACCTCAGGGACAGGTACGACAGATGTTGGTTAACGATGTTGATATGTTTTAAGTGGACGAGAAGTCAGGGGGTTAACCGTAGGATTATCTAGTGGGCCGGGTTCCCTAGAATGATAGGGGATAATAACATATGGGACTCCCGGAAGAGGTTTGAGAGTACTCTCCTGAAAGGGTTCTGGAGTTACTTGGCTAGACTCGAAATATGGAACACACTCGAAGAAGGTGACATTGATTGACATGAGGTATCGTTATAGGGTATGTGAATATAAATGATAACCTTTTTGGAATCAATGATAACCAAGAAAAACACACTTTAGTGATCGAGCTGATAGTTTATCAAGACCAGGAGAGAGATTTTGTACAAAAAATGTAGACCCGAAGACTCGGGGAGGAATTGGGTGAAGGAGGGAATGGGGAAAAAGGATTTAATGAGGGATTTTATTGTTAAGGACAGATGATGGCATGCGATTTATAAGGTAACATTCTGTTATCACATCTTCTCCCCAAAACCAAATTACCATGGAGAAGTAGGGCCCGAGTGGTTTCTACAAGATGCCGATTTTTGCGTTCGGCTACCTCGTTTTGTTGAGGTGTATGAGGACAAGATGTTTGGTGGATAATATCATTATTGGATATAAAAGTTTGAAATTGTTGGGATAAATATTCACGAGCATTATCACTTCTTAAGGTACGAATAGACACACCAAAGTGAGTTTTTATTTCTTTATAAAATTTTTCAAAAATAGAAAATAATTCTGATATATTTTTCATTAAAAATAACCACGTGCAACGTTAAAAATAATCAATAAAGGTGACAAAATACCTAGACTCAAGAGTAGAGATAATACGTGAGGGACCCCAAACATCGGAGTGAACTAAAGCAAAAGGGGGTGAAGCTCATTTATTGACTCGATTGGGAAATTGACTACAGGTGTGTTTCCCTAACTGACACGACTCACAATGTAAATTAGATACTTTCGATAAACTTGGCACCAACTTTTGTAATTTGGGAAGACGATGATAACCTAACTGAGCATGGATTGTGAGTGGAGAATCTTTGATTAAGCATGTCTGAGATGACACTGAGAGGTAATAAAGGCCTTGAGACTCACATTCGACGCCAATTGTCCTTCCCGAACTCGAATCCTACAGGGTAACATTACTATTAGTGAAGGTGACAATAAAATCAAGAGAAAGATTTAAACGACTGACTGAAAGAAAATTAAATGGACAATTAGGTACATAGAGAACAGAAGTAACAGAGAGAGAAGGTAGAATTTAAACAGTACCAATTCCTTCGGATTGGGTTTGAGAACCATTGGCAGAAGTTATTGTAGGTAATAAATCGTAGGTAGAGAGGGAAGAGAAAAGATTTTTATTACCAGTAACATGATCAGACGTACCAGAATCAAGGACCCAAGGTCCAAGGGAAGATGATTGAGAGAAGCAAACTGAATTACCAGTGTGTGTGCAACCAAAACAGTAGAATCTTAGTTCTGATAATTCAGATACGACTTGAGGAAATCATGGTAGTTTGGTGTAAAGTTATGAGGAGTAGCCATGAGTATCGGATTTGGAAAAGTTGCACGGTTGCGAGTGCGGTGGTGTTAAAATTGTCGGAATCGATCGGATCAAATGAGGTGCTTTTTCCGATAGGGTTAGTTTGCCAGAAGGTCGCCATGATTTATAGCGGTGGATGGCGGCAGCAGTCCGGTGGTTACCAGAGAATTTTGGAAAGTGGGAGGCAAACCGGAGTGATGACACGGTTTGCAAAAAAAAATTGTCACCGGAAGACAGTGGGTCAACCGGGTAAAACACAATGAAGAATTGTCTCTTAGTAGACTCTAGATACCATATTGAATTATAAGAGACTAATAGACATTTAGGTTTAACCGTGTGTGCTGAAAAGCACTATAGAGACTTTATTATATATAGAGAGATTACAACTAATGCTATGATATAGTCGATGTGGGACTATTCTACATACAAATATTCTTAACACTATATATGTATACAAATATCAATAATATTCATGACCTTCTACATATGATACACGATAAATAGACAAGCTTCAGGAAGGAAAAGGGATCCCCCCATCTAACACACAATACGCCCCAAATATAATATGGCCTCTCCCAGCTAGCTTCGCGGAGGTTATCAATATTGTTCTACTAGAACATATGGCGCCCACCGTGGGGGGAGGTTAAACTCTCCCGAGACTCAAGTTTTGATTCCTTGTGACGATATATGTGACACTAATATTGTAATCAACGACAAGAGCAAAGGTTTTGATCAGGGAGTAAGTTATAGGAATATTGTCATTTATCAACTGATTCTACATTTCTAATTCATTCAAATTATTACTGTTACTATTAATAACAAAATATGTGATGAATAAGATAAAATGCAATTATGAAAATAGAGCACACAGGGATCGTCCGAACCGGGCTCGACCATATAAGGATCATCCCTAGAGGGCTCATCCACAAAGATTTCATTCACAAAGGGCTCGTCCACAAATGGTTGGTCCATAGAGGATTCGTCCATAAAGAACTTGTCCACAAAGGGCTCGTCCACAGAGAGCTCATCCACATAAGGCTCGTCCACAGAGGGCTCTTCTACAGAGGGTTCACCCACAGAGGTTTCATCCACAGAGGGCTCGCCAATGAAGGGCTAGCCCGCGAACAGATAAGTTAAGTGATGATTTCAGTGCATATATTTTTCTTGGGAGGCTAGAATTACAATGCATATTATGTAATAATGATTTCTATAAAGGCAATGTGCATGTTAAATGACTAAACGCTAATATTCCACTGGCTTCTATTATGAATGCTAGTAAATTTCATAACCGTTCTAAAATGTCAGAAGTGCAAATTTCATAATTGGTAAATACTCTTTTAAAATGGATGTAAAGCCTTTACATGTTCTTATTGTTGGTGGATAGTCACGAAGTATATGTCATTTTGATTAATAGAAGATGATCATTAATTGTATATTCGAATGTAATATGTTATTTCATGTTTCATATACTTTTTTATGAGTTCAGACAACAGGTGTGTCATATGCTGATGATTATGATGGCTAACAAGGAGTTCGAGTTGATTAATGCACAAGATGATAAACGAATAACATAATTATGAAGGATTTGTCCGAGTTGTTATGCAAAAAGTTAAAAAAACATCAACTCACCTGCATGGAGGTGAAACGTGTCGGGCTGCAACTCGAGTGTTAAAATAGAGACTAGAAGAACCTCATATTGGAAACATCAAACGAGATCGACGACCAGATCAAAGGATTAAACATATATGAGTTAGATGTTTTAATTAAATATTACGTTTATTGTTGGACAATGCGAGTTATAGTCTCTGCCACTTTGTAATCATTTTAAAGTACTATTTAGAGCTTACTTTAAGCAACGGGTGTCACTCATTTCCCTTGCGTGGGCAGGAGGCATCTCCTCTTTATAAAATTGTAAAGATTAGTCAGGATGTTCACCGGATGTCAGAAAATTCGATGTCTTGCCAAATTGGATGAATTATCATGGAGAAGCTGGTGCACGCTATGGACAAAAGAAACTAGAATGACACACAAATCGAAAATCATTGAGGATAAAATTGAGTCAGCTCACCCGAGAAAGAATCTGACATCGAGCTCAGTATATTATCATAATAATATTACTAATAATCGATTATATTTTCTCTGAAGCTTGGATATATACACTGACTCTCCAACAAAAGCAAGGGCAAGAACATTGAAGACATTGAAGACCTCCACTGAGAAACAGACAGTCACCCCAAGCGGGCTTTGAACCAAAAAAGTCACCTCCAGGAAGGCTTTGAACCTGGTCATCCTTAAGCGGACTCTAAACCAAACTTTAAAGGTCAATCACAAGCGAGCTATGAACCAAAAAGGTCACCCCCAGACAGACTCTGAATATGTTCACCCCCAAGCGGGTTCTGAACCAAACTTTAATGGTCACCCCTAAACGGGCTCTAAGCCAAAAAGATCACTCCCAAGTGGACTCTGAACCAAAAAGGTCATCCTTAAGCGGACTCTGAACCTGATCATCCCAAGTGGATTCTAAATTAAATTTTAAAAGTCACCCCCAAGCAAACTCTAAACCAAAAAAATCACCCCAGACATGCTCTGAACCTGACCACCCCCAAGTAGACTCTGAATCGAACTTTAAACGTCACCCCCAAGACTCGACCACATAGAGAGACCACCAAGTGGGCCAACAAGAGTCCGGCCGCGAGGAGACTTGTCTGCTTACTTTTTTATTTACTTATTTTTTATTTTTTTAATATATTAAAAAACTTTTTTTTATTACAATTAGACTTTTCATTTATTTTTTAAAACAATTTTTATAAAATATCATTTTAACAAAAATTATTTTAAAAAGTATTTCATATATTCATAAATAAATAAATATATAAATAAAACTATTAAGAATTAAATCTACTATATTTAACTAAAAAAATGGGTTTCCAATAGAACAAATTAAATAAATAGGTGCAGCGGACTTTGACGGCGACGGATTTTGACAAAACAGATTTTAAAGGACGACGGTCTTTAACGAGACGAATTTTAATAGACGCGGATCTAAAATCTAAACTCAACCCATTACTTTTTAATGAATATATAGACCAACTCGACGAACCACGACCTATTTTACCACTCTATTAAATATATTATTTTAATCTAATAAAAATTATATTGTGATGAAATAATAAAATTTTATATTATTATAAAATGAAATAAATAATTTTTCATAATAATTATTTTGTTTTACCACCCTATTAAATATATTATTTTAATCTAATAAAAACAATATTGTGATGAAATAATAAAATTTTATATTATTATAAAATAAAATAAAATAATTTTTCTTAATAATCATTTTTAATTTTCTCTCCTCGAAGCTTTATTATTAATGACACATAATTAAATGTATTATTACCTCAATCTTTAATTATAAAAAAAAAAAATTGAACTTTTCTTAGATCCTCTTCAACTTTTAAAATAATTAATAAATTTAATATTAAATTTTTTATTTTAATTTCAACAATTTTCTAAGTAATCTTATATTTAGAAACGGGATAGTATCTATTATATCTATTATGATTTATAATTTTTAAGGAGGGATAATATCTACATATTTTGATTCGTGTGTTTATAAGTGCGCATATATATATATATATATATATATATATATATATATATATATATATATATATATATATATATATATATATATATATATATATATTATAAAATGAAAAAAAAAGTTAAATTTAATCTCAAATAACGAGTACTGAGTTGGATTACAAGACAAAATGAGGTGTATCAAACATGTCTCCACAACCACAAAACAGTTGTCTATGTGTTAATTCCCTCACCACAAAAACTATATTACATTTAACTACTACCGAAAAAGAAAAACCAAAACAAAAAAACAGAGGAAAAACAGAGCATGAAAAATACACGACAGCTTCATAGAATTTCCTCTGTTCCATTCTTCACCCAACGAGAATCACGATGATCATTAACAACACTTCATCCTATGTACACGGTCTCTCAAAATCCCGTTGAACAAAGCGATTCTATTCGCCGGAATTCCACGACTTTTCGACGTTTCACTTCTGCAGTTGCTACTATATACTCTGTTTCGCTTCCTCTGTTTCTCTTTCCTTACAACTTGACTCTTCCTTTCTCTTTCTTCTTTAACACTTTCTTCAAATCTAACTTTCTTCTTACTCCTTTTCGTATTCATCTTTCTCTCCTTTTTCTTTTCCTCTGAGGAAAAACAACATACAGTATATAGTAAGAAAAGAACTAAGAAGTTGTTCTTGACATAGTAAGATGAATGAAAAAAATGGGTGGTGGTGATTTACCTGAATACAAACAAGAACGCAGAACGTGGTTTCCTTGAATTTGAAATGATGGGTTATTCTTTTGTTTCGAGAAAACAAGATAAAGCATGGTGCTTGAGACAACCATGGCAGTAGTGAAAACAAGACCCTGTGAAAAAGAAGTCATTTTTTGTTGAAGGATTGAGTTAAGTTGAGTTGAGTTGAGTTGACCAGAGAAGAAGAGGATGAGTTGAATAAATATATAGAGGTGGATGAGATTGCTTCATGAAAAAAGATAAAAATAATCATTATAAAATTGTATAAATAAATAATAAATTGTGGTGACTGGTGAGTTAGAGGATATATGTGGTTCTAGATTTCTCTGATGGCGATTGATCCAATTTGGGAATGAAAAGGATAAGAGATTTGATGGTGGGTCGGTGTATTGTATGTATGAAGTGTTCGGTTTCGATTTTGCCTTGTTAAGTACAAGAAGAAGTTGGAAAGTGTTGGAGTTATGATATCCTCTTAGTTAACTTAAGTAGGACATATCAATTAAACTATTTCACTCATCTTATTTTTAAAATATTCTAATTACAGAATTCAAATATATTATAAACTCAATAAATGTGCATTTAAAAAAAATATTTTATTAAGTTTGATGTAAATAAGAAGGGAAATATTTTATACGGCTATATAAAGGATTTTAAATTAACTTTTTTTTCATGATCAAAAATAAATAAAAAGGTTTTTCCTTTTTAAGTTTTAGACGTTATTTTTCATTTCGCGCGTGTTATTTTCTTTCACTATTTTTCATATTATTGTAACTGTTTATTGGATGTAATAGCATAATTAAGACTTTGTTTTACTGCTTTATTTCCCTCAAGTTTTTGGACATGTAATTAATCTCCCTCCCCGAAGTCTTGTAATAATTTAGGATTTACATTTTCGCACTTTTAATTACTGTAAACTATTAACTATCTAGATGCATGACTAATAGGATTGTATGACAGAAACATAAAATCAAATGCTAGCAAATCTAACACAAGACAAAAATAACTGAATACAACACACTCTCACATATACACCTCCAGGGTATCCCACTTTGGTTGCCTTCGAAAAAAAAGTCACATCTCTCAAAACGTGAGAGACTTTAGTGGTTGTCCTCCAGTTTAAAGATCATAAGTCCCTCGATGACCCTCTCGACGTTGCCTCGTAAAAATGATCTTAAAATTCTAGGATAATTACTAAAGTTTCTTGGGCCTAGTTGCCTTTGTGACTGTATAAATGTCCATTCGAATGTCCCTCAAACATCCAAAGACTAGGGCTACCTACTCACTAATAGTAGGATAGCAATGTCTAAAGGAAAAGAGGAAAAGAAAAACCCTTTTGAGTAAAGTAGATAATTCCTAGATGATATGCTCAAACAACTTAAAACACTTTTTCACACCTCACACTTTCAAAAACATTTTCAAAATGCTTTATCAACACTCTTGAGGACTGATACAAGAGTTATCATAAAAGCAAGTTGCCTTACTATTGGCATTTCAAAAATACTTTTCAAAACACAAAGCACAAGGTATTTCAAAATGAGCTAAGCATCTAATAGCCCGTAGAAAACTACGGATGGAAAGGGTGATATCACTTTTTCTTTCCATAATCTACCCCCTTACTCAGAAAACTCTCAAAAGGTATTTTTCTGTTCTTTTCACCCTTTCCTTTGTTGGATAAAAGAAAACTCGGTGGCGACTCTTGTTTACCGCAACATTTGCGAACACAAACGCAAAACCAGTATAACAATCGGTTCTGCCACCGTATCACACCTTTTTATTTACCCAATCGCAGTTGCGGGGGATCAGACCATAGTCCGTCCTACCAGGTTCGGCACTAGAAACCTCTGAACTAATTGACAACGGGTTGTTTTATTATATATTTTGTAGGTTCCACAATCGTTGAGTTAAGTGACCGGGTGAGGGTCACCTAACTTAATAGGTGCATTCCCTATTTTTTATATTATATTAAGACATGTAATTTTAGAATTTTTGGGATCATTCACTTATATTCATCGACTCCCTACGTAGTTTGTGCTTATGATGGTGCTGACTGCTATAAACTACTCGGGGCTACTTTAAAACTCAAACTTAAGGTTTCGGCATAATAGGTACTCAGACTGGTCATGCATAATTTGGGGATTTAGGGTGTCAGAACGGTACTGGTTTTGTTGAATCTTTCTCAAATCGTTCTAACTTAGCCTATGTGCAAAACAACCTATATACTCTTAAAGGGTCGTATCATGCATCAAACCAAAAAAAATTGTTATGGTCCAAGAAAATGGGGGAATCGATTAATAGCGGAAAAACATACATAAGTACTCGATGGTATATGAATTTGACTTGACTACATAGGAAATGAAATTAAAACTACCTAGGGACAATGAAACTAAAAACAGTAAAGTTGTCTCCCCCACACTTAAATCGGACATTGTCCCCAATATTTCAAAATAAGGTGAAAAAGAAAGGCATAATCCTGGAATGTATGTGTGATACGGTGGCAGAACCGACTGTTATACTGGTTTTACATTTGTATTCGCAAATGTTGCGGTGAGCAAGAGTCGCCACCGACTTTTCTTTTATCCAACAAAGGAAAGGGTGAAAAGAACAGAAAAAGACCTTTTCGAGAATTTTCTGAGTAAGGGGATAGATTATGGAAAGGGAAGGTGTTAGCACCCTTTCCATCCGTAGTTATCCACAGGCTCTTAGATGCTTAGCTCATTTTAAAAGTACCTTGTGCTTTGTGTGTTTTAAAAAAATGTTTTGAAATGCCTTAGTGCGGCGATTTGCTTTGCGTTAACTCTTGTATCAGTCCTCAAGAGTGTTGACGAAGCAAATTTTTTTGAGAGTTGTTTTTGAAATATGTAAGTGTAAAAAGTTTATTTTATTTGAGCAAGCATCTAACAGCTATCTACTTGTACTCGAAAATGTTTGTTCTTTTCCTCCTATCCTTTAGACAATGTTATCCTACTATTAATGAGTAACTAGCCCTATCATTGGATGTATGAGGGGCATTCGAAGGGACATTTTATAGTCACAAAGGCAACTGGGCAAGAAGCTTTAGTAACCACCCTAAGGTTCTAAGATCATATTTTTACCGAGGCAACGTCGAGCGGGTCATCGAGGGACTTATGATCTTTTTGAACCAGAGGGTAGCCACTAAAACCTCTCACGTTTCGAGAATTGTGACTATTTATCGAAGGCAACCGAAGTGGGATATCCTAGAGGTGTATATGTGCAATTGATTCAATTCAATTTATTTATCTTTGTTATTAGGTTTTCTAACGTTTTGCTTTTAGTCTTTCTATACAAGCCTAGTTACTAGCAATTAATATTTTGCAGAAATTTAAAGTGCGGGAATCGTAAATCCTACGCTATTACAATGCTTCGGGGAGGGGGTATTTACATGTTCAAATGGGGGGAAATAAAGAAATCGATAAAGTCCTATTTTAATTTATTACATCCCATCAGCAGATACAAAATTATGAAAAAGAAAAATAGAAAGGAAATATTAAACGCGCGCGAATTGGGAAAAATACGTCTAAAACCCTAAAAATTTCTAAGTAAACAAGAAAATCTATTTGGTTGTTTTTGTTTAATTTTGATTAAGAAAAATAAATTTAATTAAGAAAATAAATATTAAATTAAATTAAACCTAATTCTAATATTTTTGTGTTTTTATTAAGAAAATATTTGAATTAAATAAACCTAAGTCTAGTTGATTTTAAATTGATAAAATGAAGTTAAAATAATTAATAAATTAAATTAAATTAACTGAAAAAATCCTAAGTCTATGATTATTATTTTTGATTTTTTTATGATTTGTTAGAAAAAGGATTAAAGTGAAGTAAATAATAAAATAAAAATAAATAAGAAAGCTAATGGGCCTGGAACTGATTAGTAAACAGGGGGGAATGTGTTAAAATTTGCTAAGGCCCAATAAGAGAGGGAGCCCAGTGGCTGCGTATGATTCAATGGTGTTGCTCTTTTGAAGGTCTATCATGAGTGTCTGATTCTGGAACATTGGATTTGATGATGTGACGCTTGGATGATGGTGATTTGAGGACACAGGGTGTACGCGTGGTAACTAGAAGTATGGGATCTGCAAAGTATGTGTTAGAAAAAATAAAATTGCTGGACCTGGGACTCAAACCCAGGCTCTCTCCTATTTCATACGCGCTGCCTTGCCAACTGAGTTGCTGTTTCATTCGTGGATTATAATACAACCATATTATTATATGTGAAAAATGACTCAAAATATATTAAAAAAATAATACGCGCGCGCTGATGGGCCCATTTGCATTTGAATGGGCCAATCAGGACACGCTGCCTTGCCACGTCAGCCCCTGCCTGAGTCAAACGACTGGAGGGACGCCAGAGTCAAACTTCGTTCGTCTTCTCCGGTACATCAAAATATGGATCCTGCAAATTTGTTAGTTTTAAGACTGAACCAAAACCCTATTCCACTTAAAATTCCGCCCTGATCACGAATATGGCCTTAGATTGGCCAGAAAACTCCTACATCTTGAGTTATGAATCAAAAACCCTAACACGGTTTGATCATGGCATTTTATGATCTATACGTCATGCCTTCCATGTAATGCTTTTAACCTGCTCTAAGGATGCCCAGAAACTCATACACACATGTTAAAACATTCAATAATTCATAAAAATAAAGATTTGGAGTTCAGATTATACCAAAATGATGATGACTTGGATCTGATGATCTGGGACGTTTCAAGCTTTGAGAATGGTTGGAACAGGTCCCCGGGAACCTCAGGAGCAACATACGATCGCTAGTTTAAATTGAGAGCACCTGTAAAACGTGTTTCAACTTTTGCAACTTTGGTTGAAATTTTTGAATTTTTTCATGGCTCTCTAGGTAATGTCTCTGCGTGAGTAATGCTTGCACATGGGATGTGTATATATAGGAGAGGGAGGAGACAAGGTAAGAAGGAAAGAAACCATCCCATTAAGCCATGGTTTAAACACCACAGTCAAATTTGAAAAATATTCCAAAAATGGTCATTCTTGCTCTCTTTTTTTGAGGGATGAACCTGGACAGCCTTGCATGAATTTATGGGCCTAAAATCAATCCAAACCAAAAGCCTAAGTGTCATGATCCATCATTCACTATTTTATATAATTTATCTTGTATTTATGTGAATAAAAACAAAATAAATATGAATAAAATATCTAAAAAATGAAAGGCAAGGTAATAATGAATTTATAGGTCTTCCATAAGGTTACGAAGAAGTTTGAAACCCAAAAAGTTTAGGCCATTGACCTAAAAGTTTAATTTTTCTCAATGCACAATTCTTAAAATTTCCAAAATTTTCCCAACTTGGGAAAGCCATAACTTTCTCAATGTTTATCTCATTATAATCATCTTGGACTTTTTGGAAAGCCCAAGATGTCTACTTCAATCCCTCTTTTGATCAATTTTGCATTTGAAGACTTTATTATGATGTAAATGGTCTTGACAAAAAGTACCTTTTATTGACTTTCTGAAAATGACTTGTAATGTATGAGCTTGTATATTTCAAATGATGCATTTCTTGTACTTGAAGGAAAAAGAGAAGTTATATGGAATGAGATTCTCTTCAATATGAGTTTATTTGGGGAAAAATGGATGAAGTATGTGAAAGTTATGCCTGGTCAAAGTTCAGTTGACTTTTCCTATAGAAAACCTAATTTAACAATTCTTGACTTTTGATAGATTAAGGGTATTTCTTGAGGAATCATGATCAACCGTTGATCAAATGATGCATATCACTTCATAGTTTTTATGTTGACCAAAAATCTTGAAGTTTGACTGTAGATGAGCCACATTGACTTTTGACGTAGTACAATTAATTTTCAAGCATTTGAGCAATTGACTGGGCAAACTTGTAGGGTAGGGCATGAAATTTATCATGGACAATCTTGAAGGCATATTAGGACAATGGAAAACATTTGAGGCCTTTGGAGCTTACACATCTTGATGAAAAGTGAAACCCTAATTAGAGGTTCATTGCTTAGGAGGAGAATTTGTCTGGTCAATTCTTGGTCAACCTCGAGCAATTGAGGACCTTTAGGAGCATGCCTTGAGTAGAATTAGGAGGAAAATTTTTGGGGTACAACAGTTTCCCCTGTCCAATCTTCTTAAACCTGAGGATTTAGATTGGCTTGTCTGCCTTTCGTGATCTGAAGGTGCAAGAGGGTTGAATACTAGAGTGCCCAGAAATTTGCACTCGCATGACGTAACACGGTTGGTTGATGCTGTCGGGAATGGTCTTACAGATGCTATTTGGAGAAGATGACAAAGAGTTGTCAGAGATGGGCTTAAAGATGCCATCCAAGTAGATGCTGATTTTATAAATGGTCCCTTTAGGGGTTCCCGTTCCTGCTGTCTGAGGAGGAGTCCGCTGGGGAATGTGGTTTTTTGTTGTTCTCCTGCTTGAGGAAAGCTCTGTGGGGAATATAATCTAGGAACTTCAGTTGTACAAGGCTCTACTGAGGAGTTATCTTTGTACTTGAGAGATGAGAGTTTGTTGTTTTCTGGTTGAAGTACAGGTTTCACAGTAACTTGCTAGGGATAATATAATTAACTATTACCTGAAAATATATTAGAAAGAGCCTGTGTAGGGTTGTTCCAAGATGATTTCGTGTTAGTCTGCATCCAGAGATATATGAGAAGGAGCCTGTGTGAGGTTATTTCAGGATGAGTCCATTTTAGACTACGTCTAGATGATGAGAAGTAACCCGTGTAAGATTACTTCGGAATGAGCCCGTGTTAGACTGCATCTGGATGATGAGAAGGAACCCGTGTAAGATTGCTTCATCTGGTCGTGTAGATAGCTTTCTTGTCTGGTTTCAGGTGTTAATCTATAAATCAGCTTTTCGCAGATATTTGTCCTGTCTGGTTTCAGGTATTAATCTGGAACTTGAAAATTGTCGGTCGCTGAGATAGTTATCCTGGCTTGTTAAAGGTATTAATCTCTGACCTGAGAAAGAAAGATAGTTTTCCTGGCTTGTTACAGGTATTAATCTTCAATCTCCTCATATAGATAGTTTTCCTGGCTTGTTACAGGTATTAATCTACAAAATGTCATCCACATATAGTTTTCCTGGCTTATTACAAGTATTAATTTGGAACTTGTTTTTGTTGGTCGTCCAGATAGTTGTCCTGGCTGGTTTCAGGTATTAATCTCTGACCTGAGAAAGAAAGATAGTTTTCCTGGCTTGTTACAGGTATTAATCTTCAATCTCCTCATGTAGATAGTTTTCCTGGCTTGTTACATGTATTAATCTACAATCGGTCGTCAACAGATAGTTCTCTTAGCTTGTTACAGGTATTAATCTGGAACTTACTTTGTTGGGCACATAGATAGTTTCCCCGTTTGTTTTCGTGAATTAATTCGTGGCTTGCTGTATTTTTTGGTAAACCCGTCTTACTTCGGGAATTCATACCACTTGGTCGTGTAGATAGCTTCCTCATCTGGTTTGGGGCATTAATATTTGACCTGCTGCATAAGTTGATAATGTTTGTCTCTCTGCTAATTTAACCTGAAAAGGTAAAATCAATTTCATGCGATGTCATGATGTATGAATTGCATGACGCTCTCAAAATAAATGAGATTGTGATATATGCATTTGTGTTGCATATGCTATGATGTTTGTAAAATGATGCATGAGTGCAATATATGAACGTGTCAGTTATTCTATTGCAGTGTTATTGAACTGGGGAAAATAAATCCCCGATTGTTGATGAGGTGAAGAATGCAGGTCTTCAAATTTGTTGAAGTTAAAACGCTGGGAGATGAACTTCCATTGTTAGAGAAATAAACTTTGTTGGGGAAGGTAAACTCCGTGAACTGCTTGGGGATTTTGTTGAAATCCTGTTGGGGAATCCTGAGAAGTTTGGCAACTTCACCGAGGGATCTTTTGTTGGAGCAGTAATTTAGAGATTCTTGCCCCGCCGGGGATATGAGAACCTGACACCATTAGGTTGCATACTGAGAATATGGCAGTGACCTTGTAGTAGTGTGTCTCTGCCTCTGTATCTGCTGGAGAAGGTATCTGTGGGGATTTCATGGATGGCCCTTAGATATTGTCCCGTCTCTTAAAGTCATTAGTAACTGTCTTTCTGTTTTTTATGTGTATATTTGTAAGCAGTAATCACATTTAAATGCATATGTTCAAAAATAATCACTGGACATTTTGCAAACAAAACAAAAATAAAACAGATGTTTTGCACTTTCAAAGAGATAACTTTGTATTAACTTGAAGAAGTGTTTCTGTACAAGGAGACAGACATCCTAGTAAGAGAATTCTGTCATAAGAATGGAAACTATACAAAAATAGTATACAAAGAAAAACAGCTATGTGAAATAATCCCATTGGGTTCCCATTTTGCTATTGCCTTTATGTCTTTGAGCGTCTCATCTCTTTCGCTGCTTGTCTGAAGCTGACTGGATTGATTAGTACCACTTGGGCTCAATATTTGATACTAAAGATTGGCTGTAAGGTGATCCAACGGGACATAGTTATACACTTTAAATCCTTAACTTTTGACTGGACCTCCCTTTCAGGTTTTCAGTCCACCGGGATACCTTTTTTGCCCAAGCCGCCTTTTCAGGTTTTCGACTTGCCGGGTGTACAGATTTTTTAATGTATATTCCTAATTTTTGCCCGAACCCTTTTGGTTCGCCGGGATGCCCTAATTTTTGCCTAGGCCAGTCGACCTAGCGGGTCTTTGTTTATGCGTAGTATCTTTTAACTATGTCCGCGTTTACTGAGTGTGGAAGGTCGTCACCATCCATAGTAGTTAAGATCATGCCCTCACCAGAAAATATGTTCTTGATCACAAATGGCCCTTCATATGTGGGAGTCCATTTGCCCCTGGGATCATGTTGCGGCAGGATAATGCGCTTGATTACCAGATCACCAGCCTGATATACCTGACGTCTGACCCTCTTGTTAAAAGCTTTGATTATACGTTTTTGGTACATCTGACCGTGACAGACAGTCGCGAGCCTCTTTTCGTTAATCATGTTTAATTGGTCAAGTCGAGTCTGAATCCACTCGTCTTCATTCAGCTCTGCATCCTTCATGATCCTCAAAGAAGTGATCTGGACCTCAATGGGCAGGATAACTTCCATACCGTACACCAGAGATAAAGGAGTTGCCCCTGTTGATGTGCGTATT
Organism: Vicia faba; assembly: GCA_948472305.1. NCBI lineage: Eukaryota > Viridiplantae > Streptophyta > Magnoliopsida > Fabales > Fabaceae > Vicia > Vicia faba. Next base: position 2,299,139 of record OX451740.1, read on the forward strand.
GTGGTGAGGTAACCATGAAGATCAAATGGTAATATCTCGTGCCAGTCTTTATATGTCATAGTCATCTTCTGTATGATCTTCTTAATATTTTTATTAGCAACTTCTACAACACCGTTCATCTCCGGACGGTAAGGAGAAGAGTTATAATGCTGGATCTTGAATTACATTCAGAGCTCGGTGATCATAGTGTTATTGAGATTGGTACCATTATCCGTAATGATTCTTGCTGGAATACCGTACCGACAGATAAGGTTATGTATGATGAATCAAGCCACAATGTTCTTGGTAACAGAAGCAAATGAAGCTGCCTCGACCCATTTTGTGAAGTAGTCAATGGCAACTAGGATGAAGCGGTGTCCATTAAAAGTTGTAGGTATGATCTCTCCAATCATGTCGATGCCCCACATTGCGAATGGTCAAGGAGCAGTCAGGACATTTAGAGGAACCAGAGGCACGTGTACTTTATCAGCATAGATTTGGCATTTGTGACAAGTCCGTGAGTGCTGATAACAGTTTGCTTCCATAGTGGACCAGTAGTATCCTGCCCGTAAGATATTTTTAGCCATTGTGTGCCCGCTAGAATGGGTGCCAAAGATACATTCGTGAAAATTAGCCATAATCTTTTCTGCTAAACCCTTGTCTACACACTGAAACAAGGTAGAGTCGTGGTTGCGCTTATAGAGGATCCCGTTACTAAGGAAGAAATTGGCAGAGAATCTTCTTAGGAACTTCTTATCATTGACGGAAGCTCCCTCGGGATACTCTTGGGCTTCGAGATGTCTTTTGACTTCATGGAAGGCTTGTCCACTACTTCTTCAGTATCAATCTCGTGACAATATGCTGGTTCATCCATCCTCTCAATAGTGATCTGAGGAGCCTCATTATCCCACCTGACTTTGAATATGGATGACATCGTAGCTAGCGCGTCTGCTAGTTGATTTTCCTCTCGTAGAAAATGCTCAAAGGTGATTTCTTCAAAGTTTGGTATCAGTGTCAACACATGCTCTTTGTAAGGGATGAGATTAGGATGCTTCGTGTTCTATTCTCCCTTGATCTGACTGATTACTAAGGCTGATTTTCCAAAATACACTCAAGAATTTGATCCTCAAGTCGATAGCAGCTTTGAGACCCATGATTCATGCTTCATACTCATTTATATTGTTGGTGCAATTGAAACATAGTCTGGAAGTGAAAGGAGTATGACAGCCTTCAGGAGAGATAATCACAGTGCCGATGCCATTTCCAAGAGCGTTGGAAGCTCCGTCAAAAAACATAGTCCACCGGGATCCTTTTTCAGGTTCTTCATCCGGTCCAGGTTCTTCATAATCAGTTACTAACATGATGTTCTCGTCCAGGAACTCAAAATTCATGGATTGGTAGTCATCCACAGCCTTATGAGCCAATTGATCAACTAATACACTTCCCTTAATTGCTTTCTGGGTTGTTTATTGAATGTCGTATTTGGTCAGGATCATTTTCCATCTTGTTATTCTTCCGGAGAGAGTGGGCTTCTCAAAGATGTACTTGATAGGGATCTATTTTAGATATTAACAAGGTAGTGTGAGCCAACATATACTGTCTTAGTCGGCGAGAAACCCATGCCAAAGTGTAGCAAGTTTTCTCGAGCAGTGAGTATCTTGTTTTATAGTCGGTAAACTTTTTGCTAAGGTAATATATTGCATGCTCTTTTCGACCAGACTCGTCATGCTGCCCCAGCACACACCCCATTGAGTTCTCTAATACTGTTAAGTACATGATCAGAGGTCTTCCTTCAAATGGAGGCATCAAAATTGGAGGCTCTTGAAGATATTCCTTGATTTTGTCAAAGGCGTTCTGGTAGTCGTCATTCCACTTCACTACTTGATCTTTATTCAATAATTTGAAGATTGGCTCACAAGTAGAGGTCAGATGGGAAATGAATCTGGAAATGTAGTTTAGGCGTCCCAAGAATCCCCTAACTTCCTTCTCGGTGCAAGGAGTTGGCATTTCTTGTATAGCTTTGACCTTCGCAGGGTCAACTTCAATGCCTTTGTTGCTGACAACGAATCCCAAGAGCTTACCAAATCTTACTCCAAAGGTGCACTTATTCATATTCAACCTTAGTTTGTACTTTTTCAACCTTTCAAATAGCTTTTGTAGGTGGTCGAGGTGCTCTTCTTCAGTCTGAGACCTGGATATCATATCATCAATGTAGACCTCTATCTCGTGATGGATCATATCATGAAACAACGCTACCATGGCATGCTGATAGGTTACCCCGACGTTCTTTAACCTAAATGGCATAACTTTGTAACAGAAAGTGCTCCACTGTGTGACAAAGGTCGTCTTGTCTATGTCCTCAGGTGTCATTTTGATCTGATTATACCTGGAGAAACCATCCACGAAGGAGAATACCTTATGTTGTGCAATGTTGTCAACCAGAACATCAATATGGGGAAGCGGGAAGTCATCCTTGGGGATTGCCCTATTCAGGTCTCTGTAATCCACACACATACGTACCTTATCGTCCTTCTTAGGTACTGGAACAACCTTAGCAACCCACTGTAGATAAGAGGCAACAAATAAGAAACTAGCATTGAATTGTTTCATGACTTTGGCTTTGATCTTTTCTGACATATCTGGTCGTATACGACGAACCTTCTGTTTCACTAGAGGGAAATCCTCTTTTGTAGGTAGGCGATGAACCACAATATCGGTGTTAAGTCCCGGCATGTCTTCGTACGACCAGGCAAAAACCTCAACATAGTCATGTAGCATCTATATTAACCACTGTCATACCCCAAATTTGTCCTACCTCTGTAATCCTTTTCTTAGAGTTATTTAATTAAAAGATGGTACGACAATATCTGATGGACTATCTTTATTCAAGACCAAGGGGGTGTATTTTAAAACAAGAAGATTTAGTTGTTATTAAAAAAGAAGAGGGGTGGAAATTAAATCCGAGAATATGTAAAAGAAAGGAAGAATTAGCGTTAGGCCCAATTGGATTAAGGGAGAAGTTCTGACTACAAGCGAAAAATGCTAGGCTGTATGGATCAAGCGCTGACCCATCATAACTTCTGAGACAAAAATCTCAGAAGTTCCTCCTTACAGAAGCAAACGCAAAAAAGCTGTACAGATTAGAGGCAGAATCACGCACAGGCTAGCGCTAATACAGAACTAGAATATCAGATCTTCTAGCAGAGTAAGCAAGGGTAGAATCAGATTATCTTCCACGGCCCAAGCTAAGAGCTTCGGAAGCTAAGCAGCCCAAGCCCAAATCTGTTGGACATGCATTGTATCAATTTCAATCAAATCTTCCACAGAGGATCAATTTCCAATCAAATCTTTTTAATTTCATCCTTAATATTTGTTCTAGCCATAGTCCAAGCCCAAAAATTGAACATTATAAATAGAGGAGAAAATTAGCAAACATGGGACGGGGAAAAAAAGAGGAGGAAAGAATAGGAGAGGAGAGACGATTCTGCAGAAAAAAGCAACACAATAACACTTGAAGAAAGAACAAGGAGGGAATTTCTGGAAAACCCAGAAGAAGAACACGAAGAGGAACAACCGAGGTTTCAATATCTGGAACCCTAGTTTCAAATCTCCGTCGCTCCATATTATGTCGCTGCTGTCACCGAAATCTGCAGAAGGAGAGGGAAAGGACAGCCAAACACGCACCAGAATCAGTAGGAAAAAGCACCAAAGGGGTAAATTTTAATCTGTTTCTTTACTGTCTTCATGTTGGGTAGGGTCAGAAGAACATAGGTAATGCTGAAACCATAGAAAATATATGTAGGTAGTCTTATATTCTGATTGCATGTTCACGCTAATTTCTTACGTTCAGATGTAGTTCCCTTTTAGAAGTTCTGACTAGGTTAACCCAGGTTTCAGGTGCTTTCCCTTGTCCAGAATCAACATTTAGGTTTATATACTTTCTGTTAGCCTTTTTTCAGAAACTCTGAGTAGTGGGCTTAACCCAGAATTTCACGTCCCTGTTTCCTAACTTTTCTTACAGTTCCCCTTTTAGAAGTTTTGTGACTGGGTCAAAACTAAATTGATTTCCCTGCATCCCTTGCAGAACTTCTGCCCCCTTTAAGATTATCCCTTTTCCAGAATTTGCGTTAGGGTTTAGAAACCAGAGGATACATCCCCCTGTTCATAAATTTCTTTGTTTTTTTTTCTTCTTTTATTTTTCTATTTTGTAATTATTTTCTACTGTTATAATTATTAATTTTTATTGTAAATATTAATATTATTTATTATATCACTTAAATTATTTTTACATAAAAAATTGCATATTATTTTCTTATATTATTTGCATTAAATATATTTTTAGTCATGCATTAATAAGAATTTTTATAATTAATATCTACAAAAAACACAACAAATCGCAAACTATTTTTCGCAATAAAATTAATCTAAACAACTATTTTTGCAAAAGGGTTTCAAGCAGATTCTGACTTACTGCGCATTTAGCCAAAATCTCCGCAATCACTACTCCCGACCAAAAAGCGAGGTAATTCAAAGTACGTTTGCGACCCCTAAAAAACACAAAACCCATACGAACTATGAATTGGGACTCTGATTCCTCATAAGAGGATACGTAGGCATACGATCAAAAATCGTGGCGATTCCTCCTAATTAAAATTTAAAACCCTGTTTACCCCAAACCTAAACATAAAACCTAATATCTTTGTGAACAAGGTAGATGAAAGGTGCCTAACACCTTCCTTTCGTCTAGTGAAGTCCGAAACCTAGAATCTCTGTCTACGAATTAGGGTTTCCTATTAGATGCCCTTCCCTAGGATAAAATCTGATAGTTGCGAATTTTGATTTAAAAACCAGTCGCAACAGCTGGCGACTCTGCTAGGGACTTCAACTTTAGGTTTTAGGGTTTTTTTTGCTTAGGGTTTTTTTTAATTTATTTATCTATTTATTGCATTTATTCATCTATTGCCAATTTTTTTATCATCATATATACTGCGTGGTGGGTTTTTTTTTATTTCTCAAAATATTTTCAACGTGACCCTTAGAATGAAGGTTCGTCTATTAGCTTAGGGGATATATCATCCCTGCGAGTTTATGTGACGACTTCGCCTAGAGTCGGTGAACTTCTGAAAAAGGAATACTTATTGAGAGATATCCTTTTGACGAGTAGGACTTTTGACGGTCACCCATGACTCTTTGTAACGACCTTAACCTAAAATCTTATGACGAGACCTTTCACGACTTTGAGACAAAAGTTTCGGTTTGTAAAGAGGCTCCACCTAAGGGAGGCCCTTGTGACTTTTCCCTATGGTGTTATTCCTGATACCCTCAAGGAAACCACCTTTTGGGAGGGTAGATTAACCATAGGTCAAAATTAAGGAACCCACCTTCTAAGGGTACTTACCACCAAACCCCGCCACTAAAACATACATCCATACATTCATGCATTTATATTCGTCATATATTCATCAATTGCGCCTGTTATCTGTCTTATTCACAGGGTACCAAAACAAAAGATATTAAAAATCAAATTTTTGGGGACTGTCCAAATAAAAAATGGATACCAAAGGGAAACAACTTGTCCGCGTCAGCGCCTTCCAGCCTGACCTTTCAAAAATTAAATCTATAAAGGGGAAGTTATCTGAGAGAGCTCTGAATATGTACGCTCGCCGCTATGGGGATACCCTTGACTTAACCAGAGTAAAGATTCAAATGGATACGGTCTCTTCCCTCATTTAGTTTTATGACCCTCCATTGATATGTTTCACCTTCCAAGACTTCCAGCTAGCACCGACTCTGGAAGAATTTGACAGAATTATGAATTTCTCCAAAGAAAAGGCTTATGTAAGTGTTGGACAAACTGTTGAAGTCAAAGTTTTGGAAAAAGGCTTAGGGATCCCTTACCCGGAGTTAGTGCAAAATTACCGAAGAGAAGGTCTGATATAAGGAATCAAAAGGATATACTTGGAAGCTAAGGCACTTGAATTTGCTAGCTATAAAGAATGGGAGTCTTGTGTTGATTGTTTGGGGCTACTGGTATTTGGTGTAATTTTATTTCCTTGGACCACAAACTATATTGACCCTGCAACCATTAGAATATTTTAGGGCGCGAAAGTCTTTAATACTGATCTAACTCCTACTCTACTTGCTGACATTTATTACACTTTGCATGTGATGTATGAAAAGAGAAAGGGCACTTTGAATTGTTGCATTCCACTCCTATATACTTGGTTCATGACCCATCTTTACAAAGAAGACAATATGATTCTGAAGCTGACCAAATGCGAATGGCCCCAGAAATTAAAGTCCCTCACCGCAAACACGGTACTATGGTATGCAAGGAAGCTAGATATTGGTGACATCACTATTAGCTGTGGGGACTTTCCTAATGTCCCGCTGATTGGATCACGAGGTTGTATTAACTACAACCCTACTCTGGCCCTGCGACAGCTAGGGTATCCCTTGGAAGACAGACCTACGGACGAACAACTCCGACCATTGATCATCCACGATATGGGTATAAAGGACCAAGAGTTTCTCAACAAGGTTATTCGGGATTGGAACAAGGTCAATAAGAGGAGAGCTAAAAGAAAGAATATCATAGCAAGAGAGCCTTACACCAAATGGGTCAGAGATAGGGTACAGATTATCAAGCTTCCCTTTGAGATAGATTTAGGGTACAAGACAAATGTCCCATAGGTAATGCCTATATCCTTGGAAGAAATTGACAATTTGAAAAATGCCCTAAAGCAAGCTCAAAGGGAGAAGAAAGAGTTAGAACTCAACCTTCGCGATCTAACCAAAGAAAAGAAGCAGATGCGGCTCATACTTGAGCCCAAGGACCTACAAATTGATAGAGATCAAAAAGCATTGGAGAAGGAGAGTCTCAAGCGAAAACGTACAACCGAAGGGCTTCTAAGTGCAACCTTCAATCTGGATTCCCACAACCAAAGGTTAGAAGATGCTGCTGCGAAAATTAGAAAGTTAACCAGATGGCATGAAAAGGCTACACATGACAAGAAGGTACTAGAGGAAGGCCTAAAATCCCTGATCCAAGGTATAACACAAGTTTCCCTAGACCAAGAAGAGCAAATAAGGTACCTCACCACTGGATTGCAAGATAGCCAAGAAGCTGAGAATAAGGAACGCCTCGAGAGGATTGAGGCACAAGGACTCTTGGTTCAGAAAACTGAGAAATACGAATAAGTATGCCTAGAATTGCAAGGTCTCAAAAAAGACTTCCTTATTCAGCAGAGACTTTATACGTAAATGAGGGGTGAAAAGATGTATTGGGAAGAGCAGTATGTCAAGATCTCCCAAGCAGGGAGAGACAACCATAAGATAATCCCACATCTTTATCAAGAATACCGGCATTACAAAGAAAGACATGAAAAGCTTGTCTTCTTAGCCAACAATCTTATTGAGGATATCCCTAGAAGTCTGTGAGACATAGAAAGTGTGATGGTTCCTCTCCCAAAGAACGTTGAAGACCTTCTCCATCTTTGTTGAGCAATGGTTGATGGTTTCGGAGTACACATCCGCAGGCGCACCTAGAAGATTTATTTCCCTTCATTTATATTTATGTAAACAAGTTTTGGTTAAAATTTGTAATATTTTTCAGTATCTGGATTATATTACTTTCAATAAAGGCATTTTGTTTCTGTATCTCGTTTGCGTATCCATTTCAAGGACAGTCACCAATTAAAAATAATCAAAAGATGATTATGTACCTAAGTGAATAAGACATTTCATGTTCATTCACCTGCATGCATGCATTCATAAAACACCTACATATCATATCAAAGCTCATCTCTCGCAAAATCTCTCCAGTTAAGCCATTGGTAGAACAATATCTCTACCTCCTTGGCCCCCGTATCAAACAAGGGCCTACCAGCAAAAATAAATGGAACAAATTGAGGAGACACAGGCTGTGTTCAAAGAGGATCTCGACCAAGTAAAGGGTGATGTAAGTTCAATGAAGGGAGATTTGAGCCAAGTTCTTCTAGATCTAAAGAACATCATTGACAGGCAAGACCAGATTCCCAGAGTAGCTTTCGAAGAAGTAGCCCAAACCATTGGCGCACCAAGCAGTCACCAATCAAGGAAAGAACCCGAGGCAGGACTCTAAAAATCCGTCATGGCCCAACAAGAAGCTGAGATAGAAGGGTTTGTCCCACCGCCATAAAAAGCAGGGACCCTACAAATCCTAGTCAATAACACAGACAACTACTTGGACCTACAATACAGAGACCACGACCCAGAGGACGCCAACCAGGCACCATTAAAGATGACTGGTACTCAGGTTGTTGATAATCCACTGATAATGAATCAGTACAAAGCTCTGGAGGAAAGATTAAAAGCTGTGGAAAGTACAAGGGGCTCACCTGTCCAAGAAATCATCTACGCATGTATTGTAGGAAAATGCATGCCCAACCCACAATCAGAAGCTAATGATTCACTATTTTCAGGATATCCTGAGTGGGGCATCTTTAGAATGGTATATGCAACTGGAGCGAACACACATTCAAACCTGGGCAGATCTTGCTAATGCTTTCTTAAAGCATTACAAATATAACCTGGACATGGCGCCTACCCGCATGCAACTCCAAAATCTGTCCCAGAAGAAAGAAGAGTCCTTCAAAGAATATGCTCAAAGGTGGAGGGAGATGGCATCCCGCATGCAACCACCACTATTAGAAAAGGAATTAGTAGACATGTTCATGGGAACTTTGCATGGGCTGTATTACGAGAAAATGGTTGGGAGCATCTCTTCGGGATTCTCAGATCTAATGACTATCGGAGAAAGAATCGAGACTGGAATAAAAAGTGGGAAGATATCGGGGGGATCATCAAGCACCCCCATAATCCAAAAAGATCTACTTCAAACTACCCAAAAAGAAAAGAGGGAGAAATTAGCGTTGTAGCCTCATAACCAAGGGCATCACAACCACTAATAATCCCGCAAGGGTAGCAGCAAGATAGATTTAAAAGGCCACAAAGAAACTTTGATCCACTCCCTATGCCACCCAGCCAGTTATTACAACACTTGGTTAAGGCATCATTGGTTGAAATCAAACCTCTAGCTCCTCCAGTTGGGCCACTCCCACGAAGGTATAATGCCGATTCCAAATGCGAATACCATGCTAATTCTCCAGGGCACACCATAGAGCAATGCTGGGCGTTCAAACACAAAGTGCAGGACTTGTTGGAATCTCAAGATATCACCTTTGAGAAACCTAACATCAAGACAAATTCCATTCCTCCACGTGGAGGGAAAATAATAAATGCAATTGAAGTAGCCACTGACTTTGGGGAAATAAGACAAGCAGAAACCCCAATCAACTTGTTAAAAGAATATATGTTCGAATTTGGGTTCTTGTTGGAACATAATAAAGCCTTCGAAAGAACTTGGAAAAAGCTAATGGACCAGGGGATAGTCCAATTCGGACCATACCGTGAAGCCAACTATGTCACCGTGATTGAAGGAAAGAAGCCATTGGTAATCCCTTGTCAAGGCCTGGACCTTAACAAGAAAACTCTAGTGATCCCGTGGGAAGAATCAACGGAGACCACAAAGATGGCACCCAAGAAGACTCTCCTAATACCCACTACTCCAAAGTCCACAATGGTAATTAAGGGACCCTCACCTATCCCTTATGATAGTAGCAAAGAAGTGCCACGGAGTTATGACTCGACCATATACATTAATGGAATGAAACAAGAAAGTGAGTCCTCACCAAGTCAGGGACCTGTGATTTCTAATATAGCAGGGACAGGGGGTATGACCCAAAGCGGTTGAATTTTTGGAGATGAACCAGCAAAGAAGAAGGATGAGGCTCCAACAAAGGACAAAGGAAAGACAGTGATTGATACAAGTCAGGAGACAGAACCTCTAAGCAAAAACTTTACTGATCAAGAGGCAGAAGAGTTTCTGAAAATAATCAAAAGAAGTGATTACAAGGTGGTGGATCAACTTCACCAGACTCCAGCGAAAATCTCCATACTCTCACTAATAATCAACTCTGAAGCACATCGAGATTCCTTGATGAAAGTGCAAAGTTCAGCTCACGTTGTGAAAGAAATCCCAGTGAATCAATTTGACAATGTCGTAGCAAACCTAACATCCGGATCATACCTGGGTTTCAGCAACAATGAATTACCACCACAAGGTCGAGCTCACAACAAGGAACTCCACATCACTATGCAAATAAGTACTACCCACTTATCCAGGGTTCTCACTAATATCGGTTCTGCCCTCAATGTGTTGCCAAAGTCCAGTCTAATAAAGTTAACAATAGATGACGTCGCGAGGAGGCCAAGTTCTACAATAGTAAAAGCATTTGACAATTCTCGAAGCTCGATGTTAGGAGAGGTGGACCTGATAGCTAAAATTGGGCCGCATACATTCAATATCACTTTCCAGGTCATGGATATAGAACCAGCATACACTTGCTTACTGGGGAGACCCTGGATCCATGCAGTAGGGCCAGTCACCTCGACCCTGCATCAGAAATTGAAGTTCCTAGTGGAAGGAAAATTAATCATAATCGATGGCCATGAAGATATCTTCATAAGTCACATTGAATCATACATATATATCAGTGTCGACGAAGGCTGTATAGCTACCCCGTTCCAAGCCTTGGAAATTGCTTCAATGGTGACTTTACTAGTCGAGAAGGGTAACAAGCCTAAGGTGACACCATGGAGAGATCTGCAAGTAACCATGGGATGTGATGCCTCAAAAGGATGGGGAAAGCTTCCATAAATCCCTGAAATGAAAAATCATTTTGGATTGGGCTATGAATCATCGAAAGCTACTACAAAAGGCAAAGCATGCTTCCCTCCGATTCAAGAGACCTTTGTCAACAAGGGAACAGAGCATGGCAGACACGTGTGTTGTACCCCAAAATTTTTCCTCTCATTTATCAAGACTTTTCTCACAAGACTTCTTTGACTCAAGACAAGTTTAGGGTTTGGTCAACTAAAGACATCTCATCTTGCACTTTTAACCCAAAATTAGGGTTTGAGTTTGCACAAGGATTTTTGGACCATCAATGCTTCATGTGACTTTCATACATCATTTTGGACCCCTAAGATTGCTCATGATAAGTTTCAAGCCTTGAACCACATTTTTGATCAGTCAATTGGACAATTGACCTAAAAATCAGCTATATTGGGGAAAAAGTCAACCATGGCCAATTCACAGTCAAAATTCATAATTTTTTATTCACATCAACATTTTAGACTCATGTGTACCATTCGATCAATTTTGGATTACAACTCCTCAAGAAATTTGATCAAATCATCAAAAGGGCAAAATGGTCAAAATTAGGGTTTTGACTGAGAAAGGGCAATTATGATTTTTTTAACCTAGCCAATGACCAATTAAGTTCAAGCATGATTTCAAGGATTAAATGGCATCATATTAACTTAATTACATGGTTCAAAACATCTCAAATTCATTGGATTGACAGATGAAATTTGCAATCAACTGATCAAAAGTTAACTGTATACTGAAAAGTCAAACTTTGACTTTTTGGTCAAAATCAAGTACCAAGAGTCATAATTCATCAAGACATGTCAAAATGTGAAACTTTTTCACCAAGAAAACCAAATTTGAAAATTAGAGTTTGAATTTGAAAATTTTCATAACTTAGAAATTTTCTAAGTATGAAAATTTCCTTATTTTTTATCAACTTTACACCACTTTTTCACCATGATGCATATTGATTCAAGAAAAGTACCCAACATGAACGTTGTAGACCTCCATGAAATCTACAACTTTTCTTCACAAACTTTTCCCTAGAGATGCTTTGATCTCAAGTTATAAATTTGTGAATACATGGTCATGAACTTCTTAACTTAGTGAAATTTTGCCCTAATTTAGGCAGGTTTTGGATCCAACTTCATGGCAATTTTTCACCTAGTTCCAAGAAGTATCTCAAAATGAATTTCAAATATGGATTATAGATAACAATTCAAGCTTTCCAAAATGTCCAAGAAATCTCCAAGATCATTTTTGAGTAGGGATAATCGAAGAGAGGAAGTTGGCATTTCTCACTTTTTGTTCAAGCCATTTCATGAAGAACCAAGTTGCAAATCAATCCTATGCTGGCTATTTCATGTTGTGCAGGTCCTAAACTTGTTCCAAACTACTTAATTAAATGCTTACTCAGTTGACAAAGCCTCTATCCATGCTTTTGAACTTTTTTCAAACTTGTAATTCCATTTTTGGCAAAAAGGTTCCATTGCCATTTTGAAAAAGAACCACTTTTGCAAACTTTACAATTTTGAGCTTTGGACCTGTCCCCTTGATGCATACAAACCACACAGATCTCAAGCAAGTTGTACAAACTCATACCAACCCTAAGCAAGATGGTACAAGCATGTGAAGCTTTGGTCTTGTCACTTTGCTTCAAGTACAAGAAAAGTTGCAAAAAGGCTAGGGCTTGCACATCTGATAGAGAGCTGACCTAAAACCATTTCAATACTAATATACCAACATTATGCAACACATAACACGCTTAGCCAAGCCCTGAAACTCTCTCAAGCTAAAAAACACCCAAAGCCTGTCAAATATTGCAGTTTCTGCACAAGTTTCCCCATATTCCATTTGGATCGTGCGTTTTGTGTTTAGATCATTCAAACACCTTACATACTTGATATCAAGCCCATCCAAACCATCATCCCTGTTCTGTAATCCCTTTTCCACCATTTTTCATTGTTGAGTTTTGAGCTTGCAACTTGACTTGGCCAAAGAGTTCCAGCTAGTTTCAAAGCAAGGCAAGGGTTGGAATAAATTCAAGGAAGCTCAAGGAAGCTTAAGCAAGCATCAGGCCTCCATTAAAGTCACTCCATTTCCATACACGATTCCAACTGAAGGAGGTAAATTTTAAAACTCTATCTCTTTGTACATGCAACCATAGACCATGATCTGTGAATAAAAGATGTAGTCCTCATCATAACGAAGCTGTACATACCATTATCTTGCATTAATTTTACTTGTGCTAAGAGAATTTGAAACATGAAATTTCTGGAAATATTAGGTCAAGATTTAGGGCTGTTTAAATTCTCTTTAATCTTTGATAGTTAGATTACATAGCTTACATGGTTGGAATCGTGAGTTCAAGCCCTACATTTTTCATGTTATAAGTTTTTATTTTCATGGAAGTATGAGGAAGTTACAGGTGATCCGACCAAGGCTTGAGGAAGAAGATGAAACAGGGCAAGGGCGCGTTTTGGAATATGTTATTTTTGTTTCATTAAGGATAATGGATGTATAGCCACCCCAGTGGTAAAGCAGCGCGCTGGTGAGACCCATGTCCTGGGTTCGAACTTGCGCGCTACTTTTGTTTTTTGACATTTTTTTCTTTTTAGATTTTTTTAACCCTTTTTGCAGGTTAGGCTTGTTTTTGGGCCAGAGTTTTTTTTTACTAATATCATCACCACTGACTTGCTTCATCACCCCCCCTTTACTAACTTTTATATTTTTTTTATTTTTATTTTGTTTTATGTTTATATTTTGCATATTAAATATTTTCCCTAATATATAAAAATCCAAAAAAATATAAATTAATAATATTACACTTTTATTTTTATTTATTTATTATTTCTCACATAAAAATATATTTTATTTTAATAGAATATCATTTATTTTCTTAATAAACTTATAAATATGATTAAATACATTTAGTTTAATTTATTTTTCATTTCATACTTATAAATACTTATTTTTGCATATATTTAACTTTAATATTTATATACAATATTATTTATTATTTTATACAAGAAAAATTCACAAAATAATAATATAGAAACTTTATTTTCTTTTAATTAAAATTAGGGTTAAACCCCTTTCAAAAAATTAAATCTTTTTTCCTTATATTTTAAGGGTTAGATTAAATATTCTTTTACATGAAAATAAGACATCAAAAATCTTTTCTCTACATTACATTGCATTACATTTTAAATATTGTTTTGTATTTATCTTAAATTCGTACAAATTCGATTTGGTTGTAATAATGTATTTGGCTTTATATTTGTGCAAATCCCCATTCAAACTTGTATTCACCCCTCCCATAAATTGTTGTAATAGCTTAGAAATATTCACATTACGCAATTTATCACTTTATATGCCATGATTAGTAATTAGGGTTTGTATGACAAGAACCAAACAAAGCAAAATAGAACACCCTAAATACGAGACAAAATCAAAGCATGAAAATGATACACTTTGCACACAAACACCCTTAGGGTTTCCCCATTTGGCTGCCTAAAACAAAAATGGTCATGTTACGCATGCGAAGTATCTTGGCAAAACAAAACAAATTTAAGATCATAGTCCCTCGATGACGCTATTCAAAAGTTGCCTTACAAAATGATCTTGGTCCCTCAAAAATGCCAAGATACTTTGTAAACATTGCTAATCATGGCTATACGATGACCCACGCCCGTCCCGTTTACATCCAAAGATAGGGTTGCTTACCAAATCAATGGTAAGCCAACAATGTCAAAGGAATAGAAAATACATAAGAAAGACATTTGAGTAGGTAGATAGCTTCTAGTTACTTGCTCCATTTCAAACAAAATCCTTGCTATTTTCAAAACAAACACACACACATTTCAAAAACATCTTACAAATATTGAAAAACATTTTAAAAAGACAAACATCTTTGTATACATTCTTACGAACGAGAATCATTACAAAGATTGCCTAAACGAATGGCCTCTTTTACAAAATACTTTCAAAACCACACCAAACACCATTTCAAACAAACTAAAGCAAGTGATCTAAGCAAGTAACTAAGAGCCCATGAAAAACCATGGATGAAAAGGGTGCTAGCACCTTCCCTTTTCATAATATACCCCCCGAACTCAAGAAAACATCTCAAAGGTCTTTCCTGTGCGTTTTCACCTTTCCTTTTGGATAAAATAAAAGTCGGTGGCGACTCTTGCTAACCGCGACATTTGCGATAAAATGCAAAACCTCAAGTCAGTTCTCCCACCGCATCACAAAACTGGCGACTCTGCTGGGGAAATATTATAAAAGTGGGGTTACCTTAGGGCTAGATCACATTTATTTGTTTACATTGTTTGATTTGTTTGCTTTACATTATGGTTCTTTTTTTGGGTTTGAATCCTCCACCCAGATTTGGGAAACATTATAGGTAAATAGCAATACGTTGTGGAAACTGTGCAGGGTATACCGACATGGTCTAAGCAATAGCTATGTTAGTGTGACATATTTGTGGGTACCGGTAGCCTTTGAGTCAATCAAAGAGAATACAGGGCCGCTGAGTGATGTCGTGAAGCACTAATGAACTTCTAGAACCCTTTACTTGACCAACTTGGCCTTTAGGATGTAGTGAGATGACCGGCTTTGGTGCAGTCCGAAGTTGGTAGATACTCGATACTACACTCATTAAGGGTTGGTTTCTTGGGATATTTCGGTCGCCATTAAAGAGGCTTGAGCTGAAACAATGACCAATGAAGCAATCCAGTGATATTGAGCTCCTTAGAACCCGGTTACTATTGTTAGGACAGGTTGAGCCAACTAAACTTCAAGAGGGTACTTACCTATAAAACCCCAGGCAAGCCTAAACTAAGAACTTGTTTGATTTTCTTGTATATGCATACTTGTGCATAACATCATGGACATCATGAACATCATATGCATTCACTAACCATTTCAAGGATTTTGGAGATTCATCTTTGTTCTTGTTTTGTAGGTTATGGATTCACTTCGCAGGAAAACTATCCAAATCAACCTTGTAAGAATTCCTCCACAACTCAAGGAGCTAGCTTCAAGGATCCTTGAGAACTCTCCATTCACCGAGAGGCATGGTCGTCTACTCAACTTGGTCACCTCCAACACAGAGGAGGATATGATGAAGGTTCTCTTCCAATTATTTGACCCTTTGCATCATTGCTTCACATTTCCTGACTATCAGCTTGTGCCTACTTTGGAAGAGTTCTCTCAACTCTTGAGGATTCCTATTCTCAATCAACTACCTTTCAACGGTACAGAAAGAGATCCAAAACCAGAAGAGATTGCTCAAGCCCTACACTTGCACTCATTTGATGTCACAACTCATTGGGAACCTATAAGTGGTGTCAAAGGCTTCTTGGCAAAGTTTCTGTTTGAGAAAGCCCAAAGCTGTTGGAATTCCCTAGACTTGCAAGCTTTTGAGGAGATTGTGGCTCTTCTTATCTATGGGATGGTCTTGTTCCCAAATCCTGACCAACTCATAGATGTGAGCACCGTCAAAATCTTCATGTCACGCAACCCAGTGCCTACATTTCTTGGGGATATCTTACACTCTTTTCACACTCGTACATTTCTTTGGTATTCGACTACGACAACGATGATCAAGGACTTCGCCAGAGATTCATACGAGCTTGGAGGATGCTAAACAAGGTGGATAGCAAGACTTTGGGACACAAGAATTCCATCCCTCTTGAGCCTTACCTCAAGTGGGTACGAACCCGCGCTCAAAGTCTTATGGTGCCTTATTCGTCCATTCTCCCAGTGATTATTGAGCCTGTTAAGAAGGGAGAAGTTCCATACACTATCCTACATCCTGACATGCCCACATCACTCAAAGACCTACAAAGGGATTGGATACAACTCAAAGGAGAGCGTGATACTTTCAAAGCCCAATTCTACGCAAGCGAGAAGAAGGTTTTGGAACTCACTAGGCTACTCCACGAGGAGCAGACTCTAAATACCTATATTACACCAAAGAGGATGCGCAATGTCTTTTTATCTTAGAATTTTGTATTATTTTGCCCAAGGGGCATTGATGTACTCAAATTCTATCTTATTAATATAACGTGTGTTTCTTTTTTTTTAAAAACAAATTTGAATTTTTAAATCCTTGAAAGCATTGCATGTATACATATCATTCATCATAAACATAAACAGGTATTTGCAACAAATTTCCTCATCTATCTACTATTTATTTCAGTAAGATGGATCTTGAACAGACGGTCAAAGACCTTCAAGCTCAAAACACATAATTTCAACAGTTACTCATGACCCTGGCCAAGGGGAAAGAAGAGCTGAAGACTCTGCTGGCAAAAGAGAAAGAGAAAAAGAAGAAAGAGAAGAAACCAACTGGTGTGGTAATCATGGGCAGAAGGTTTCAAGGACAATCTAGAAGGACCTTAGATTTTCCAGCAACATCTGATGAAGGGAAAGAAAAGGAAAAGAAACGGCAGTTCCATCAGACTCTGAAGAAGAAGAGGAAGAGGAGGACTACTCTGAAGAACAGTACCCTCCGACTGATGATAAGTACAGACACCTGGAAGAGCGTTTAACCGCTATGGAAATACAGAGAGTACCGGGTCTAGATTTTGAAGAATTGGGGTTAGTGGCAGGAATTGTGATCCCACCAAAGTTTAAAGTGCCATTATTTGCAAAATATGATGGAGTGTCGTGTCCTAAAATGCACCTCCGATCATATGTCAGAAAGATTCAGCCGCACTCTGCCGACAAAGACTTGTGGGTCCATTTCTTCCAAGATAGTTTATCCGGAACGCAACTCGGCTGGTTTTACCAATTGTAAAGGGTCGACGTCCACAACTGGGAAGAACTTGCCGCAGCTTTTTATAAACAATACCAGTATAATGCAGATTTGGCACCTACCCGTACTCAACTTCAGAGTATGGCTATGGATTCAAATGAGGGTTTCAAAGATTACGCGCAAAAGTGGAGAGATCTAGCTGGAAGAGAGCAACCCCCTCTATCTGAAAGGGAGTTAGTGGATATGTTCTTGGGCACTCTATCAGGCCCTTTCTTCAACCATCTGATTGGAAGCTCATCTGTTGGGTTTACTGAATTAATTTTAACCGGGAGAGGGTAGAAGCTGGTATAAAAAGCGGAAAAATCCAGAAGGACGCGTCTGCCTCTACAGCTATGAGAAAACCTTTCACTGGGAAGAAGGAAGTATCTGTTGTTTATTCACAAAGGAATCAAGGAAGAACTGAGTGTCGACCAGTGGTGGGGGCTGTTATGATCCCAAAGCCTGCATCTGACCAGCCAAGAAATAACCAACCAAGGGTGGAAAGGCCAGTCCGATAATTCACCAGGATTAATATGACTCTAGCCCAAGTTCTACCACATCTTCTGAAATTGAATCTGGCAACTTTAAAAGAGGCCCAAAGAATACCAATATTGTGTCCCCTTATTATCACCCAAATGCCAGATGCACATACCATTCTGAAAGTCCAGGGCACGACACTAACAACTGTTGGGCTCTGAAGAACAAAACTCAAGACCTTATAGATGCAAAGGAAGTTGAGTTTGATGCACCTGAGAAACCGAATGTCATTTCCGCTCTGATGCCTAGGCATGGTCACAATGCCAATGCTGTCGAGGAAGATTTATTTATTTCCATAGTGGATGAACTGTTGACTCCGCTCCCGATCATTAAAATGAACTTGTTGAAAGCTGGTATATTCCCAGGTTGTAAGGAAGACTGCCATCATTGCTTATCCTCACCCGCTGATTTCCCTCTATTGAAGACAGGTATCCAATGCCTGATTGATAACCAAGAAATTCTGTTTGAGAATGTTCCCATTTTACCCGTTCCCGTTAAAGACATTTCAATCATAACCATCTCCGCCAATCCTTCCAGGGCCCCTAAAAGACCCGTTAGGATTACATCAGCTCCAAAAACTACTCCACTTAAGATCACAATGCCCGGTCCGGTCCCGTATGAGTCAGATAAAACAGTACCAAGGAATTATGGTAGAGAAATCTACTACCATGGTATCAAACAAGATGAACTGACTGCCGAAGAAGAGAGCTTCGAAGAAGAAACCTCCGACATTAGAAATATTGCCGGAACTAGCAAGATTACTCGTAGTGGTAGAATCTTCTCTCCAGAGATTGCCCCTCCAAAGGCAGTTTTTGGACCCGTGGCTGTTCCGAAGATTACCTCTGCACTAGTGATTATACCTGCAAGCGTACCTATCGACAAAGACGACACAATCCATGTCCCTACCAATACTTCTACTGCTGAGAATCGAGGAAAAAGCATTCAAGAAGAGTCTGTCCGGACGAAGGCTCAATCACTAGCTATCCCCAAAACATCCAAGAAGGAAATGGAAGAGATCCTGAGGATAATAAAGAGGAGTGACTATGATGTGGTTGAGCAGTTGGGGAAAACCCCCTCCAATATCTCCATGCTAGCATTGCTGCTGTGCTCTGAGGCACATGCGAAAGCTCTGGTAAAATTTCTGAAGACAACTCATGTGCCACAAGAGACGTCTGCTGACCAATTCCAAGATTGTGTGGCCAGTTTGACAGCTGATAACAGCCTGGGTTTCTCTGATGCTGATTTGACACCCAAAGGGAGAAAGCACAATGAGGCATTGCATGTATCTGTAGAGTGTAGAGGAATAACTCTGGCCCATGTCTTGGTAGACACATGTTTATCTTTGAACGTCTTACCAAAGAAAGCTCTTGACAGATTGGATTGGAAAGGGTTGACGTTGAAACCAAGTAACATAATTGTGAGAGCATTTGATGGCTCGAAGAGGATGGTCCACGGGGAGGTGGACATCCCGATAAAGCTGGGAACTTAGACTTTCAATTCAACCTTCTTTGTGATGGACATCTGTCCCTCTTATTCTTGTCTGTTAGGACGGCCTTGGATCCATAATGCCGGTGCTGTCACCTCCATATTGCACCAGATGCTGAAATACCTGGTCCAAGGAAAGATCATAACTGTCCATGGGGAAGAAGAGTACATGATTAGTCATCTGAATTCTTTCTGATATGTGGAGTTGAACGGCGAGTTCATTGAAACTCCATTTCAACATTTCAAGGAGGTCTCTCAGGAAGTAGCGGCAACCAAGGTAGTATACTCGATTCCCAAAATCACAAGACCTCCGCTTCGGATGTCATCTCTAAAGGATGCAAAGGCAGTAATAGAGGAGGGTGGATGCACCATCTGGGGGCAGCTTCCAGACATTCCGTATAAATCAGACAAGTTTGGCTTGGGGTTTACTTCAACTGCTCAGAAGGCTGTGCGTCGTGCCCGTGCCGGAGGGCCACCTTTGAAAATTAGCAACCAAGGGGTCAACGCAGTAGAAGACAATGAAGAGGATGGCAGCTTGGAAGATTGGATATTTCCTACTGTCAACGGAGGACTTCACAACTGGGAAGCCAGAGACTTTGTCCCAATAATTTTCATCTCTCAGTAATTTATCTTTTACATTTCTGTCGGACTTGTAATATTCACGAACAATTCACACTTTAAAAACCTTGTGTCTTACCTGAGGCACAATGGTCCATTTGTAAGGGTTTTTATTTCATCTTCATATGACATTCAATGAATCATGGACGCTTTTTCACATACAAATCTTTTGTGCTCATTGTCTTTCTTTTACATTTTATTGTTTAAAGATGGCTATACCCTTACACACACCCACACTCACAAATCCAAGTACCCCTCCATTCCGGATCCCATGGGTAACAATACTGCTATGGCCTTTAGTGACTCTAAAGATATAATCTATCAAGCCGAATACGAAGGTGAGGAAGATTGTGAAGTTCCAGGGGAATTGGCCAGACTGCTACAACAAGAGGAAAGAGCTATTCAGCCTCATGAGGAGCTGTTGGATACAATCAACTTGGATACCGAGGAAGATAAAAAGGAAATCAAAGTGGGTGCCAATTTAGAGTCGAGTGTCAAGGAGTGCCTAGTTCAGCTATTGCATGATTATGTTGAGATCTTTGCCTGGTCATACGAAGACATGCCGAGACTTGATACAGACATCGTGGTACATCGTCTACCCATAAGAGAAGACTGTCCACCAGTGAAACAAAAAGTTTTCCGCATGAGACCTGACATGTCAGAGAAGATCAAAGCGGAAGTCATGAAACAGTTCAATGCTGGATTTCTGGCTGTTACTTCCTATCCTCAATAGGTTGCCAACATTGTTCCCGTGCCTAAAAAGGACGGAAAAGTAAGAATGTGTGTGGATTATAGATATTTAAACAAGGCCAGCCCTAAAGATGATTTTCCACTCCCCCACATCGACATCCTAGTTGATAATACGGCCCAACATAAAGTATTTTCTTTCATGGACGGATTCTCAGGCTATAACCAGATCAAAATGGCACCTGAGGACATGGAGAAAACTACGTTTGTCACACAGTGGGGCAGGTTCTGCTACAAAGTGATGCCATTCGGGCTGAAGAATGTTGCGGCAACCTATCAACGCGCCATGGTAGCTTTGTTTCATGATATGATACATCATGAGATAGAGGTCTATGTAGATGACATGATAACCCGATCACAAACTGAAGAAGAACACCTTGATCACTTGCAAAAATTGTTTGTAAGATTGAAGGAGTACAAATTAAGGTTGAACCCAAACAAGTGCACATTCGGAGTCCGGTCCGGTAAACTCTTAGGTTTCATTGTCAGCAACAAAGGCATCGAGGTTGATCTTGCCAAGGTTAAAGCGATAAAATAAATTCCTGCTCCTCGTACTGAGAAGGAAGTCAGAGGATTCTTGGGACGCCTGAACTATATTGCCAGATTCATTTCTCACCTAACATCTACTTGTGAACCAATCTTCAAACTGTTGAAGAAAGATCAAGTAGTCAGATGGAATGATGAATGTCAGATTGCTTTTGACAAAATCAAAGAGTATTTACAAGAGCCTCCTGTCTTGATGCCACCAGTCGAGGGAAGACCACTAATCATGTACCTGACCATTTTAGAGAACTCAATGGGGTGTGTATTGGGGCAGCATGACGAGTCTGGCCGAAAAGAGCACGCTATTTACTACCTGAGCAAAAAGTTTACCGACTGTGAAACCAGATATTCATTGCTCGAGAAAACTTGTTGCGCTCTGGTATGGGCTGCTCGCCGGTTAAGATAATATATGTTGACTCATACCACTTTGCTGATATCTAAGATGGATCCGATAAAGTACATCTTTGAGAAGCCTGCTCTGTTTGGGAGGATAGCTAGATGGCAGATGATCCTAACAAAATATGACATACAGTACACTACCCAAAAAGCTATAAAGGGCAGCGTGCTAGCTGATCATCTTGCTCATCAAGCTGTAGAAGATTATCAATCCATGAAGTTTGAATTCTCGGACGAAGACATAATGACATTAGACAATTGTGAAGAAATCAGACCATACAAAGGACCTGGACAAGGATCCTAATGGACCCTGTTCTTTGATGGGGCATCCAATGCACTTGGTAATGGTATCGGCGCTTGTACTCATATCTCCGGAAGGGTGCCATACTCCTTTTACTGCCAGACTTTGCTTCAACTGTACGAACAACATGGCGGAATACGAAGCATACATCTTTTAAGGTCTCAAGGCTGTCATAGACTTGGGAATCAAATCTTTAGTTGTATTTGGAGATTTAGCTTTGGTCATCAGTTAGATCAAAGGAGAATGGGACACTAAGCATCCAAACCTTATCCTTTACAAAGAACATGTTTTGACATTGTTACCACATTTCGAGCAGATTACCTTCGAGCATTTCCTGTGAGAAGAAAATCAGCTAGCAGATGCTCTAGCCATAATGTCATCTATGTTTAAACTTAATTGGGATAACGAGGCTCCCCAGATTACCATTGAACAAATGGATGAACCGACACACTGTCACGAGATTAATACTGAAGAAGTAGTGGACCATCCTTGGTTTCATGAAGTCAAAAGCTATCTCGAGGCTCAAGAATATCCAGAAAGAGCTTCAATCAATGATAAAAAGTTCCTAAGGATATTCTCCGCTAAGTTCTTCCTAAGTAATGGCATCCTGTACAAACGTAATCATGATTCTATTCTGCTCCATTGTGTGGATAAGATTGAAGTTGAAAAGATCATGGCTGAATTACATGAAGGTACCTTTGGCACTCACTCTAGTGGGCATACGATGGCAAAGAAAATCCTACGGGCAGGCTATTATCGGTCTACCATGGAAGCAGACTGCTATCAACACTCCCGGACCTGTCATAAGTGTCAAATCTATGCAAACAAGGTGCACGTGCCTCCGATTCCTCTAAATGTCTTAACATCTCCTTGGCCCTTCGCTATGTGGGGAATTGATATGATTGGGGAGATCAAGCCTACAGCCTCCAATGGACACCGCTTCATTCTAGTGGCCATTGACTATTTCACAAAGTGGGTCGAAGCAGCTTCCTTCACATCCGTTACTAAGAATGTTGTTGCCCTCTTCATCAAGCAGAATCTTATTTGTCGGTACGGTATCCCAGAAAGGATCGTCACTGATAATGGTACAAACCTTAACAATACTATGATCATCGCCTTGTGCGAGCAGTTCAAGATTCAACATCACAATTCATCCCCCTATCGGCCAAAGATGAATGGTGCAGTCGAAGCTGCTAATAAAAACATTAAAAAGATCATACAGAAAATGACAATCACCTACAAGGACTGGCATGAAATGCTACCGTTTTCTCTCCACGGGTACCGTACCACGACTCGCACATCAACTGGGGCAACACCCTATTCTTTGGTTTATGGCATGGAGGCTGTCTTGCCTATTGATTTTCAAATCCCCTCTTTGAGAATTATGAAAGATGCAGGTTTGAGTGAGGACGATTGGATCCAAACCCGGCTTGATCAACTGAACTTAATTGATGAAAAGAGGCTTACTGCTGTTTGCCATGGTCTGATGTATCAAAAATGGATGATCAAGGCTTTCAACAAGAAAGTCATACGCCAAGTATATCAAGTTGGAGATCTAGTGATCAAGCGCATCAACTTGCCACAAAGTGATCCCAGGGGAAAATGGACTCCTACCTATGAAGGACCATTTGTAATCAAGAACATCTTTTCCGGTGGAGCAATGATCTTAACCACCTTGGACGGTGACGACCTGCCACACCCTGTGAACGCAGACATAGTCAAAAGATACTACGCATAAGAGACCCGCTAGGTTGACACACCTAGGCAAAACAAGGGCATCCCGGCGAACCAAAAGGTTCGGGCAAAAATTAGGGATAAAATAAAAAAAAATTGTACACGCGGCAAGTTGAAAACCCGAAAGGGCGACTTGGGCAAAAAAGGGTTTCCCGGTGGATTGAAAACCCGAAAGGGAGGTCTAGGCAAAAGTTAGGGAATTAAAGCGTATGACTATGTCTCGTAGGATCACTTTGAGGACAATCTCTTCACTGACAAACTCAGAGCTTCTAATCAATTCAATCATCTTCAGACGAAGCAACAGATAGACAAGATATTCAGAGATACGGAGGCTATAGAAGAATGGGAACCCCATGGGATTATCACACATAGCTATCTTTCTTTGTATAAATTTTTCTTATTTTCATGAAACCATCCTCTTACTAGGATGTTTGTCTCCTTTGTACAAAATACTTATTCAAAGTAAATACAAAGATATCTCTTTAAAGTACAGAAAACTATTTGTCTTTTTTCTTTATATATTTGTGTTTTATTTGCAAAAACGTCCAATGATTCATTAATGAACATATGCATTTGAACATAATTACTGTTTACAAATAAACAAAATGAAAAAGAACAATTATTGATAGGTTGAAAGAATAGGAAAATGTCTTTAGGCTATTCCATGAGCAATCCCTACAGTACGTCATTAAGATCCCCAGCGGAGCTGAAACTTCAAACTATTAATCCCCAGTGGAAACCATCCAGTTTCTCCAAATTTCCCAGCAGTTGTCTTGAAGCCTGATAAACAACCGGATAACGGCTAACTTCTGTTTCTCCCTAACCTAGGATAACTCCCTGGTATAGTGGCAGACGACCGAAACTCCTGAACTTTTTCCCAAAATAGGAATAAGCTTTTTCCCCACAGTGTTTTCATTGCTCCCCAACAGAACAAAGATTCCCATTATTAAATCCCCAGTAGAAGTCATCAAAATTCTCTGGATTCCCCAAGAAGATTCCTCAAGCAGTACACGGCATTACTCTCACGACAGAATTTTTGTCAATACTCTAACTTCAAGACATGAAGAATCCACATATCCTCAGCAGCAGTCAAGGATTTATTTTCCTCAGCAATACAGTAAATCAACTTACACGCGCATACATTACATCCACATATCATAAACATTGATAAAACACATATATTGCATCATGCATTTCATGCAACATAATTTTGTGTTCCAGCTAACACTTTACCCTTTTCAGGATAAGATTAACAGCTACTGTTAAACAATGTGCAATCATGATACAGTTCAGATACGCTCCAGACACGGAAGCCATTCTGTTACTTATTCAGATTCAGCTTTCAGATACAGTATAGATACGCTCCAGACACGGATGCCATTCTGACACTTATTCAGATTTCAAGTTCATGATACAGTCCAAATGCGCTCCAGACACGGAAGCCATTCTGTTACTCATTCAGATTCAAGTCCAGATACGCTCCAGACACGAAAGCCATTCTGTTACTCATTCAGATTCAAGTTTAGATACAACTCGGATACGCTCCAGACACGGATGCTATTCTGTTGCTCATACAGACTCAGTCTCCAGATACAACTCAGATACGTTCCAGATACGGACACCATTCTGATACTTATTCTTTTGACTTACAACTTACAATTCAACAAACATTATTGGATGGCATCTACAAGCCCATCTCTAACAAGATTCTATCATCTCTCCAAATGGCATCTATAAGCCCATTCCCTCAACTACACTTTGTCGAGTGCAAATTTACGGGCACTCTAGTGTCCAATCATCTTTTACCTTCGAGTCACGAACGACAAAGCTCGCCAACCTAACTCTTCAGGTTCAAGAAGATTGAACAGGGGAAGTTGTTGTACCCCAAAATTTGCCCTCTCATTTATCAAGACTTTTCTCACAAGACTTCTTTGACTCAAGACAAGTTTAGGGTTTGGTCAGCTCAAGACATCTCATCTTGCACTGATAACCCAAAATTAGGGTTTGAGTTTGCACAAGGATTTTTGGACCATCAATGCTTCATGTGACTTTCATACATCATTTTGGACCCCTAAGATTGCTCATGATAAGTTTCAAGCCTTGAACCATATTTTTAATCAGTCAATTGGACAATTGACCTAAAAATCAACTGTATTAGGGAAAAAGTCAACCGTGGCCAATTCACAGTCAAACTTCATAATTTTTTATTCACATCAACATTTTAGACTCATGTGTACCATTTGATCAAGTTTAGATTACAACTCCTCAAGAAATTTGATCAAATCATCAAAAGGGCAAAATGGTCAAAATTAGGGTTTTGACTGAGAAAGGGCAATTTCTGATTTTTTAACCTAGCCAATGACCAATTAAGTTCAAGCATGATTTCAAGGATTCAATGGCATCATATTGACTTAATTACATGGTTCAAAACATCTCAAATTCATTGGATTGACAGATGAAATTTGCAATCAACTGATCAAAAGTCAACTGTATACTGAAAAGTCAAACTTTGACTTTTTGGTCAAAATCAAGTACCAAGAGTCATAATTCATCAAGAAATGTCAAAATTTGAAACTTGTTCACCAAGAAAACCAAATTTGAAAATTAGGGTTTGAATTTGAAAATTTTCATAACTTAGAAATTTTCCAAGTATGAAAATTTCCTTATTTTTTCTCAACTTTACACCACTTTTTCACCATGATGCATATTGATTCAAGAAAAGTCCCCAACATGAACATTGTAGACCTCCATGAAATTTATAACTTTTCTTCATAAACTTTTCCATAGAGATGCTTGGATATCAAGTTATAAATTTGTGAATACATGGTCATGAACTTCTTAACTTAGTGAAAGTTTGCCCTAATTTAGGCAGGTTTTGGACCCAACTTCATGGAAATTTTTCACCTAGTTCCAAGAAGTATCTTGTGATACGGTGGGAGAACTGACTTGAGGTTTGCGTTTGTATTCGCAAATGTTGCGGTTAGCAAGAGTCGCCACCGACTTTTATTTTATCCTAAGGAAAGGTTAAAAAGCACAGCAAAAACCTTTTTGAGATGTTTTCTTGGGTTCGGGGAGTAGATTATAGAAAGGGAAGGTATTAGCACCCTTTCTATCCATGGTTATCCATGGGCTCTTAGTTACTTGCTTAGATCACTTGCCTTTTGTTTTCAATTGTTTTAAATGGTGCTTGAGTGTGTGGGTTTGAAAATGTTTTGAAAAGAGGCCAATGTGGTGGCAACCTTTGTAATGATCCATGTGGGGATGTATACAAAGATGTATGTCTTTTGAAAAAGTTTTCATTTGTTTTTGAAAGTTGTTTTGAAAGTGTAGTGATGTGTGATTTTGAAATTAGGCAAGTGTTTTGTTTTGCAAGTTGATTCAAGTAACTAAGAGGTTATCTACTCCTAAATTTCTCAAAAGATCATTGCTATACTTTAACCCTTTTAACAAGTTTGCTCCACCATTGTATTTGGTGGGCAACCTTGTGTTAGGATGTGAAAGGGACAGGCGCGGGTCATCGTTTTAGACCATAATTGCAACGGCGTTAAATGTCTTTGAGCAATTTCTCTAAGGGACTTGATCATTTGTTTTTGTTTGTTTTTGAAAAGTTTTATCGAGGGACTATGATCATTCAAGATTATTTGCTTTGCCCAAAGAAGTTTAACATGCAACATGGCCCATTTATTTGAAGGCAACAAGTGGAATACCCTAGGGGGTGCAAGTGTGATTTGTGTGTCCATTTTCATGCTTGTTTATCTTGTATTAGGTCAAACTATTTTTTATCGTTTTTTCGCATACAAACCCTAATTCTAACATGTTATCTTTAGAAAGCAATAAAGTGCGAAATTAAAATTACTAAGCTATTACACAACCAAATATGGGAAGGGGGGTACAAATGTTCAAATGGGGATATTGACAAGAATTTAAATCTAAATTATTACATCAATTTGAATATTTGCAATTTAATCAATGTACAAAAATTAAATAAGAATGCGAGATGCAAAAAGAATGTTTTGTGTATGTATGAAAAAATATTATTTATGTAAAAGAGAAAAGAAAATAAAAATGTATTATTTTTTTGAGTATTTTGAACTTAGGGTAAAAAACCCTAATTCTTAAAGAAAAAAGGTATTATTTAATTTTAATACAACTATTTATTTATTATTTATAAAAATAACATAAAATGAAGTATATTGTGAAAAAAAGGTATTTTTGTATCAAATATTAAATAAAAATGAAAAAAATCAAGTATTTTTATATTTTGTCTTAAATATATTAATAATCACATATATATATTTATATTAAACCCTAAATATGTATTATACAAAAAATAAATATTTATTTAATATTTTAATAAAATAAATAAAAAAAGTATTTTTTGTATGAAATATTTTCAGAAAGTAAATAAAAAATAAAAATTGTATTTACATTATTTTCTATTTATTTTCTATAATAGTACATATATATATTATATACAAACAAAGAAAATAAACAAATAAATATGCAATAAATGCAAAAAATGATGAAAAAAATATTTTCAATTTTTTAATGTCATGAGAAAAAATAAACAAAGTCAATCAAAAAGGAAAAAGTCAAAAATGTTAAAAAATAAGCAAATGGGCTCAGGGGGGGTGTAAACCAAAAAAGATGGTGTGAAAAGCAAAAATAGCACAGGCCCAGCCCACTTCACTCCTTCTTCAACCTCCAGCACAGATTATTTGAAAAAACGCGCGCCATGTTCAGTTCCTTCTAACTCTTGATTCCTGGCTTTTTAGCAAAAACTCATAACACAAGAAATGTTCAGCATGAAGAGACGGTTCTAACCATATAAAGAACTTGACCTATCTCTCTAAGATGAGGGAGAATTTCTCTCCCCCTCTTTTCTGACCTAGTTTTTCTACCATTTTCAAAGCTTAAATTCTCTCTACTCAGACAAAAGAAATGAAAAGTAAAGCTATGTACATGTTCAGGGCTATGAGTAGGACCTTGTTTCTTCACAAACTTAAGACTAAAGATGCATAATAAGAGAGATACGAATTCAAACTTTTACCTGTGCAGTTGAACTTCTATGTGGAGAATGAGAGACTTTTAGTGCAATGTAATGATTGGAAAAGCTTCCTTGAGGTCCAGGGATGCTTTTTCAATGCTTACTTTGTCTCGAACCTTCTTGTATCAAGCTGTAGAACTTCACCTGCAAGTCAAAGATGTGAAAATGGTGGAAGTGGTTAGAGCAACTACAGATCGTGCCTTAGCTTCTGGATAGCTTGCATATGTTATAAGGAAGGTATAGGAACAGGTTTTGATCAAAATGCTCGAAGGGATTGGGAGTTTGCACTCAAACTGCAGGGGCACCCCTGTTTGTGCAGTTTGAGGATGATTATGAGATGGAGGGTGTATTGGAGGTCAAAAGCTCGTGTGTTAGCTTGGATATGTTATGTGTAATGTGTTTGACAACTTCTTTCTAGTGTGTCTATGCTGAGGAGAGAGATGGCATGAGTTATGGAATGTTACTTCTATGTGAAGCAAAGAAATGCAAGTTGTGTTTTTTGACTGATGCAGGCCCCCATAACAAGCTGCAAACCCTTGTCTTGATCAGTGAAATTAGCTCCTAAACTTGTGCCAATGAGATCTTAACTGTACTTGCTTGGATTTCAATTTGACATAAAGCTAGCTTTTACAAAAATGGATAAAGCACTTTATCCAAAAATGGATCAATCTTGTGTATAATGCTTGAATTCATGGAACAACACTTAGACACAATGAACAAGCATTAAATTAAGGAGTGTAATGTGGTTTAAGGACCTGCAAAGTAGCACAAACTATGCTGAGTTCAAATTTGCCAAGTTTATGAACATGCTTTGATGAAGAACAAAAGTGAATTTTTGCCAACTTGTGAAATTCGAATCTCTCAAGTTATGAGGTTGTTTGATGAGTTCTTGGACATTTTGGAAAGCTTGGAATGTTTACTACAATCCATCTTTGAAATGCAAATCAAAACTCCAAGTGGAAGGGTATGAAAAATGGCCTTGAAGTAGGGTAGAAAACCTTGTCAAAATAGGTCAAATTTCACTAAGTTAAAAGATGGTTTAGTGCCCTTATTCAAAAAATCATAACTTGAGATACAAGCTTCAAATGAGAAAACTTTGTGAATCAAAGTTGTAGATTATGTAACAAGCTACAACTTTCATGTTTTTACTTTTGTTTGAATCCAAATGGATCATGGTGAAAAGATGGGGCAAAGTTGGGAAAAAATTAGGGTTTTTCATAACTTAGAAAAATTCTAAGTTATGAAAAATTCCATTTTCAAACCCTAATTTGCATTTTGTGATTTCTTGGTGAACAAGTTTCATGATTTGGCATGTTTTGATGAAAAATGAATCTTGACTCTTGATTTTGACCAAAAAGTCAAAGTTTGACTTTTCAGTATACAGTCAAAATTGATCAATTGACTAGGAAATTCAACTGTCAATCTTGTGTACTTGGGATCTTTTGAGTTTGTTGAGCATGTCAAGATAATTCCATGGGGTCCTTGAGGCCATATGTGAGCTTGGTTTGCCATTGGCTAGGTCAAACAGTCAAAAATTGCCCTTGTGCAGTCAAAACCCTAAAAATGACCATTTTGCCCTTTTGATGATCTGATCAAATTTCTTGTGGAATTGTGATCCAAACTTGATCAAATGGTTCATATGAGTTCATAATGTTGATGTGGATCAAATTTCATGAGGTTTGACTGTCAATTGGCCACAGTTGACTTTTTCCCAATACAGCTGATTTCTAGGTCAACTGTCCAATTGACTGGGTAAAACTTGGAGTCAAGACTTGAAACTTGGTATAGGTAAACTTGGGAGTCCAACATGAAGCATGAAAGTCATCATAGGCATTTTAGGTCAAAACATCCTTAGGCAAACACAAACCCTAATTTGAGTCCACAGTGCAAGGAGGAGCCTTGAGCAGAGGAAACCCTAACTGGATCTTGATCTTCAAAGGTCTTGTGATGAGAAAATGTTGAGGAAATGGGAGGGTAAATTTTGGGGTACAACAGTTGCCCCTGTTCAATCTTCTTGAACCTGAAGAGTTAGATTGGCAAGTTTGCCTTTCGTGACTCGAGGGTAAAAGGAGATTGGACACTAGAGTGCCCGGAAATTTGCACTCGCATGTTGAGGTATCAGCGATGTGATGTCAGGAATGGGCTTACGGATGCCATTTGGAGAGGTGGTGGATAGGGAGATGGGCTTATAGATGCCATCTGGAGATGTGACAGAACTTTGTCGGGAATGGGCTTATAGATGCCATTTGGAAGTGTCGGTCGCATAAGAGATTCCTTAGCGAGAACTTGCGTATTCGAGAAAGACGGATGTTTTCCTGGCTTGTTACAGGTGTTTGATCTTCAGTCTCCTTATGCAGATATGCCCTGGCTAGATACAGGTGTCGAATCTACAATCGGTTGCTCACAGATGTGCCCTGGCTGGATACAGGAATCAAATCTGGAAATAGTCGTTAATAGATGTGCCCTGGCTAGATACAGGAATCAAATCTGGAAATAGTCGTTAATAGATGTGCCCTGGCTAGATACAGGAATCGAATCTTCGAACTCTTCAGACGTGCCCTGGCTAGGTACAGGAATCGAGTCTGGCAACGTGGTCAACAGATATGCCCTGGCTGGATACAGGAATCGAATCTGGAGATGTTGTAGTTGATAGATGTGCCCTGGCTGGATACAGGAATCGAATCTTCGAACTCTTCAGACGTGCCCTGGCTAGATACAGGAATCGAGTCTGGAAACTGATCACTCTCAGATATGCCCTGGCTAGATACAGGTATCGAATCTGGAATTGCGACAGTTGACGGTAATTGTTTTTGGGATTGTCTTTTTCCTGAAAGGGCAAAAACGTAAGTTGTATGCAATGTCATGATGTATGATATGCATGATATCATGATGTTCAACATGAGATGTTTGTATGCGTTTCATCCTGTATGGAAGTAAGATGTATGAAAATGTGAAATGTTTATGAGTGTAATTTCATCTTAGGAAAATAAATCCTTGACGAACGGCCGGGAAGCTGCTCTGTGGAAGAGATACTTGGCCGAAGTTCTGATGAGAGGCCTGCTGAGGACTTTAACGATGGATTCCGCTGAGGATAATGATGATAAACTCCGCTGGGGAACCCCAAAGATAAACTCTGCTTGGGAATACCAAAGATAGACTTCGCTGGGGATTGAAGGAACTTGCCGAGAACGGTCTTCCGTGGCTTTTAGCTGAGGATAACCCAGTTATAAGTCCTTGTGAGGAAATAACTCTAAATAAAACTCGGGAGAGACGTCCGTACTTCGCCGGGGATAAGCTCGCAGAATCTACTGGGGATGAGCTTTTAAGACCTGCCGGGGAATGTTGTGCCTTTTTAGGATCGACGGGGGACCAACTCTGCCTGGGGAAAGTATTGTCGCATCCTGTCTTATTCTGCGGGGAATTGAGGTGATTTGGCCACATTCTTCAGTTGAACCTACCTTGGTGCCTTGGCGGACCAAACAACCAGACTGCACTAGATAACTCCACATTGCCCCTGTCTTTGATGCCACCTGTAATTAATCTCTTGTTTCCTATGCAAACATTTATGAATCAGCAATTTAATGTCAAATGCATATATCAAAAATGAACATTGGACGTTCTTCGCAAGACAAAACAAGAAAGGAAAACAATGGTAATCTGTATGGACAAGTGAATTTGTATTGATTTAAACTTTGCCTGTGAATGGGCGTTTTTTGTACAAGAGGCTGACATCCTAGTAAGAGGATATCGCCAAATAGTATAGAGTTTACAATTTGAAAAAGGAAACAAAACAGCTATGTGAACAATCCCACTGGGTTCCAACTCTGCTATTGCCTTTATGCCTTCGAACGTCTCATCGCTTTGCTGTCCAATTTGAAGATGAAGCTGATTGGTCAATGCTGCAATCTGAAGCCAGATAGTTGATGCCGAATTCCAGATGCGAAGTGATCCAATGAGACATAGTGTTACGCTTTTATCCCTAACTTTTGCCTGGACCGCCCTTTCGGGTTTTCAGTCCACCGGGATACCCATTTTTGCCCAAGCCGCCCTTTCAGGTTTTCGACTTGCCGGGTGTACAGATTTTTTTTTTCATTTCATCCCTTATTTTTGCCCGAACCCTTTTGGTTCGCCGGGAAGCCCTTATTTTTGCCTAGGTATGTCAACCTAGCGGGTCTTTTATTTATGCGTAGTATTTTTTTACTATGTCTGCATTGGCGGGGTGAGGAAGGTCGTCACCATCCATGGTGGTTAGGATCATGGCTCCTCCTGAGAACACACGTTTAACCACAAATGGCCCTTCGTAAGTAGGGGTCCATTTACCCCGGGGATCACTTTGAGGAAGGATGATGCGTTTGATTACCAGGTCCCCAACTTGATACTCTTGCGGTCTGACTTTCTTGTTAAATGCCCTGATCATCCGTTTCTGATACGTTTGACCATGACAGATAGCAGTGAGCCTCTTTTCGTCAATCAGATTTAATTGATCAAGTCGAGTTTGGATCCAATCATCTTCATTCAAGTCTGCATCCTTCATTATCCGGAGGGAGGGTATCTGGATCTCGATTGGCAAGACTGCCTCCATGCCATAGACTAAGGAGAAGGGGGTTGCCCCGGTTGACGTCCTTGCTGAGGTGCGGTACCCATGAAGAGCGAACGGTAACATCTCGTGCCAATCTTTATAGGTCACTGTCATCTTCTGCACAATTTTCTTGATATTTTTATTGGCTGCCTCTACAGCCCCATTCATCTTCGGCCGGTAGGGAGAAGAATTGTGGTGCTGTATCTTGAATTGTTCACAGAGTTCAGTGATCATCTTGTTATTGAGATTGGTACCGTTGTCCGTAATGATTCTTTCCGGGACGCCGTACCGACATATCAGATTATGCCGGATGAAACGCGCCACGACGCTCTTGGTTACCGTGGCATATGAAGCTGCCTCAACCCATTTCGTGAAATAATCGATCGCCACCAAGATGAAGCGATGCCCATTGGACGCCGTCGGTCGGATCTCACCGATCATATCGATGCCCCACATTGCGAAAGGCCAAGGTGCCGTTAGGACATTCAAAGGAACCGGAGGGATATGCACCTTGTCAGCATAGATTTGGCATTTATGACAAGTTCGGGAGTGCTGGTAACAATCGGCTTCCATTGTGGACCAGAAATATCCTGCCCGAAGGATTTTCTTAGCCATGGTGTGTCCACTGGAATGGGTCCCAAATGTACCTTCATGTAGCTCCATCATAATTTTCTCTGCTTCAGCCTTATCCACGCAACGTAACAGAGTTGAATCATGATTCCGTTTGTAGAGAATGCCGTTGCTGAGAAAGAATTTTGCAGCAAACCTCCTCATGAACTTCTTATCATTGACAGATGCACCTTCAGGGTATTCCTGAGCTTCCAAGTATCTCTTCACCTCATGGTACCAAGGCTTCTCAGTCACCAATTCAGTCTCGAGATCACAACAGTATGCCGGTTCGTCCAGCTTCCAGATTATGATTCGGGGAGCCTCATTGTCCCATTTAACTTTGAACATTGAAGACATCGTGGCTAGGGCGTCCGCTAGCTGATTCTCCTCTCTGGGGAAATGCTCAAAAGTTATCTCTTCAAAGTGAGGGAGCAAGGTCGACACATACTCCTTGTAAGGAATGAGATTCGGGTGTTTCGTATCCCACTCGCCTTTGATCTGATTGATCACGAGAGCGGAATCTCCGAAGACACTTAGAAACTTGATCCTCAAATCGATTGCAGCTTGTAGACCCATGATACATGCCTCATATTCTGCCATATTGTTGGTGCAGCTGAAACATAATCGGGCGGTGAGGGGAGTATGAGTTCCTTTGGGAGATATGATTACAGCACCGACGCCGTTACCCAAAGCATTGGAGGCTCCATCAAAATGCATAGACCATCGGGATCCTTCCTCAGGTCCTTCATCCGGTCCAGGTACTTCACAGTCAGTTACCACCATGATGTCTTCGTCCGGAAAATCAAAGTTCAATGATTGATAATCGTCCACAGGTTGGTGTGCCAAATGGTCAGCCAGTACACTTCCCTTAATTGCTTTCTGAGTTGTATACTGGATATCATATTCTGTTAAGATCATTTGCCATCTCGCTATTCTCCCAGACAGAGCGGGCTTTTCAAATATGTACTTGATGGGATCCATCTTTGAAATCAATAAGGTAGTGTGAGTCAGCATATACTGTCTCAGCCGGCGAGCAGCCCATACCAGAGCGCAGCAAGTTTTCTCAAGCAGTGAGTAACGAGACTCACAGTCGGTAAACTTTTTGCTCAAGTAATAAATAGCGTGCTCTTTTCGGCCAGACTCGTCATGCTGCCCCAGCACACACCCCATCGAATTATCAAGCACTGTCAAGTATAGTATCAGAGGTCTTCCTTCCACCGGAGGCATAAGAATGGGTGGCTCTTGGAGATATTCCTTTATCCTTTCAAAGGCGGCCTGACATTCATCATTCCAGCGTACCACTTGATCTTTCTTCAGCAATTTGAAGATTGGCTCACAAGTAGCAGTCAGATGTGAGATGAATCGGGCAATGTAATTCAGTCGTCCTAGGAAACCTCTGACTTCCTTCTCTGTTTTTGGCGTCGGCATCTCTTGAATAGCTTTAACCTTGGCAGGGTCCACCTGGATACCTTTATCACTTACAATGAAACGTAGCAATTTTCCGGATCTTACCCCAAAGGTGCATTTGTTGGGATTCAATCTCAGCTTGTACAACTTGAGTCGGTCAAACAACTTCCTCAGATGGTCAAGGTGCTCCTCCTCAGTTTGAGACCTTGCAATCATGTCATCAACGTATACCTCAATTTCATGATGGATCATATCATGAAATAAAGCAACCATGGCACGTTGATAGGTTGCCCCTGCATTTTTTAATCCGAATGGCATGACCTTATAACAGAAGGTGCCCCACTGAGTCACAAAGGTAGTCTTCTCCATATCCTCTGGAGCCATCTTGATCTGATTATACCCTGAAAAACCATCCATGAAGGAGAACACCTTGTGTTGAGCTGTATTGTCAACAAGGACATCAATGTGAGGTAGGGGGAAGTCATCCTTGGGGCTGGCCCTGTTCAGATCTCTGTAATCGACACACATTCTGACTTTACCGTCCTTCTTCGGCACTGGCACTACATTGGCAACCCACTGAGGGTAAGAAGTCACTGCAAGGAATCCGGCATCAAACTGCTTCATAACCTCGGCCTTGATCTTTTCAGACATCTCTGGACGCATCCGTCGAACTTTTTGTTTTACCGGAGGGCAATCTTCCTTGGTTGGCAGGTGGTGAACTACAATGTCGGCATCCAAACCAGGCATGTCTTCGTAGGACCAAGCAAAAATCTCCATGTAGTCTTGTAGCATCTGGGTCAATCGTTGCTTCACGCTGAGCTCTAGATTGGCACCAATCTTGACCTCTTTCCTATCTGTCTCAGTACCCAAGTTAATTGTCTCCACAGGCTCTTCATGTGGTTGAATAGCTCTCTCTTCCTGGAGCAGCAGTCTTGCGAGTTCACCAGGCACTTCGCAATCATCTTCACCTTCGTCTTCGGCCAAGTTGATCGGATTTTCGAAGTCATAACTGGCGGTAGCAGAGCTGTTACCAGTGAGATCCAGAGTGGATTGAAACCTGTATAAGTGAGTGTGTGTAAATATAGCTGTTTTGCAATATATATAACACAAAAAGGAAAAGAGCACAAGATTTGAAATGCAACAAACGTCCAATGTTTTGATTGATGATATATGAAAATGTCATACAAAAAGCCCTCACAAATGGAGCTACGATGCCCCGGGTAGGACACCGAGCCAACAGAGTTTTAACATATTGTTTGTTACAAATTTGGAAATCAAAAGAAATCAATTACTGCGTGACAAATGTGATAGGGGTAAAATCCTTTGCTGTCCAGTTGCTAGGTCCGTTGCTGGTAGTCGGGTAGATCCAACTGTCAAACTTTGCTTCCTCCACATCTTCCTCAATAGCGTTCACCCTTGAGCTGGAAATAAACACCGGAGCCTTTCCAATCTTCTCTTTGCGCACTGCCTTCTGAGCCTCTGCAGTAAAGCCTAGCCCAAACTTGTCGTTCTTCTGAGTGAAGTCAGGAAGCTGACCCCAGTGTGCACAATTGCCTTTCTGAACCACAGCCCGGGCATCCCTTAGGGAAGCCATCTTCAAGGAATCATTCTCTTCGGTCATTGTCTCTGCGGCTGCTGAAATTGGATGCACCTCCTCGAAATGCTGGAAGGGGGTTTCAATGAACTCTCCGTCCATCTCGATGTACCTGAAGGAATTCCAATGGCTCACCATATACTCCTCTTCTCCTTGTACCGTGACGATCTTCCCTCTGACGGGATATTTCAGCTTTTGGTGCAAGGTGGAGGTCACTGCCCCAGCTTTATGGATCCAAGGTCGACCCAACAGACAAGAGTATGATGGGCGTATATCCATCACATAAAAGGTAGAGTCAAACACTTGAGAGCCCACACGGATAGGGATGTTAACCTCTCCATGAACCATCCTCTTTGAACCATCGAAAGCCCTGACGATGATATTGCTGGGTTTCAACTCTAGGCCTTCATAATCCAGACGATCTAAAGCCTTTTTCGGAAGAACATTCAAGGAGGAACCAGTGTCCACCAATACATGTGCCAGAGTAGTGCCCCTGCATTCAATAGAGACATGCAGGGCATCATTGTGGTCTCTCCCTTTTGCGGTCAGATCAGCATCTGAAAAACCCAAGCCGTTGTCTGCCGTCAAATTCGCTATGCAGTCAGTGAACTGAACTGCAGACGTCTCCTGCGGCACATGGGCCGTCTTGAGAAATGAGATCAAGGCCTTTGCATGGGCCTCGGAGCATAGCAATAAGGAGAGCAGGGAGATCTTGGAGGGTGTATGTCCCAACTGCTCGACAACATTAAAATCACTTTTCTTTATTATTTTCAGAATCTCCTCCATTTCTTATCGGGAGGCCTCAGCGTTTACGGGTATTGGTGCCTCCATCCGGGCAGGCTCTTCTTCAATCCCTTTGCCCCGAGCATTTGATGACTCGGCAGCAGGGGACACAATTTGATCAGCAACAGGACTAGGTAAACTTGCAGGTTTTATGAGGAGGGGTTTTCGAATAGCGGGCGGCGCTATGTCAGGCGAGAAGAGCCTGCCACTGCGGGTGACTTTAGCTGGACCGGTGATATCGCAGATAGTGGCACTAGCGTCGAATTCTTGCTTGATTCCATTTACATACACGTCTGCCCCATAATGCCAGGGGACAGCTTTATCAGACACGTAGGAGAGGGGTCCTGGAACAGTAATGATCACAGGCGCAACTGTCAAGATTTGAACAGGCTTCTTTGGGGGAGCCTTGATTGGATTTTTGAAGATGGTAATTACGGAAACTTCTTTCATCGGAACCAATTGAACAGCAGTCTTTTTGAATAGAATCTCCTTGCTATCCATTAGGCCTTGGATGCCTAACCTTAGCAGGGGACAATCAGATAGGGAAACAGCACAAAATAGGCAACCTTCACCGCAACCCGGAAATAAACCGGCCCGCAGTAGGTTCTTCTTAACAGTCTTCAGAGGGGTAACAACTTCATCTATCGAAACAGCATACACTTCTTCCTCAATGGCATTCACCCTATGCTGGGGCATAGGAGCCGTTACAACATTTGGTCTTTCCGGCGCTTCAAACTGAATTTCTTTCGCGTCGATCAGATCTTGCACTTTGTTTCTCAAGGCCCAGCAATCATCAGTAGTGTGCCCGGGACTATCAGAATGATAAGCACACCGGGCATTTGGGTTGTATTTAGGAGACGCAGTGTTGACAACTTTAGGAGCCTCTTTGAGAGTCACCAGGTTGGTGGATAACAGTTGGGGTAAAATTTGAGATAATGTCATACTCAGTCGGGTATACTGCCTTTTGGGCCTTTCGCTTCTTTGTTGATTGTACTGCTGAGGAGCAGCAACAGGTTTGGAGATGACCAAAGCATTGACGGCTTGGCGACTTTCGGGCTTGACTTGTCTTCTAGGGCCATAGACGGCACTTGCCTCTTTCTTGAATGGCCTCTTCTCAGCACTTGTAGAGGCAGCCTTCTGTATTTTGCCTGACCTGATGCCAGCTTCAATTCTTTCTCCCGTTAATATCAAATCTGTGAACCCAGCGGAGGAGTTACCAACCAAATGATTGAAAAACGGACCAGACAAAGTCCCAAGGAACATATCAACTAGCTCTCGATCAGTTAATGGAGGCTGCACCCTGCCAGCCAAATCTCTCCATTTTTGAGCGTATTCTTTGAACCCTTCACCCGTCCCTAGAGACATACCCTGAAGTTGGGTACGCGTAGGAGCGAGATCAGAATTGTATTGGTATTGTCTGTAGAATGCGGTTGCCAAATCTTCCCAGTGTCGGATGCTAGCTCCATCCAATTGGTAGAACCATTCAAGCTGTGACCCCGAAAGGCTATCTTGGAAGAAATGAATCCAGAGGTTTTTATCCGCCGTGTAAGGTTGGATTTTCCTTACGTACGACCTTAGATGCAGCTTTGGGCAGGAGACCCCATCATACTTAGCGAAGGCAGGCGCCTTAAACTTGTGTGGAATGACTACCCCAGAAGATAACCCCAAATCTTCGAAATCTAGTCCTGGCACATTCTGAATTTCCATGGCGCTCAAGAGGTCCTCCAATTTTTTGTATCTGTCAGCAGCAGGTGGGTATTGTTCATCGTTATAGTCCGTCTCGTTGTCGGAGACTGCGGGACTAGGAGCTCCTCCCCCTTGGGGACTGTTTTTCTCAGCAGAAGAAGTGGTTGGATCAGCTTCATTGTGGAGTGTGTTCCCAAATCGGCGTCCGGTGTTGAACAATGCGGTCCTCTTTTTCTTCTTTTTCTTCATGAGTAGAGTCTTCAACTCTTGCTGACCTTGGGCTAGGCTTAGGACCATCTCTTGAAATTGTGCACTTTGGGCCTGAAGGGCCTTGATTGCTTGCTCACTGGAGGATTCTGGATTCATGATGACTGTGCACACAAACAGCGAAAAATTAAGCAACCTGTGAAATAGGGTACCTGCTATGCATATGGTGCAATGGAATGTGTATGCTTTATGTTTTCAAAGACAAACAAGATTCAACTTTGTAGACAAAAAAGGGAAACACACTTCATTAGATGAAAATTTCAATTGTTCAACAACTTGCCCCTAGGCATTACAGGAATGAAAAATACTGAAAAGGAAATAAAACTACAAAAGGAAACATCAAAGCTCATCAATGCTCCCATGGCCTCCTCTTTTCAGTGCTGATGTAGTTGTTCAGGACCCGTTCTTCCTCCAATTGCTTAGTCAGCCTCTGGATCTTCCTTTCCTGCTCGTTGAACTTCTCCCGATAGAAATCCCGTTCTTCCTTTAGCTGTGCCCAAGATCTCTTCATGGTGTCAAAATCAGTAGGTATCTGAGGAGGGAGGACAGTTGGAGGAACCCCATCTTCATCGGGAGATTCAAGGATGATTGGTCTGACAGCTTCGTACGGCATACCTAACTTCTGAGCACGGATGCGGACCCATTTGCAATAGGGCTCCAATGGTAAAGAAGTCTTTGGTCCTAACTCATGTGGGTCAGCTTTGTGGATTCTGTCCCAAGCTCTAATGAATCCCTGGCGTAGTTTGTCACTGCCTGCCTGAAACTCAAAATGGAAGTGAGGAACCAGCATTTCATGAGGCCCATCTCCTCTGGCTCTTCCAAACTGACGGAGAGCTAAACACGGATTGTAAGAGATTCCTCCTTGGATACCAATCAACGGGACATTAGGGTATTCTCCGCAACGGTCGATAACAGCTACCTCATCCAAACCTCTGAGAGTCCAAGTGATATCCTTATCTGTGAGAGACATTAACCTCCGAGCCCAACCTTTTCCTTCTTCATTCTTCAGCACGAACTTAGGAAGGTGCGAAATAAACCACCTTACTAGCAAAGGAGCACAACACCACGGAGTCCCCCGTTTTCGAGCAGTACGAGCATAGAGTTGTTGTAGAATGTCACCCAAGAGAGTGGGCACCGGATTCCGAGACATGAAGATTCTTATGACATGGATACTGATAAAGGTGTCAGGGTTGGGAAACAATACCAGACCATAGATCAAAAGAGCCAGAACATCCTCATATGCTTTGAAGTCCAAATCATTCCAGAAATCATTAGCCTTGCCAACCAGAAATTTGACCAAGAAGCCTTTGACCCCATTTCTAGTTTCCCAATTGGACAACACCTCTTCTTTGGTCAAGGGGAGAATTGCAGCAATCTCTTCAGGCCTAGGAGTCTTTTCCAAACCAGTGAAAGGAGTTTGTTCCAGGACAGGGATCCCAAGCAGATAAGAGAACTCTTCCAGGGTAGGAACCAACTGGAAGTCTTGAAAGGTGAAACAATGATGCAGAGGGTCATAAAACTGGGTCAGAACACTTATCAGTTGTTGGTCCCATTTTGCAGTGATCAAGCCAAGGAGAGAACCATGTCTGTTGATGAAGGAGGTAGTGTTTGGAATCCCTTCAACCAGATCCTTGAGTAAAACTGGTGGTTGAACAAAGTTGAGCCGGACAGTATTTCTACGCACGGGCATCATAATGTCCTACAAAACAGAGCAAAGGTGAAACCTTTTTGTCTTTGAAATGGGTTAGCCTTTTACACAGGATGCATGCAATGGTATGATGGAATGATGCTATGATGAAACACACCACAAATATTCACATAGACAGATAAGGCACACAAGTCACACAAGATACCCTTAGGTTTCAGGCCAGCATGAGTTTCAGGTATTACCCTCTTTTGGTTTTGTTGGTTAAAACCTGTCCTATCAAAAGTAACCGGGTTCTAGAAGATCTCAAATCATTGGCTACCCTCAATCGGTCATAACTCCAGCATCGCAATCTTTTCTCGCGGCCAGAACCATCTCGAGAGTTTAGCCTCAATGAGTGTAGCATACTGCTACTGTCCTAATAGCCAAGTTGGTCAATTTAGGGTTCTAAGGTTGGTTGGTGTTTAATGACCCCTTAGAAGACCTATATTCTCCCCGTTACAACACAAGGGATATAGGTACAGACTAAGATGCCACACCAACGTAGCCACTGCTTCACCCATGTCGGTCTACGTCGGACAGGTCCCTCACAGATTATGCTACCTAAAAAGGGTTTTTCCCAGATCCGGGTTAGGATCTATAAAACTCCGATACAAAGCCCACAAATGTAAAAGCAAACAAGACAATCAATTGAAAACAAAGATGATCTAATCCCTAAGGTTACTCCACTTTAAAAGTTTTCCCCAGCAGAGTCGCCAGTTCTGTGATACGGTGGGAGAACTGACTTGAGGTTTGCGTTTGTATTCACAAATGTTGCGGTTAGCAAGAGTCGCCACCGACTTTTATTTTATCCTAAGGAAAGGTTAAAAAGCACAGCAAAAACCTTTTTGAGATGTTTTCTTGGGTTCGGGGAGTAGATTATAGAAAGGGAAGGTATTAGCACCCTTTCTATCCATGGTTATCCATGGGCTCTTAGTTACTTGCTTAGATCACTTGCCTTTTGTTTTCAATTGTTTTAAATGGTGCTTGAGTGTGTGGGTTTGAAAATGTTTTGAAAAGAGGCCAATGTGGTGGCAACCTTTGTAATGATCCATGTGGGGATGTATACAAAGATGTATGTCTTTTGAAAAAGTTTTCATTTGTTTTTGAAAGTTGTTTTGAAAGTGTAGTGATGTGTGATTTTGAAATTAGGCAAGTGTTTTGTTTTGCAAGTTGATTCAAGTAACTAAGAGGTTATCTACTCCTAAATTTCTCAAAAGATCATTGCTATACTTTAACCCTTTTAACAAGTTTGCTCCACCATTGTATTTGGTGGGCAACCTTGTGTTAGGATGTGAAAGGGACAGGCGCGGGTCATCGTTTTAGACCATAATTGCAACGGCGTTAAATGTCTTTGAGCAATTTCTCTAAGGGACTTGATCATTTGTTTTTGTTTGTTTTTGAAAAGTTTTATCGAGGGACTATGATCATTCAAGATTATTTGCTTTGCCCAAAGAAGTTTAACATGCAACATGGCCCATTTATTTGAAGGCAACAAGTGGAATACCCTAGGGGGTGCAAGTGTGATTTGTGTGTCCATTTTCATGCTTGTTTATCTTGTATTAGGTCAAACTATTTTTTATCGTTTTTTCGCATACAAACCTAATTCTAACATGTTATCTTTAGAAAGCAATAAAGTGCGAAATTAAAATTACTAAGCTATTACACAACCAAATATGGGAAGGGGGGTACAAATGTTCAAATGGGGATATTGACAAGAATTTAAATCTAAATTATTACATCAATTTGAATATTTGCAATTTAATCAATGTACAAAAATTAAATAAGAATGCGAGATGCAAAAAGAATGTTTTGTGTATGTATGAAAAAATATTATTTATGTAAAAGAGAAAAGAAAATAAAAATGTATTATTTTTTTGAGTATTTTGAACTTAGGGTAAAAAACCCTAATTCTTAAAGAAAAAATGTATTGTTTAATTTTAATACAACTATTTATTTATTATTTATAAAAATAACATAAAATGAAGTATATTGTGAAAAAAAGGTATTTTTGTATCAAATATTAAATAAAAATGAAAAAAATCAAGTATTTTTATATTTTGTCTTAAATATATTAATAATCACATATATATATTTATATTAAACCCTAAATATGTATTATACAAAAAATAAATATTTATTTAATATTTTAATAAAATAAATAAAAAAAGTATTTTTTGTATGAAATATTTTCAGAAAGTAAATAAAAAATAAAAATTGTATTTACATTATTTTCTATTTATTTTCTATAATAGTACATATATATATTATATACAAACAAAGAAAATAAACAAATAAATATGCAATAAATGCAAAAAATGATGAAAAAAATATTTTCAATTTTTTAATGTCATGAGAAAAAATAAACAAAGTCAATCAAAAAGGAAAAAGTCAAAAATGTTAAAAAATAAGCAAATGGGCTCAGGGGGGTGTAAACCAAAAAAGATGGTGTGAAAAGCAAAAATAGCACAGGCCCAGCCCACTTCACTCCTTCTTCAACCTCCAGCACAGATTATTTGAAAAAACGTGCGCCATGTTCAGTTCCTTCTAACTCTTGATTCCTGGCTTTTTAGCAAAAACTCATAACACAAGAAATGTTCAGCATGAAGAGACGGTTCTAACCATATAAAGAACTTGACCTATCTCTCTAAGATGAGGGAGAATTTCTCTCCCCCTCTTTTCTGACCTAGTTTTTCTACCATTTTCAAAGCTTAAATTCTCTCTACTCAGACAAAAGAAATGAAAAGTAAAGCTATGTACATGTTCAGGGCTATGAGTAGGACCTTGTTTCTTCACAAACTTAAGACTAAAGATGCATAATAAGAGAGATACGAATTCAAACTTTTACCTGTGCAGTTGAACTTCTATGTGGAGAATGAGAGACTTTTAGTGCAATGTAATGATTGGAAAAGCTTCCTTGAGGTCCAGGGATGCTTTTTCAATGCTTACTTTGTCTTGAACCTTCTTGTATCAAGCTGTAGAACTTCACCTGCAAGTCAAAGATGTGAAAATGGTGGAAGTGGTTAGAGCAACTACAGATCGTGCCTTAGCTTCTGGATAGCTTGCATATGTTATAAGGAAGGTATAGGAACAGGT
The DNA here is from genome assembly GCA_948472305.1 of Vicia faba. Classification (NCBI taxonomy): domain Eukaryota; kingdom Viridiplantae; phylum Streptophyta; class Magnoliopsida; order Fabales; family Fabaceae; genus Vicia; species Vicia faba. The sequence continues at coordinate 2,343,789 of OX451740.1, forward strand.
TTTGATCAAAATGCTCGAAGGGATTGGGAGTTTGCACTCAAACTGCAGGGGCACCCCTGTTTGTGCAGTTTGAGGATGATTCTGAGATGGAGGGTGTATTGGAGGTCAAAAGCTCGTGTGTTAGCTTGGATATGTTATGTGTAATGTGTTTGACAACTTCTTTCTAGTGTGTCTATGCTGAGGAGAGAGATGGCATGAGTTATGGAATGTTACTTCTATGTGAAGCAAAGAAATGCAAGTTGTGTTTTTTGACTGATGCAGGCCCCCATAACAAGCTGCAAACCCTTGTCTTGATCAGTGAAATTAGCTCCTAAACTTGTGCCAATGAGATCTTAACTGTACTTGCTTGGATTTCAATTTGACATAAAGCTAGCTTTTACAAAAATGGATAAAGCACTTTATCCAAAAATGGATCAATCTTGTGTATAATGCTTGAATTCATGGAACAACACTTAGACACAATGAACAAGCATTAAATTAAGGAGTGTAATGTGGTTTAAGGACCTGCAAAGTAGCACAAACTATGCTGAGTTCAAATTTGCCAAGTTTATGAACATGCTTTGATGAAGAACAAAAGTGAATTTTTGCCAACTTGTGAAATTCGAATCTCTCAAGTTATGAGGTTGTTTGATGAGTTCTTGGACATTTTGGAAAGCTTGGAATGTGTACTACAATCCATCTTTGAAATGCAAATCAAAATTCCAAGTGGAACGGTATGAAAAATGGCCTTGAAGTAGGGTAGAAAACCTTGTCAAAATAGGTCAAATTTCACTAAGTTAAAAGATGGTTTAGTGCCCTTATTCAAAAAATCATAACTTGAGATACAAGCTTCAAATGAGAAAACTTTGTGAATCAAAGTTGTAGATTATGTAACAAGCTACAACTTTCATGTTTTGACTTTTGTTTGAATCCAAATGGATCATGGTGAAAAGATGGGGCAAAGTTGGGAAAAAATTAGGGTTTTTCATAACTTAGAAAAATTCTAAGTTATGAAAAATTCCATTTTCAAACCCTAATTTGCATTTTGTGATTTCTTGGTGAACAAGTTTCATGATTTGGCATGTTTTGATGAAAAATGAATCTTGACTCTTGATTTTGACCAAAAAGTCAAAGTTTGACTTTTCAGTATACAGTCAAAATTGATCAATTGACTGGGAAATTCAACTGTCAATCTTGTGTACTTGGGATCTTTTGAGTTTGTTGAGCATGTCAAGATAATTCCATGGGGTCCTTGAGGCCATATGTGAGCTTGGTTTGCCATTGGCTAGGTCAAACAGTCAAAAATTGCCCTTGTGCAGTCAAAACCCTAAAAATGACCATTTTGCCCTTTTGATGATCTGATCAAATTTCTTGTGGAATTGTGATCCAAACTTGATCAAATGGTTCATATGAGTTCATAATGTTGATGTGGATCAAATTTCATGAGGTTTGACTGTCAATTGGCCACAGTTGACTTTTTCCCAATACAGCTGATTTCTAGGTCAACTGTCCAATTGACTGGGTAAAACTTGGAGTCAAGACTTGAAACTTGGTATAGGTAAACTTGGGAGTCCAACATGAAGCATGAAAGTCATCATAGGCATTTTAGGTCAAAACATCCTTAGGCAAACACAAACCCTAATTTGAGTCCACAGTGCAAGGAGGAGCCTTGAGCAGAGGAAACCCTAACTGGATCTTGATCTTCAAAGGTCTTGTGATGAGAAAATGTTGAGGAAATGGGAGGGTAAATTTTGGGGTACAACATATCTCAAAATGAATTTCAAATATGGATTATAGATCACATTTCAAGCTTTCCAAAATGTCCAAGAACTCTCCAAGATCATTTTTGAGTAGGGAGAATCGAAGAGAGGACGTTAGCATTTTCTCACTTTTTGTTCAAGCCATTTCATGAATAACCAAGTTGCAAATCAATCTTATGCTGGCTATTTCATGTTGTGCAGGTCCTAAACTTGTTCCACACTCCTTAATTAAATTCTTACTCAATTGACAAAGCCTCTATCCATGCTTTTGAACTTTTGTCCAACTTGTAATTCCATTTTTGGCAAAAAGGTTCCATTGCCATTTTGAAAAAGAACCACTTTTGCAAAGTTTATAATTTTGAGCTATGAACCTGTCCCCTTGATGCATACAAACTACACAGGTATCAAGAAAGTTGTACAAACTCATACCAACCCTAAGCAAGCTGGTACAAGCATGTGAAACTTTGGTCTTGTCACTTTGCTTCAAGTACAAGAAAAGTTGCAAAAAGGCTAGGGCTTGCACAACTGATAGAGAGCTGACCTAAAACCATTTCAATACTAATATACCAACATTATGCAACACATAACATGCTTAGCCAAGCCCTGAAACTCTCTCAAGCTCAAAAACACCCAAAGCCTGTCAAAAACTGCAGTTTCTGCACAAGCTTCCCCATATTCCATTTGGCTCGTGTGTTTTGTGTTTAGATCATTCAAACACCTTACATACTTGATATCAAGCCCATCCAAAGCATCATCCGCGTTCTGTAATCCCTTTTCCACCATTTTCCATTGTTGAGTTTTGAGCTTGCAACTTGACTTGGCCAAAGAGTTCCAGCTAGTTTCAGAGCAAGACAAGGGTTGGAATAGATTCAGGGAAGCTCAAGGAAGCTTAAGCAAGCATCAGGCCTCCATTAAAGTCACTCCATTTCCATACACGATTCTAGCTGAAGGAGTTAAATTTTCAAACTCTATCTCTTTGTACAGACAACCATAGGCCACGATCTATGAATAAAAGATGTAGTCCTCGTCATAACGAAGCTGTACATACCATTATCTTACATAAATTTTACTTGTGCTAAGAGAATTTGAAACTTGAAATTTCTGGAAATATTAGGTCAAGATTTAGGGTTGTTTAAATTCTCTTTAATCTTTGATAGTTAGATTACATAGCTTACATGGTTCGAATTGTGAGTTCAAGCCCTACATTTTTCATGTTATAAGTTTTTATTTTCATGGAAGTATGAGGAAGTTACAGGTGATCCGGCCAAGGCTTGAGGAAGAAGATGAAACAGGGCAAAGGCGCGTTTTGGAATATGTTATTTTTGTTTCATTAAGGATAATGGATGTATAGTCACCCCGGTGGCAAAGCAGCGCGCTGGTGAGACCCATGTCCTGGGTTCGACCCTGCGCGCTACTTTTGTTTTTTGACATTTTTTTCTTTTTAGTTTTTTTAATCCTTTTTGCAGGTTGGGCTTGTTTTTGGGCCAGAGTTTTTTTTACTAATATCATCACCACTGACTTGCTTCATCACCCCCCCCCCCCCCTTTACTAACTTTCGTATTTTTTTATTTTTATTTTGTTTTATGTTTATATTTTGCATATTAAATATTTTCCCTAATATATAAAAATCCAAAAAAATATAAATTAATAATATTACACTTTTATTTTATTTTTTTATTATTTCTCACATAAAAATATATTTTATTTTAATAGAATATCATTTATTTTCTTAATAAACTTATAAATATAATTAAATACATTTAGTTTAATTTATTTTTCATTTCATACTTATAAATACTTATTTTTGCATATATTTAATTTTAATATTTATATACAATATTATTTATTATTTTATACAAGAAAAATGCACAAAATAATAATATAGAAACTTTAATTTCTTTTAATTAAAATTAGGGTTAAACCCCTTTCAAAAAATTAAATCTTTTTTCCTTATATTTTTAGGGTTAGATTAAATATTCTTTTACATGAAAATAAGACATCAAAAATATTTTCTCCGCATTACATTGCATTACATTTTAAATATTGTTTTGTATTTATCTTAAATTCGTACAAATCCGATTTGGTTGTAATAATGTATTTGGCTTTATATTTGTGCAAATCCCCATTCAAACTTATATCCCCCCTCCCATAAATTGTTGTAATAGCTTAGAAATATTTACATTATGCAATTTATCGCTTTATATGCCATGATTAGTAATTAGGGTTTGTATGACAAGAACCAAACAAAGCAAAATAAAACACCCTAAATACAAGACAAAATCAAAGCATGAAAATGATACACTTTGCACACAAACACCCTTAGAGTTTCCCCATTTGGCTGCCTAAAACAAAAATGGCCATGTTACGCATGCGAAGTATCTTGGCAAAACAAAACAAATTTAAGATCATAGTCCCTTGATGACGCTATTCAAAAGTTGCCTTACAAAATGATCTTGGTCCCTCAAAAATGCTAAGATACTTTGCAAACATTGCTAATCATGGCTATACGATGACCCACGCCCGTCCCGTTTACATCCAAAGATAGGGTTGCTTACCAAATCAATGGTAAGCCAACAATGTCAAAGGAATAGAAAATACATAAGAAAGACATTTGAGTAGGTAGATAGCTTCTAGTTACTTGCTCCATTTCAAACAAAATCCTTGCTATTTTCAAAACAAACATACACACATTTCAAAAACATCTTACAAATATTGAAAAACATTTTCAAAAGACAAACATCTTTGTATACAATCTTACGAACGTGAATCATTACAAAGATTGCCTAAACGAATGGCCTCTTTTACAAAATACTTTCAAAACCACACCAAACACCATTTCAAACAAACTAAAGCAAGTGATCTAAGCAAGTAACTAAGAGCCCATGGAAAACCATGGATGAAAAGGGTGCTAGCACCTTCCATTTTCATAATATACCCCCCGAACTCAAGAAAACATCTCAAAGGTATTTCCTGTGCTTTTTCACCTTTCCTTTTGGATAAAAGAAAAGTAGGTGGCGACTCTTGCTAACCGCGACATTTGCGATAAAACGCAAAACCTCAAGTCAGTTCTCCCACCGCATCACAATGTGGCAGCGATATCCAACAAAGTTCACACTAGAAAGGCAACGGACTTTATCAGGGAGTGCACTCCAGGAGAAAAGATCAAAAGTTGGACTGCCGTGGAGATTCCCGAGATCTTTTTCTTTCCTAAGTAATTTTTCTTGTTTTTGAAAGAACCTATGTCAAGCACGAGGCATAAGGGTTGCTTGTAAGGGTCCCCCATTTTCTTTTAGACAATATTTACAATCAATAAAAGTTATATTTTGTTTTCAATCAAGATCCTTGTCTTTCTCTTGCATTTATTTCCTTAAAAACTAAAAAATGGCAATACTTTCTTTGCATATGCATTTTTAAAAAACTCATATACTAAAATCTGCACCAAAACATGATAAATGTATAGATCCATCCAAAAACCACCGATAATGTTATTGTTGTGACCCAATATAATTTTGATGCTCCTATCAACCAAGCCGAAGAGGAAGATGATGAAGATCTTGAACTCTCTGATGAAATGGCGAGAGAAATAAAATGAAAGGATGACAACATAAAACCATATCAAGAGGCTATCAAGACCGTTAATCTAGGCATAAGTGAAGATCCGAAAGAAATCAAGTTAGGGGCAATGTTGGAACAGAGCGTCAAAGACAAACTGATCAAGTTATTACATGAGCATGTGGATATATTCGCCTGGTCTTACAGGGACATGCCAGGGTTGGATACAAATATCGTGGTGCAAAGACTATCTCTTAAAGAAGGGTGTTCTCCAGTTAGGCAAAGACTTAGGAGAACTCGTCCAGATATGTCCAGCAAAATCAAAGAAGAGGTTCTTAAACAATTTGACGCAGGGTTCTTGGCAGTGGTAAATTATCCACCCTGGATAGCTAACATTGTGCCAATACCCAAGAAAGACGGCAAGGTACGCATGTGTGTGGATTATCGAGATCTGAACAAAGCAAGCCCCAAAGACGATTTCCCGCTACCCCATATAGATGTTTTGGTGGATAACACGGCTCAAGCCTCAGTATTCTTATTCATGGACAGCTTCTCGCGCTATAATCAAATCAAAATGGCGCCCGAAGACATGGAAAAGACTAATTTCATGACACCTTGGGGAACTTTCTGCTATAAAGTAATGCCATTCAGTCTCAAGAATGCAGGGGCAACTTATCAGAGGGAAATGGTCACATTATTCCATGATATGATACACAAAGAGGTTGAAGTGTATATAGATGACATGATCTCCATATCCCATATGGAGGAGGAACACAACGTAGATTTATAAAAGCTATTCGAACGGCTACGCAAGTTCAAACTGAGGTTAAATCCAAACAAATGTACATTTGGCGTCAGATCAGGAAAATTGTTGGGTTTCATTGTAAGCTAGAGGGGTATCGAAGTGGACCCCGACAAAGTAAAAGTTATACAAGGGATGCCAGCACCGAGGACAAAAAAAAGAAGTGCGTGGTTTCTTAGGGCCATTGAATTACATCTCAAGATTCATATCACATCTAACAGCCATATGTGAGTCGATATTCAAGTTATTACGAAAAGATCAGACGGTAGTATAGAATGATGATTGTTAAAATACCTTCGAAATGATAAAACACTATCTGCAAGAGCCACCAATCTTAATGCCGCCAGTCCCCAGAAGACCACTCATCTTGTATCTGACAGTACTCGAAGGATCAATAGGTTGTGTTTTGGGACATCAGGATGAAACAGGCAGAAAGGAGCATGCGATTTATTACCTCAGCAAGAAATTCACTGACTGCGAAACCAAGTACTCACTCCTCGAGAAAAATTGTTGCGCATTGGCTTGGGCTTACAAGAGGTTGAGGCAATATATGTTAACCCACACTACATGGTCAATAGCAAGAATGGATCCTCTAAAGTACGTGTTTGAAAAACCAGCTCTTACCGGGAGAATCGCACGATGGTAGATGCTACTATCAGAATACGACATCCAATATGCCTCTCAGAAGGCCATTAAAGGTAGTATAATAGTTGATCATCTAGCTCACTGTTGTACCCCAAAATTTGCCCTCCCATTTTTCATAGAAGACACAACCCTAGGGTTTCGACCAGACAGATTCTCTTATGTGGCAGTAAACCAGCAATTAGGGTTTCTTGCAATTCTCAAAAGAAAATGAGTTCTCAAAGATCCAATTGGCTTTCACAGGTCTTCATGCTTCCTCAAGGTTGTACTTATGATTTCTTCAAGCTACAAGATTTTGAGACGATTCTGTCTGTTCATAGTCAGATGTGATGTCGCTCACGGGTTTATCTTCAAATAATCGGAAGAAATTTGAGTTTGGAAAACTTTAAAATTATCAAATCATCGCAAGGCATTTGATTGATTTTGAATTTTCTTAAAATGTAGTTTACTGAAAAGATAATGTTTGTTCTCAGAGCATGGTTTGTTTGGGACAAGAGATGGAGGTTAAGACTGTCATTTAGGACAATCATGATTGTGGGATCCAGGTTGACCAGATGATTTACGTCCTTAAAACATTTGTTTGGTTAGGAAATGGAATATACAATGGGTGTTCGTTTGAAATGCAGTTACAAAGTTATTGGGATTACTTGGAATTTAAGTTACCAGTCTGGAACATTTTATTTCAAATATCTTGATTGGGAATTTCAAAAATCAATTAGGATGCGAAGAGAAATTACAAGTTGTTTTTTATAAAGGATTTCAAGTTATTCAAGTGACACCAGAATATTTCATGCTACAACTCAAGATTTTCTCCAATTTCAAACGTTGTTACAAAATAATTTAGTCTTTTAAATACTTTATGTTTTACAACTTATTGTATTTAAAGATGAATTGGTACAACTATTGGATACAATACAAGAATGATTTTTCTAAATTTACAAAGAAAATCCAAATGATTGATTGGCCTAGGAGAATTAATATATGCCTAAGTTTGTCTGAAGATTGAAGTCGTATCAAATTCCTTTGCTTATCTCCAAGACTTCCATGCTTGCCACAGATTTCTTGCCTTCTTTGCTTTGTCATATCCAATTGTGCTCACATGAAAACAAAAGAAAGAAAAAACATGGTTAGTGCAAATTATTTGGGCATGAACAGAAATTTTTCCAAAAGGGATTCATCATTAAGGTTTGCAATATGGAATCAGAATGCCATTTTAATTCATCACAATTTATTTCCCCTATTTGCAAATCATAAGAAGGTTATCCTTCTTGGTTCACAAAAAAGAAAGAAGAAGAAATTTGCAATCAAACTTCCAAACAAACGCTACAAACTGTCCAAACAAATGCTAAAAACTGAACCAAACAAATTCGCAAGCAAACTGAACCAAACAAATTCGCAAGCAAACTGTCCAAACAGCATCACAAACAGCAGTGCAAACTAAATAACAAACAGCATCACAACCGGACAAATAACAACAGCATCAACAAAAGCTAAAACAGGCAACAGTGCAGCAGTATGGCAAGTATGGCAAAATAAGCAAATAAGCAAATAAGCAAAGCTTGCTCAAGAGGTCATCATTTTCCAACTGCAAACCTTTCAGAATTAGAAAAAAGGCAAAAGAGCAATTTTCTTTTTTATTGTCATTGAGAGAGAAGAGAGGAAAGAAGTCACCTAGGCTATTGGAATTGCCCAAAATGCACATTCTACAAAAGCCTTGCCACAAAAGAGGAGCTACTGCAAACCCAAGAATCATCAAAATTGCTAAAAAAAACAAAACCTGCTGTAAGCAAAACCTGCTGTAGGCAAAACTTGTTGTAGAGACCAAAGGCCAAGGGACCAAAGGCCAAGAGGCCACAACATTTTTGAAGGGTCAATATAACAGAAGCAGGACAATCAAAAAAAGGAGGACAGAAAAACTAAAAAAACCAACATTATCACAAATCAAACACAGCAACTATCCTCAAAACTCCAAACCTGCAACAAGCTTCAAAAAACTCAAAACCAGAAAACATCATCAAATCAAAATACCAAAATCTCGAAAAACCTGTAACCAAGCCAAACCTCAAAAACCTGAACCAAATCTCAAACACAGTCAACCATCACCAAACCAAAAACCTGTAACCAAGCCAAACATCCCAAACCTGAACCAAATCTCAAACACGGTAACTCTCATCACAACAAAAACCAGTCACCATCTTCAAACTCACAAAACCAGTCACCATCTTCAAACTCACAAAGCCAGAGCCAAGCCTCAAGCACAAACCAGAAAACATCATCAAATAAAAAACCTGTCAACTCAAAACACAGTAGCCAAACTTCACAACAAAAAACCAGTAAGCCATCAAACAATCAAAAAAACCTGCTAAGATTTCATCAAGACAACAAACACAATAACCATCATACATAAGCAAAGCCTCAAATCCCAAAAACTGTTAACTCAAAACAATAGAACCATCATCAAAAATCCCACAACCCTAAACCATCACTGAAAAATCCCAAAACACAGAGATAAGAAGAAGTTACCAACAAGCTAGAAAAAGCCACGCCCTCATCCTCATCTCTTCCCCTCGTGCAACTTCCGCCACCATCAGAATGCCGTCCTCAGTCTCGCCTTCCCTTTCCCATTTCACAGAAAAAAATCTCCAACAGATATGAGCTCTTCCTCTTTCTCATATTTCCCTAAACCTAATTTCTGCATTTAATAGATAACAAGGTTAATTAACAGAAAAACCTAAACAAGATAAAAAAAATCAGTGAAATCGGTGAGCTTTAATAATAACACAGAAATCTTACCCTTTTCAAAAAAATCATAGAGCTTAATTAGGGAGATGAGACGGTTGCGTTCCGGTAACAGAGGGTTTTAGGAAGGTCACAGATGAACCAATTTCGGATCTCTTAGGTTTAAATCTGATTTCAAAACTTAGGGTTTTCAAAATTGCAAATCATGGTGAGACAAAGAGGCAAAGAGTGATTTGTTCGTGAATTGAGACAGAGATGGTTTAGGATAGAAGGCTTAAGGGAGGAGATGAACAAAGATGAACGAAGGTGAGCTAGCGGCGTTGTATGAGTGACAAGGGTTCCAAACCCTAATTTTCTTATTATCTCCTAATCGTTGGATAAGCTTAGTTTAAGAATTTGGGTTTTGTTTGCTGGACATGAGTTGGATCACCCCTTGCCTTGCCCCATTTAAGCCCATTTCGTTTTTACTGGATTCACCCCCTTTGCCTATTTTTTTTACAACAAGAATAACATTTAATTTCTTTGGGCCTCATTCTCAAATCTTCCATAGGCCCATGTTGTTTCTTTAGTTCATTTTCTTTTTTTTTTTGTTATACAAAATGCTAATAAAACTTAAAATATATTTTTATTAATTTGATTTATGTTTCGTAATTAACTTTTATCATTTACTTTTTTTTAATAAATTTTGTTTTAGATTTAATTGACATAATAAAACACCAAAAAGTAATAATTTAGTTTGTTTTCTTTCTTTAGATTTTACTGAAGTTATTGAAATATAAAAATAAAGAATATAATTTAATCAATTATTTTATTTTCTAGGATAAGTTTCACTTTTCTCTTTTCAAGTAAACACTTAACATTTCATTTCCATATTTTGTTGATTTTATTTTCATGGATTATCATAGCTTTAATTAAATCGCACAAAATTCGATTTGGTTGTATTGTTTGCTATTTGGATTTTGCTATCGCATTTTATTCCTCCCCCTTTGTAAAAATTGTACCCCCATTCCCGAATATTTGTAATAGCATAGAATTTCAATTCCCACAATTTATTGTTTTCCTTATACTGTATAGTAATTAGGCGTGTATGGTAAGATTAAAAAATCAATCGCTAGATGACCTAATCAAAGAATAAAATAACTTGAAACCAACACATTTTTTCACACGCGCACCTCTAGGGTAACCTCGCTCGTTGCCTCGGAAATACAATCATGTCCCTCGAATATGAGACGCTTTAGCAATGGCCCTTCGATAAAAAAGATCGTAGTCCCTTGATGACCCTCGATGTTGCCTTCGATAAAACAATCTCGTCCCTTACAAAAATTGCTAAAGCGTCTCATAAGTTACTTTCGATGATTGTAAAATTGACCCGCGCCTGTCCCTTCACATCCAACGGTGGGGCTTCTTACCAAATCAATGGTAAGATAGCACCATTAAAAAGAGGAAGAAAAGAACAATTTTAGACCTTTCGAGTAGATAGATTCGCTCTTAGTTACTCGCTTGCTCATGATAAAAACTTTTACACCTACACGCCCATTTCAAAACATTTTCAAAAAAGACAAAACATTTTGTATACATTCTTATAGAGACGAGAACCATTACAAAACATCTTTTCAAAACACTTTCCGAAACACGATTCACAAACACATCTTTGAACCACTTTTTGAAACAAAACTTTGTACGCGTTCTTATAGAGACGAGAACCATTACAAAGAGATTTTTCAAAATACTTTCAAAGCCCACACCACAAGCACACTGTCAATTGAAAGCAAGTGATCTAAACGAGTAACTAAGAGCCCATGGAAAACCATGGATGAAAAGGGTGCTAATACCTTCCCTTTTCATAATCTACCCCCGAACCCGAGAAATAATCTCGAAAGGTCTTTCCTGTGCTTTTTTACCCTTCCTTTTGGATAAAAGAAAAGTCGGTGGAGACTCTTGCTATCCTCACAATTGCGATCGAAACGCAAAACATCAAGTCAGTTCTCCCACCGTATCACACTCACCAACCACTTCCAGAATACCAGCCTATGAAGTTCGACTTTCAAGATGAAGACGTTGTGACTATAGCCGACTATGAAATACCAGGACCTGACGAAAGACCCGAGCCAGAGGCACGTTGGACACTCACGTTCAAAGAGGCTTCAAATGCATTAGGGCACAACGTAGGGGCAGTTTTAACTTCTCCAAAGAACTATCATAAGCCATATACCGCAAGATTGTGTTTCGACTGCACCAACAACATTGCCGAGTACGAAGCTTGCATACTAGGGCTGGAAGCTGCCATTGATCTGAGAATAAAGCACCTTGAAGTATTTGGGGACTCTGCATTAGTCCTAAATCAGGTTAACAGAGAATGGGATACGAAACACTCGAAGCTGATTCCATATCGGGATCATGTTTTGAAGTTGGCCGTGGAGTTCATCGAGATCACTTTCAGTTACATCTCGCGAGAAGAAAATCAAATGGCAGACGCCTTGGAAACCTTATCAGCTATGTTCAAGGTAAACTGGCCGAATCACGAACCACGCATCATAATCAGAAATTTCGAAGAGCCCACACACTGTCTTGCCATTGAAGAAGGGCCGAAAAACAAGCCTTGGTTCTACGACATCAAGAAGTACTTGGAAAAATAGGAATATCCAAAAAATGCCTCTATCATTGACAAACGAACTTTGTGAAGGTTAGCTTCAAAATTCTTTCTGAGTAATGAGGTGCTATACAAAAGAAACTACGACATGGTACTACTCAAGTGTGTGGAGAAACAAGAAGCGGATACACTTATGAGAGAAATCCACGAGGGTACTTTCGGGACTCATACAAATGGGCATGTCATGGCTAGAAAGATTTTGTGAGCAGGGAATTATTGGTTAACAATGGAAGCCGACTGTTATCACTACACGGAGACGTGTCATAAATGTCAGATCTACGCCGATAAGATAAACATGCCACCAACTCCTCTGAACGTCATGATCTCCCCTTGGCCATTCTCAATGTGTGGAATTGATATGATTATAATGATCGAGCCAAAATCTTCCAACGAACACCGTTTTATAATAGTAGCCATCGACTAAGAATCTTGATTGATGCCGGGGAAAATAATTCCTGACTGCTGCAGGGGAGGGCAAGAATCTTTGATTGCTGAAGAGGAGACATCTCTGTGGACTACTGCTGGAGAAATAGGAGCTTGGGTTATATACCAATCTTCTGGGGATTCTTGTCTTGAGGAGATCTTTACTGGGGAATATCTGATTATCCCGTAAGGAACTGAGAATGAGCCTTCACTTTGCTTGGGGAAATGCAGAATCTTCAATTGTTGAATGATCTTAGAACCACTGCTGGGGAACAGACATTCCTTGGTGACTTGCGGGAAATGAGAATTTCTGAAGATCTTTACTGGGGAGTTCAGAACTTAATAGACTCATGTTGGAGAGGTATGTCCTAAGAATCTTCAGTTTGGTGGGAAGTATCTCTGTGGGGAGAAGGTTCACTAGTCTGGTTTCGCTGGGGATTGATGGTTATAATTTTTAGTTCTGCTGGGGATTGGAATTTCAGATTTTTAAGGCTCCACTGGGGATTCTGAATTTGACTCTGAGGGGAACTGAGTTCTGAGAGGCCTCTGGCTGGGGAGATTAGTTTTGAGAAAACTTTCTCAGCTGAGGATCCTGAAGTTTAACTCTGTTTAGGGAATTAAGTTCTGACTGAGGAGTTTGGATTTCAAATCTGCTCGGGATTTCCTCTGAAAGGGTATCAGGGTATCTATCTGCACCTTCAACCTATCCGTAATCATCTTTCTTGGTTCATAAGGAAATGATTATGTTCAAATGCATATGCCTATTTAACAAAACATTGGACGTTTCTCAAATAAAACATAAGTGTAAAAGAAAAGAGAAAAGGAAGACAATGCAAATTTCTGTATTTGGAAAAGTATTCGTATTAACTTTCTTATGAGTATATTTGTACAAAGGAGACAGTCATCCTAGTAAGAGGATGTCGTCGTAAGTATTGAAAAATTTATACAAAAGAAAGATGGATATGTGAAACAGTTCCATGAGATTCCATTCTGCTATAGCCTTCATAACTCTGAATATCTGTCCATTCAATGCTTCGCCTGCCGATGACTGGATTGGTCAGAAGCTTGGAGCTGGTTGATGAAGAGATTAAAGTGATCCGACGAGACATAGTCATACGCTTTAATTCCCTAACTTTTGCCTGAATCTCCCTTTCGGGTTTTCGATCCACCGGGAAACCCCTTTTTCCCCAAGCTGCCCTTTCGGGTTTTCAACTTGCCGGGTGTACAGATTTTTTTGTTTCATCCCTAATTTTTGCCTGAACCGCCCCTTCGGGTTTTCGGTCCACCGGGATACCCATTTTTGCCCAAGCCGCCCTTTCGGGTTTTCGACTTGTCGGGTTATTTATGCGTAGTATCTTTTGACTATGTCCGCGTTCGCAGGGTGTGGCAAATCGTCGCCGTCCATGGTGGTCAGAATCATTGCACCACCAGAAAATATGCTCTTGATCACAAATGGTCCTTCGTATGTAGGAGTCTATTTTCCCCTGGGATCACTTTGCGGCAGGATAATCTGCTTGATTACGAGATCTCCGACTTGATATACTTGACGTCTGACTTTCTTGTTGAAGGCTTTGATCATCCGTTTCTGATACGTCTGGCCATGGCACACAGCAGCGAGTCGCTTCTCGTTGATCAAATTGAGTTGGTCAAGTCGGGTCTAAATCCAATCATCTTCACTCAAACCAGAGTCCTTCATAATCCTTAAAGAGGGAATCTGAACTTCCATGGGCAAGACAGCTTCCATGCCATATACCAAAGAAAATGGGGTTGCCCCGGTTGAAGTACGTGCCGTCGTACGGTATCCATGCAGAGCAAACGGTAACATCTCATGCCAGTCCTTGTAAGTGACTGCCATTTTCTGAATGATCTTCTTAATGTTTTTGTTCGCAGCTTCAACAACACCGTTCATCTTCGGCCGATAAGGAGATGAATTGTGATGATAAATCTTGAACTCTTCGCACAATGCGGTGATCATAGTATTATTCAGATTTGTACCGTTATCTGTGATGATCCTGTCTGGAACACCATACCGGCATATAAGGTTTTGCTTGATGAAGCGGGCAACCACATTTTTAGTGACAGAGGCGAAAGAAGCTGCTTCGACCCATTTGGTGAAGTAGTCAATGGCCACCAGGATGAATCGATGTCCGTTGGAAGCCGTGGGCTTGATCTCTCCAATCATGTCAATGCCCCACATTGCGAATGGCCAAGGAGCTGTCAGCATGTTGAGAGGAACCGGAGGAATATGAATCCTGTCAGCGTAGACTTCACACTTGTGGCAAGTACGGGAGTGCTGATGGCAATCTGCTTCCATGGTAGACCAGTAATAGCCTGCCCTTAGGATCTTTTTAGCCATAGTATGCCCGCTCAAATGGGTGCCAAATGTACCGCTGTGCATCTCTGTCATGATTAATTCCGCTTCAGCTTTGTCAACACATCGGAGTAAAACACAATCATGATTGCGCTTATAGAGGATGCCATTGCTCAGGAAGAACTTGGCAGCAAATTTCCTTAGGAACTTCTTGTCATTTACGGAAGCTCCTTCGGGATATTCTCTAGTCTGGAGATACCTTTTGATTTCGTGAAACCAGGGTTGTTCCACTACTTCTTCGGTATTAATCTCATGACAATGCGCAGGTTCATCCATTCGCTCGATGGTGATTTGGGGAGCCTCGTTATCCCAGTTGAGTTTAAACATAGAAGACATTGTTGCCAGAGCATCTGCTAGCTGATTCTCTTCTCGCGGGAAATGCTCGAAGGTAATTTGCTCGAAATGAGGCAACAATGTCAGGACATGTTCTTTTTATGGGATAAGATTAGGATGATTGGTATCCCACTCTCCTTTGATTTGACTGATAACCAAAGCCGAGTCCCCAAATACGATCAAAGATTTGATCCCCAAGTCTATAGCAGCCTTGAGACCAAAAATGCAAGCTTCATATTCCGCCATGTTGTTTGTGCAGCTGAAGCAAAGTCGGGCCGTGAAAGGTGTGTGACAACCTTCCGGGGAAATGAGTATCGCACCGATACCATTTCCAAGTGCATTTGAAGCACCATCAAAGTACAGGGTCCATCGGGATCCCTTTTCGGGTCCGTCATACGGTCTGTTACCTTCAATGTTGTCCAAATTCATGATGTCCTCGTCTGGGAAGTCAAATCTCATGGACTGATAATCTTCGATAGCTTGATGAGCTAGATGATCAGCTAGTACACTCCCTTTTATAGCTTTTTGAGTGGTGTACTGGATGTCATACTCAGTTAGGATCATTTGCCATCTAGCTATTCTTCCGGATAAAGCAGGCTTCTCGAAGATATACTTGATAGGATCCATTTTGGAAATCAACAAGGTGGTATGAGTCAACATATACTGCCTTAGTCGGCGAGCAGCCCATACCAAAGCGCAGCAAGTTTTCTCGAGCAGTGAGTAGCGAGTCTCACAGTCGGTAAACTTTTTGCTAAGGTAATAAATAGCATACTCTTTTCGACCAGACTCGTCATGCTGGCCCAAAACACACCCCATTGAGTTATCCAAGACGGTCATATACATGATCAATGGTCTTCCTTCGACGGGAGGCATCAGAATAGAAGGTTCTAGCAAATACTCCTTGATCTTATCAAAAGCAGCTTGGCAATCGTCGTTCCATTCGACTACCTGATCTTTCTTTAATAATTTGAAAATTGGCTCGCAGGTAGAAGTCAGATGAGAGATGAATCTGGCAATATAGTTCAAGCGCCCCAAGAACCCCCTAACCTCTTTTTCAGTACGAGGAGAAGGCATCTCTTGTATTGCTTTCACTTTTGTTGGATCTACCTCAATGCCTTTGTTGCTGACAATAAACCCTAGAAGTTTACCAGACCTAACTCCAAAAGTACACTTACTTGGATTCAGCCTAAGCTTGTACTCTTTCAACCTGGCAAACAGCTTTTCTAGATGTTCAAGGTGTTCCTCCTCTATTTGTGACCGAGCTATCATATCGTCTACGTAAACTTCGATCTCATGATGTATCATATCATGAAACAAAGCTACCATGGCGCGTTGATAAGTTGCCCCTGCGTTCTTCAGTCCGAACGGCATCACCTTGTAACAGAAAGTACCCCACTGTGTAACAAAGGTTGTTTTCTCCATGTCCTCGGGGGCCATTTTAATCTGGTTGTAGCCCGAGAATCCATCCATGAAGGAAAACACTTTGTGCTGAGCTGTGTTGTCGATCAAAATGTCAATGTGCGGTAGCGGAAAATCATCTTTGGGGCTGTCCCTATTCAAATCCCGGTAGTCTACACACATCCTGACTTTGCAATCTTTTTTAGGAATTGGCACAATGTTAGCAACCCATTGTGGATAGGATGTAACAGCCAGAAAGCCAGCGTTGAATTGTTTCATTACTTCTGCTTTAATCTTCTCAGACATGTCGGGCCTCATTCGGCGGACTTTTTGCTTGATCGGTGGACAATCCTCTCTGGTGGGGAGACGGTGAACCACGATGTCTGTGTCTAAACTCGGCATGTCTTCATAAGACCAGGCAAAGATTTCAACGTATTCATTTAACAGCTGTATCAGGCGCTCCTTGACACTTGGTTCCAGATTGGCACCCACTTGTACTTCCTTTCGGTCTTCCTCCGTTCCTAGGTTGACAGTTTCCAACAACTCTTCGTGAGGCAAGATGGCCCTTTCCTCTTGCTGTAACAGTCTGGCTAGCTCTCCTGGTACTTCACAACCTTCGTCATCTTCATACTCAGCCTGATTGACCAGATCTTCAGAGTTATTGAAGGACATAGCAGAATAGTCACCCATAGAATCCAGAGTGGATGGGTACCTGCATTTGTGAGTGTGGGTGTGTGTAAGGGATAGCCATCCTTAAACAAGAAAATGCAAAAAGGGAACGAAAATGAACACAGCAGTTTATCAATGAAAAACGTCCAATGAATCATTAAACATGGCATATGGATATGAAGATAATCAAAACCCTTACAAATGGACCTATATGCCCCGGGCAAGGCATGAGGTGAAAAAGTAGTGTACGGATTGTTCAAAAGAAATTATTACAGACCACAGGAAATGTTTGATAGATAATTACTGATTAATAAAAGTAATGGGGACAAAATCCTTAGCCTCCCAGTTGCGTAGTCCCCCTTCGATGGTTGGGTAGATCCAATCTTCAATGTTGGCCTCTTCGTCTTCACCTTCCAAAGCATTGATCCCATAAGGAGAGATCTTGATGGGTGCTCTTTCAATCTTTGAGCGGCGCATAGCTTTCTGCCCCGCAATATTGAATCCTAATCCAAACTTGTCTGTTTTGTGAGGAATATCCGACAACTGCCCCCATGTTGAGCTCTTTCCTTCCTTCATTGCGGCCTTCGCGTCTTTTAGAGATGCCATCCTGGCCATCTGCTTTGGTACCTCATCTACCACTTTTGCTACTTCTACTTCAGGAGAGACTTCCTCGAAGTGCTGGAATGGTGTCTCAATGAATTCATCCTCTACCTCCACATACCGAAAGGAGTTCAGGTGGCTGATCATATACTCCTCTTCACCGTGGACGGTTATGATCTTTCCCTTGACAGGGTACTTCAACATTTGATGTAGGGAAGAAGTGACTGCCCCGGCATTGTGTATCCATGGTCTCCCCAATAAGCAAGAGTACGACGGACGGATATCCATCACATAGAAAGTTGAGGGGAACACCTCTGTGCCGACCTTAATGGGAATGTTTACCTCCCCATGTACCATTCTCTTCGACCCGTCAAATTCCCTTACAATGATATTACTTGGCCTTAACTCCAAGCCTTCGCAATCCAATCGGTCGAGAGCCTTCTTAGGCAGCACGTTCAGGGAAGAACCAGTGTCGACTAGAACATGGGCCAGGGTAGTTCCTTGGCATTCTACTGACACATGTAAGGCGTTGTTGTACTTTCTTCCTTTTGAGGTTAGGTCAGCATCAGAGAAACCTAATCCGTTGTCTGCTGTAAGACTGGCTACACAGTTTTGGAATTGGTCGGCAGAGGTTTCCTGGGGCACATGAGCTGTCTTCAGGAATTTTATCAATGCTTTGGCGTGCGCTTCTGAACAAAGTAGCAATGCTAACATGGAGATTTTCGAGGGGGTTTGCCCCAGTTGCTCTACCATGTCATAATCACTCTTTTTAATTATCTTCAAGATCTCCTCTACCTCTTTCTTAGAGGTTTCCGGGATGACCAAAGGTTGAGCCCTCGTCCTGACGAGCTCATCTTGGATCCCTTTCCCCTTATCATCAGAAGTAGGAGGGACAACAATAGGAACAATTGTTTCTTCAACCAACAGAGTTCTAGCGGAAAGTTTTATTGGTGCAGGAATAACTTTGGCAGCAGATGAGGGTCCAAAGATTGCCTTTGGGGGGGTAATCTCTAGAGAAAATATTCTCCCACTTCGGGTGATCTTGCTTGTGCCGACAATGTTTCCAATGCTGGCATCTTCTTCATTAGAGCTTCCTTCGGTTACTTCAACTTGTTTAATACCATGGTAGTAGATTTCTCCACCGTAATTCCATGGTATGGATTTTTCAGAACTGTAGGGGACAGGCCCTGGCATAGTTATCTTCAGAGGAACAGACTTTGTAGCTGATGTAATCTTAACAGGCTTTTTGACGGCCTTGGAAAGATTGGCGTGAATGGTGATAATTGAAACATCTTTAGTAGGGGTTGGAATAGCAGGAACTTTTCAAACAGAATTTGTTGACTGTCCATCAGGCCTTGGATGCCTTTCTTCAGTAATGGGCAGTCAATTGGTAGAGAGTAACAACAGTAACAATCTTCTTTGCATCCCGGGAAAATCCCGGCCCTTAGCAGATTTAACTTGATGGTTAACAGCGGAGTTATCAGGTCATTGACATCAGAAACATACAAATCTTCCTCAATAGCATGGACATTTCGACCATGTTTCGGCATCAGAGCAGATATCACGTTTGGCTTCTCTGGAGCATCGAACTCAACCTCCTTCGCTTCTATCAAGTCTTGGATTTTATGCTTAAGTGCCCAGCAATCGTTGGTGTCGTGCCCGACGCTGTCAGAATGGTAGGCGCATTTAGCATTGGGGTGATAATGCGGAGAAGAAGTGTTCACATTTCTTGGTGCCTCCTTGATAGTGGCGAGATTCAACTTCAACAGATGGGGAAGCACTTGTGCCGGTGTCATATTGATGCGGGTGAACTGTCGTTGCGGCCGTTCCACCCGTTGCTGATTTGGCCTGGACTGGTTATAACGAGGCTGATCATTTGATGGATTTTGGATCATCACGGCCCCCACAGTCGGCCGACGCTCAGTCTTCCCCGCTCTTCTATGAGAATACACAGCAGCTGTTTATTTCTTCGCTGGAAATGATTTCTTAGCAATTGTAGATGCAGAGGCATCCTTCTGAATCTTCCCATTCTTGATACCGGCTTCTACCCGCTCGCCAGTCAGAATTAATTCAGTAAATCCTGCGGAAGAGCTACCGATCAGATGGTTAAAGAATGGACCAGACAGGGTCCCCAGGAACATATCAACAAGTTCTCTATCAGAAAGAGGTGGCTGCACTCTTCCGGCCAGATCGCGCCACTTCTGGGCGTACTCCTTGAATCCCTCGCCTGAGGCCATCCCCATACTCTGTAGCTGAGTACGAGTTGGCGCCACGTCAGAGTTATACTGATATTGGCGATAAAAAGCAGCTGCCAGATCCTCCCAACTATGTATCTCTGACCTTTCCAGCTTGTAAAACCAGTCTAGCTGAGTGCCAGACAGGCTATCTTGAAAGAAGTGCACCCAAAGATTTCTGTCGGAAGTGTGAGGTTGGATTCTTCGGACATACGACCTTAGATGCATTTTTGGGCAAGACAGCCCGTCATATCTTGCAAAAATTTGCACTTTGAACTTCGGGGGGATCACAATTCCAGCAATTAATCCCAAATCTTCGAAATCTAAGCCGGGAACTCTCTGCAGCTCCATAGTTGCCAACCTGTCTTCCAAGTTTTTGTACTTATCATCGGCGGGCGGGTATTGTTGTTCTGAGTAGTCTTCGTCTTATTCAGCCTCTTCTTCTTCAGCTTCGGATTCGGAAGGTACCGCAGCCCCTTTCCCTTTACTGGTTCCCTCTTCCAATGTAGAGGGAAATTCAAGAACTCTTCTGGCTTCACCCTCAAACCTTCTCCCCAGGGTAGCCACCCCCACTCTTTTCTTCTTCTTTTTCACTTGCTCTTTGTTCCCGAGCAGGGCCTTTAGATCCTCCTGACCCTTTGCCAAGGTCATCAGGAGATGTTGAAACTGTGAGTTTTGAGACTGCAAGTCCTTGACCGTCTGTTCGAGATCCATCTTACTGAAATAAACAGCAGAAAGATAAGGAAACCTGGTGTGGAGACCTGCTTATGCGTATGATGAATGGTATGCTTATGTATGCAAAGCATTCAAGGATTTAGAAAGTTCAAAATTGTTGCAAACAAAAAGAACGCACGTCATATTAATAGGAAGAAATTTTGTCAGTACATAAATGCCCCATGGGCCAAATATTACAAAAACTTCTCAAGGTAAAAAGACGTTGCACATCCTCTTTGGTGCAATGTAGGTGTTGAGGGTCTCTTCCTCATGGAGTCGGAGGGTAAGCTCCAAAACCTTCTTCTCACTGGCGTAGAAGCTGGCTTCAAAAGTATTATGTTCCTCCTTGAGTTGGATCCAACTCTTCTGCATCTCCTCCCATGATGTTGGCATGTCAGGATATAGGATGGTGTAGGGAACCTCTCCTTCCTTAACGGGCTCTTTAATCACAGGGAGAACATGAGGGTAAGGCATCATTAGACTCTGGGCTCGGGTTCGTACCCACTTGAGATAAGGCTCAAGAGGGATGGAGTTCTTGTGCCCCAGGGTCTTGCTGTCTATCTTGTTAGGCATCCTCCAAGCTCTGATGAACCTTTGGCGAAGTCCTTGCGCATCGTTGTCGAAGTCAAAAACTAGGTCAGGAATCAACATGTCATGAGGGCCATCCCTCCGTGCATATCCAAATTGTCTCAAA
Source organism: Vicia faba (assembly GCA_948472305.1). Classification (NCBI taxonomy): domain Eukaryota; kingdom Viridiplantae; phylum Streptophyta; class Magnoliopsida; order Fabales; family Fabaceae; genus Vicia; species Vicia faba. Next base: position 2,365,349 of record OX451740.1, read on the forward strand.
GCTAGACAAGGGTTGTAGGTAATGCCTCCCCTAATGCCAAGCAATGGAACATTAGGGAACTCTCCAAAACGATCGATGATGATGACGTTTTCTCTGGACCGAGAACACCAATGTACATCAGAGTGAGTGAGGGTCATCAACCGTTGTGACCACCTTAGGCCTTGGTCATTCTTCAAGACAGATTGTGGAAGGTGCAAAATAAACCACCTTGCAAGGAGAGGAGTACAACACATGAGAACACCCCTCTTTCTCATTGTTCGTGTGTAAAATGAGTGAAGAATGTCCCCAAGCAATGTTGGTATTGGATTTCTGGATAAGAAGATTTTGACGGCGTTGACATCTATAAGCTGGTCAGGATTTGGGAACAGGACCAACCCATAAATGAGGTGTGCCACAATTTCTTCAAAGGCTTGTAGGTCCAATGAATTCCAACACTCTTGTGCCTTCTCAAACAAGAATTTTGCTAAGAAGCCTTTGACACCGCTTCTAGTTTCCCAATGCCCCTTGATGTCAGATGGTTGCAAGTGTAGTGCTTGAGAAACATCTTCAGGCTTTGGTTCCTTTTCCGCACCGTTGTAGGGTAGTTGATTAAGGATAGGAATTCTCAGGAGTTGAGAAAACTCCTCCAAAGTGGGCACCAATTGGTAGTCGGGGAAAGTGAAACAGTGGTGAAGGGGGTCAAAGAACTGAAACAACACCATTACCATGTCCTCTTCAATGCTAGTGTTGACTAGGATGAGCAATCTACCATGTCTTTCACTGAAGGGAGAGCTTTCCGGAATCCTGGATGTGAGCTCCTTGAGTTGAGGAGGGATTCTCACAAGGTTGACTTGGATAGTTTTCCTGCGAAGAATTTCCATGACCTACAAAACAAGAACAAAGATGAAGATCTAAACCCTTGAAATGGTTAGTGTATGCATATGATGCTTTATGATGCTCATGATGTATGCACAAACATATGTACAAGTAATTCACACAAAACCCTAGTTTCAGGCTTGCATGGGGTTTCATAGGTAAGTACCCTCTTGAGTGTAGTTGGCTTAAAAACCTGTCCTATAAATAGGAACCGGGTTCTAAGGAGCTCAATATCACTGGATTGTTTTCATTGTTCATTGTTTTGGTTTAGCCACTTAACTAGCGACCAAAATATTCCAAGAAAACAATCCTCAATGAGTGTAGTATCGAGTATCTACCAACTTCGGACTGCACCAAAGCCGGTCATCTCACTACCCCTAATGAAAGGCCAAGATGGTCAAGTAAGGTTTTAGGTCATTAGTGCTTAGTGACATCACTCAGCGGCCCCGTACTCTCCTTGATTGAACTCAAGGGTTACTGGTACTCACAAATATGTCGCACTAATATAGCTATTGCTTCGACCGTGTCGGTATACCCCGCACAGTTTCCACAATGTATTGCTATCTATGAATGTTTCCCCAAATCCGGGTGTAGGATTTCAAGCCCAAACAAGAGAACCAAGATATAAAGCAATCAAAGAAAACAATTAGTCATGCAAGAGGGTGATCTAAGCCCTAAGGTTACTCCACTTTAAAGTTCTCCCCAGCAGAGTCGACAGTTCTGTGATACGGTGGGAGAACTGACTTGGGTTTTGCGTTTGTTTTCGCAAATGTTTCGGTTGAGCAAGAGTCGCCACCGACTTTTTATTTTATCCTAAGGAAAGATTAAAAAGCACAGCAAAAACCTTTGAGATGTTTTCTTGGGTTCGGGGAGTAGATTATAGAAAGGGAAGGTATTAGCACCCTTTCTATCCATGGTTATCCATGGGCTCTTAGTTACTTGCTTTAGATCACTTGCCTTGATTTTCAATTGTTTGAAATGGTGCTTTTGTGTGTGGGTTTGAAAATGTTTTGAAAAAGATGCCTTGTCTAGGCAACCCTTGTAACAATTCTTTACTCGAATGTTTTACAAAAGGTGTTTGTCTTTTTGAAAAGATGTTTCAAGGTTTTGAAAGTTGTTTTGAAAGTTTGTGTTTGTGAAGTGTGTTTTGAAAAATGGCAAGGATTGTTTTGCAAGATTTGGGCAAGTAACTAAGAGTTGTCTACCCCTAAATTTCTCAAAGATTATTGCTATGTTTTAACCCTTTTAAAAATTTTGTTCCACCATTGTATTTGGTGGACAAGCTTGTGTTAGGATGTGAACGGGACGGGCGCGGGTCATCGTTTAGACCATGATTGCAATGGTGCCAAGTATCTTTGGCAACTTTTCCTTTAAGGGACTTGATCATTTTTAGGCAACTTTCGAAAGCGTCATCGAGGGACTATGATCATTTGAATTTGTTTTGTTTTGCCAAAGATACCTAACATACAACATGGCCCATTATTGAAGGCAACAAGTGGAGTAACCCTAAGGGGTGCAAGTGTGATTAGTGTTGCCCATTTTTATGCTTGTTTGTCTTGCATTTAGGTCAAACTATTTGTTGTTTTTGATTTGCATACAAAACCCTAATTCTATCATGGCATATTTAGAAAGCTTTTAAAGTGCGGAATTTAAAGGTCCTAAATTATTACAACACAATTATGGGATGGGGGGTACAAATGTTCAAATGGGGATATTTAGCAAGAAAAATTAAATCTAAACTATTACATCCAAATTGAATTATACAAATTATTTAATATATAATAATTAAATAAAAATGCAATAAATATGCAAGATGCAAAAGATGATTTTTTTATATATGTGAAAAGTATTTTTATGTGTCAAATAAACAAAAATAAAATGAATTAATTTTTGGTATTTTTATGTATTTAGGGCAAAACTCTAATTTTATAAATAAAAGGTATTTATTATATAATATATGCAATATTTATTAATTATGTACAAAAAATAAATAAAAAGGAAGTATATTGTAAAAAAGTGATTTTTTAAGTTAAATATTAATAAAAATAAAAATGTATATTTTTTGTATTTTTATTCTAAATATCCTAATAAATATGTGCATATTTATATTATATGTTAAATATATTAAATATGTACAAAATAATATATTTAATATTTACAAAAAAAAAGTATATTTTTTATAAAAATGTTTTCAAGAGATAACATAAAATAAAAATCAGAAATAAAATGTGTTTGTATTATTTTTAGTTTTTTAAATAAAAGTATTTTTATGTTTATTCATGTACAAAACTAAATGAAACCAAATAAATATCAAATAAAATGCAAAAAAATGTGGAAAAATAAATTTAATATTTTTTATGCTTTGACAAAAATAAATAAGTCAGAAACAAAAATCAAAAGTTAAAAATAATAAAAATAAAATGCAATGGGCCAAGGGGGTGCATGTGAAATGCAGTGGTGCAAAAAGGAAAAGAAATCTCAGGCCCAGCCCAAGAAAGGTTGTCTTCAACCTCCAGAAAAACGTCGAAAAAACGCGCGCCTTTCTTGCTTCAAACACAACTCCTGATTCCTGGACTTTTAGCACAAACTTATAACATGAAAAGTGTCAAGCATCAAGCCACGATTCCATACATACCAAGAACTTGATCTATTTCTCAGAAATGAGAGAGAATTTCTCCATCCCTAATTCTTAACCTAAGTTTTTATCAATGTTCAGGTCTTAAATTCTCTCAGCATAAGCAATATAAATGGAAAGTGAGGATATGTATAGCTTCAGGGCCATGAGTAAAACATTTTTCATTCATAAACTTAAAGCTAACTCTTCCTAGATTGAGAGATAGAAGTCCATGAACTTACCTGTTCAGCTTGGATCGTGTCTGGCAATGGAGGCACTTTCAATGCAAAGTGAGGATTGGTACAGCTTGCTTGAAGTCCGGGGATGCTATTCCAACCTTTAACTTGCTTTGAAACCAAGTGAATCAAGCTATGGCAATCAACCTGAAAAACAGAAAAAGTGAAAATGGTGAAGTTAGTTAGAGGTGTTACAGGTCGTGTCCAATGCTTGGGATAGCTTGTATAGGTGGTATGGAGTGTGTATGAACTGGTTTTGGCCAAGGCGCACGAATGGATTGAGTTGTGGAAGTCCAACTGCAGAGGTGACTCTGTTTTCTGCAGTAGGATGGTGTTTTGATGAATGATGAGGTTTGGAAGGTGTTTTGGTCGTGCCTTAGCTCATTTATGTTGTTTGGAATGTGTCTAACAAGTTTGTCTAAGCTAGTTCTTGCAGCAATGAGAGTTGTCTATCAATATGCCAAGTTTCTTCTAACTTAAGCAAAAAATGTCAACTTGGTTTCTAGACTTGTGCAGGCCCCTCAAATGTGCTGCAAAGCTTTGTCTTGATCAGTGGGATATATCCCTGAACTTGTGCCAAAAGGATTTGCATTGTACTTCAAAGATTGCAATCTTGACATAAAGTTTAACTTTTCAAAAATGGATAAATTGCTTTTTCCATTTATGGCTCAATCTTGTATGCAATGGTTAAACACACAAGATAAGGCTTAAACACAAAGTATTGGCATTAAATTTATGAGTGTAAATGAGATTAGAGGCTTGTAATCTAGCTTGCATATGCTGAGTTTGAAAATGCACAAGTTATGAACATGCCTTTGGCCATGAATCAAAGTGACTTTTGCTCATATTGCCAAATTCGATTCTCCCTAACCACAAGGTTGTTTGATGAGTTCTTGGACATTTTGGAAAGCTTGGAATGTGTACTACAATCCATCTTTGTAATGCAAATTGAAATTCCAAGTGGAAGCATGTGAAAAGTAGCCATGAAGTTAGGCAAAAATCCTGCCTAGAATAGGTCAAAAAATTTCTAAGTTAAGAATGTTTTGCACCCTTGTTCCAAAAATCATAACTTGAGCTACAAGCTTCTTTTGAGGAAAATTTGTGAATCAAAGTTGTATATTTTGCAATGGACTACAACTTTCATGTTTTGACTTTTGTTTGAATCCAAATGCATCTTGGTTAAAAGATGGGACAAAGTTAGGAAAAAATTAGGGATTTTCATAACTTAGAAAAATTCTAAGTTATGAAAATTCTTCATTTCAAACCCTAATTTGTGATTTTTGATTTCTTGATGAACAAGTTTCATAATTTGACATGTTTTGATGAAAAATGAATCTTGATACTTGATTTTGACCAAAAAGTCAAAGTTTGACTTTTCAGTATACAGTCAATTTTGGCTCAGTTGACTGGAAAATTCATGTGTCAATCTTGTGCATTTGGGATCTTTTGAATTTGTTGAACATGTCAAGACAATTCCATGGGGTCCTTGAGTCCATATGTGAGTTTGGCTAGCCATTGGTTAGGTCAAACAGTCAAAAATTGCCTTTGTGCAGTCAAAACCCTAAAAATGACCATTTTGCCCTTTTGGTTATCTGATCAAATTTCTTGTGGAATTATGATCCAAACTTGACCAAATGGTTCATATGAGTTCATAATGTTGATGTGGGTCAAAAATCATGAAGTTTGACTGTTAATTGGCCACAATTGACTTTTTCCCCAATACAACTGATTTTTAGGACAACTGTCCAATTGACTGGGCAAAGATTGGAATCAAGGCTTGAAACTTGGTATGGGTAAACTTGAGAGTCCAACATGAAGCATGAAAGTCATTTTGGGCACTTTAGGTCAAAACATCTTTGTGCAAACTCAAACCCTAATTTGGGTCAACAGTGCAAGGAGGAGTCTTGAGCAGAGCAAAACCCTAACTTGATCTTGAGCTCCAAGGATCTTGTGGTGAGAAAATATTGATGAAATGAGAGGGCAAATTTTGGGGTACAACACCTGGAATCGACCAGATAGTGGTATATCTCAAATTCAAGCTATGAAGCCCGAAAATCGACCGGATAGTATCTTGATCTCTCCAAAATACTATGAAGCCTGGAATCGACCAGATAGTGGTATATCTTAAACACAAGTTGTGAAGCCTGAAGATCGACCAAAAAACAGCTTAACCCCTCAACAAGTTATTGTGAAGCCTGGAAATCGACCAGATAGCAATATAAGATACCATGAAGCCTGGACTCGACCAGATAATGGTATAAGACACCGTGAAGCCTAGATCACGACCAGATAGCGGTAAAGGATACTGAAGCCTGATACATGACCAGATAACAGTATAAGGTACTGTGAAGCTTGGATTTCTACCAAATAGCAGTTTACCCGGCCAATTACTATGAAGCCCGGAAATCGACCGGATACTAGTATGCCTTAAATTCAAGTTGAAGCCCGGATGCGACCAGATAACAATTTAATTCCTTATGAAGCCTGGAGCACGACCAGATAAGAATGGAGAAATTGCGAAGCCTGGAATCGACCAGATAGCAAGTTTAATCTCATCTCCCCAATAAGTCGTTGTAAAGCCTGGAGCATGACCAGATAGCAGTCGATCTTATTTTCCTCAGTAAATCACTGTAAAGTCTGGAGCACGACCAGATAGCAGTTTATTTTCACCTCTTTGACTAAGAGATGATTCCTCGGTAGAATAACGGACAACTGAAGCTCCTAAAATTCTATTTCTCTCAAGACAGAGATCAGCATTCCCCAGCGTAGTCCTCCTCAACAACAGGTATACGGGCTCTCGCAAAGAAATCTCTTATGCGATCGACACTTCTTCGGATGGCATCTTTAAGCCCATCTTCCTACACCAACTTCCAAATGTCATCTATAAGCCCATTCCCGACATCGCAAGACAAAATACAACTTCATGCGAGTGCGAATTTCTGGGCACTCTAGTGTTCAATCATCTTCAACCTTCAGATCACGAAAGGTAGACAAGCCAATCTACATCCTCAGGTTTAAGAAGATTGAACAGGGGCAGATGTTGTACCCTAAAATTTTCCCTCCCATATTTCTCAATACATTTCAAGTAAGGTCCTCAAATTGCTCAAGGAAGTCCAAGAGTTGACCAGACAAACTCTCTCCTAAGGCAGTCTACCTCAAATTAGGGTTTCAATTTGCATCAAGATGTTTGAGTCCAAAGGATCCCAAATGCTCACCATTGTCCTAATATGTTTACAAGATCATCCATGTCAAGTTTCAAGCCTTGCAGAGGAAGTTTGCTCAGTCAATTGCTCAAAGGTCTGAAAATCGACTATGCTAGGGCAAAAGTCAACTGTGGCCCACATACAGTCAAACTTCAAGATTTTTGGTCAACATTCTAATTTTTAAGTATTATTCATCATTTTATCAAGGGTAGATCATGATTCCTCAAGGATTGCTCATAATTCATCAAAACCCAAAAGTTGCTAAATTAGGGTTTTGCAGGAAAAGTCAACTCAACTTTGACCAAGCATAACTTTCTCATACTTTACCAAAAATGACCCATCCAAAACTCATTTTGAAGAGGGTGAAATTCCCTACATTTCATCATCAGCTCCCAAGTTCAAAATATACACTCACAAGAAGATATGAATTTGGACATTATAGGTCACTTTGGAAAGTCAACAAAAAACACCTTTTAGACCAAAACTTCATACCTGAACATGGAAGACTCAATTGAGATGACACCAAAAGGGTTGTTTAGATAAAATCTTAAGCTTTCTATAAAGTCCAAGAACACATCCCTATGGTCAAAATTGAAGGAGTTATGCATTGGCAAAGTTGACCCTTTTTGCAAAATTGCCAAAAGTCAAATGTGCCCAAAATTGCAATCTTTGTCAAATGGGCCCAACTTTTTATGCTTGCACTGAGTTTGTAATGTGACCCACGACCCATGATCCTTTCCATTTGTCATTATTTTATTTTTGTCATTTATTTTGATTTTATTTCAATTAAATCAAATAAAATCAAAATAAAATCATGAAAATATCAAAAACTAATTAAAGCTTGAGATTTTGTGAATGTTTAGGTCTCTTATACAACTGGAGATAGAATCAAATCATGCAAGGCTCACATGGATACAAAAGATTGCATTTTGCTTAATTTGGAAAGATTTGAATAAAGGATCAAATCATGAATCAATGATCTTAATTGGAAAAGATTTGATACAAGTTTGCAAACCTAATTTATTCTAGGGTACATATAGAACAATTGCATATCAAAAACGAGGGCATTAGAGGCGTGAAAAACAGAAAGCAAACTTGCAAAAATTCAACAAAAGTTGTGAATCAATTTCCAGGTTTCAGGCCTTTTCAAGCCATTCCAACCATCTCAATCGATTGTTGGACATCCAAGGATCAAGATTCAACCACTAGCAAGCTTCCTAACATCCAGAATTGCACTGTAAGTTTCACACAACTTCCACATTTTCTTGAAATCGAATTTAATAATTCAAGCATATTTAGCATGATTCGTTGACATATTCTTAATCCTTGAGTCATTTGCAAACTAATGGTTATATTTAATTTCGTTTTTGCTTACTGAACATGAAGATGCCATAGTTAGGGTTCTTGTTTCGTTTTTAGGGTTTTTCTATACAGGGACAATTGGCCATGGATAGTGGTACCATGATGCTCGTGAGGTTGTAACGAGTTGATTGGTACCACTGGTTATGATTTATCACGCATGAACAAGATTTTGGAATGGACAAGGGATGTACCTACGCCCAGCGTCCGTAGGTAAAAGTCTTCTGCCTAAAACGACAGAAGCCACGAGGAAGACGATGGCGTGGCATGCCGTGAATGGCCCATTCAAATTTTGTGCGCTTCAGAATTTAATATTTTGCTTTATCATATTATATTTACTTGTTATTGTTTATACAAATGACCAAACCAGCTCAGCTGGAAAGCGCGTAGTGGACGAATGCTCAAGGACCTGGGTTCGATCCCCAGGTCCCCAACTTTGCTTTCTATATTTTTTCTTTGTATAATCAGATGCACAGGTGTTCCATAAGTCCACCATGCATCATCAATAGCCCACCATCAGATCATCAAAGCTGCAGATCCAACGCCTTATCCATGAGGGTCAACCATACGCCCAGTCAAGCAAGCAGCATGGGATTGGAAAAAGTCAAACAGGGCCAGGGCTTGTTGGGCTTGAAATTGCAATTCACACCCCCTTCTTGCTACAAAACCAGGCCCATTTTTCTTCCTTTTTATTTTTTGGTTTTAATTTATTTAATTTGTTTAAATTATTTTCTAACCAAAATTAATTTCTTTTCTCCCAAAAAAAATCATAAAATCAATTTCACAAATTTAGAATTAGGTTTATTTTATTTTATCAAATTTAATTTAATGATAGTTTAATTTAATTTAGGATTAATTCTAACTTTTTCATGTATTTAAAATCAATTAGAAAAAATTAGGGTTAGCATGTGATTTAATTTTTATTTCTTTTCAATAAAACAAAAATACAAAAATAGGTTAAATTAATTATTTTTTCTTAATTTTAAATTAATTAGTAATTAGGTTTTTATTTATTCAATTAAAACTTTGCTTTTCTCAAAACAATCAAAAACAACAAAAAATGATTTTTCTCTTTAAGTTTCAATTAGGTTTAGACGGGGTCAAAACCCTAATTTCTCTCGTTCTCGATTCATCGCGCGCGTTTATTATTTTTTTGCAATATTAATGTAACTGCTCACGGTATGTAATAGTTTAATGAGGATTTTTTTCTTTTATTTATCGTTTTATGGGTTTTTGGCTATGTAATTAATCCCCCTCCCCGAAGCCTTCTAATAGCGTAATTTTTATTTCTCGCATTTTAATTCTCGCAAATATTAACTGGTAGATGTATGTTAATAGGATTGTATGACAAGATTACATGTTAATTTAAAACAGCTAGCAAAACCTAATGTGCAAAGATAACAACTTGAAATCAAATCAGTCGCACATGCGCACTCTTAGGGTATACTCTCACTTCGGTTGTCTTCGGTAAACGGTCATTAAGTATAGGGTGTCTTAGTAGTTGCCCTCTCGTCTAACAAAGATCAAAAGTCTCGTTCGGAAATGTTTCCTCGGAAAGGTTGCCTCTAAAATGTTGCCTCGAATATGATCTTAAGACATTAGGGTTATTATTAAGACGTCCTAACATTGCTTTAGTGATCGTACGTCCCTTACGAATTGACCCTTACAACTCCAACGACGGTGCTACCTATTTCTCAATAGTAGGATAGCATTGTCTAAAGGAAACGAGAATAGAAACAATCTTTTTTTAAGTAGGTAGATGCTAGTAGGTACTTGCTCAAAACAAAATCAAACTTTTTCACACTAAACACTTTTCAAACAAAGTTTTCAAAAACACTTCGTAACACTCTTGAGGACAGAAACAAGGGTTAAAACGAAGTAAAACAAAAACCTTCCAAAACAAACACACACAAGCAATTTTAAAGATGAGCAAGTACTTAAGAGCCCATGGAAAACCATGGATAGAAAGGGTGCTAATACCTTCCCTTTCTATAACCTTCCCCCCGTACTCAAAATCTCGAAAAAGGAATTTTTCTGTGCTTTTGTCCTTTCCGGTTGGATAAAATAAAAGTCGGTGGCGACTCTTGCTTACCGCGTCATTTTGCAAACACAAACGCAAAATGCAAACCAGCATTTTCCAAAACAACCGGTTCTGCCACCGTATCACAGTAAGCTTCATTTCTCAAGGTTCATCACAGTTTAAATCATTATGAACCAGCATGTTTAATTTGTATACATTCTCTGAATTTTTCTAATGTTTTACATGCGAGTATTAATATAGAAATGACATCACTCCATATAAATGACATCACACCATAGGTCGGGTTTCATGATACAAGGACCTTTAGCCCAAACAGATCCCATATTCGGATTCAAGAGGAAACTTTAAGGGGAGTAGGATACCTTGCTGGCTTTAATGTTGCGTTTTTTCAGGTTTTCAGAAATCTTCTGATCGGAGAAGATGCTGGAAACCACCATGGAAGGTGGTTTAAAACCGTTGACTGACCGTGTGGCATAATAGGGTGATATGGTTGGTCCATTCAAATCCCAGGGGTCCACTTATACACGCGCGTCTTTTGTTTGTTCAAGATTAGTTTTCATTTTATATTATATTTTTTTTGTTTGATTCATATACCAGAAGAAATGGTTGCCCCAGCAGTAAGTGTATGTGTGTTAAAGCGTTTGTGTGCCAGGGCAGGGGTTCGATCCCTGCCTCTGGCATATTATTTTTCATATTTTCCTTGTAGATCCAATGATATGCAGGTCTAACGCGCGCATGGTGTGCTTCATATTCTGGTCATCAGATTTCATCAGGTCAGATCCAATGCCTCAAATGCGCGCCCCTCCATGAACCATCAAGGATCTTCCTCATCAGATCCAGCGCAAGCCCTCTAGGTTCATTATTGGGCCTAAGATTTTTTTATTTCTCATACCCCCCAATTTGCTTACACTGCATGCCCATTTCCATTTTTATTTTGCTTTAATTAATTACTTTTCTTTTTTAATCAATTTCATTTTTTTATTTAATCAACAAAAATCATAAAATCATAAAAAATTTAGATTTAGGTTTTTTAATTAATTGATTTAATTTTCATAAATAGAAATTAATTTAATTTAATCACACCTTGATTTTATTTTATTAATTAATTTGTAAATTAACTAGAATTAGGATTAATCACTAAAAATATTTTTTCTAAACCAAAACACAAACACCAAAAATATTTTCTTAAACGCTTAGAAATTTTTTAGAGTTTTTAACATCTTTTCCCTTTTCAATCTCCGCGTGCTCATTTACTTTTTCGCATTATTTTCCAATATTGTAACTACCAATGGTATGTAATAGATAAATTAGGAGTTTTCTTTACAATTTCTCCCTATTTTATGGTTTGTAATTCCCCATCATCGAAGCATTGTAATAGCGTAGATTATTTCCCGCATTTTTACTTTCTGCACTTGTATATATTTAACTGCTAGATTAATAGGATTGTATGGCAAAGACATAAAAGCAAATGTTAGGAAACCTAATCTCAAGACAAATACCTGAAATCAAAACACTTCGCACCCGCGCACCTCTAGGGTGACCCTCACTTGTTACCTTGGATATAACAGTCATGTCCCTCGAACGTGGGACGCTTTAGCAAAGATCCTTCGGTAAAAAGATCGTAGCCCCTTGATGACCCTTCGATGATGCCTCGGTAAACGATCCTAGTCTCTTATGATAATTGCTAAAGCGTCTTTCGAGTTGCCTTTGTGATTGTACGATGACCCACGCCTGTCCCTCAAAAATCTAATGATAGGGCTACATACTAACTAATGGTAGGATAGCACTATCTAAGGGAGGAGGAAAAGAACAAAGACCTTTTTGAGTAGGTAGATAGCTCGTAGTCGCTTTCTCACAAACAAAACTTTTCTCACACATACACTCTTTTCTAAAATATTGTCAAAGATAAACACTTTTTATGCATTCTCAATGATACGAGAATCATTACAAAGTTTGCCACACATAGGCATCTTTTCAAAATATTTTCAAACACACAAACACAACATTTTCAAAGTGAGATAGCGATTAAGAGTCCGTAGATAACTACGAATGAAAAAGATGCTAATACCTTCCCTTTTCATAACCTTTCCCCCTTACTCAGAAAAATTCTCAAAGGTCTTTCATGTTCTTTTCACCCTTTTCCTTTATTGGATAAAAGAAAAGTCGGTGGCAACTCTTTCTATCCATGACATTTGCAATAAAACACAAAACCAAAAGTCAGTTCTCCCACCGTATTACAACAATACATGATGAAAAGTTCATCTATGGACACAGAGATATATAACTAATAGTAAGGTTATAGATATTTTCAAAAAACATGTTATTAGGCTCAAGATATATCTCCAGCTATGCTACCCCAAAAATGTCCAACCTCAAGGTCCAAAAGACGGTCTTCTTGGATACTAGCAAAGACATGTGGGCCACCAGGGACTCCTAAAAGGTTATCAAACTCTAGACTATTATATCGCAAATTAATACCAAACATCCTAAAAATAATTAGGCCTCGGTTAAATCCTAATCCATGGTTAGGTATGAAAGTAAGTGAACTTAGGAATTCAAGGGTTAACCTACGGTAAGAACTAAACCTCCTCCCTACAATAAAATTGTTCCAACCTATCTGGTCAAGCAAAAACATGACACTATCTCTAATGTCAAGTGAGGTCATGATGCGGCTATCAGGGTAGATAGTTAGTGTCATCTCTCTCTGAGCCAAAACTTCAAATCTCCTCCTCTGAGCTATGCCTTTGAAAATGATATCCATATAGTCTACTTGTTGCCTCGTGAGAGTTAGTAGTTAGCTAAAGTTAAGTTAGCCTGAAAGTAAGCAGACGATGATATTGAGTCAGTAATGACTAATTCTAAAACATAATACCATAAATCAAATAAAAAGAAAAAGAGAACAGTTAGAAATGATAAAAGAAAATTAAAATTAAAGTTAAAATGTGGGTTGTCTCCTACCAAGCGCTTTGTTTAATGTTGTAAGCTCGACAAAATCAAAAGATTAATTCAGGGGGTTTCCGGGCGAATCTATAAGCTTTAGACTACAGCAATAGTCTATATTGTCAATGAAATGATAATGTTTCAAGTGCTTCCCATTTACGATAAATGGTTCACTAGATTTACCCTTTATTTCTATTATGCAGTTTGGAAAAACTTTGGTAATTTCAAAGGGATCAGACCACCTAGAACGAAGTTTACCCGGGAAAAGTTTAAGTCGAAAATTAAATAGAAGTACTATGTCATCCTCATTAAACTCTTTCCTCGAGATTCGCTTGTCATGACATTTTTTGGTTCTTTCTTTATATATTTGGGCATTCTCGTATGCGTCTAATCTAAGTTCTTCTAGTTCATGAATATCTAAAATTCTCTTTTTACCTACGGTAGTATAATTTGGATTAAGGGTCTTAATGGCCCAATAAGCTTTATGTTCTAGCTCTACTGGAAGATGACATGATTTACCATAAACTAGCTTAAATGGTATGGTTCCTATTGGGGTCTTATAGGCTTTCCTATATGCCCACATAGCTTCGTGTAACTTTGAAGACCAATCTTTCCTAGAGGTGGCAACCGTTTTTTCTAAGATTTTCTTATTCTCTATTTGAGACCTCTACTTGCCCACTTGTTTGTGGGTGATAGGGTGTTGCTACATGGTGTCAGACTCCATATTTCAGTAATAGTATTTCAAAGATCTTTGAAATGAAATGGGAGCCACCATCACTGATGACAAGTCTCGGCACACTGAGTCTAGGAAAAATTATATTATTGAAGAGCTTAATTACTACCTGTGCGTAATTTATTGGAGAAGCAATAGCTTCGATCCATTTCGGTACATAATCAACAATAATGAGTATGTATTTGTTACCAAAATAATATGGGAATGGTCCCATGAAATCTATTCCCCACACGTCAAAGACTTCTACTTCTAAGATACCTTTTTGTGGCATGTCACGTCTAGAGATGTTTCTAGTGCGCTGGCACCGGTCACAATTTATGGCCACGATACGAACGACTTTCCATAGATTAGGCCAAAAGAGGCCAACTTGTAAGATTTTAGCGCAAGTCTTTGAAGTGCTTGCGTGTCCACCATAAGGGGGCAGAATGACAATTGGAAACTATACTTTCTACTTCATCTTCGGGGACACATCAACGAAAAATACCATCGGAGCTTATTTTTAAAAGTAGAGGTTCGTCCCAGTAATATTGTTTAAGATCATGGAAGAATTTCTTCTTTTGTTGGTAAGTTAAACCTGGTGGTAACACTCATGCTTCTAAGTAGTTGACAAGGTCAGTATACCATGGCAATGTGGTTTTAGTATATATTTCCTCCACAACTTCATTTATTTTGGTATTGTTATAAGTTACAGAGCATTCGACTGTATTATTTTCCAATTGGGCTACGAGTTATTCATAAGGGAAATCATCATTGATAGGCACTTGTTCAAGATTAATGCCTTTCATTCTAGATAAGTGATCAACTACTACATTTTCAGTGTCTTTCGTGTCTTTGATTTCTAAATCAAACTCTTGTAGGAGTAAAATCCACCAGAGTAATCTTGGTTTGGCGTCCTTTTTGCTTAATAGGTACCTAATTGCAGCATGATCAATATAGATAATCATCTTTGCTCCTACTAAGTAAGAGCAAAATTTGTCCAAAGCGAACACGATAGCTAAAATTTCCTTTTTTGTGGTAGCGTAGTTCATCTGGGCATGATCTAGGGTTCTACTAGCGTAATAAATTGCATGAAGCTTTTTATCCTTTCATTGTCCTAAGACTACGCCTATGGCATAATCACTAGTGTCACACATGATTTCAAACGATAATCTCCAATCAAGTGGTTGCATAATAGGTGCGGTAATGAGAGTTGTTTTTAATTGTTCGAATGCTTTTAAGAATTTATCATCAAAAATGAATTCAACGTCTTTCTTTAATAGGCTAGTTAGTGGTTTGGTGATTTTAGATAAATCTTTAATGAATCTCCAATAGAAACCGACGTGTCCTAAGAAACTTCGTATTTCTCTTACGGTTTTCGAAGGTTGAAGGTTTTCTATAAATTCTATTTTAGCTTTGTTAACTTCAATCCCCTTATCAGACACTATGTGTCCAAGCACGATTCCTTGTCGAACCATGAAATGACATTTTCCAAATTTAACATGAGATTAACTTTTATGCATCTTTCAAGTACCATTTCTAAGTTCGATAAGCATCCTTCAAAACTTTGCCCATAAACAGAGAAACCATCCATAAATACTTCCATGATGTCGTTTATAAATCAGTGAAAATTGACATCATGCATATTTGGAATGTTGCGGTAGCGTTACATAGTCCAAACAACATTCGTAGATAGGAAAATGTACCATAAGGACAAGTGAAGGTGGTATTTTCTTGATCTTCAGGATGAATAGGGATTTGAAAGAATCCTGAATAACCATATAAATAGTAGATGTGAGAATGCTTAGCTAATCGTTCGAGCATTTGATCAATAAAAAGTAAAGGAAAGTGATCTTTTCGAGTGGGTTTGTTTAATTTCCTAATAGTCAATGCACATTCTCCATCCGGTTTGAGTATGTTGTGCTACAGATTCACCTTTTGCATTGCTGGAAACTGTAACACCTCCCTTCTTTGGTACAACATGTATTAGGCTAACCCATTTATTGTCAGATATCAGGTATATGATTCCTGCTTCTAATAACTTATGTACTTCTTTCTTGACTATATCACTCAGAACGAGATTTATTATTCTCTGATGTTCTCTCTAGGTTTTATAGTCTTCCTTAAGCATAATGCGATGCATGCAAATAGAGGGACTTATTCCTTTTAGATCTGAGATGTTATAGCCTAAATTAGTTGGATATTTTCTTAGGACATGTAATAATTTTTTAGTTTCTATCTGTCCTAAATCTGTGTTGACTATAACGGATTGTTCAAGTTCCGTGTCTAGGAATTCATACCTTAGATCTTTGGGTAGTGTTTTAAGTTCGACAGTTTGCTTCTTTGGGCAAGGCATAGGGTCAAGAGTTAGCACGATACACTCACTTATATTGTCATCCTTATATTCATCACACCAATTATCGTCTTCAAGGATAAGAGGTATTGGAATTTTCAAAACTTTTGAATATGTAGTCTATTGTTTCTCCATTTCTTTAACGCATTCATCAATGACATCTAAGAAATAACATGAATCATCTATAGCTGGTGCCACGAAGAATTGCGAGAGAATAACTTTGACCTTTTCTTCGCCAACCTCAAAAGTGAGTTTACTCCTTTTCAATCTTCTTTTCTTCTCTTTTATCTTCCTTCTCATCTTCTTTTGGTTCGTCTTCATTTTCAATCGGTTTACCAGTATTCTGATACATGGATGGATTTTTGGTTCTTGGATCAGTTAGTCCATCTAATTTTGTCCCATTCCGAAGTATTATAACATTAGCATGACCTTTTGGATTTGATTGTTGTTGTCCAGGAAAAGTGTTAGCTGGAGCAGCGGTAGCTGCTTGCTATTGAGCCACTTGAGAGATTTGTGTTTCTAGCATTTTGTTATGAGTGGCTAGGGCATAAACCTTGTTTTATAGTTGCTTGAGTTATTCACTAGTGTGTATGTTCTGATTTAGAAAATATTTGTTTTGTTGAGCTTGAGTGGCTACGAAATGTTTTATCATGATTTCTATATTGGATTTCCTAGGAACATTTGGAACTATTGGGACGGCTTTCTGATATGCTGGCGGTGTAGTAGGAGCTTGCCCAGGTGCATATAATGCATTGTTCTTTTTGTAAGAAAAGTTTGGATGGTTCTTCTAGGCAGGGTTATAGGTATTACCGTAAGGGTTCCCTTGAGCATAATTCACTTGATCAACTGGTACTCTTGTTAAAAGTGGACATTCGGGCGCAACATGTGCGTGAAGTCTGCATAAATCGCAGGTTGGAGCTACTGCAGCCACGCAGGCTGCGGGAGTTGTTGTCAAGCTTTCTATCTTTTGGGTAAGGGCTTCTACCTTAGCGTTAACTTGGTCTAAACTATTAACTTCGTACATACAGCCTTTTGTTTGAGGTCTCTCCATAATGGTTTTATTGCTTACCTTTTGGTAATGATTTTGAGCCATACTTTTGATAAGCTGATAAGCATCATGGTAAGGTTTATCCATCAGTGCGTCGCCAGCTGCAACGTCTATTGTCAATCTAGTGTTATATAAGAGACCATTGTAAAAGGTGTGGATGATCAACCACTCTTATAGACCGTGATATAGACAAAGTCGCAACATGTCTTTGTATCTTTCCCATGCTTCAAAAAGAGATTTGATTTCCTTTTGTTTAAAACCATTGATATTGGCTCTTAGCATAGTCGTCTTACTTGGCGAAAAATATCGCGCTAGGAAAACTTTCTTCAACTCGTTCTGTGAGGTAACATAGTTGGATGGTAGAGACTAGAGCCAAGCTCTATCTCTATCTCATAATGAGTAAGGGAAAAGACGTAGTCTTATTGCTTCAGGGTTGACACCATTTGCCTTTAGTGTGTCTGCGTACTGCATAAACACCGATAAATGAAGGTTTGGGTCGTCTGTAGGGCATCCTGAAAACTGGTTTTGTTGGACAGCTTGTAGCAATGAAGGTTTCAAATCGAAATTGTTTCGAGCGATAGTGGGGGCATCAATGTTGTTGTGAGGCTCCTCCTATCATGGGATAGCATAATCTTTCAGAGGACGATTTTGGGGTCCTTCAGCCATTCTTGGTTCAGGTTCAGGAAGAGAAAATTTAGGAATATTGAATTTAGGAAGATTATACTTAATTTGGTATTCTCTAATTCGACGTCTTATACTAATAAAACGCTCGACCTCGTCGATTGGTTGCTCTAATTATTCGCATTGAGAGAGAGTGTTTGGCATATAAAAACGAATTAAAGGAAATAAAATCATTGCCTTAGTCTATACTGTGTAACAAAGGAATCACAATATTGACTAAATCAGTCCCCGACAACGGCTCCAAAAACTTGGTCGCGACTTTAAGAGTCTATCGGGTTTACTGACTGCAAGTGAACAATCTAATTGCGTAGTTTTAAAAGATATCGAACCAACAAGGGATATTAAACAAACTAATGCTATTTAATGTTACTGTGTAAATCTAAGGCTAATTGATTAATCTTGGGTTTTATTTTCGGAAAACGGGAAATAAATGTGAATTCTATTAAAAATATTCAGATAAGGTACATCGGTATGCAATTCGTAAGACCTCAAGGATTCAATAAATCATTGGCATAATATTTAAATGTTAAAATACTCTTCAGTAGAAAATATCAATTTAAAAGTCTTTGTCTCACACTCTCGTATTTATTGACTCTGACTAAACTCCTAAATCAGAATGCTTTGCTCTCGCTGTCTCATTTAAATTTAGAAATGATTTTTGGAAATCAACAGATTCTAATTAACCCTAAAGTGTTATCGTTGTATTCAGAATTAATGCCTAGTTTCTACTATCCGATTAAAAATCTCAAACTCTCATTGTGTTGATTATAACCTTATTGTGTCTTTTACCCTCGTAACAAAACATGTTTAAATTAGAATTAGAAATTAGACCAGAAAATAGTTTATGAATATTTATGCCAATAATTTACCGAACCCCGTTTGTGAGACTACTTTACATACCAGTATCAAATACTCTAGTCGGACATGGTTTTAAACATTAACATACAATTACAGTTTAGAGTCATGATAACACGAAAAGTTATAGCATATTCTGCCCGATTTACATAGATAAAGCTTCTGATTCATCATTTATTATGTTTCATTATGTCTCTATTTGTAGTATTTGCAGCATATTTCGGGTATTTAGTTTCTGCAAAGCATAAATGAAAAAAGGAAGAAAAATATTGCAGAAATGAAGAAGAAATGACACTTTAGCAGCAAAAATGCAAACATTCTGTATCAGAAGCCATGCCGCCCGTCACAGGCGCATGTCGCCCATCACAAAGTCCAAAATTGTTCCCCTTGGAACACTTCTTGTCCCGACCGACACGAAATGAAAATAAGTGCCCCACGCCACAGTGCATGACAATCGTTACAAGTCATATATCAATTACAAAATGTCTCCATGAAACGCACGACTTGCTGATTTCTCTCCATGCTTGAAGAACGAAGATCAAGGGAGTGTTCCTATTTTTGCTCAACATATGGAATCTATATAAGCCAGACAGTTACCAAAAGCGCATACGTACACACACATCTGCTCGAATTTCTTATTTTTTTTGCATACTGCAACATTGCTATTTTATTCCAGTTTTTCAATTTTTGATAATTTTCCAGTTTCGTTTAGAATTTTCGTAAGCAAAGAAAACCATTACTGTTGTACCCCAAAATTTGCCCTCCCATATTCCTCAAGATTTGTCAAGAATGATCTTCAAATGGTTCAAAATTGCTCAAGGGTTGTACAGTCAAATCACCTCCTAAGGCAGTCAATTCAAAATTAGGGTTTTGTGTTGCATCAAGGTCCTTACATCCAAATGGCCTCAAGTGATTCCCAAGGTCTTAATATGTTCTTAAGTCCATCCATGTCAAATTTCAAGCCTTGCAGAGGAAGTTTGGTCAGTCAATTGCTCAAGAGGCCCAAAAATCGACTGTGTTGGGTCAAAAGTCAACTGTGACCTAAATAAAGTCAAACCTCAAGATTTTTGTCAACATTCTCATTTTGGAGGATAATTCATCATTTGATCAAGGGTTGATCATGATTCATCAAGGGTTGCTCAAGATTCATCAAGATTCAAAAGTTGCTAAATTAGGGTTTTGTAGGAAAAGTCAACTCAACTTTGACCAAGCATAACTTTCTTGTACTTTATGAGAAATGACCCATACAAAGCTCATTTTGAAGAGGATGCAATTTCCCACAATCCATATTCATACCCCAAGATCATAAAATGCACTCACAAGAAGTTACAAATTTGGACATTATAGGTCATTTTTGAAAGTCAACAAAAACACCTTTTTTTCCAAAGCTTATAACTTGAGAATGGAAGATCAAAATGAGATGAGACCAAAAGTATAGATTAGAGAATATCTCAAGGTTTCTAAAAAGTCCAAGAACACCTCCAAAAATTCAAAATCGAAGAAGTTATGCATTGTTGAAGTTGGGCATTTTTCCAAATTTGCCAAAAGTCAACTATCCTCAAAACTCCAATTTTTGACAAAAGGGCCCACTTTTTTCCAATTGACTTAGTCTTGTCATGCCACACACGTGTCCCATCTTTAATTTCATGACCAAACATTTATTTTTCTATTTTATTTAATTTTTATTGATTTAATTCATTTTAAATCTATATTAATTCAAATAAAATCCAAAAATTAATGTAAAAGGATTCTTGTGATTTGTACAGCTTGAAAATACCATGTGACACCCAACCAATTCGTATCAAGTCAGAACAAGCAAAAAAAATCAGATCTTGCCCATATTTGGAAACATGTTAATGGTGATCAAAGTGCAATCCTAATTCTTCAATACACATGGATATTGGCCCAACTCTTGACCTAAAACCATTCTATTATATTCACACAAGGCACACAAACCTAATTCACGACCTAAGACCTGCTAAAACGGCCAAACCAAAAACTGAAAAAGCTTTGCAGAAACGGCCAGAACAAATTGCAAAAATCCTTGAAAAAGTGTGAGATCAAAAGCGATATTGGAGGCACTTTCAGACAAAAAGAGGAACGCAACTCTCTTCCTTGACATCCAGTGGTGCTATAGCAATCAAAATCAGTCTTTTTCATCACCTACATCTCACTGTAAGTCCTCGCGAACTGGCCTCTGAACATGGAATCCCAACTTCCAGTTCTGGCACTTTTTCTTTAAAATATTGGCATATTCATGTTTATTATTTGATTTAGAACATTTTAACATTATTCGATTTCATTATTGGACCCTGTATCATGATGCTCGAACCTAGGGTTCATGTTCTTGTGTTTTAGGCGTTTTCTCTATAGGCAAAATCAAGATGAATGGTGGTTACAGGGATGATGAGGAGACAGAGACGATCACGTCCATGTGCTTGGATGGGATTTTTATGGCCTAGGACGAGTTTTTGGAACATCCTACGAAACCTCCTGCGGATAAAAATCCGCAGGTAAATAACCAGCCTTTTTGGGGAAGAAGACGATTATGTGTCTTTCTTTCATTGGCCCATTCAAATCAATTTCGCGCATTTTTTTGTTTTCCAGTATATTGCTTGCTTTTTTTATATAATATAATTTGTCCATTACATTAACAATTGGAGCAGCTTGGTTGGGTGGTAAACGCGTTGGCCTGGAAGCATTGGGACCTGGGTTCGAATCCCAGGTCCCCCAAAACATTATTCAATTTTGTTTTCAGGTGTTCCCATGTAGCGCCTAGAATGCAGACCACCATGCGCCTCAATTATCAATATGCCAAGTGGTCTCAGATCCAAATCCAATGGCCAGAATGGGGTCCTCACCATGGTCTCCAGTCAACAAGCATGTGGGAAATTCAGAAAGTCAAACGAGGCTGAATGAAAGTGGGCCAAGAATTTCCAGATTCACCACCAATTTGGGCCCAGCACCCCCCCCCCCCCCCCTGAGTTGGTTCTATTTTTTATTTTCTTTTCATTATTTTTCTCTATTTCTATTTTATTATTATTATACTAACTAATTTATTTTTCCTAATAAAAACCAGAAAACATAAAAAATATATTATTTTTATTAATTTCATTATTTTTGTAAATAAACAATTTAATTGACTTAGTTTTTTTAATTAGGCATAATTTTAACATTTTTGCAATAAATTAAAATTAATTAGAATATTAGGTTTTTAACAATTTTAATCATTTTATTTTTATTTCCTTAAATACAAAAAACCAAAAAAAAAAATATTTTTTATTTAATTAATTAATTAACTTAGATTAATTTCCGTTTAATTCAAAATAACAAAAATATGCTTTCTTTCTTAAAAAAGGGTCAAAACCCTAAAAAACTCTCCGATTCAATTTTTCTCGCGCGTATTATATTTTTTGATTCATATCCATATAATTGTAATTGCTCCAAGGATGTAATAGTTTTGGACTTAGGACTTTTATTTATCGCTTTTATTTAATTTTCCGCATTTTAGTTTTTCAAGGGTTTGTTTTTGGCGATGTAAATACCCGACGCCTTGTAATAGCTTAGTTTTATTTCCCGCAACCATTAACTGCTAGATGTATGAATAATAGGCTATGCATGACAAGATCTATCTTAACTTAAAATCAACCGTAGCTCACCATAACATGTTCAAAGATAACATAACTTAAAATTGACACATTTGCACATGCCACTCCTAGGGTACGCCTCACTTGGTTGCCTCGAACGTGGTAATTGAGTATAGGAAGTTTTAGAGGTCGCTCTCTTGTCCAAAGATCACAAGTTGCCTCGAAACAGTTGCCTCGGATAAAATGATCTAAGACATTAGGGTTACCGCTAAGGCGTCCTAACGTTGCTTTAGTGACCCCATGTCCCTTAATCGAATTGACCCGAAAACTACAACGACGGTGCTACCTACTCCTCAATAGTGGGATAGCACTGTCTAAAGGACATTTGCACAGTTTAATTCCCTTTTGAGTAGGTAGAGATTCTTAGGTACTTTCTCTTTCAAAACAAAACAAATTGTTCGCACTTACACTTTTCAAACAAAGTTTTTCAACAACACTTCATACACTCTTGAGGACAGAAACAAGAGTTAAATCGAAGTTTTCAAACAAAATTCTTTTCAAAACCCACAATCACAAAGAAAAGCAAAATTTTGAAAACACAATGAGCAAGTACCTAAGAGTCCGTGGATAACCACAAATAGAAAGGGTGCTAACACCTTCCCTTTCTATAATCTACCTCCCGAACCCGAGAAACATCTCAAAAAGGAATTTTTCTGTGCTTTTGTCCTTTCCTTATTGGATAAAATAAAAGACGGTGGCGATTCTTGCTTACCGCGACATTTTGCGAAAACAAACGCAAACGCGAACCAGCATTCCAAAACAGTCAGTTTTATTCCCACCGATCACAGAACTGGCGACTCTGCTGGGGAAACTAAATAAGTGAGGTGTACCTTAGGATTAGATCAATTGTGTTTTCAATTGTATTGCTTTGTATGCTTTAAACTTTGTGGGCTTGTATCGGAGTTTTATAGATCCTAACCCGGATCTGGGGGTACCCTTTTTTAGGTAAGTAGCAATAAACTGTGAGGGATCTGTCCGGCATAGACCGACACGGATGAAGCAGTAGCTACATTGGTGTGACACCTTGGTCTGTACCGATATCCCTTGTGTTGGAACGAGGAGAATATGGGTCTTCTGAGGAGTCATTAAGCACCAACTGACCTTAGAACCTTGAATTGACCAACTTGGCCATAGAACAGTAGCAGTATGCTACACTCATTGAGACTAAACTCTCGCGATGATTCCAGCCGCAAGAAAAGGTTGCTAAACTGGAATTATGACCGATTGAGGGTAGTCAGTGATATTGAGATCCTCTAGAACCCGATTACTATTTTTAGGACAGGTCTTAACCAACTGAAAATGAAAGAGGGTAATACCTAAAGCTTCATGCCAGCCTGAAATCTAAGGGCTCTTTTGTGTGACTTGTGTGCCTTTACCATGTTTGCCTTTTGTGAATACTTGTGGTGTGCCTTTACCATGACATCATAACATCATAACATTGCATACATCCTGCATAAGGACTAACCCATTTCAAAGACAAGAGGGTTTCATCTTTGCTCTGTTTTGTAGGACATCATGATGCCCATGCGTAGGAATACCATCCGGCTCAACTTTGTTCAAGTACCTACTTTGCTTAAAGAATTGGTTGATAGGATTCCAAACACTACTTCCTTCATCAGGAAGCATGGTTCTCTTCTCGGTTTAGTCACCTCAAAGTTGGACCAACAAATGATGAGTGTCCTGGTCCAGTTTTATGATCCGCTATACCATTGCTTCACCTTTCAAGACTTCCAGCTGGTCCCCACCCTGGAAGAATTCTCTGAGTTGCTTGGTATCTCTGTTTTGGATCAGACTCCATTTACTGGTTGGGAAAAGACTCTCAGGCCTGAAGAGATTGCTGCAGCCCTTCACTTGACCAAAGAGGAGGTAATGGCTAACTGGGAGACTAGAAGTGGAGTTAAGGGTTTTTTGGCTAAGTTTCTGGTTGGCAAAGCTAATTGTTTCTGGGATGACTTAGACTTCAAAGCGTACGAGGACATTCTGGCTTTCTTAATCTATGGTCTGGTATTGTTTCCAAATCCTGACACTTTTGTTAATGTTAATTCCATAAGGATCTTCATCTCTCAGAACCCTGTACCCACTCTCTTGGGTGATATCCTTCATCAGCTCTATGCTCGTACTGCCCGAAAGCGGGGAACTTTAATGTGCTGTGCTCCTTTATTGTCGAGGTGGTTTATTTCGCACCTCCCTAAATCTGCACTGAAGAACAAAGAAGGAATGGGTTGGGCTCATAGGATAATGTCTCTTACTAATAATGACATCATTTGGACTCTCAAAGGCTTAGATGAGGTGGCTGTCATTGATCGTTGTGGAGAATATCCTAATGTTCCATTGATCGGAACCCATGGAGGAATCTCTTATAACCCATGTTTAGCTCTCCGTCAGTTTGGAAGAGCCAGAAGAGAAGGGCCTCATGAGATGTTGATACCTCATATCATCTTTGATTTTCAGGAAGATAGCGACGAGCTGCGTCGTAGATTTATCAGGGCTTGGGATAGAGTTCACAAATCTGACCCACATGAGTTGGGACCAAAGACTTCTCTACCAATGGAGTCATATCTCAGATGGGTCCGCATCCGTGCCCAGAAGTTAGGTATGCCATACGAAGCTGTCAGGCCTGTTACTCTTGAAGTTGTTGATAAAGACGGGGTTCCTCCAACTATTCTCCATCCTCATACGCCCACTGATGTTGGCACACTGAAGAGGTCTTGGGTGCAACTGCAGGAAGAATGGGACTCTTATCGAGAGAGGTTCAACGAACAAGAACAGAAGATCCAGAAGCTGACTAAGCAATTGGAGAACGAGCGGATCCTGAATGATTATATCCACACTGAGAAGAAGAGGCCATGGGAACATTGATAGACCTATTGATGATTTCTTTTACGGTTTTATTTACTTTTCAGTATTTCCATTCTTGTAACGCCTAAGGGCAATTTGTTGAACAATTTAAATTGTGAAGTTAAATCTAATTAAGTGTGTTTCCTTTCTTGTCTACAAATTTGAATCCTGATTGTCTTTGAAAACATAAATCATACGGATTTCATCTCATGCACTGCATAAACAGGTACCCTTTTACAGGTCACTTATCTTCTTCGCTGTTTATTTTAGCAACCATCATGTCTACTGAACCTTCCACTGAGCAAGCTATCAAGGCCCTCCAGACCCAGAATGCCCAGTTTCAAGAGTTGGTCATGAGCCTAGCTAAGGGTCAGCAGGACCTGAAGACCCTGATCCTGAAAGAGAGGAAGAAGAAGAAGAAGAGGATTGTCCTGTTCAACACTGGACGCAGGTTTGGAAATGGACTGTAGAATGAGGTTGATCTAACCACCTCATCTGGAGGGAAAGACAGTCCACAAGAGAGAAGGGTTCCTAGCCCTGTAGTCTCCGACAACGAGACGGATTATGATGAAGAACAATATCCTCCTGCTGAGGATAGGTACAAACAGTTGGAGGACTGCTTGAGCGCTATGGAGATACAGAACGTGCCCGGGCTGGACTTCGGAGACCTAGGTCTATCCTCTGGGGTGGTGATTCCCCATAAATTCAAGGCACCTGCCTTTGCCAAGTATGACGGAGCTTCCTGTCCAAAGCTGCACCTCCGGTTATATGTAAGGAAGATCCAGCCTTACACCGCTGATAAGAATTTGTGGATCCATTTCTTTCAAGACAGTCTTTTAGGGACTCAGCTTGAGTGGTTCTATCAGCTGGATGGAGCCAGTATCCGTAACTGGGAAGATTTGGCTACTGCGTTCTATAAGCAGTATCAATATAATTCCGACCTCGCTCCTACGCGTACCCAACTCCAGGGTATGTCAATAGGGACGGGTGAAGGATTTAAAGAGTATGCTCAAAAATGGAGAGACCTTGCCGGAAGGGTGCAGCCACCTTTAACTGATCGTGAAATGGTTGATATGTTTTTGGGGACCCTGTCTGGTCCATTCTTTAACCATTTGATTGGAAACTCTTCAGCCGGGTTTATAGACCTTATCTTGACTGGTGAGAGGATTGAAGCTGGTATCAAGGCTGGGAAGATACAGAAGGGTGCCTCATCGAGCATTGAGAAGAAGTCGTTCAAGAAAGAATCCAGTGCTGTCTACGGTTCAAGAAGACAGAACAGATCGGAACACCGCCAAGCTGTCAACGCGGTTGTTATTTCAAAACCTGCTGGTGCTCCTCAGCATCACAACCAACAAAGGGGCGAGAGACCTTGAAGGTAGTTCACTCGTCTCAGCATGACCTTGTCTCAGATATTGCCGCAGTTACTGACGACCAATCTGGTGACTCTAAAAGAAGCTCCGAAGATTTCAAACACAACATCCCCAAAGTACAATCCTAACGCCCGCTGCACTTATCACTCTGAAAGCCCGGGGCATAATACGGATGATTGTTAGGCTTTGAAGAATAAGGTTCAGGACCTAATCGATGCAAAGGAAATTGAGTTTGAGGCGCCCGAGAGGCCTAATGTTGTGACTGCTCCCATGCCCAAGCATGGAGTGAATGCTGTAGAGGAAGACTTATTTGTAGCCTCTGTGGATGACATTGTTACCCCGCTGATGATCGTCAAGAGGAACCTGTTGCTAGCCGGTTTATTTCCGGGATATGGTGAAGGTTGCCATCTGTGTTCTGTTTCACCTACTGGTTGCCCATCTTTGAAGTCAGGCATCCAAAACCTGATGGATAATAAAGAAATCCTGTTTGAGAAGATTGTTGTTCCTGCCACCCCTACTGAAGAAGTTTCCATTATTACCATTTTCAACAATTCTCCCAAGGCTCCCTCGAGGAAGCCTGTCAGAATTACGCCTGTTCAAAAGATTGCACCCATAATCATCACTGTTCTGGGGCCTATTCCCTACACCTCTGACAAAGCTGTCCCTTGGCACTACGGGGAAGATGTTTATGTTCTTGGAGTTAA
Organism: Vicia faba; assembly: GCA_948472305.1. Lineage (NCBI taxonomy): Eukaryota > Viridiplantae > Streptophyta > Magnoliopsida > Fabales > Fabaceae > Vicia > Vicia faba. The sequence continues at coordinate 2,392,802 of OX451740.1, forward strand.
GCAAGAGTTTGATACTAATACCGGCATCAGCAACATTACCGGGCCTGCTAAAGTCACCCGCAGTGGTAGACTTTTCTCACCTGATATTGCGCCACCAACTGTCCAAAGGCCTATTATCATCACACCTGCAAGTGTGCCTAATGCCATTCATGATCAAGTTCTTAGTTCTACCCTTGTCGCTGAGTCATCTGACGCTCGGGGCAAAGGGATCACCACTGATATGCCTGCCCAGATGGAGGCGCCAAAGACAACCACTGTTGAAGCTTCCAAACAGGAGATGGAAGAGATTCTAAAGATTATTAAGAAGAGTGATTATAATGTAGTTGAGAAACTGGGGCAAACCCCATCCAAGATTTCTATGTTATCACTGTTGTTGTGTTCAGAGGCCCATGCCAAGGCTCTGATTACCTTCCTGAAGACGGCCCACGTGCCACAAGAAACATTAGCTGATCAGTTTACCGATTGTGTGGCTAATTTAACTGCTGATAATGGTTTGGGTTTCTCCGACGCTGATCTGACTGCTAAAGGGAAGAACCATAACGATGCCCTGCATGTCTCCATTGAATGCAGGGGCACTACTCTTGCACATGTGTTGGTTGACACGGGATCCTTGTTGAACGTCTTGCCCAAGAAAGATCTAGACAGGTTGGATTGCGAAGGTTTGGAGCTAAAGCCAAGTAACATTGTTGTCCGGGCCTTTGATGGGTCTAAAAGGATGGTGCATGGTGAAGTCGATATTCCAATTAGAGTTGGTTCTCAGGTCTTCAATTCTACATTCTACGTGATGGACATTCGACCGTCATATGCTTGTTTGCTAGGTCGTCCATGGATCCATAAAGCTGGAGCTGTGACCTCCACACTCCATCAGAAGCTGAAGTACCCGGTCAGAGGGAAGATTGTGACAGTGTAGGGGGGGAAGAGTACATGGTCAGCCACCTCAACTCGTTCCGGTACATAGATATGGATGGGGAGTTCATTGAGACCCCATTTCAACACTTTGAAGAAGTTCCTCAGACACTGGCATCAGCTGAGACTGTGATTGAAGATTCTCCTCTGAAGATGGCTTCCTTAAAGGATGCTCAGGCTGTTATTGAGAAGGGTGAGTATGCAAACTGGGGCCGACTTCCTGATTTCACTCAGAAGACTAACAAGTTTGGTTTGGGTTTCACCGCAGAAGCTCAAAGGGTTGTTCGTAATGCAAGGATTGGAAGACCTCCTGTGTTCATCAGCAACTCGGGAGTAAATGCCATCAAAGATGACGTGGAGGAATCTGAATTCGACAGCTGGATCTACCCTATGACCAACGGTGGACCAAACAATTGGACAGCAAAGGACTTCGTCCCTATTACTTTTGTTACTCAGTAATGAACTCTTTTGTTTCGAATTTGTAACAGATAATATTGTGAAACTTTATGGCCCGGTGTCTTACCCGGGGCACCATGGCTTCATTTGTGAGGGCTTTTGTGTGCCATTTTCATATATCATTAATAAAAGCATTGGACGTTCTTGCATTTCAAATCTTGCGCTCTTTGTCTTTCTTTATTATATATTGCAAAAAAGCTATTTACACACACTCACATATACAGGTCCCAATCCACTCTGGATCTCACTGGTAACGGCTCTGCTACTGCCAGTTATGACTTTGAAAATCCGATCAACTTGGCCGAAGACGAAGGTGAAGATGATTGCAAAGTGCCGGGTGAGCTTGCAAGACTGCTACTTCAGGAAGAGAGGGCCATTCAGCCACATGAAGAGCTAGTGGAAACAGTGAATCTGGGTACTGAGACAGACAAAAAGGAAGCCAAGATCGGTGCAAATCTGGAGCTTAGTGTGAAACAACGGTTGATTCAGATGCTGCATGACTACGTGGAAATATTTGCCTGGTCTTACGAAGATATGCCTGGGTTGGATACTGACATTGTGGTTCATCGCCTGCCTACCAAGGAAGACTGCCCTCCCATAAAACAAAAGGTTCGCCGTATGAACCCAGAGATGTCTGAGAAAATCAAGGCTGAGGTTATGAAACAACTTGATGCCGATTTTCTAGCAGTAACTTCTTACCCTCAGTGGGTCACCAATGTGGTTCCAGTGCCGAAGAAAGATGGTAAGGTCAGAATGTGTGTTGATTACAGGGATTTGAACAGGGCAAGCCCTAAGGATGACTTCCCTCTGCCTCACATCGATGTTCTGGTTGACAATACTGCTCAGCACAAGGTATTCTCCTTTATGGATGGTTTCTCCGGTTATAATCAAATCAAGATGGCTCCTGAAGACATGGAGAAGACCACTTTCGTTACTCAGTGGGGCACCTTTTGTTACAAGGTCATGAATTTTGGGTTGAAAAATGTTGGGGCAACATATCAGCGTGCCATGGTTGCTTTGTTTCATGATATGATCCATCATGAGATTGAAGTATACGTCGACGATATGATTGCGAGGTCCCAAACTAAGGAGGAACACCTTGACCATCTACAGAAGCTGTTTGACCGGTTGAAGCTGTACAAGCTGAGATTAAACCCGAACAAGTGCACCTTCGGAGTAAGATCTGGCAAACTGCTAGGTTTCGTCGTGAGCGACAAAGGTATTCAAGTGGACCCTGCTGTTGTACCCCAAAATTTTCCCTCGTATTTTTCCACAAGAAATCACAGCTTCGGGCTTTTCCTGATTTTTTCAGATTGGCGTAAGAATCAGTCAAACAGACTTTTCTTATCAGTCAGACAAAATTAGGGTTTTCATTGATTTTAAAGCAGTTCAGGCAGATTGCTAAGTTTTGGTTGAGTTGGCTTAGGTTTTGATCAGGCAGGCGCTTCTCTGACATTTAATCAAGAACTAGGGTTTTGTGCACGCAGAAAGAATTAATTCTATCAGTGCTTTTCAATTTGCTCTGAGATATGGACTGAGGCTGTTGATTGAGAATTAGTAGTGTTTGGACTCAATCAGTAAAGGCAAAGGAATATGGACATTTGTTGAGATTAACTGCGCAATGTTTTGGATTATTCGGAACGCTGGACGTGTATTAATTATTTATTTTTCTAAGTCAGAATAATTGGATTTACATTCAATTGTTTTAATTTAAGAAATTCAAATGATTAAACAGACAGCTGAGATGAAAGATATATCTGACAAATTTGGATTTTTATTCATCTTTAAATTATTTGTTACAGTTATTATTTGTACACTGTAAATTTATTTACAGAGGTTTACATTAATAATTTTACAATAATTCAAAGTAAAATAAAGATACATCCTAAGAAAATTCCTAAATCTTCATCTTCTACTGCCCCTCCTCTTTTGCTCCATTTGATGTTTATCTGCAAAACAAAGAAAAGAAAAGAAGAAGTCAAAAGCAGATAAAATTAAAAAGACAGACAGATAAAAAAATTGGGTTCATCATTAAAAGCAACTGACCAGAATCAGTTTGCCCTCTCTGCAAATCACGAGATTTCTCCCGGTTCACAAAGAGGGATGAAAAATGCTTGCAAAAATAAAGTATGAAAATGCACCAAAGTTACATACTGCATAAATCCAAAAATCCCAAACCAAGGATAAAAGGCAAATTGAATAAGCAAACTAAAACTGTCCAGAATTGCAACACATGCCTAACCAAGGTCACAATTTCAAACTAAGCCAAAATCTGTCCAAATCTGTCAAAGGTACAAAGGCTATCAAAAAGGCTATCACAAAGATGTAGAAAATCTGTAAAAGGAGATAGAAGTATGCAGAGGAAAACCACAAGTGCAAGCATATTCAAAAGATTTCATCATTTTCAAGGCCATTGCTTTTTTAGAAAATAGTACATAAGCAATATAATAATGCTTAAAACTGTGGGGAGAGAGAGAAGAGAAAAGGAAGAAAGGCTTACAGGGCTTAGGCTTTAGGATATAAAACAAAAACTGTAATAGAAGAGGGGCAGAAATATAAAAAAAAAGCCAAGAGCATAAACTGTACAAGAGCTGCCTCAAAACCTCACCAAAAGCCAAACCTGCATAAGCCTTTGCTTCTAAACAGCATAAGCCATTAAACCTGTCAAACCTGCCTGAACTGTTCAAGCCTCAACCTGTTTCAAGCCTGTAAGCACACTAAGCCTAAAGCCTGCAGAAATCTAAAACCTGCATAAGCCTTAAAGCCTTAATTGTATCAAACATCAACTTGCATAAGCCTTAAAGCCTGAAACCAGCATAAACAAAAAAAAAGCCTCAGACATGAAGCCAAAGCAATAAAAACTACTCAAGTCTAAAACCCTGTCCAGTCTGAAGCCTAAACCATCCAAGCCTTAACCATCAAAAAAACATTCAAAACATCAAAGCCTGCAAAAGCCAAGTCTAAAACCCTGTCTAAGCCTTACCTGCACTAACCTTAAAACAGAAGAAACACATAAATCTGTGTCCAAGCCAAAAAGTTCAAATCTGCAGCAAGCTTTGAAACACATACAGAATCCCCCCAGGGCCCTCAGAACCTAGGTTCAACATTGAGCAATCAACAAAGCAACAACTCAGGATAAGCAAGCATATCAACATACAAGGCAACTCAGTATAGCAATCATTCAAGGGTCAAGCATACGAGGAAACTGAGGCAAAGGGTGGAAGAGGAAAAGAAGCAATCAGGGGCAAGCATATCAACATACAAGGCAACTCAGTATAGCAATCATTCAAGGGTCAAGCATACGAGGTAACAGAAGCAAAAGGCAAACAGCAGAAGAGAAAAAGACATTAAAGCAAGGGTTCTCAGGTCATCATCACAAAACCCTAAAGAAGGTAAAGATACAAACCAGGAAGCAAAGGTTCAGAGCATCACGTGTTTCCTCTCGCGTCCGGCCACCCTGAGCGCCTCCATCTCCATCCTCCTCCGTCTCCAACAAAGGTATAATTTTCTTTTTCATACACCTCAAAGAACAAATAGATACCAACACATCAAAATCAACACGTAAAAGCTTAAAACCCTAAATTAAAAGAATGAAATCATTACCTTAATACAACCTCACTGAGCGATCCGTGGAGGGAAGAGGAAATAGCGATGGCGCTGGTTGGCCTCAGAAGCAGAGGAGATGTTCAGAAGTCTGGCATGAGAACGAGCGAAGAAGATGAAGAGGATAGAAACGAAGTAAACGGCGCACCTCTGTGTTCTCACAAACCCTAGAAATCCAAATGAAAACAAACTTTTGAAACCCTTGCAAAAACGTGTAAGTGCTTTGGGCCTTGCCCTGACCAACAAAAACATTAAGCCCTACTGATTTGGGCGCGCACCCCCCACATGCTTCTGTTTCACTTGGGCCAAGCAAATCCACCCTCAAGCCCATTCCTTCTTTTTTGTTGTTGTACATAAGCTGACCTTTTTTTTATCATTATATTTTTTCCTTTTATAATTTAAGCTAACATAACTTAGTTTTGTTTGTGAATAAAAATATAGTAATCATTTTTATACATAATCTAAAAATAATATTTTGTTAAACAAATGACACCTTTTTTATAAAATTTTCTTAATTATTTATTTTATTTTATTTAAAGAATACACAAATATTAAAATATAATTAGGTTAATAGATTTGGTCTTAAAACTTTTAATAAATCTTTTTCATACATAAACTTTGATTTTCCTCAAACTTAAAACTTTTACTTTCTTTCAATTAAAAAACTTTTGTACATAATTAACAAAATACAAAACATGATAACAATACATTAACAAAATACAAGATAAAAAATACAAAATATATAACAAACACTTAATTTTCTTATTAAGTTAACATTTCTCAACTTGTAAATAATCATACACTTACACAAATACATTGACACATTTCACATTTGCTTTATTCTTATACATTGCTGTACATTTGATACATATTTACATTTGCGCAATTCGATTTGGTTGTAAATATTGGACACTACTCTCCTATGAAGTCTCATCCCCATTTGTAAATTTGTACCCCCACTCCCGGATACTTATTTGTAATAGCGTAGACTTTAAATTCCCGCAATTTATCGCTTTCAAATATACCATGGTTAGACCTAGGGTTTGTATGTACATAAAATCAAACGCTAGATAACCTAATACAAAAACGAATACATGAAATCAATACACAATCACACTTGCACCCCTAGGGTAATCCCGCTTGTTGCCTTCCAAAATGGGCCATGCTTGCACGTCGAGTTTCTTTGGCAAAACAAAACAAATCAAAATGATCATAGTCCCTCGATGACGCTTTCGAAAGTTGCCTAATCAAAATGATCATAGTCCCTTCAAGAGACACTTGGCACCATTGCGTTCATGGTCCATACGATGACCCGCGCCTGTCCTGTTAAACATCCTAAACGCAAGATTGTCCACCAAATACAATGGTGGAACAAAATTGTTAAAAGGGTTAAAACATGAGAAAAACCTTTGAGTAAAATTAGGGGTAGACAAACTCTTAGTTACTTGATCAAACTTGAAAAAACACTTGCCTACTTTTCAAAACTCCACTCCATAAACACTTTCAAAAACAAACTTCCAAAAACATTTGAAACATCTTTTCGAAAAGATACACACCTTTGTAAAGCACTCAAACACGAGTCATTACAACGGTTGCCTAGACAAGGCGTCTTCTTCAAAAACATTTTCAAAACACACACACACACACACACACACACCATTTCAAGCAATTGAAAATCAAAGGCAAGTGATCTAAACAAGTAACTAAGAGCCCATGGATAACCATGGATGAAAAGGGTGCTAATACTTTCCCTTTTCATAATCTACCCCCCGAACCCACGAAACATCTCAAAAGGTTTTTCCTGTGCTTTTTAAACCTTTCCTTTAGGATAAAATAAAAAGTCGGTGGCGACTCTTGCTCAACCGAACAAGTGCGAATACAAACGCAAAACCTCAAGTCAGTTCTCCCACCGTATCACACCTACCAAGGTGAAAGCCATACAAGAGATGCCAGCTCCCAAGACTGAGAAAGAAGTCAGAGGCTTCCTAGGACGTCTGAACTACATTTCCCGATTCATCTCGCACCTAACTGCTACTTGTGAGCCAATCTTCAAGCTACTGAAGAAAGATCAAGTGGTACGTTGGAACGATGAATTCCAGGCCGCTTTCGAAAGAATCAAAGAGTATCTCCATGAGCCACCTATTCTTATGCCACCAGTTGAAGGGAGACCTCTAATCTTATACTTGACAGTACTTGACAACTCAATGGGATGTGTGTTGGGGCAGCATGATGAGTCCGGCCGAAAAGAGCACGCTATTTATTACCTTAGCAAAAAGTTTACCGACTGTGAGACCCGATGCTCACTGCTCGAGAAAACTTGTTGCGCTTTGGCATGGGCTGCTCGCCGGCTGAGACAGTATATGCTGACTCACACTACTCTATTGATTTAAAAAATGGATCCAATCAAGTATATCTTCGAAAATCCTGCCTTGTCCGGAAGAATAGCAAGATGGCAGATGATCTTGACTGAGTATGACATCCAGTACACGTCTCAAAAAGCAATCAAGGGAAGCGTATTGGCAGACCATTTAGCACATCAGGCAGTGGATGACTACCAGTCTATGAACTTTAAATTCCCGGACGAGACTATCATGTTGATAACTGATTGTGAAATACCTGGACCGGATGAAGGACCTGAGGAAGGATCCCGATGGTCTATGCACTTTGATGGAGCTTAAAACGCTTTGGGTAACGGTATTGGCGTTGTGATCATATCTCCTAAGGGCTCTCATACTCCGCTCACCGCCCGGCTGTGTTTTAACTGCACCAACAACACGGCGGAGTATGAAGCATGCATCATGGGTCTTCGAGCTGCAATTGACCTAAGGATCAAGTTTCTGAGCGTCTTCGGAGATTCCACTCTCGTGATCAGTCAGATCAAAGGAGAATGGGATATGAAACACCCAAATCTTATTCCTTACAAGGAGTATGTATTGACGTTGCTTCCCCATTTTGAAGAGATAACCTTTGAACATTTCCCAAGAGAGGAGAATCGGTTGGCGGACGCGCTAGCTACGATGTCCTCTATGTTCAAAGTCAAATGGGACAACGAGGCTCCCCGGATCATTATTTGGAAATTGGATGAACCTGCACATTGCTGTGATCTTGAGACCGAAGAGGTAACAGAAAAGCCTTGGTATCATGAAGTAAAGAGGTACCTTAAAGCTCAAGAATACCCCGAGGGTGCATCTGTTAATGACAAGAAGTTTCTAAGAAGATTCGCGGCAAAGTTCTTCATCAGCAATGGCATTCTTTACAAACGTAACCATGATTCAACCTTACTGCGTTGTGTGGATAAGATTGAAGCAGAAAGGATCATGGCAGAGCTGCATGAAGGTACCTTCGGAACTCATTCCAGCGGACATACCATGGCAAAGAAAATCCTTCGGGCAGGATATTACTGGTCCACAATGGAAGTCGACTGTTATCAGCATTCTCGGACATGTCACAAGTGCCAGGTCTATGCTGATAACGTGCACATTCCTCCAGTTCCTTTGAACTTCTTGACAACACCTTGGCCTTTTGCAATGTGGGGCATTGATATGATCGGCGAGATCATACCTACGGTATCCAACGGGCATCGTTTCATCCTGGTAGCGATTGATTACTTTACGAAGTGGGTTGAAGCAGCTTCCTTTGCCACCGTAACCAAGAACGTCGTGGCACGGTTCATTCGGCACAACCTGATCTGTCGATACAGTGTACCAGAGAGGATCATTACGGATAATGGTACCAATCTTAACAACAAGATGATCACTGAGCTCTGCGAGCAATTCAAGATACAGCACCACAACTCTTCTCCCTACCGGCCGAAGATGAATGGGGCTGTAGAAGTAGCTAATAAGAACATTAAGAAGATTGTGCAGAAGATGACAGTGACCTACAAAGACTGGCACGAGATGTTACCATTTGCTCTTCATGGGTACCGTACCTCAGCACGGACGTCAACAGGGGCAACACCCTATTCCTTGGTATATGGCATGGAGGCAGTCCTGCCCATTGAAGTTCAGATACCCTCTCTCCGGATTATGAAGGATGCAGGTTTAAGTGAAGACGACTAGATCCAGACCCGGATTGATCAACTGAACCTAATCGACGAAAAGAGACTCACTGCTATTTGTCATGGTCATACGTACCAAAAACGGATGATCAAGGCATTTAACAAGAAAGTCATACGACAAGAGTATCAAGTCGGGGACCTGGTAATCAAGCGCATCATTCTACCTCAAGGTGATCCCAGGGGAAAATGGACCCCTACGTACGAAGGGTCGTTTGTGGTTAAGAACATCTTCTCAGGAGGAGCGATGATTCTAACCACCATGGATGGTGACGATCTTCCTCACCCCGTCAATGCAGACATAGTAAAAAGATACTACGCATAATTAAAGACCCGCTAGGTCGACTGGCCTAGGCAAAAATAAGGGCTTCCCGGCGAACCAAAACGGTTCGGGCAAAAATAAGGGATGAAAATGAAAAAAAATCTATACACCCGGTAAGTCGAAAACCTGAAAAGGAGGCTTGGGCAAAAATGGATATCCCGGTGGACTAAAAACCCGAAAGGGCGGTCCAGGCAAAAGTTAGGGATAAGCGTAACACTATGTCTCATTGGATCACCCTGCATCCATACTTTGGTATCAACTATCAGGCTCGGACGGCACCAATCAATCAGATTCATCTCCAACTAAGCAGCAAAGTGATGAGATGCTTGAAGATATAAAGGCGATAGCAGAGTTGGAACCCAGTGGGATTATTCACATAGCTGTTTTGTTTTCTTTTTACAAATTGTATAAATCCTATTTTTTCGGCGGCGTTCTCTTACTAGGACGTCAGCCTCTTGTACAAAAGCGCCTATTTACGGGCAAACTTCAAAATCAATACAAGTTCATTTTTCAGACAAATTGCTTTTTTTTCTTTATCTGTTTTGTTTTGCAAAGAACGTCCAATGTTCATTTTTGATATATGCATTTGACATTAATTGCTGCTCATAAATATTTGCATGCGAAACAAAGGACTAATTACGGGTGATATCAGAAGTAGGGGCAATAAGAATTGTCTGAGAGGTCTAGTTGCTCTGTCCACCAAGGTACCAAGGTAGGTTCAGCTGAAGAATATGGCCAAGATATCGTCACTACCCGCAGAGTAAGACAGTAACGGTAGCTCTCCCCACTGAGACTTGCAACTACGAAGGAATCAGCAATACTCTCCCCCAAGTAGAGTTAGGCTACCGTCAGTCCCGAAAAGGCTCGGTATTCCCAGAAGGTCTTAATATTCCCCAGTGGAGTATACAAATGTTCCCCAGCAAGCGTAAAGAGCATCCCCAGCAGTCTTAATATTCCTCGACGAAATATAAGAATGTTCCCCGACGGAATACAAGATACCCCCAGTGGAACCATTTCCCCAGCGCAGTCTAAAAAAGTTTCCCCAATAGAGAATTGAATCATCTTACCCAGTAGATTCTGGAAGCTTGTCCCCTGCAGAATACAAATGCATCTCCTCAGCCAAATTCAGAGGTTATCCCCACAAGAGTCTAACTGGGTTATCCTCAGCAAGTTGCAACTGAAAGATCATCCCCAGCGAAGTTCTTTCTATCCCCCAGCGGAGTTCATCATCAAAATCCCCAACAGAGCTTATCAACAGAATCCCCAACGGAGTTATCGTTAAAATCTCAGCAAAGCATCTCTTCCCACAGAGTAATTCCCTGCAGAGTAATCTCTTCACCAGGTTTATTCCCCAACAGAGTCATCTTCTCCTACAGGTTTATTCTTGCAACCATCTTCGTGCATCATCCCCAGTGGAAACGAAGAATTCAACCATACTCTTCAACATCAGCCCAGGATTTAACAAACTCCCTGGCATTTGTCAAGGATTTATTTTCCCAGACGAAAATACATTCATAAACATTTCACATTTCATACCTCCTATTTACATACATGATAAAGTGCATACGACACGATCTCATTTATTTTTGAGAACATCATGACATCATGCATTTCATACATCATGACATTGCATACAGCTAACGTTTTACCTTTTTCAGGAAAAGGTCAATCAAAAGATGGCTACCATCAACCTTTTCAAGTCCCAGTTTAATACCTGTAACAAGCCAGGAAAATTCTGTGGACGACTGATTGTAGATTAATACCTGTAACAAGCCAGGAAAACCATCTACACAAAGAGATTGAAGATTAACACCTGTAACAAGCCAGGAAGATCTTCATTTCTCAGGTCAGAGATTAATACCTGAAACCAGCCAGGACAACTATCTCGCCGGCCAACCTTTTCAAGTTCCGGATTAATACCTGTAACAAGCCAGGAAAATTATGTGGACGACTGATTGTAGGTTAATACCTGTAACAAGCCAGGAAAACCATCTACACAAAGAGATTGAGGAGTAACACCTGTAACAAGCCAGGAAGACTTTCTTTCTCAGGTCAGAGATTAATACCTGAAACCAGCCAGGACAACTATCTCATCGGCCAACCTTTTCAAGTTCCAGATTAATACCTGTACCAAGCCAGGAAAATTCTGTGGACGATTGATTGTAGGTTAATACCTGAAACCAGCCAGGAAATTATCTACATGAAGAGATTGAAGATTAATACCTGTAACAAGCCAGGAAAACTATTTTTCTTTCTCAGGTTGGAGATCAATACCTGAAACCAGCCAGGACAAATATCTCCTTGACCAACCTTTTCAAGTTCTAGTTTAATACCTGTAACAAGCCAGGAAAATTCTGTGGACGACTGATTGTAGGGTAATACCTGAAACCAGCCAGGAAATTATCTACATGAAGAGATTGAAGATCAATACCTGTAACAAGCCAGGAAGACTTTCTTTCTCAGGTCAGAGATCAATACCTGAATCCAGCCAAGACAACTATCTACTCGACCAGCTCAAACAATTCAACAATCTCCAGATGGCATCTATAAGCCCATCCTCCTACCAACAATCTCCAAATGGAATCTGTAAGCCCGTTCCTGATATCACAATGCTGATACTACACCATGCGAGTGCAAATTTCTGGGCACTTCAGTGTTCAATCATCTTCCACCTTCGGATCACGAAAGGCACACAAGCCAATCTACATCCTCAGGTTTAAGAAGATTGAACAGGGGCAACTGTTGTACCCCAAACTTTTCCCTCCCATATTCCTCAAGATTTTTCAAGAATGATCTTCAAATGGTTCAAAATTGCTCAAGGGTTGTACAGTCAAATCACCTCCTAAGGCAGTCAATTCAAAATTAGGGTTTTGTGTTGCATCAAGGTCCTTACATCCAAATGGCCTCAAGTTCTTACCAAGGTATTAATATGTTCTTAAGTCCATCCATGTCAAATTTCAAGCCTTGCAGAGGAAGTTTGGTCAGTCAATTGCTCAAGAGGCCCAAAAATCGACTGTGTTAGGTCAAAAGTCAACTGTGACCTAAATACAGTCAAACCTCAAGATTTTTGTCAACATTCTCATTTTGGAGGATAATTCATCATTTTATCAAGGGTTGATCATGATTCATCAAATATTTCTCAAGATTCATCAAGATTCAAAAGTTGCTAAATTAGGGTTTTGTAGGAAAAGTCAACTCAACTTTGACAAAGCATAACTTTCTCGTACTTTATGAGAAATGACCCATCCAAAGCTCATTTTGAAGAGGATGCAATTTCCCACAATCCATATTCATACCCCAAGATCAGAAAATTCACTCACAAGAAGTTACAAATTTGGACATTATAGGTCATTTTTGAAAGTCAACAAAAACACCTTTTTTTCCAAAGCTTATAACTTGAGAATGGAAGATCAAAATGCGATGAGACCAAAAGGGTTGATTAGAGGACATCTCAAGGTTTCTAAAAAGTCCAAGAAAACCTCCAAAAGTTCAAAATTGAAGAAGTTATGCATTGTTGAAGTTGGGCATTTTTCCAAATTTGCCAAATGTCAACTATCCTCAAAACTCCAATTTTTGACAAAAGGGCCCACTTTTTTCCACTTGAATTAGTCTTGTCATGCCACACACGTGTCCCATCTTTAATTTCATGACCAAACATTTATTTTTCTATTTTATTTAATTTTTATTGATTTAATTCATTTTAAATCTATATTAATTCAAATAAAATCCAAAAATTAATGTAAAAGGATTCTTGTGATTTGTACAGTTTGCAAATACCATGTGACACTCAACCAATTCGTATCAAGTTAGAACAAGCCTAAAAAATCAGATCTTACCCATATTTGGAAACATGTTAATGGTGATCAAAGTGCAATCCTAATTCTTCAATACACATGGATATTGGCCCAACTCTTGACCTAAAACCATTCTATTATATTCACACAAGGCACACAAACCTAATTCACGACCTAAGACCTGCTAAAACGGCCAAAGCAAAAACTGAAAAAGCTTTGCAGAAACGGCTAGAACAAATTGCAAAAATCCTTGAAAAAGTGTGAGATCAAAAGCGGTATTGGAGGCACTTTCAGACAAAAAGAGGAACGCAGCTCTCTTCCTTGACATCCAGTGGTTCTATAGCAATCAAAATCAGTCTTTTTCATCACCTACATCTCGCTGTAAGTCCTCGCGAACTGGCCTCTGAACATGGAATCCCAACTTCCAGTTCTGGCACTTTTTCTTCAAAATATTGGCATATTCATGTTTATTATTTGATTTAGAACATTTTTGCATTATTCGATTTCATTATTGGACCCTGTATCATGATGCTCGAACCTAGGGTTCATGTTTTTGTGTTTTAGGCGTTTTCTCTATAGGCAAAATCAAGATGAATGGTGGTTACAGGGATGATGAGGAGACAGAGACGATCACGTCCATGTGCTTGGATGGGATTTTTATGGCCTAGGACGAGTTTTTAGAACATCCTACGAAACCTCCTGCGGATAAAAATCCGCAGGTAAATAACCAGTCTTTTGGGGAAGAAGACGATTATGTGTCTTCCTTTCATTGGCCCATTCAAATCAATTTCGCGCATTTTTTTGTTTTCCAGTATATTGCTTTCTTTTTTTATATAATATAGTTTGTCCATTACATTAACAATTGGAGCAGCTTGGTTGGGTGGTAAACGCGTTGGCCTGGAAGCATTGGGACCTGGGTTCGAATCCCATGTCCCCCAAAACATTATTCAATTTTGTTTTCAGGTGTTCCCATGTAGCGCCTAGAATGCAGACCACCATGCGCCTCAATTATCAATATGCCAAGTGGTCTCAGATCCAAATCCAATGGCCAGAATGGGGTCCTCACCATGGTCTCCAGTCAACAAGCATGTGGGAAATTCAAAAAGTCAAACGAGGCTGAATGAAAGTGGGCCAAGAATTTCCAGATTCACCACCAATTTGGGCCCAGCACCCCCCCTGAGTTGGTTCTATTTTTTATTTTCTTTTCATTATTTTTCTCTATTTCTATTTTATTATTATTATACTAACTAATTTATTTTTCCTAATAAAAACCAGAAAACATAAAAAAATATATTATTTTTATTAATTTCATTATTTTTGTAAATAAACAATTTAATTGACTTAGGTTTTTTAATTAGGCATAATTTTAACATTTTTGCAATAAATTAAAATTAATTAGAATATTAGGTTTTTAACAATTTTAATCATTTTATTTTTATTTCCTTAAATACAAAAAACCCAAAAAAAAATATTTTTTATTTAATTAATTAATTAACTTAGATTTAATTTCCGTTTAATTCAAAATAACAAAAATATGCTTTCTTTCTTAAAAAAGGGTCAAAACCCTAAAAAACTCTCCGATTCAATTTTTCTCGCGCGTATTATATTTTTTGATTCATATCCATATAATTGTAATTGCTCCAAGGATGTAATAGTTTTGGACTTAGGACTTTTATTTATCGCTTTTATTTAATTTTCTGCATTTTACTTTTTCAAGGGTTTGTTTTTGGCAATGTAAATACCTGACGCCTTGTAATAGCTTAGTTTTATTTCCCGCAACCATTAACTGCTAGATGTATGAATAATAGGCTATGCATGACAAGATCTATCTTAACTTAAAATCAACCGTAGCTCACCATAACATGTTCAAAGATAACATAACTGAAAATTGACACATTTGCACATGCCACTCCTAGGGTACGCCTCACTTGGTTGCCTCGAACGTGGTCATTGAGTATAGGAAGTTTTAGAGGTCGCCCTCTTGTCCAAAGATCACAAGTTGCCTCGAAACAGTTGCCTCGGATAAAATGATCTAAGACATTAGGGTTACCGCTAAGGCGTCCTAACGTTGCTTTAGTGACCACATGTCCCTTAATCGAATTGACCCGAAAACTCCAACGACGGTGCTACCTACTCCTCAATAGTGGGATAGCACTGTCTAAAGGATATTTGCACAGTTTAATTCCCTTTTGAGTAGGTAGAGGTTCTTAGGTACTTGATCTTTCAAAACAAAACAAATTGTTCGCACTTACACTTTTCAAACAAAGTTTTTCAACAACACTTCATACACTCTTGAGGACAGAAACAAGAGTTAAATCGAAGTTTTCAAACAAAACTCTTTTCAAAACCCACAATCACAAAGAAAAGCAAAATTTTGAAAACACAATGAGCAAGTACCTAAGAGCCCGTGGATAACCACGGATAGAAAGTGTTGTACCCCAAAATTTTCCATCTCATTTCATCAACATTTTCTCACCACAAGATCCTTGGAGCTCAAGATCAAGTTAGGGTTTGCTCTGCTCAAGACTCCTCCTTGCATTGGTGACCCAAATTAGGGTTTGAGTTTGCACAAAGATGGTTTGACCTAAAGTGCCCAAAATGACTTTCATGCTTCATATTGGACTCTCAAGTTTACCCATACCAAGTTTCAAGCCTTGATTCCAATCTTTGCCCAGTCAATTGGACAGTTGACCTAGAAATCAACTGTATTGGGGAAAAAGTCAACTATGGTCAATTGACAGTCAAACTTCATGAAATTTGACCCACATCAACATTATGAGCTCATTTGAACCATTTGGTCAAGTTTGGATCACAATTCCACAAGAAATTTGATCAGATCACCAAAAGGGCAAAATGGTCATTTTTAGGGTTTTGACTGCACAAAGGCAATTTTTGACTGTTTGACCTAGCCAATGGCCAACCAAGCTCACATATGGACTCAAGGACCCCATGGAATTGTCTTGACATGTTCAACAAATTCAAAAGATCCCAAATGCACAAGTTTGACAGATGAATTTTCAAGTCAACTGAGCCAAATTTGATTGTATACTGAAAAGTCAAACTTTGACTTTTAGTCAAAATCAAGTGTCAAGATTCATTTTTCATCAAAACATGTCAAATTGTGAAACTTGTTCATCAAGAAATCAAAAATCACAAATTAGGGTTTGAAATGAAGAATTTTCATAACTTAGAATTTTTCTAAGTTATGAAAATCCCTAATTTTTTCCTAACTTTGTCCCATTTTTTCATCAAGATTCACTTGGATTCAAGGAAAAGTCAAAACATGAAAGTTGTAGTCCATTGCAAAATCTACAACTTTGATTCACAAAGTTTCCTCAAAAGAAGCTTGTAGCTCTAGTTATGAGTTTTGGAACAAGGGTGCAAAACATTCTTAACTTAGAAAATTTTTGACCTATTCTAGGCAGGATTTTTGCCTAACTTCATGGCTACTTTTCACATGCTTCCACTTGGAATTTCAATTTGCATTACAAATATGGATTGTAGTAAACATTCCAAGCTTTCCAAAATGTCCAAGAACTCATCAAACAACCTTGTGGTTAGGGAGAATCGAATTTGGCAATATGGGCAAAACTCACTTTGTTCATGAACCATTTCCATGTTCATAACTTGTGCATTTTCAAACTCAGCATATGCAAGCTAGATTACAGGCCTCTAATCTCATTTACACTCATAAATTTAATGACAATCCTTTGTGTTTAAGCCTTATCTTGTGTGTTTAACCATTGCATACAAGATTGAGCCATAAATGGAAAAAGCAATTTATCCATTTTTGAAAAGTTGAACTTTATGTCAAGATTGCAATCTTTGAAGTACAATGCAAATCCTTTTGGCACAAGTTCATGGATATATCCCACTGATCAAGACAAAGCTTTGCAGCACATTTGAGGGGCCTGCACAAGTCTAGAAACCAAGTCGACATTTTTTACTTAAGTGAGAAGAAACCTTGCATTTTGTAACACAACTCTCATTGCTGCAAGAACTAGCTTAAGAAAACTTGTTAGACATATCCCAAACAACATAACTGAGCTAAGGCACGACCAAAACACCTTCCAAACCTCATCATTCATCAAAACACCATCCTACTGCAGAAAACAGAGTTACCTCTGCAGTTGGACTTCTATAACTCAATCCACTCGTGCATTCTTGCTAAAACCAGTTCATACACACTCCATACCACATATACAAGCTATCCCAAGCATTGGACACGACCTGTAACACCTCTAACCAACTTCACCATTTTCACTTTTTCTGTTTTGCAGGTTGATTGCCATAGCTTGATTCACTTGGTTTCAAAGCAAGCTAAAGGTTGGAATAGTATCCCTGGACTTCAAGCAAGTTGTACCAATCCTCACCTTGCCTTGAAAGTGCCTCCATTGCCAGACACGATCCAAGCTGAACAGGTAAGTTCATGGACTTCTATCTCTCAATCTAGGAAGAGATAACTTTAAGTTTATGAATGAAAAATGTTCTACTCATGGCCCTGAAGCTATACATATCCTCACTTTCCATTTATATTGCATATGCTGAGAGAATTTAAGACCTGAACATTGATAAAAACTTAGGTTAAGAATTAGGGATGGAGAAATTCTCTCTCATTTCTGATAGTTGAGTTAAGTTTTTTATATGTATGGATTCGTGGTTTGATGCTTGACATTTTTCATGTTATGAGTTTGTGCTGAAAATCAAGGAATCAGGAGATAGCAGGGATAAGGAAAAACGCGCGTTTTTGTTGTTTGAATTGTCTGGAGGTTGAAGACAACCTCTTTTGGGTTGGGCCTGAGATGTTTTTCCTTTTTGCACTTTCATTTATCACATGCACCCCCCTGGCCCATTTTGAGATATACTTGTCATTTTTTATTTTTTCCTTTTGATTTTGTTTCTATATTTTTATTTAAGCATGAAAAAATATTAAAATTATTTTTCCCACATTTTTTGTATTTTATTTGATATTTATTTGGTTTTATTTAGTTTTGTACATAAATAATCATAAATATACTTTTATTTTAAAATAGCTAAAAATAATACAAACACTTTTTATTTTCTGATTTTTATTTTATTTTACCTTTGAAAACATTTTATAAAAAATATACTTTTTTTAATAATATTAAATATTTTATTTTTGTACATATAATATATATTTAATAAATAATGTAAATACTTATATCTTTATTAGTATATTTAGGTTAAAAACATAAAAAATAACACATTTTATTTTTATTAATATTCAACTTAAAAAATCACTTTTTGACAATATACTTCCTTTTTATTTATTTTTTGTACATAATTAATAAATATTGCATATATTATATAATAAATACCTTTTATTTATAAAATTAGGGTTTTGCCCTAAATACATAAAAATACCAAAAATTAATTCATTTTATTTTTGTTTATTTGACACATGAAAAATACTTTTTTTACATACATATGAAAATCATTTTTGCATCTTGCATATTTATTTTATTTGATTTAATTATTGTGCAATTAAATACCTTGTAAAATTTCAATTTTGATGTAATAGTTTAGGTTTAAATTTCTTGCTAAAATATCCCCCATTTGAACATTTGTACCCCCCATCCCATATTTGTGTTGTAATAATTTAGGACCTTTAAATTTCGCATTTTAAAGCTTTCTAAATATGCCATGATAGAATTAGGGTTTGTATGCAAAAATCAACCAAAATAAATAGCTTGACCTAATTCCAAGATAAAAGCATGAAAATGAACAAACACCAATCACACTTGCACCCCTAGGGTACTCCACTTGTTGCCTTCAATAATGGGCCATATTGCATGTTAGGTATCTTTGGCAAAAACAAAACAATCAAATGATCATAGTCCCTCGATGACGCTTTCAAAAGTTGCCTAAAAATGATCAAGTCCCTTAAAGGAAAAATTGCCCAAAGATACTTGGCACCATTACAATCATAGTCTAAACGATGACCCTCGCCCGTCCCGTTCACATCCTAACACAAGCTTGTCCACCAAATACAATGGTGGAACAAAATTGTTAAAAGGGTAAAACATAGCAAAGGTCTTTGAGAAATTTAGGATAGACAAACTCTTGGTTACTTGTCAACTTGCAAAACAAAAACACTTGCCTATTTTTCAAAACCACACTTCACAAACACAAACTTTCAAAACAACTTTCAAAACCTTGAAACATCTTTTCAAAAAGACAAACACCTTTTGTAAAACATTCGAGTAAAGAATTGTTACAAGGGTTGCCTAGACAATGCATCTTTTTCAAAACATTTTCAAAATCACACACACAAAAGCACCATTTCAAACAATTGAAAGTCAAGGCAAGTGATCTAAAGCAAGTAACTAAGAGCCCATGGATAACCATGGATAGAAAGGGTGCTAATACCTTCCCTTTCTATAATCTACTCCCCGAACCCAAGAAAACATCTCAAAGGTTTTTGTTGTGCTTTTTAACCTTTCCTTAGGATAAAATAAAAAGTCGGTGGCGACTCTTGCTCAACCGAAACATTTGCGAAAACAAACGCAAAACCCAAGTCAGTTCTCCCACCGTATCACAGAAAGGGTGCTAACACCTTCCCTTTCTATAATCTACCTCCTGAACCCGAGAAACATCTCAAAAAGGAATTTTTCTGTGCTTTTGTCCTTTCCTTGTTGGATAAAATAAAAGACGGTGGCGACTCTTGCTTACCGCGACATTTTGCGAAAACAAACGCAAACGCGAACCAGCATTCCAAAACAGTCAGTTCTATTCCCACCGATCACAATTACCATTAAAGCAGTATTTCTTTACATTACATGAATATTGCAACTTTAGTTTCTTCCTAGCTTCCAGAATTTTGTTTAGGTTTTGTAGCGGTAGAAATGTTTAAGACTAAGCCATTCGGTTGACTAGACTTATACAAATCAAAATCAAAATCACCACCGTGCTTTATTATTTCCAAAGGAATGGGAAAAGAGCGAATAACCCAAAAAGAGGGGGGAAAGATTCAAGTTAAGGGGGTTGGTTATGCAAAGGGAAGGTATTATCATTCTAAACATCTACGGTACTCCGCAGGAACCTCTTTGTAAAATCTATATGTTTTGGCTATAAAAAATGTTGTATAAAAAATGGATGGTGGAGGTGAGAAAAAAATTTTTTTTTATGATTTTTGCACCCTCTGCGGTTGGGAACCTTTAGTGCCTACGTACCACCTTTTCGTACAATAGGGGATTAGGGTACACGTAGTTCCTCTTTTAAAAAAATTTAAAACGCAAATGTGTTGGTTAATTTTATGAGATAAAACATCATCATCATTGATTGTGTGGAAAACATACCTACTACCCACAATCATGAGAAAGGATAATTTGCATCATCTCAAAGTGGAGGATATGGCTTAGATTTTAAAATCAACAATGCCTCACTTAACATCCAAGTGGAAAATATCTCTCTTGAGAGAACCAAACTTCAAGTGTATTAAGTCTTCACAAAAATTGGGCAGAGTAACGGTTGTATACGGGTGAATTCCAGATTACAAACGAAGGGTGTACTCACAATAACCTGCACACAAAACAAACAAACAACCAATGTCTTGAGGTAAACCTCAAGAGCACCAGACAAAATAATCAGATAAGATCACAAGGTCTCCAATCATAGGCCAAGGTTCCTAATCCTAAGTAAAAAAGGTCCAATGCTCCATAATGTCAAGGATAGTAACCAAATAATTCAAGTATCATTAAAGATTTTTAGGGTTTGTGTTGATTATTAGGTGTCTTCAAAAGAAAAGAAAAGCTCAAGTGGGCAAAATAAAAATGACAAGAATATAAAGGGGCTCAAATGAGCAAAGATGAAAAATAGCATGAAATGTACATGCTAAAAGTAAATGGTGCATAAAGTAAAGAGCATAAAATAAAAACACGAAATAAAATCAATTATTAGTAATTAGTGGTTAGTTGGATGACCATCTTGAAACTTGCATTAGGAACTCATTAGAGGATTGGTAGAACCAAAGCCTCCACACAACAAGTTGCATTTGCTTTTTGTCAAGTATATCATCTATTTGGAATCCTCATAAGTATCATTTAATGACCAACGGTGTTTAAGTGATCCGCATTGACCAAAGGTGTTGTAGATCCATTAGAGGATTGGTAGAACCAAAGCCTCCACACAATGAATCTCAAGGTTATTGGATCAAAGATATCAAATTAACATACTTGGGCTTGCAAACATAAGTATGGGCCACGAATGATCATTTATTCGAATGAGACAAAATTTAGCGCTATGTTAAGCAATCATAAGTGGACTTATATAGAAGTTGCACCTATTTTGAGGTCGGTCAATAGCAATCTGTGCACCATTTGTTTTGAGACATGATATAGAGATCATGCTCCAACAAGATTTAGTGCCATAAGAAGGGGATGAGATGAAGATGGGTGGGAGAGAATATACAAACCACTTTTGAATTAAATTTAATCAAACTATTATTAAAATCATTCATCCATTTTTGTAGAGTTAGACTCAACACCATGGATCCAATGATGTTAATAAATTTCATGATAAAAATTTTAACCCGAGATCAGCCAGAAAATAATCACAAAATAATATTACATTTTAATATATACAAAAAGGTTTAAAAAAATAATGTTTAAAAATTGAAATAAAAGAGAAAAATATCAACTATGTTCAAATTAATCAAGAAATAAAAAGTAAGACCATTGAAAAATCAAAAAAGGGCTCAAATGATTTTATAAATTTTTTGGTAATTTTTTAAAGTCAGAAACTATTTTTAAAATTAAAAGAAAATGGTAAAATAAACCCAAAATGATAAAAAAAATAACAAAGTCAGAAACAAAAACAAAATAAGGTCACCAATATTTGTCACAATATCATTAGATCATTCCATAATTTTTTCAGAATTTAAAAATGCATAAAAGTATTTTTAAACATTTAAAACAATTCAAATAAAGTGTAAATTTATTAAAAAAATACCAAAACACAAAATTAAATTGTGAAAAAAAATAAAAATCAGAAAGAGAATAATCAAAAATATTTTTCATTATTTTTTCAGATATTTTGGACTAAAAATGAATTTATTATGATTTTTTGAAGTTTAAAACAATTAAATATAAAAAATCAGAAAAGAAAATAAAAGTCAGAAATATGTGGACCATTGGATGAGAGTCAAAACGCGTTAGTAATCAAATCCAAGGGATCTGGCGTGTTGTGCGTATCATGGTCATTAGTGAATAAAGCACTGAATCAATTATTAAATCAGAATTCAAAAATAACAAGTGGCATGCCATCATTGGTTGGAAGATGACACGTTGGTCATCTTCAACCTCCATCCAACGTGAATTGCAGGTCTCTCAAACTGTAAAATCATAAGCTCAGACCTATGCCATTCGCTTCGTCTCTTCAAGACGAAGACAACCACACCCTCGCGCCAAATTTATATAAATTGTAGCTCAAGCAATTTGGAAAGAAAGTTTTAAAAAGGGATTTGAAATTTAAAGGTCAAAACGTGTTTCTAGTAAGAAGTAATTGTTGCAACTAGAACCAGGGCAATAAGAGCATCACAATGATATCAAAGTTTTGAAGAATTGATGAAGGAATCTACCTATTGAAGTTGAGTTGCAGAGCTCTGAAACTGGACTTCTATGGAACAATATAGGGAACGATTCTTGAATGTAATTATATGGTTAGCTTCAGGGAAGATCAAGTAAGGTGAATTGATGAAAAAATGGATTGAAAAAGGCTTGTATATGGGCTTCGAAGTTGCTGAATTCTGAGTTATGGAACAAGTTTGGCAGGGTGATTCTGGCTGTCAAAGCTTGAGAAAATGAATGGGATAGTTCATGTATTTATAGGAGAAGAAAATGGGATCAAAAGGAAGAGTGAATGATGCATTTTGGAGGGAATTCGTGCAAACCTGATGCACGAGTGAAGTGTGATCATATTTTCACCAAAACTCATCCAAAAAGCGCGTTTTGCTATGCTAATCAATTATGGAAGTTCACTAAACATGTTTAGAGGCAAAAACGCGTGGAAAACTTGTGATTAGAAGCCAAAACAAGGATTTCAAACTTCTGACTTGGTGAAAAATTCATTTTCAAAGTGCCAACTTCTGACCAATGGCATTCTCAACTCAAGGGGTCTTAGGGCATGATTCTTGATGCTTTATAAATATGAGGTTACAAGATTTGAAATGGAAAAATAATGGAATCAAATGGATGCTTGAGCTGAAAGTTGTGCTGAGTCAAAGTTGGAGAAAAAATGTTGACTTTTCGTACTTCGAAATATTTCAAATTTTTCTTCAAAAGTGACCTATAATGTCTTGCATCCAAACATAGCCTTCCACTTAGAATTTGCTCTTGACCAAAAAAGATGGCATGATATAGATCTCTTGAATGACATTTTGGGACTTGAACCATTCAAAATATCCAAAAATTGAGAGAGTTATGAATTGTTGAAGTTGGCAAAAATCATGGAATGACCTATAATCTTTTGTATCCTTAAGGCAATTTCCATCCATTTTATCACTTTGCACGTAAAAGAAGGCATAAAGTTTAAATCTTCAAGATAATTATGGAAAAATAATTGGCTCAAGGTGATAAAAATTGACCAAGTTATGATCATTTGAAGTCACACATGAAAAATTGAGTATTCATCTAGAGGACTTGTAATCTTTCTTCTTCATCAAGTTTCTTCCACATGAAAACTCCTTGGAACTTTTGAAGTGATTTATTAATAACCATTTAAAGATAATGATGTCTTTGGAATCACTCCAAAATACCAAAAGATGAGCAAGATACACTCCTTTTAAGTTCAAAACCCTAGCTCCTAGATCAAGAAAATGCTTGGAGGAACCTTGACAATTTTGAACCACCTTCTTGTACCAACACAAATGCTTTGTAAATATAAGTTATTGAGGATGAAAATGAGAATTCATATCCACCAAAACAACTTCCATATCTTGAGAATTTAGAGAAATATGCACTTGTGACTAATGAGACAACGCATTGTCCAACCATGACAACTTCTTCAATCAACCCCTTGCACTTTTAAATCAATCTTGATAACTTGGAAATATAGTGAACCAAAATAACCTTGCCATGCCATCCCTTCAAAAACAACTTCAATGGTGAGATTTGAACTTCTCAAGCTTCGTTGACTAGGTCATGGAAATAAACTCATGAACCCATGGATCAACTTGTTAAGCCCTATTGCCTTTACCTACATTGTTGACAAGTAAGACAACCCAACATTTCATTTTATTAATTAAAAGGAAAATCAAAACAAAACATGAATGATTACACAAGAAAAACAAGTCAAGGTGCTTGGTGATTCCTCAAAGAGCAAAGCTAAAGATAGGGAGGAGAACCAAAAGCCCTAATGTGGTCTTGTTGTGATTGAATTAACATGGTATGATGAAGGGATCTTAGGGGGGAAAATTAGGGTACAACAGGTTTATTTGTATTTCGTCAAGATATTTTGTTCTGAAGCTAATCCTGTCGGCTTGTGGAGGATAGTATACTGCACTATTATTCTTCAGTGTTTTATTCAGCTTCCAATTTTAAATATAGTTTATTTATTTTTACCACGACTATGTTACTGTATTCAGGCTTTTATTTTATGTTATCAAGCAATAAAATTATGTTTGGCTAATTTTCCCGATACCGGTATGTGGAGTCCTAAACCGAAGAGATTCAGTAATTAATTGGCATAAATATTTTACAAAAACACTTTTCTGATTTTGATTTCCAATTTGGATATTAAATTGTTTTGTTACGAGAGTAAAATACAGACTAAGGATAAAATCAACAAAGTGAGAGTTTAAGGTTTTAACCAGATAGTGGTGATTGAACATTAATTTTAAAAACAGCGAGAGTGATCTAAAATTAATTGGACTCTATTTGTTTTCAAAAAATACTTTTAAATTTTAAATGACACAGCGAGAGCGCTCATTTGAGTTTAATAATATGGCCTGAATCGATAGAACGAAAGTGTGAGACAAGGGTTTTTAAATTAATAGTTTCCACCGAAACAATGTTTTAATACTTAAAATTATGCTAATGACTTATTTAATCTCTGAAGTTGACAAATTACATACCGGTGTCCTGTTATCAATTATTAGATCTTAGTTAATTCCCGTTTAAACCCTAATATCCTAATTTTATAATTAGCCTTAGCTTTACACAGTGACCCAAGATAACAGTTGTTTGACCATCAGTCCTTGTGGGTTCGATATCTTTTAAATCTACGCGATTAGACTATGCACTTGTAGTCACTACACCCGACAGACTCTCAAAGTCGCAATCAAGACATTAAGCAGAACATCATTTCAGAAAATGTAAATTAAAACTAAATTGCAAATAAAATAAAACCTGGAAATAAATTGAATGAAAGGGAAACACTGATAACTGCAACTTCAAGTAATATCCTCCACATATGTCGGCAAGATTAGGTATTCCAAATTGTAATAGTTCCCCGATGTGGAAAACTATCACTTTGATAGGGAGTTTACTACTTAAAAAATAAAACAAAGGTGCATTGAACTGGAGAAATAACCAGGGAACTGGGCTTCATTTGTTACTGATGTGGAGAAATCCAAAACAAAATAACAAAAATCATACGTGGCTGAAACAAACAAAACTATGACATCCTTTTAACATACATGGAGAGGGCCATGGAAATATGGAGAGGGCCACATGCTTGGGGTGAGTGGAGGGCGTCATAAAAGGTGTGGCGAGGGCCACAACCCTCTGTGTGCTAATTTTCTTTTCTTTCCTCTGTTATTTCCTTTTTCTTTTCATTTTCTCTGCCAAATTCTATTATTTTCCCATGCAAGCTTTGTGGATGGAGGTACCTGAAATACAATAGCACTACCAGCATAATATGACATAATTCATGTGAGTCAAGTAGAATATGCAATGTAATTTCACGTTATCATGCCCTAGATTTTTTTTACTTAAAAGTTCATTTTCTTTTGCAAATTTCCCTTTCATTAAATACTATATTAAACTCTATTGGATCCATCCTATTCAAGTTTTTCTTGCTTTAATCTGAGTTCTTATTTTTATTGTTATTATTTACTTTATCATGTATGGAATTGTCATGTATGCTTTATTCCCTTTATCGTTGAATATGTGTATGTCATGTATTGCTTTATTCGCTTTATCATTGATTACGAGAAATAATTTAAAAGTTATTCCAGAATTCTAAGTTTTATCACAAATGTCATTTATGGAAGTAGAGATGAATTAGGTACCAATCATACACTAAAAGAGTATGTTTTAGTACCCATACATAGAATTCTAAACAATTGAGTACGAGACGACGAAAGTGTCTCGAACGTAATTGAGGAAGCTCCATCTTTATAGATGCACGAAATCAATCTCAAAAAATAATTTAGATTGGAGAAAGTGGACTGATTATTTGTCTAAGACAAGACAACACGCGGACTAAAGTAGGTGCTATCCAATTTTCTATAACATTGATATGTTACTCGTAATCGAATAATACATTCATAAGAGTTTATTTAGAATTTTATACATTTCAAACTCAAACTAATTTTCGATCGCTTTAGCTACACAATGATAAGGTAGAATCCAATATTAGAATACTTGGTCTCTGTGGTTTGACAACCTTTTTACTACTTCAATATCGTTGTATACTTGCAGCGTGTCAATTTCTTCCAATCC
The DNA here is from genome assembly GCA_948472305.1 of Vicia faba. Classification (NCBI taxonomy): domain Eukaryota; kingdom Viridiplantae; phylum Streptophyta; class Magnoliopsida; order Fabales; family Fabaceae; genus Vicia; species Vicia faba. Next base: position 2,419,622 of record OX451740.1, read on the forward strand.
TTGTCCATTATAATCATGAGCTGTCTAATTCTGTAACTTTTTACCTATCCACTAAGTTTCTTGTAGACACATAAAATTGATATTCCCTCTAACCATAGTGTCCACTAGTTCCATAGACTTTCCATTAAGTTGTAACATTTCGATTTTTATTAGTTATTTTATTCATTATTTATTTATTTAATTATTATGTGGTATGATAATTCTTTAATTATTTGAATATATTTGTTATTTGAGTAATTGGGTTTATGAGTAAGAATAAAAATTAATTAGGACTGGACTTTATGTCACAATAGAATGAGTAAATGAGTTAGGCCCATTAATGAAATAGAGTAGTAAGAAGAGGAATTAGAGAATCAGAGTTAGTATTGGAAAATATAACAAGAGAAGAGAAGAAAAGAGGAAAAGAGGAGAAACAAAGGGAAGAAGGAGGAAGAATCCTAAGGTGGCTACAATCAAGGTAAGGGGGAGAATCCTTGTAATTATGGGTTTATATATCATTAGGTGATGATTAGTAACATGAACTTGGATTGAATATTTCAATTTCTAGGTTTTTGATTCACTTGGGTTGAAATTAGAATCCCAAATTGATGTTTGGAAATCGTGTTTTTGTGTTATAAATAGTTTCTATGTGATAGATACATGCTAGAATATATTTATTTGGTGAAAAATGAACACTAGAATATGGTCTAAGTTGGATTTTCGTGATTGGACAGAAGTTGTTTGCAGCAGATTTTTCTGCATAACGCGAAGGGCGCTTAGCGTGGGTGGGGGCGCTTAGCGCGGGTTTCTGGGATCAGAATTTTTGATTTTACATGAATGGCTTAGGGGTTTTCATGCTTATGATTTATCATTATTTTACATAAATTTTAATAATTTATTCGATGTATTTTTGATTGGTTTTAAATGAGTTTTGATGAGGAACATGATACTTGATTTTAGTATATGTATGTTGTGTTTTGGTGGTGATTGAAAATAACATTGGTTATTTTATATGCTATATGTTAATTGTGAGTTGTAATGATGATTAATGCTATGCAAAAGCATTGCTAATGATGATTATATGATACATGATGTTTCATGCAATTGTTGGTGGATAATTCAATGTGTCGAATTATTGTGATATGCTTGGAGAATTAAGATCATGAGATGGTCTTAATTGCATATATTTGTTGATAATTGAACATGCATTCATAGGGAGATTGTACTCTGTTTGGTGGCTTTATTCTTTGTGTGGATCGGAAGCGGTGAACTATATATCCATATTTGGGCTTTGATCCTAGTCCGGATTGGAAGTGTGGCTCTGATTTTAGATATGGAATCGAGAGCAAGAAAAGCTAGATGTTCACGTTGGTACCATATGCATGAGTCGCATTGAGTGCATTGGAATGTCACGAGTCATTATGTGATACTTGCCTTGATTTGCAATATGTGATAATTGGTTAATTGTTACATGGATGTTACATTTGTGGTCGTTGTACTATATGTGATAAATGTGTGTATTTCTATACTTGTAATGCTTGTATAATGATTACTTTGGTACTTGAATTGTCGAGTTATTCTATATGGGTGTTTATATGAAGTGTGATGAATTATTTTGATGAATGTTCACTATGAATTACTTCTTATTATACATTTCCATAATGATATAATTCTCACCCTTCTACTGGAATGATATTCTATGCGACATTGCTCAGGTACAAAAGACAGTGGCACTTCACACGAGGATAGTTGAGGAGCTTAGTTTGGTTTATCTACTCAATTGGGTAGTGAATCGATGCTCTTGTCATGTAACACTGGGGGGATATTTTGAACTCATGTTTGTTGTTGAGAGATATTGTTATACTCACGTATTTGTTATTTGTATGTTGAATGGCCTTGGTGCCTAATGCTTGAATTATATACCTTATTTTGATATGAGATTTGGTATGCGGATATATGATTATAGTATGAGATATAATCATTAATAATATTTGAGAAAAAAAATTATTCTGCTGTGATATGCATAGTTTGATGAAACACGAAGTTTAAATATGTGTTATAATTATGATCAGGTGTATGTTGGTATTGTTTTGTTGTTTTTGTAAACACATGTGATGCATTTTTGATGTTATGCGTGCTATCTTACTCTGATTATGTTTTAAATTGCTTGGGGTTAGAAAGGGTTGTTACATTAGTGGTATCAGAGCATGGTTGGTCAATTGGCCAGGTTACTAATGTCTTTATTCCCTTTGTATTTGATTTGTGCATCTGACACAATCGATATATTCCGTCTGTTGTTTTTTGGATGTATAAAGACGATGGTCGCATGAAGAAATGATGATGTTATTTCTGAGGCATTGAGGATGTTGGATGGATCTCTTGGACATATTCCACAGGTGAATATTGGTAACAAAGATGAGTATGATAAGTTTCATGCTTTAGGGAAATTCCAGAGGAACAATCCTCCAATCTTTGAGGGAGAGCTTGAACCTTATAAGGCACAAGCTTGGTTGTAGGTGATTGAGAAGTGTTATAGCCCAACTTTTTTCTCTAATATTTCTCATTATCTCATTTTTTATCAATACATAAAGATCATATATTAGGTTTGGTTATTTCTTCTACTTTATCCTATCTTTAAGTTGGCTCTTGAGGGATCACTAAGCACCCCAATTTTGTGTATTATGTATATGTGTTTTATATTTTTGCTGAATTCTAACCAAAGTCAAAAAAATATGTCTTATTTATTTTGTTTCTTTTAGAAGACAGGGTTTCGGATCAAGGAGTTCAGGCGATGGTTCTCTGATTAAGGTTGTGGTGTGTTCATGCCAAGGACGGGTTCTCAAAGGTTTATTTTTCTTTTCAAAAGTGGTGATCTATAATTTTAGGTCACGCTATTGAAGCTTCAGTTGGTATGGTTAAGACGAGCTTGGTTGCTTAAATTCTCAAGACTCTTCGAGATAGGTTCATGTGTTTATTTCCAAGCCTTATTCGACGAATAATATCGAATTCTTACAAGGGTGAATATGGTTTAATCAGAATCTCATTATCTCAAGTCCATGTGTGATTAAGAGTGGTTCGGGTTGTGAAGAAAGACAAAGTCTGCAGTTAGTTCAAAGATGGTTGACTAAAAGTCAATGTTTACACGTTTGAGTTCAAATAATCATAACTTCTTCATTATTCATTATTTTTGATTGATTCTTCGAGCATATGAATATCATTGACATCACCTCCAGTTTATCTTTATAAGCCGATAACTAATTATGTGTAGAAGGTCATCAAAAATCTTAGTATATTAGAGGTCATTTTGTGACTTTGACCTAAATTCACATGACTTTCGTCCAGCTTTCTAGGATCATAATTATTTCGATCTTCATCATTTTGGGTTGATTATTTTCACACAATACTCTTCATGATGTCACCTAAATTTGCTTTAAAGGTCGAAAACAAATTGTGCTTAGAAAGTTACAGTTTCTATTGGAACATTATAGGTCATTTTCGACCTCTAATTTCAATTAATCCCATGGCTACTTTCTTGAGATGTTGATTTCTCGCGTTTGAGATTTAGGCACCAAGTTAAAGTATTTTTGCTATGAATGGCAATCTCACCAATTTTTCAAATGGAACTTGAGTTATTTCTTGAAATTTTTTTTTTTTTTTGAAGTTTTGGTTTGTGATATTCTTAAAGACTAATTCCCAAGTTTAATTGTTTCGAGTATAGAAGATTCATTTATTTATGTCAAAAGCTCAAAAATTCAAAAGATGGATGAAATTCTCACTTTCATAAGTTTGGAATTTACAAGTTAAAGGAAAATTCAAGTCGTCTCAATTTCAAGTATCTCTTTCAAATCCAACTTTTCTAAGATCAAATGATTCAATCTCATCAATTTCATTTAAGACCACCCATGTGGATTATTTTGAATTCAAAGGGCAAAATGTACATCTTGATCTCAAGAAATAATTCAAGTGCATAATTTGAAGATTCATGTTCCTTGAAATTTAAGATATTCATTACAGATTTCAAGCACTTTTTATTTCAAGCTTCAAGATTCTCAAGTGATGCAATCAAGTTCAAGACATTGCAAATTTATTTCAAAGTGAAGTTCACAAATTCTCACAAAATTTGTTCAAAGTTGTATTCAAGTATTGAAGTTTCAACATCAAAAAAATGAAGAGAAATTGTTCGAGTTTCAAAGGACTTCACATTACTCCTTTCATTGTTTGGAATCCTCATTTCACCACTCCAAAACTTCAAAGTTACATCAATTCTACACAAGTCCCTTTTACCTAAACTTCAAGAAACTTCATTCATGATTCGAGATCCATACATCATCTTCAACACAATCTACAAGTTTGATTCAAGCTTTCTTCTTTTTTTCCAATTCATAATTTCAACTCAAAATCATATTTCAAGAATACACCAACATTTGTTTTCTTACAACAAGAAGCAAATTCAAGAAGAAATTGACATGAACTTGGAGAAACTCCATCAAGTTGCAAGAGAATTTCAAGTCATCAATTTCAAGCAACATTATAAATTTTTCAAGTGTCTAATTTCAAATTCATTCTCAAGAATCCAAAATTCTTCATGCAAGCTCCAATATCCATTCTCATTCAAGATTAAAAAAATTATACATAAAAATCAAGTTCATTCAAGTTCCATACATGATTCATCCAAGTTTCTATTACTACAAGAACAAGTCTTTCTTTTTTATAAAGTTACACCAATGCTACAATCCTTCCTAAGTCCTAATAGCCTTGATTGTTTTCTTGAATCACCATTTCCCCCCACACCCAGCTTCTCCATTTTGCTTCTACGCCACAATTTACTCTTCACACCATTTACTTTCTCCAAGCTCATTTATCAACACATGAAAAGAAGAAATTATATGGTGTATTAGCATGATAACTCACAAAGAAAAATTAGCCCAAAAAGTGTTAATATCATTCCAAACATTTAAACACAATAAAGCCCATTTAGTATTCACTTGGCATAAAAAAACAACAAACAAAAATAATGGCATTATTTGACAGAGATGGATTTTCGGACTTATTTTGAAGAGCAAAATCAACATCTCAGTTCTCACATTTGACAGCCCAAAACATAGTTTCAATCTCAGCCCTTTTTTGTTCATACACAAACCCTAGTTCTAAGCAGTATAAAGTCATTCGATGTGCACTGGAAAAAAGGAGGATAAACTAAAAAATTCAGAGTAAATAGCAAAAAGGGAAATTAACTACTCACCTCTGAACTTTCGTCAGAAAACTGAGCTCACCTGACCGTAATATTGATCAGAATCCACTTCTATTTTTCCAGAGCTGAGCCAACCACTACCGTCCGCCCCTTGAGATCTCCGAAATCACCGTGTCTGAGCCTACTTCCGCTATTTTTCTTTCACTCTTCTCCTAGAAGGTTGCTTTCTTCTTCCTAAAACCGAATCTCCCTTTCTTTTTACACTTCTATGGCCGCTGTCCTTGCTTTTGGATAAAATATTTACGAAACTTCTTCTTAGATCTCGCAAGATCCTTTGAGTTTATGGAAAAAGCACTTTGAGATTTGAAAAGAGGAGAGCAACACGAACACAAATGTATAAAAAATTGAAAAAAAAATAGGAAATCCACAGTGGCGCCGCCAGAGCTCAGCCGTGGGCACCACCGTGGACTCTCTCTCGCTGCCGCATCATCTCACCGACCGCCGTTGTTCTTCCTCATTTCATTCTTTAGTTTTTTATCAGTTGTTTATAAAAAATAATAAATATGATGATGATGTTTAATGAGAAAGAGAGAGAAGTTTATTTTAAAAAAAAAATTGAGAAGAAATAGAATGCTATAACGTTACAGCATAAAGAAAACTCTCTCTTCCTCTCTTATCTCATTATGATTTGCGTCATCGTGTAGGGAGGACAAGTGGCATCTGAGAAGAGGATGATTGATCCTGATTCAATGTTTTTTTAAAAGCTTATCATGTGCCTTTGAATCTGGACCCCCTTGATATAATTACCTCACCTAATTTTACCATATCTAAAGGCTAACATTAATCTATTTTAATCTCTTTTTACATTGTATTTTTGACTTTTATATGGTCTCTTTTAATTTTTATTCGATATTTTAAATATAGTTTGCTATTTTTCCTTTTATATATATTTTTTAAAAACAATTTTAAAATCATTTTCTCACTCTATCTTGCTTATTAAATGAAATTTTACTTTTCTATATATTTCGGATGATCTTGAACTATGAGAATTTTAATCATGAGCTTCATTAACATCATTAGATCTTGGGTGTTGAGTTTAATTCCACAAAAAATGATGAATAATTTTAATGATAGCTTGATTAAATTCTTCGGTTCAAATGTGGAATTTAATTCTCATTCTCTCCATCTTCATCTTATCCCCTTCGCACTTGTGCTACATATTGTTGGAGAATGATCTATATATCATTTCTCTAATATGTGGTACATAGATTGCTATTTACCGGCTTCAAAATAGGCGTGACTTCTACATAAGTCCACTTACGATTGCTTAACATAGCGTTAAATTTTGTCTCAATTCAAGAAATGATCATTTGTGGCTCAAACTTATGTTTGCGAGCCCAAGTATGTTAATTTGAAACATTGGATCCAATAACTTTGAGGTTCATTGTTAGGAGGCTTTGATCTTATCAATCCTCTAATGAACTTTCATAAACTTTGGTCTAAGTGAATCATTTGAACATCAATGATCATAAGAAGTCGTCTTGAGCATTTGAAATGAATGATATACTTGACAAAAAGCAAATAAAACTTATTGTTGAGAAGCTTTATTTTATCAATCTTCTAATAAGTTTTCGAATGCAAGTTTCAAGATGGTCAATCAACTAACCTTTATCTTCTAATTTACTAACAGTTGAATTTTACTTTGTGCTTTTACTTTATGCTTTTATTTTATGCCTTTACTTTTACGCACCATTTATTTTAGCATTTACATTCCATGTTTTTTTTTATCTTTGCTCCCTTGAGCATTTATCTTTATGTCATTTTTATTTTTCTCACTTGAGCTTTTCTTTTCTTTTTTAAGACACTTAATAATCAACTTGAACAATAAAAAAGCCTTAAGGTCACTCGGACTATTTGGTTATTATCCTTGGAATTATGGAGTCGTGAACCTCTCAGACTTAGGATTAGAAGCCTTGACTATCCTTGGGACCTTGTGATTCTGTTGTTATTTTGTCTGGAGCTCTTGGGGTCTACCCTAAGACATTAGATTGATTTTCTTTGTGTGCAAGTTATTCTGATTATATATTTTGTCTGTGATTGGGAATTCTTCTATATACAACGGTTACTCTGCCCAATTATTGTGAAGACTTAATGCATCTCAAGCTTGATATTCTTAAGAGGTTTAGTATCTTTTCTTGCTTGGCTTCAATCCAAAGGATGAGAATTATACATTGACTTCATATGTCAAGTGTTGGCTTCTTGTTGGTTAGACAGTTCTTTTCCCTAGCTTTTACCTTATGCTTTAGGATAGTACCTTCATCTCCTCCCATCTTCTTTAATTTCAATAATCTTCTCCCTCTTTTTCAAAACTCTTATTGTTTTCTAACTTGAACCGCTTTCATAATAAACTTGGACTTAGGTCCATGCATTTTTAAAAATCTATTCTTAATCAAACTTTAACCAACTTAATCATACTTTGACACTTTTTCTGTGAGAAGACTAAAAGTCAATTAACCTCATTCTAACCATTTTTCCACTTTGGCTTTTTACTTTAAAAACTTTTCTCAAAAAGATTAGACTCTTGTTGATTCTTGTAGTGATGTGAGCTACTTTACTTCTAGGATATGTAGTGAAGTGAGATGTTTTCCACTAGGGTGTTTAGTTAGGCTTTGTTGATTTTAAAATCTAAGCTATATCCTCCATTTTGAGACGATACAAATTCTCCTTTCTCATAATCGGGGGTAGTAAGTATGTTTTTCACTCGGATATGACGATGATGTCTCTTCTCTTAAAATTAACCAACACACTTGTTTCAAATTTTTTAAAGGAGAACTACGAGTACCCTGGTCCCCTATTGCATGGAAGATGGTACTAGGCAATAAAGGTTTGCAACCGCGGCGGGTGCAAAAATTGTAAAAAAATACTTCTTTCCTCATCTCTATCATCTATTTTATACAACACTTATAGCCAAAATACACAAAATTTCAAAGAGGTTTCTGCAGAGTACCGTAGATACTTAGGGTGCTAATACCTTCCATTTGCATAACCAACCCTCGTACCTAGATTCTCTCCCCTTATTTTTTTGGGTTATTCGGTCTTTTCCCATTCCTCTAGAAACAATAAAGCGCGGTAGCGATTTTTATTTGATCTATGCGAGTTAAGTCAATCCAATGGCTTAGTCTCAATATTCCTACCGCTACAAGAAGATATTTTGAGTCATGAGTTGTACTGATGCACAGAAGGTGAAGTTTGGTACTCATGAGCTTGAGAAAGAAGTTGGGGATTGGTGGAACAACACTGTTCAGAGGTTTGATGAAGATAGTATCATGGTTACTTGGGCTCTTTTCCGGGATGCTTTCTTGGAGAAGTACTTTCCGAAAGATGTGTGTGGTAAGAAAGAGGTGGAATTTCTTGAGCTGAGGAAGGGTAATGGGATTGTAGCTGAGTATGCTGCAAGATTTCAAGAGTTTATTAAGTATTGTCCTCATTACAATACCGTTAATGCTTAGAGGTCTAAGTGTCTTAAGTTTGTGAATAGTTTGAGACCTGATATCAAGAAGGCTATTGGTTACCAATAGATTGCTCATTTTTCTGAGTTGGTAAACAAGAGTAGGATTTATGATGAGGATAGTAGGGAGAGTGCTTCTTACTATAAGAATTTGTATGGTAGGAAAGAGAAAGGTCAATTCTGTGGAAAACCGTATGATGATAAGAGGAAACAACAAGTTGGTCATGGCAAGAAACCAAGTGGAAGATGAGCTTCTAGTCCGATTAAGTGATTCAAGTGTGGTGTCAAAGGACATCGTGCTTCTGAATGTGGAAAGGATTCTGTGAAGTGTTTCAATTATGGAAAGCCAGGTCACAAAGCTATTGATTTCAGGGTTAGTTTGAGTGTAACTTGCTACAACTGTGGTGAGCAAGGGCACATTAGTACCAAGTGTGACAAGCCAAAGAAGGAGCAAGCGAGAGGGAAAGTGTTTGCATTGTATGGTTCTGAGACTACTGCAGAGGATAGACTAATCTGAGGTAAGTGATTTATTAATGGTACACCTTTGATTGCTATCATTGATACTGGTGCAATGCATTCTTTCATTTCTTTGGATTGTGTTAAGAGGTTGAATCTTGAATTGTCAAATATGCATGGAAATATGGTTATTGATACTCCTGCTATAGGTTATGTGTATACTTCTGTTGTGTGTTTGAATTATCTGTTAACTATCTTTGGTAGAGACTTTGGGATTGATTTAGTTTGTCTTACGTTAGATCAACTTGATGTGATTCTTGGTATTAATTGGTTTGAATACAATCATGTTTATATCAACTATTTTGATAAGACAGTTATCTTTCTCGATTCTGGTATCAAGAGGGATTTACTTTTGTCTGCTAAGCAAGTATACGAGTCTGTACAAGATGGTGTTGTGTTGTTTGCTTTGTTGGCAATGTTGGATCTCGGTGAGAAGCGAACTATGGGTGAGTTGCCTATTGTCTGTAAGTTTCTTGAGGTGTTTCCTAAATATGTAATTGATTTTCCTCCAGAACGTGAGTTGGAGTTTGCGATCGACTTAATTACTGGAACTAGTCCTGTTTCGATGGCTCCATATCGGATGTCAGCTTCTGAGTTGAAAGAGTTGAAGAGTCAACTTGAGGATTTACTTGAGAAAAAGTTTATTTGTCTGAGTGTGTCGCCGTGGGGTGCACCTGTTTTATTAGTTAAGAAGAAGGAAGGTTTAATGAGGTTGTGTGTTGATTATAGACAACTGAATAAAGTGACTATTAAGAACAAGTATCCACTTCCGAGGATTGATGATTTAATGGTTCAGTTGGTTGATGCATGTGTGTTCAGTAAGATTTATATGAGGTCTGGGTATTATCAGATTCATGTGAATGCTGGAGATATTCAGAAGACTTCTTTTAGAACGAGGTATGGTCATTATGAGTATTCTGTAATGTCGTTTGGTGTGACCAATGCACCTGGTGTATTTATGGAATATATTAACAGGATTTTTCATGAGTATCTAGATAAATTTGTTGTTGTGTTCATTGATGACATTTTGATATTTTCTAAAAGTGAAGAGGATCATGTTGAGCATTTGAGGATTGTCTTATTTGTGTTAAAGGAGAAACAGTTGTATGATAAGATTTCTAAGTGTGAGTTTTGGTTGAAGGAAGTGAGTTTCCTTGGGCATGTGATTTTGAGTGGTGGTATTTCCGTTGATCCGACGAAGATTGGGGCTATATCTCAATGGGAAGCTCCGAAATCTGTTTATGAGATTAGAAGTTTTCTTGGTTTAGCTGGTTATTATCGGAAGTTCATTGAAGGTTTTTCTAAGTTGGTGTTACCTTTGACACAGTTAACAAGGAAGGGTCAAGCTTTTATTTGGACTTCACAGTGTGAAGTTGGTTTTCAAGAGCTTAAGAGAAGGTTGACTATCGCTCATATTTTGATTTTGCCTAATCCGGAAGAACCATTCGTGGTGTATTATGATGCTTCATTGATGGGTTTAGGAGGTGTATTGATGCATAATCGACAAGTGGTAGCCTATGCTTCAAGGGAACTTAAAGTTCATGAGAGGAGTTATTTGACGCATGATCTAGAGTTGGTTGCAGTTGTGTTTGTTCTGAAACTTTAGAGGAATTAATTGTTTGGATCAAGATTTGATGTGTTTAGTGATCACAAGAGTTTGAAATGTCTATTTGATAAGAAAAAAATAGTTGAATATGAGGCAAAGAAGATGGTTGGAATTCTTGAAGGATTATGATTTTGGTTTGAATTACCATCCTGGTAAAGCGAATATTTTGGCTGATGCATTAAGGAGGAATTCGTTGCATATGTCGATGTTGATGGTGCGAGAGTTGGAGTTACTTGAGAAATTTTGAGATATGAGTTTGATTTTTGAAGAGACTTATTCTGAAGTTAAGCTTGGTATGCTGAAGCTTACCAGTGACATTCTTGATGAGATTCAAGAAGGTCAGAAATCTAATTTGGTTTTGGTGGATAAGTTGACATTGGGCAATCAAGGTCGAGGTGGCAATTTTTGGATTGATGAGAATGGTATCCTGAGGTGTCGCGATAGAGTTTGTGTTCCAGATGTAGGAGATTTGAAGAAAAGTATTCTTGATGAAGGACATTGTAGTGGTTTGAGTATTCATCCTGGAGTTACTAAGATGTATCAAGATTTGAGGAAATTGTTTTGGTGGTCTGGTATGAAGAAAGATATTGCAAAGTTTGTGTATTCTTGTTTAATCTGTCAGAAGTCTAAGATTGAACGTCAGAAACCGTCTGGGTTATTGCAACTGTTATCCATTCCTGAGTGGAAGTGGGTTAGCATTTCTATGGATTTTGTTTCAGGTTTTCCGAGGTCTCCGAGTAATTGTGATGTTGTTTGGGTTATTGTGGATAGATTGACGAAATCTTCTCACTTTATTCCGATTAGGATGGATTATCCGATGGAAATATTACTAAGTTATATATTGAGAATGTGGTGAGTTTGCATGGTGTTCCATCGAGTATTATTTTCGATAGAGATCCAAGGGTTACTTTGAATTTTTGGGAGGGTTTGCAAGGTGCTTTCTGTACGAAGTTGCATTTGAGTTCGACGTATCATCCGCAAACATATGGTTAGACTGAAAGGACGAATCAGTCACTTGAGGATCTTTTGAGAGCTTGTGTTATGGAGCAAGGAGGTGCTTAGGATAGTTACTTTTCTTTGATTAAGTTTAATTATAAAAACAATTTTCATTCGAGTATCAGAATGGCACCGTTTGAGGCTTTATATGGACGAAGGTGTATGATGCCTTTGTATTGGTATGAATCCGGTGAGAGTATTGTGGTTGGACCTGAGATAGTTCAACAAACTACAGATAAGATTAAGATGATTCGAGAGAAGATGAAGATTTCTCAGAGTCGTCATAAGAGTTATCATGATAAGAGGAGGAAAGCACTTGAGTTTGATAAGGATGATCATGTATTTCTGAGGGTTACTTTGGTAACAGGTATTGGTCGAGCTTTGAAGTCGCGTAAGTTGACGCCACATTTTATTGGCCCTTATTAGATTTTTGAGAAAGTAGGTTAAGTTGCATATCAGATTGCTTTGCCACCGTCACTTGCTAATCCCCATGATGTATTTCATGCGTCTCAGTTGAGGAAACACATTGCGGATCCGTCTCATGTTATCCAATTAGATGATGTGCAAGTAAGAGATAATTTGACCGTTGAGACATCACCTATGCGGATAGGGGATAGATAAGTGAAGTAACTCTGAGGTAAAGAGATCGCCTTATTGAAAGTGCTTTGAGGATGACCAGAAGATGGTAATGTGACTTGGGAGCTTGAGAGTCAGATGAAGGATTTGTATCCAGAGTTGTTCGTTTGAGGTAATTTTCGAGGACGAAAATTATTTTAAGTGGGTAAGAGTTGTAACATCCAAATTTTTATTAGCTTTATTAGTTATTTATTTATTTAATTATTATGTGGTATGATGATTCTATAATTATTTGAATATGTGTGTTATTTGAATAATTGAGTTTATGAGTAAGAATAAAAATTAATTAGGATTAAGATTTATGTCATGATAGAATGAGTAAATGAGTTAGGCTCATTAATAAAATAAAGTAGTAAGAAGAGTAATTAGATAATTAGAGTTAGTATTGGAAAATATAACAAGAGAAGATAAGAAAAGAGGAAAAGAAGAGAAAAGAAGAGAAGAAGGAGGAAGAATCCTAAGGTGGCTACAATCAAGGTAAGGGGGAAGAATCCTTGTTATTATGGGTTTGTATATGATTAGGTGATGATTAGTAACATGAACTAGGATTGAGTATTTCAATTTCTAGGTTTTTGATTCACTTAGGTTGAAATTAGAATCCCAAATTGATGTTTGGAAATCATGTTTTTATGTTATAAATAGTTGTTGTGTGGTAGATACATGCTAGAATACATTTATTTGGTGAAAAATGGATACTAGAACATTGTCTAAGTTGGATTTTCGTGATTGGACAAAAGTTGTTCACAACAGATTTTTCTGCATAACACAAAGGGGGCTTAGCGCGGATAGAGACGCTTAGCGCGAGTGCCAGGGATCAGAATTTCTAATTTTGCATGAATGGCTTAGTGGTCTGCATGCTTATGATGTATCATTAGTTTATGTGAATTTTAATAATTTATTCGATGTATTTTGGATTGGTTTTGAATGAGTTTTGATGAGGAACATGATACTTGATTTTAGTATATGTATGTTGTGTTTTGGTGGTGATTGAAAATAATATTGGTAGACTTATATGCTATATGTTAATTGTGAGTTGTAATGATGATTAATGCTATGCAAAAGCATTGTTAATTATGATTATATGATACTTGATGTTTCGTACAATTTTTTGTGGATAATTCAATGTGTCGAATTTGTGATATGTTTGAATAATTAAGATCGTGAGATGGTCTTAATTCAATGTGTCTTAATTGCACATGCATTCATGGAGAGATTGTACTCTGTTTGGTGGCTTTGTTCTTTGTGTGGATCATAAGCGGTGGACTATATGTTCATATTTGAGCTTTGATCCTAGTCTGGTTTGGTAGTGTGGCTCTAATTTTAGATATGAAATCGAGAGCGATGTGAGCTAGATGTTCACGTTGGTACCATATGCATGAGTTACATTGAGTACATAGGAGTCTCACGAGTCATTATGTGATACTTGTTTTAATTTGCAATATGTGATAATTGGTTGATAATTACATGGATGTTACATTTGTGGTAATTGTACTATATGCAACAAATGTGTTATTAGATATACTTGTAATGCTTGTATAATGATTACTTTGGTACTTGAATTGTCAGGTTATTCTATATGGATGATTATATGAAATGTGAGGAATTCTTTTGATGAATGTTTGCTATGCATTAATTCTTATTATACATTTTCATAATGATATGAATTTTCACCCTTCTATTGGAATGATGTTATATGCGACATCGCTCAGGTACCGAAGATAGTGACACTCTACACGAGGATAGTTGAGGAGCTTAGTTTGGTTTATCTACTCGATTAGGTAGTGAGTCGATGCACTGGTCATGTAACACTGGAGGGATATTTTGAACTCATGTTTGTTTTTAGGAGATATTGTTATACTCTTATATTTGTTATTTGTATGTTGAGTGGCCTTGGTGCCCAATGCTTGAATTATATACCTTATTTTTATATGAGATTTGGTATGTGGATATATGATTATATTAGGGATATGATCATTAATAATATTTGAGAAAAAAATTATTCCGCTGTGATATGCATAGTTTGATGAAACATGAAGTTTAAATATGTGTTATAATTATGACTAAGTGTATGTTGGTACTATTTTGTTGTTTTTGTAAACACATGTGACACTCTTTTGATGTTATGCATGCTATCTTACGCTAATTATATTTTAAATTTTTTGGGGTTAAAAAGGGGTTTTACAATAAACATGTCTATATTCCATGATAAAAAATCAAATCTTACTCTCATGAACTAACTTCATTGCCCACACTAGTTTACGAAAATATAGACATTATATTCGAACCATACAACACGATGCTTCTAAACAACGACCTAATATCTATATTATTTTATAGTTGATCTCTGTCATAGAGATTTCACAAAATTTTATGATAATTGTTGTATGTCTAACACAATTCTTATATTTTATCTGTATAGCAAAGCTAACATATATAGATAATTGTTTGATTACATTTTATTTTATTTATCAGATTAAATTCTCTTTTATACTTCTTATGTTCCTTGGACCTGAATTCCTACTTGTGAATTCTATTATCACTAGTTAAAGTCATTGAATTAAATTTTAAAAACTCAAAATATAAAATAAAAAACAAATAAATAACTTAATAGTTTAATTGAATGGTGACATCTGCAGAAGGAATCCATTTCCATGCCCTTACACTTCTATGCAATAAAATTATTTCCTTCATTCTAAAATAATTGTTATAATTGATCATTTTATAAAAATTAAAAAAATATGATAAATAAAAGAGATATAATAATAATTTTATTAAACCATTCTTGTTTATTGTTGATGTATTTGAATTATCCTAAATACAGAATGAGAGAATAACAAAATAAGAGTATTAATTAGATTATAAAATTGAAAGATAAAAAATTAAAAATATATTAAAAATTAAAAGTGACAATTATTTCAGAACAAATAATTTTATCATATGCGACACTTATTTCTGAGATATTTTTATTATTAAAAAATAGAGAGAAAAAAACTTAAAATTGATGTCTAGGTGAAGATTTAAATAAAGTAAAAATATATTTCTCCCACCACAATTATAAACCAAAATAATCATTTCTATATTGATTATGAAAATTAATTAAATATGATTAACTTTCTTGATTTCATATAATTAAAATAAATTTTATTATAATATCTTTAATTATATTTGATAAATCAATTACTTATATTAAATAATTTTAAATTAAATTAATAATATAATAATAATACAGATATTAATTAATTTATAAATTAATGACCTTTATTTATAATAATGTCGAATATTCAAAATACTACCCACTGCTAAAATGAATAAAAAAATCTAACATTTTCTCCTAGTGATTAATCAAATTCTTTTTCATATTTTAATATTCACAACATCATGATTCCATGTTTTTGAACATTCCTGCAAACACATTCTTCTAGATATTTGCCAGCACACGTTTTACATAGAAAATTTCATTCATAATTTATTTTAGAAATGAATAAATTTAAATTGCTCGATGTAAATCGATCCGTAATCTTTTTTGAGTAAATAAATTGAATCAAATCAGATATTAAATTTATCAATTTACTTAATTTAAATATATAAAATTAATTCGATTGAATTCGAATAATTATTTTAAATTTGTTAAAAATTAAATTCGACCGAATCGGTTCTCATACACTTTTGAAAACAACATCCAAAGTATTTTAAAGTTAATTCACCCACTCAATTTTGTCGGCACATTTGATTAGCAAGATAATTGTGGACCCCACTTTGCTTCCATAGGGCCAAATGTCATAAGTGCCGTGTTGATTAATCCAATGAATTTATATAACCATTGAGTGAATGCCAACTCATAATTTAATATACTAACTAAAAACATTTATTAATATAATAGAAATTTGATTGAAATATGTTGATAATATGAAGAAATATTCCAACATTGAGTACTAGTATCATATCTAGTTCCTATACCGTTTTCATTCATTTTCATCTCTGAACTGAAACTCTATACTGTACGAGTTAATCTCTTTCATGATCTTGTTCAATTTAGATCCATTTTTAATTCTAGCTAACTTTGATTCTACTTTGTAGGTAACTTGATGGCGCAAATCCTGCTACACGGAACTCTCCATGCTACTATCTATGAAGTCGATAAACTCAAGAACGTTGGTGGTAGTAACATTCTCAGCAAGGTGATGATTTTCTTCGGTTTATTATTAATGTAGTGATTGTGATTCAGATCGAGTTTTCTGTGGTCATTCACTTGTAGCTTGTTGATTTTTCTCACGCGTTATCAGAAACACTTTAAGTGATTTTTCTATTGGGAAGTTTAATTGATACTACTTCACGTTGATGGTTGATTCTTGTGTTGTTAATTACATTCACTTATTATTTTTTAGATTAAACAAAACTTTGAGGAGACGGTTGGATTTGGAAAAGGAACTACTAAGCTTTATGCAACCATTGATTTGGAGAAAGCCCGAGTGGGAAGGACCAGGAAATTAGAAAAGGAGCATACTAATCCTAAATGGTATGAGTCTTTTCATATTTACTGTGCCCATTTGGCAACAAATATCATATTCACTGTCAAAGATGCCAATCCCATTGGGGCAACCTTAATTGGAAGAGCATATGTGCCTGTTGAGGAAGTGTTGAGTGGTGAGGAAATTGATAGATGGGTTGAAATATTGGATGTGCATAAAAATCCAATTCATGGAAATTCAAAAATCCACGTGAAGTTGCAGTTTTTTGATGTTTCAAAAGACCTAAACTGGGCTCTAGGTGTTAGAAGTCCTAAATTTCCTGGAGTTCCTTATACTTTCTTTACTCAAAGAAAAGGATGTAAGGTTTCTCTATACCAGGACTCTCATGTCCCGGACAATTTTGTCCCGAATATACAACTTGCTGGAGGCCAGACTTACAAGCCTCAGAGATGTTGGGAGGATATTTTTGATGCTATCACAAAAGCAAGGCACTTAATTTACATTACAGGGTGGTCTGTTTATACTGAGATTTCCTTGGTAAGGGATTCAAGAAGGCAAAAGCCAGGAGGAGACATAACACTTGGTGAGCTTCTCAAGAAAAAAGCACAAGAAGGTGTTAGGGTGTTGATGCTTGTTTGGGATGATAGAACATCGGTTGGTTTGTTAAAAAAAGATGGGTTGATGGCTACTCATGATCAAGAAACTGCGGAGTACTTCCATGGCTCTGAAGTGCATTGTGTTTTATGCCCTCGGAATCCTGATGATGGTGGAAGCATTGTCCAAAATATATCCATTGGTACCATGTTTACTCATCATCAAAAAATTGTGGTGGTGGACAGTGAGTTGCCAAGTCAAGCAGGGTTAGATAAGCGGAGAATTGTGAGTTTTGTTGGAGGTATTGATCTCTGTGATGGAAGATATGATACTCAGTTTCATTCACTTTTCAGAACCTTGGATACAGCACATCATGATGATTTTCATCAGCCTAACTTTCCTGGTGCTACAATACAAAAAGGTGGTCCTAGGGAACCTTGGCATGATATCCACTCAAGGCTTGAAGGTCCCGTTGCTTGGGATGTTTTGTTTAACTTCGAGCAAAGATGGAGGAAGCAAGGTGGAAAGGACTTGCTTCTTCCTCTGAGAGACCTTGAAGACGTCATTATCACCCCATCCCCGGTAACTTTCCCTGATGATCAAGAGACATGGAATGTTCAGTTATTTAGATCTATTGATGGTGGAGCAGCTTTCGGGTTCCCAGACACTCCTGAAGATGCTGCTAAAGCCGGGCTTGTTAGTGGAAAGGATAACATAATAGATCGTAGTATTCAAGATGCTTATATCAATGCTATTCGACGTGCCAAAAATTTCATCTACATTGAAAATCAATATTTCCTTGGAAGCTGCTATGGGTGGAGTGCTGATGGGATTAAGCCTGAAGACATTGGTGCTTTGCATCTGATCCCAAAAGAGCTTTCACTTAAGATTGTTAGCAAGATTGAAGCTGGGGAAAAGTTCACTGTTTATATTGTGGTTCCCATGTGGCCTGAAGGTGTCCCAGAAAGTGCATCAGTTCAGGCAATATTAGACTGGCAGAGGAGAACACTGGATATGATGTACAAAGATATTATTCAAGCACTCAATGCCAAGGGAATTGAAGACGATCCTCGGAACTATTTGACATTCTTCTGCCTGGGCAACCGAGAGGTGGAAAAACAAGGAGAGTATGAGCCTACTGAAAGACCAGAACCTGATACGGATTATATCCGAGCCCAGGAGGCCAGGCGTTTCATGATTTATGTTCATGCCAAGATGATGATAGGTAAGTAAAATCATCAAGCTGCCTCATTTTGTATATCATTCTTTCAAACACTTCCTTTCCAATACTCTTTTTATGGTTTGGTAAAATTCACGCGGGTTTTCTTTTGTACTTAGTACTCAGTGAGTCTCTTTTCAAAATGACAGAGACCGGCGTAAATGTTACCCAAACCTCACTCACTCATACTATTTTTTGTCATGAGTCTTGCATCAAATTTGAAATTAATAAAAGAAAGATGATAAGTATTACAATATCCCTTTTACTTCACCAAGAAAACATTCTTTGTTGATAGAAATCCATAATGTGGTAGTACTATATTTTTTTCCGCAGTTGATGATGAATACATAATCATTGGATCTGCCAACATCAACCAGAGATCAATGGATGGTGCTAGAGACTCTGAAATAGCAATGGGAGCTTATCAGCCTTATCATTTAGCTAACAGGCAGCCTGCAAGGGGTCAGATTCATGGTTTCCGCGTGTCGCTTTGGTATGAGCACCTTGGCATGCTTGAAGAATCCTTCCTTCACCCAGAAAGTGGAGAATGCATTAGGAAGGTGAACCAGATTGCTGACAAGTATTGGGATATCTATTCTAGCGAGTCCCTAGAGCAAGACCTCCCCGGACACCTTCTCCGCTATCCCATTGGGGTTTCAAACGAAGGAAATGTGACGGAGCTGCCAGGATTTGAATTCTTCCCTGACACCAAGGCTCGTGTTCTTGGCGGAAAGGTTGATTACCTGCCACCTATACTTACTACATAATTTCATTGTATATTTTGTTCACTAAATATAATATTTGTGGTGTTCGTGTGAGCAATGACTCTAATGGTACAACAGTCCTGCCAATAAGCTTGAGATGATTAAGGACTATGTTGTTGATTTGTAATGCTAGTATTTTCCTGCCCTTTCTATGTTTAACTATGATTCTTGCTAGAGGCCTTGACATGTATTCTACTATATTTGTTGTAATTTTAAAATCATTTTGATGTTTTTTATTTTTCATCGGCCTACAATATTAGTTGCTTATACTGCAATTTAGTTTTTATATTTTTCCATTAACTTGCAACTCCATTTTCAGATTGTTAAAAGATAAAGAATGCTCCGCATTCAACAATCTACACTCTGTGTAGATTCTGTAATTTCAAAACTTAGTTCTTTTACAACAGAAGATAAGAACTATATACTATTTTTTTTACAAGTGGACCAATCTAACAACCTTCACAACTAACTCCACCAATTGCTAACAGCCTAACAGATTCTCAACAGAAAACTAATTACAAAAATACAGCTGGACTTATACACCTATTTTAATATATATCTAATACTCCCCCTCAAGATCAAGATGGTGGCAGCAGTACCACTTTGAGCTTGTCCCTAAATTGTTGAAAAACAACAGTTGGAAGGGGCTTGGTCAGAATATCTGCTAACTGAGCAGCAGCTGGAACATGTTGAATCTTGAGCTTGTTGGCCATAAATTTTCCCCTTACAAAGTGAAGATCCAATTCAATATGTTTGGTTCTTGCATGAATAACAGGATTATGAGACAGTAGAACAGCACTGAGATTATCACATAACAGGGTAGGAGAGAAATATTGGATCTTTAATTCTGTCAGCAAAGATTCCAGCCATAAAACTTCTGAAGTGGTGTGAGCCAAAGCCCTATATTCTGCTTCAGCACTGGACTTTGCAACAAGCGACTGTTTCTTTGAACTCCATGAGATGAGATTTGGTCCAATGAAGATGCAAGTTCCAGAAGTTGATCTTCTATCATCTGGATCATTAGCCCAGTCAGAATCACTGTAGGCTCTTAGAGATAAAGGTTGATCAGGAGTAGCAGGAGACATGAGTAATCCCATTTTGGCAGTGCCACTCAAGTACCTTAGTATCCTCTTTACCATACTCCAGTGGTTGTGTAAGGGAGAAGCCATGAATTGGCAGGCTTTGTTGAGAGAGTATGCAATGTCAGGTCTTGTTAAGGTAACATACTTCAAAGCTCCTACAATAGATTTGTATAGTAATGGTTCTTCCATGAAATCAGTGCCATACTTACTAGGTTTGCAGTGGCTAAGCATTGGTGCTCCCACTCCATTAGTTGTGTCCATATTGACTCTAGAAAGGAGATCTCTGATATATTTTGCTTGAGTCAGTACCAGTGAGCCATTGGTTCGATAATGCACTTCCAAACCTAAGAAATATTCAGGCTTACCAAGCTTCTTCAGAGCAAACTGATGATGCAGTTGATTTATCAGCTTGTGAACAAGGTGAGAGGATGAACCTGTAACTAAGATGTCATCCACATAAACTAAGGCATACATAATAATTCCTTGATGATTGTAAATGAACAATGAGTGATCACACTTGCTAGCCATAAAACCAAAATGGAACAATGTATGGTGTAATTTCTCATACCAGGATTTGGGTGCCTGCTTGAGCCCATATAAGGCTCTATTCAACTTGCATACCAGAGTTTTGTTCTCATTCTCAAATCCAGGTGGTTGTTGCATATATATTTCTTTCTGCAGAGCACCATTTAAGAAGGCATTGTTGATGTCTATCTGTTGTATTTCCCACTTATGAGTTATAGCTAGGGTTAGAATAACTTTGATAGTTGCTGGTTTAACAACTGGACTGAAGGTTTCATGAAAGTCAAGGCCATATTGCTGATTGAAACCTTTGGCAACCAATCTGGCTTTGTGTTTGTTGATGGTTCCATCAGAATTTTCCTTCAGTTTAAACACCCACTTACAGCCTATGGGTTTTCTGTGTGAAGGTAAAGGAGTAAGTGTCCAAGTGTTTTTGGCCAGGAGAGCATCAAACTCCTGTTTTATAGCCTCAAACCATTCTGGTTGAGCTAGGGCTTGTTTGTAGGTGACTGGTTCACAGTGTGCAAGAAAGACTTTAGGTTTAAGGTTACCTGTTTTGCTTCTAGTGACCATAGAGTGATTGTTAGTAACTAAAGCAGGAGAAGAATGAGTATCAGGAATAACAGCAACCAGGGATGGACCAGATTCCTGATGTACATGATTTTGATTAGTTAATTCAGTGTCATGAGTGTGGATATTTGGTGTATCTTGTGTGGGTTGAGAATGAAAAGAGATACTCTGAGAGGACTCAGTGTTTCTATCCAAGGGTTCATCCTGAGTGGAGGAGGAAATTTGATTATTAGAGGAAGTATGATTATGTTCAATGGTCATAGACTGGTTTTGAAGAGAGTGTTGAGGTGTGTTATTCAAGGACATGACAGGTTGAGTAGTCCTGCTACCGTTGAGTATAGAAGTATCACAGGAGCAGAAAAAGTACTGCTTTGTACAAGTAAAGGGATAGACTTAGTGGGTCCTGTTTTGACATATTGAAGTTGATCATTGAATGTTGGGAAAGGGAAGACTTTTTCATTGAAAATGACATCCTTGGAAATATAAATCCTACCTTCTTTGCTAAGACATTTATATCCCTTATGATGTGGAGAAATTCCAAGATACACACACTCAGAGCTTCTTAACTGAAGTTTATTTTTATTGTAGGGTCTTAAATGAGGAAAGCAGGAGCAACCAAAGACTCTAAGAGTGGAATAGTCAGGCATTTTGTTAAACAGAGCCTGAAAAGGGGAGACAATTTTAGGAAGTGTATGAGTGGGGAGTCTATTAATCAGATAGACAGCTACTGTAAAGGCATGATCCCAATATTCTATGGACAGATTAGCATGAGCAAGTAAAGTTAGCCCCATTTCTACTATGTTTCTATATTTCCTTTCAACTGTACCATTTTGATGAGAAGTATGTAGGCAAGTTAGTCTATGAACAATGCCAAGATCATTAAGAAGGTTAGTAAAGGGTCTGTACTCACCACCAAAGTCAGACTGAAGAGCCTTAATAGTGGTATGAAACTGTGTTTTGACAAAGGCAAGAAACTGTTTGAAACTATTGAGGGCATCTGACTTATGTTTTAGAAAGTAGACCCAAGTATACTTAGTATACACATATACAAATGCTATGTAGTAATAAAAGCCTTGGCTAGAGGGGTTTGGTGATGGCCCCCATAAATCAGTGTGAATTAATTCAAAAGGGGCAGTATACACAGTAGAAGTTAAAGGAGCAAATATTCTATGAGACTTACCTACACAACATGAATTACAAAATTCAGCATTATCTTTATTGCTCAAAGGGATATTACACATGTTGAGAACAGTTTTAATAGCTACAGAATTAGCATGGCCCAGCCTATGATGCCATAGAGAAAATTTATTGGAAATTGAATCTAAATATTTTGAAACCTTATCAGATGAGATACAAGCTGAATTTGCTGCAGGTGACACAGAAGCCTTCAAGGTGAGATTGGGAAAGTAGTATAATCCTCCAGCATCAAGGTAGCCTTCTAAGAGAACTTCCTTAGATGCCTGAGAATTGACAAAACATCTGTTAGAATGGAACTCAAAGAAGACCTTGTTATCTTTAGCAAATTTAGAAACAGATAACAGATTTCGAGTTATGCTAGGAACATGAAGCATATCATTCAGACTCAGCAGACAACTGGAAGCATTCTTAGGCTTAATATGAGCTAACCCTACAGATTCAATTTTCAGACCTTTACCATTTCCTATAATGACTTCATTATTGCCACAATATGGTTTTGGATGTTTAATATGATAGTTTCTAGAGGTGATATGATGGGATGCACCTGAATCCGCGAACCAAGCCTGTGATTCAAGATTTGATGGAAGGCTGAAATCCTCTTGATGTGCTAGGAATGAAGAGGCTTGTGCAGAACTGGAGGCTTCATTCTTTGTTGATCTTTTGATTGTGTTGTCTGCTGATTAGCCTTAGGCGCCACAAGTTCAAAGTTTTCATCATACCTGTGCCAGCAATCAATTACAGCATGACCATACTTTCTACAGAGTTGGCATGTAGGACAATTTCCTTGAGTGTAGGCACTGCGTGCCTTGGTGCGACCACGACCCCTGGAGCCAGAGCCACGACCCCTTGATTGCTGAAAGCCACCTATGGTGGACTTAGAACTTGCCTGATCTTCAGTGTATGCAAGATTTGCAGTGGCCGTGGTAAGCGCAAGTTCTTGACGATACTTATCAAGCTGTGCTTCCTGGACATACAAGAGAGCTTCAACATCATAAATGGAGGACAATTCACCTTTTCCATAAGTCATCATGACAAATGGATTGTACTCCTCCGGAAGCCCTTGTAGGATGGAATCAATTTGATCTCTGTCTGAGATAGGATCTCCAATAGCAAGCAGTGCATCAGCGATAGCCCTAATTCGTAGCACATATTTAGAAATAGACCTATTCCCTTTCTTGGTGGTTTTCATCTCAGAGCGTAGATGGTGAACCCTAGCTTTCATCACAGCATTGAAGTGCTTGTGGATTTGATCCCAAATCTGATACGAATGTTTGCAGGAAAGAACTCTTGGAAGAACAGATTCTGAAATTGTCGAGAGAAGCCATGAGAATAGTGCTTGATCTTGCACAATCCAAGATTCGTACGCAGCGGAAACCTTGTTCGCTATACGATTTTCTTCTGAATCAAAGATTGGGGGAATATGCGGATTCACGACAAATTTGTGAACTTTGTGAGAAAGTATGATTCCTTCAACCTGCTGATTCTAAAGGAGGAAATTGTTCTCTTGGAGCTTGATGGAAAGTCGAGGTATAAATCCATTGTTTCCGGTGGAGAAGAAAGTGAATGAGGTCTGTAATTCTTGATTATCAGTCGCCATGGTTGCAGTGAGATGAGGATGAAGAACAAGAACCAGAGTTGCCGCAGAAAGTAGTGAGAAACCATCGGGAAGAGAGGAGAGACGAGCGAAAGGAGGATGGATCGATCACGATGATACCATGTTAAAAGATAAAGAATGCTTTGCATTCAACAATCTACACTCTGTGTAGATTCTGTAATTTCAAAACTTAGTTCTTTTACAGCAGAAGATAAGAACTATATACTATTTTTTTTACAAGTGGACCAATCTAACAACCTTCACAACTAACTCCACCAATTGCTAACAGCCTAACAGATTCTCAACAGAAAAATAATTATAAAAATACAGCTGGACTTATACACCTATTTTAATATATATCTAATACAGATTAACTTGCAACTCTATTTTCAGATTACTTCTTAGTTTCTAACTCAGTTCTAAATACAAAGTAGTGTTAAAATTGTTTGAAGAAAAACTTTACAGTCTATTGTAGTCTTTTCTAATTTGAAAGATTAGTCTTTACAATATCTAGTTTTTTTTATAAAAAAAATACACAACCATTATATCCGACTACATTGTGTTTCGTTCACTTATCATCTAACACATCTCAAATAAAATAGATGAATAATTGACTGAAACAAAAGCAAAGCACTCATCATTCTGTTTGAGACCCATTATTATTGGTTTGATAGGAATGGACAATCTCATTAGAGTTTTGTCAACGAGTATTCTAAGAATATTTTTTAAGATTCTTAAAGAAAGCAATCTATTATCAATCTATTAAAAGTAAAGTACCTGGAAATTCCAAGTCTAACCTTTTGATTAGATGTTATAACTTTTCTTATTCCAAGGGTATAATAGACTAAGCAATACTATGCTGTTACCATATTCATTTGGCATTTAATTTTGCTGACATGTCAATCTATCATAATTTTACACTATTTTTTATTTATTTGATTTATTAATTTATTTTATTTATATTTGAATTTTATTTATATTTGAATTCCAATTCCAATGTTTCATTCACGGTTAATTTATTTATATTTGAATTCCAATGTTTTTTTTTTGACAGAATTTGAATTCTAATGTTTGACTCACGGTTAATGAGGAAGGAATTGGAATGACCAAATTAGATCTATTATAATTAAATGGAATATTATTCATTGCATGATTTAAAAATACCCACTATTTATCATTACACTACAAGATTAAATGTATATTATTGGAATTAGAATGGATTATTTTGATATTCCAAGATATCACAACTTCCCATGCATTCTAAACCCTATATATATCCATTCTAAACCCTTACTCTTTCACTCCTCAATCTTCTTCATTCTCCATTATTTTCAAAAGGTTACGTATTATTTTTCAATTCTTCTTCATTCCCATATTTTGATTCTCTGTGTCCATTTTAATACAGATTTTGTAACAGGTCTAAATAGTAACATCAATGGCGCGACCGATTGAAGCTGTGAAAGACACAGAGAACTTTCTGAAATACTTGCACCATATTGATTTGACAATAAATATGGCTGATGTGCCACACTATGGTTTTTTCTGCCACTTTTTACTTTTTTTTAATTATTTCTAACTAACAACAATTATGCCATTTTGTTTATATTTACACGTTACAATCACACCTAATTATGTGCTACATACCACTTCCCAAAACCCTCATCCAAACCAAAGGTCATTCAATTTGAAATTTAAATTAAAACACTAATATTATAGCTGCTACGTACACTGGGTTTTGAAATTCTAATTATTCCACTAAACCCTAATCACGTTTTTTGTTGCAAGATTTAAATTGGCAGCACAAGATGAACAACCATCATAAATGTTGAGTTCTTGAAACAGTAAATCTATACAACCAAAGAAATCGTTTTTCCCAAGATGCAACAAATAACTCATTCACCCAACTCTATTAAAACACAAATCAGAAAACCTAATTTCATCTTCTTACCTAATTTCATCTTCTTCCTGCGCCGCTCCATCTCTTTTCATTCTTCTCTCTTTGTTGCTACCAATTTCGTTTCGTTGTAATCTCAACCATCTAATATTCTCATCCTAACCTGTTAATTTATTTGTTTCATACATTCAAGCGTAAGAATGGTGGTCGCAACCAAGACCTCTGAATCTCAACAACATCAATAACCAACAACACCCGTTATAGATCTATAAAAGAATTTCCTTCAAATGTAATTTTTAACGTTAATTTGATTCATACATATGTAAGTGACGAAGGTGAGTGATTGAAACATGTGATTAAAAGTTGAAACTGAAATGTAGTTTGGAATATCATATTTTATGTTGTATTCTTTTCGTTTTCAGGGTTGTCTTACTATTTCTCCTTTTCCCAAAAAAAAAGCTTACCTTGACACCTAAAATGGGATATCTTTATCTTTAGGTTTGAGAGTTGCAGAAGGGGATTTTTGAGCTTGCATGTGACGAACAACACAACCATGATATTGTTTATTTTTTTGCTGTTAGGTATGTTTTTTTTTATTCAGATTTTATTTCTCAATTTTTTTAATTTTTTAAATTAAAATATGAGGTTGAGTTTTGGCTTTTTTTATTTGTTTAGTCTTGGTGAATACAAAGCTCACACATATATATTTACGATTGATTCTCCAAATAGATAGAAGCTTATTTCTTTTGCTTCCTCTTTCAATTTATTATTAATCTATTTAAATTTCAATTTCTCCCATCACATCTTTGATAAAAGAAGGTTGTATATTCTCATCAATTTTGTTGTTTATTTTGCTTACTATTATATTTATTTGTATCTAATTGAGATTTTTGCATTTATTTTCTTGATTTAATCGGTTCTTCTTTTGGAATACGTATGGATATGGAGGCTGATAATTGATTTCACACTTGAATCAGTAGGGGACCAATCAACAAATTGAATAACGGATTGTTTCACAGTTTAATTTTTATACATTGATACGTAAAATGAAATTATGCTGATTGCGATTTGATTTTGTCATGTGAAAACAGGTTTAATATAGTCACAATCTGTCTTAACAAGGAATTATCAAACTTTACCTCATGGTCGATTCAAGCATTTGTTTTCGAGGTTGAAGATAGAGAGAGGATTAGTGGTTCGGCTTATGGGGGTCAACAGGACATCTGTTGCACCAATGATCTTCCTAAACTCACTGTGTGCCATGATGGACAGGGCTGTCACCGGCCTTCTCCCATGAATTCAAATTGGCCTGAAGTTTATGGCGTGGCTTTTTATCATGCCCAAGAAATAAACAGTTTGTTTTTAGTTTTAATGCTTTATAATATTATTGTTTGCAGAGTTGTCTTAGCATTTTAAGTGCCAATATTCACCATGGTCATGGCTGAGTGACCATTTGCTTCTCTAATTTCACAAACAAAAATATTGCTAAAGAAGAATTGGAGACTACCACAACAGAATCAGAGACCACTATTTTAAATCTACTTAATCGAGTCGATTTTCACATGTGATTCATCATCAAAGCCAAGTGTTAACTTATATTTTCATTCAAGTTATTTGATAGTTAACCTTATAATAGTAAATATATGTTCAATATGGTGCAGATGATTTGATTTCCCGAGCATTTGATTTCCATCTACATCCCTAATTGAAGATTAGGAAATTGAAACCATTGAATTTTATGCTTCCACAAGGAATATCAATGGCTTTCATTGGCAGGTACTAATTATATACTAATTGTATTTTCTGACAGATAGCAAATGCAAATGTCTCATTGTAATGTTTGGAGGAACTGTTTTTGGAAGAGGAACGAGATTTTGATGAACATGAGGATAGTCAAAGGGATGAGACTCTTATTCACCCGAAGTTCTAAAGTAATATGTTTTCAAGGGTTCAAGAGTAGCGGGTGTTGCTGAAGTTCACTACCAATTTCAGAAGAACCATAAGCAAGGCAATAATTATCTGAGATGTATAAGATGATAAAACCAACTTTGAGATCATTTTCTGGTTCTATAGAAGAATGTTTTTAACAAGATTTGATTCAAATTATGTATATGTATATTATTATTGCTTTCATATTTTGTATGTCATATCAACATTGGTTTTGGCATAATATATTTTTCTACTGCAAATTATGTTGGCCTATGTTTTAATGGAATTTATTTTACACCAAATTCTAAGTTCTTTTGAATGTAGCATTGCCTCTAGCAAACAAACTACTCTAAGTTTCGTTCAATTAACATATTTACAATCTTTTTTAAATAGAATGTCTCTTCTCCTAAAGAGAAGATAATAACCTACAAGTTGGTGTTAAATTGTAATTCATAGGTGTCAAAAGAAGATTTGATTTGTTTAGATTTAAATAGATTTGAATTTAAATCTAGATTGTTAAATTGTAATTCATAGGTGTCAAAAGAAGATTTGATTTGTTTAGATTTAAATAGATTTGAATTTAAATCTAGATTAGATTTGATTTAGTAAAGAGATATTTTGGGCTTGGGTTTAGCTTAGGGAGCAAGCTAACCTAAATCTATAAATAAGAGGGAGTAACCCTTATTTTTGTATTCAAGTCATTGAAGTCATTCACAGTATTTTGCAGTTGCAAAGTGAATTAATAAAGATTCCACAGTTTGTGGGCAGAATAGAAATTCTGCAGAAATATCTCCATTATTCTTTTATTTGTTTGTCATAACTAATCATCAGTGGTGGTCGAAATTCATCATAGAGTATTGGTGGATTTCCAACATCTGGTATCAAGAGCTTGTGTTTCGATTCAAGGGAAGTATCAATCAAGAACGATTGAAGAATTCAAGATGACAAGTTATGGGAATGCAAACTATCCAGCAACGCTGCCAATTCTGAAAGTTGACAACTATGAGAATTGGTGCAAGCAGATGAAAGTCCTATTAAGGTGTCAAGGCCTTTGGGACCTTGTAAAAGATGGAGTCGAAGCGCTTGGCGAAAATGCTTCAGAAGAAGAAAAGAAGAAATATACAGAATCTGAGAAACAGAGTTATAAAGCATTGTTTATAATTCATCAATGTGTCAGTCCAGACAATTTCGAGAAGATTGGTGATTCAGAATCTGCAAAAGAAGCTTGGGAGATCCTGGAGAAGTCTTTTGGAGGCACTGAGAAGGTGAAAGAAGTGAGGTTACAAACTCACAAAAGGACCTATGAACTGCTTCAGATGGAAGACAGTGAAAACATATCTGATTTCTTCACTAGAGTTACAAAACTAGTGAATCAAATCAAGACATGTGGAGAAACATTAACAACAAGAGCTGTTGTTTCGAAGATCCTGAGATCCTTAGCCCCTAAGTTCGACCACATAGTGGTGGCGATAGAAGAAGGGAAAGACTTGTCGAAATTGACAAAGGAAGAGCTTCAAGGGACGCTCGAATCTCATGAACAAAGAATGAACGAAAGAGCTGCAGGAAAATCGAAGAGTGATGTGGCCTTGCAGGCACATTCAGCAAAAGAGACCAAAGGCAAAGGAAAGTATTTCGACAGAAGTAGAGGTGGCTACAACAAATTGAATGGCAGAGGAAACCAAATCGAAGGAGACGTGTCGAATCAAAGAAGACCACACCAAGGCAACCAAAGAGGTGGTGCTGCAAACAGAGGAAGAGGTGGTGGTCGAAAACCTGATAAGAGTCACATTCAATGTTACAATTGTCAGAAGTATGGTCACTATTCGAGTGATTGTCCAGAAAAACGAAAGAATCAAGAAAGTGATGCAAAGCTGGCAAAACATGAAGAAGAAGAAGAGATGATGCTGATGGTCACAACAAGAGATGAAGATAGATTCAAGGACCAATGGTACTTGGATTCAGGATGTTCATCACATATGTCTGGAAGGAAAGACTGGTTCGTCAACATAAAACCCTCAACGAAAAATTTGGTAAAATTTGCGAATGACAACACCCTAGCAGCTGAAGGTATTGGTGATGTTATGATCATGAGGAAAGATGGCAAGAAGTCAGTAATTTCGAATGTATTGTACATACCAGGCATGAAGAGCAATTTGCTCAGTATAAGGCAGTTGGTCGAAAAGAATTATAAAGTATCAATCGAAGATAAGTTGATGAGAGTTGTTGATGCAAATGAGAGAGTAATCTTGAAGGCTCCTATGTCTCAGAATCGAACCTTCAAGATTGAACTAAATGTGATGGAGCACAAGTGCCTTTCGACTGCAGCTAGCAGAGATGAATGGATATGGCATTATAGACTAGGTCATCTCAACTTCAGAGACATCAGAGATTTGAAGAGAAGAAATATGGTTTCAGGATTGCCTGAAATTGACATTCCAAACGAAGTATGTGAAGAATGTGTGCAGGCGAAGCAACACAAGAACAGCTTCAGCAAGGATGCAGGAAGCAGATCGAAGGCTAATCTCGAAGTCATATACTCTGATGTATGTGGACCAATTCAAGTGGATTCGATGGGAGGTAACAAATACTTTGTTACATTCATAGATGATTTCAGTCGAAAGCTATGGACTTACCTGATCAAGCAGAAAAGTGAAGTGTTCGAAGTATTCACCAAGTTTAAGTCTATGGTCGAAAGACAAAGTGGACGAAAACTCAAAGTTTTGAGAACTGATGGTGGAGGAGAATATGTGTCGAAAGACTTCGACAGATTATGTGAAAAAGAAGGGATTGTGCATGAGGTGGTGCCACCCTATACTCCACAACAAAATGGAATTGCAGAAAGGAAAAATCGAACCATCATGAATATGGTGAGAAGTATGTTGAAAGGCAAGAATTTACCCAAAGAGTTCTGGGGTGAAGCTGTTTCGACTGCAACATACATTTTGAACAGAAGTCCTACAAAGAAGCTAGAAGGAATTACTCCAGAAGAATGTTGGTCTGGTGTGAAGCCTAGCTTAAGTCATCTGAAAGTATTTGGATCTATTGCACATAGACATGTGCCAGATCAGTTGAGAAAGAAACTTGATGACAAGTCAAGTCAAATGATCTTAGTTGGATATCATTCGACAGGAGGCTACAAATTGTTCGATCCAGAGAACAAGAAGATTGTGATCAGTAGGGACGTGATCATAGATGAGTTCAAAGAATGGGATTGGACTACAAATGTCAAGAAAGATTCAGTGGGAATCTTATTCGAAGAGCCAGAAACTCAAGTCGAAAGAGAAGTTCGACAAGAGGAGCCAGCAAATACACCCAGTACAAGCAGACCTCAAAGAACAAGACGCATGCCTGCAAGATTGCAAGATTGTGTGATTACATCAGATGATGTAATAGATGATGAAGGTGAGCTGGTACATTATGCTTTCTATGCAGATGTTGAACCTGTTAATGCAGCTGAAGCATTAAAGGATTCGAAGTGGGTGAAAGCAATGAACGAAGAAGTAAAGTCTATCGAAGACAACAACACTTGGTCACTTGTTGAATTGCCTCAAGGCAAGAAGGCAATTGATGTCAAGTGGGTATACAAAGTGAAGACTAATTCGAAAGGTGAAGTAACTCGACACAAAGCAAGACTTGTGGCGAAAGGATTTCTACAGAAAGAAGGAATAGACTTCGACGAAGTTTTTGCACCTGTTGCTAGGATCGAAACAATCAGGTTGGTTGTTGGTCTAGCAGAAATCAACAGTTGGCACATATGTCAGATGGACGTGAAGTGTGCATTCCTAAATGGACCCTTAGATGAAGAAGTTTATGTTAAACAACCAATTGGGTTTGTGAAACATGACGAAGAAAGAAAGGTGTACAGGCTACATAAAGCCCTGTATGGTTTGAAACAAGCTCCAAGGGCTTGGAATAAGAAAATTGATAGTTTTCTAAGGGAGAAGGAATTTGTGAAGTGCATAACTGAACATGGAGTATATGTAAGAAGAAGCAAGAGTAAATTACTTATACTATGTCTCTATGTAGATGATTTGTTGATAACAGGTAGCTGCAAGAGTGAGATCGAAGACTTCAAAGTTGATCTTAGCAAGGAATTCGAAATGTCTGATTTGGGTGAGATTTCATATTTCCTTGGTATCGAATTCTACAAAAGCAGTAGAGGTTTGATGATGCATCAAAGAAGATATGCAGGGGAAATTCTCAAGAGGTTTGAGATGGAAGAATGCAACTCAACTTCGACACCTGCAAAACCAAGACTGCAACTGTCGAAAGATGCAGATGAAGATGATGTTGATCCAACCCAATACAGAAGACTTATTGGATCATTGAGATACCTTTGTCATACAAGGCCTGACTTAGCATACAGCGTAGGTATGGTAAGTAGATTCATGCAGAAGCCAAAGGTATCACATCTAGCAGCTGTGAAGAGGATACTAAGGTATCTTAAAGGAACTTTCGATTATGGCATTCTGTTTCCTGCAGTTGATAAAGGAAAAGAATGCAAGTTAGTGGGATACACTGATTCGAGTTGGTGTAGTGATGCTGAAGATCGAAAGTCAACAGCAGGATATGTATTTATGCTAGGTGGTGCAACAATTGCTTGGAGTTCGAGAAAAGAACCAGTAGTAGCATTATCATCATGCGAAGCAGAATACATAGCTGCTTCTCTTTGTGCATGTCAAGCAACCTGGATGGTGAACTTGGTTGAAGAGATAACAGGGAAAAATCATGGAGCAATTACCATGAAGATAGACAGCATGTCAGCTATCAATCTGGCGAAGAACCCAATAGCACATGGTCGAAGTAAGCACATCGAAATGAGGTTCCATTATCTTCGAGAGCAGGTAGCAAATGGGAAGATGAATTTGGAACACTGCAGAACTGAGAATCAGATTGCAGACATCATGACGAAGGGAGTGCAGGTCGAAGTATTCAGAAAGCTAAGGGCCATGATGAATATAGACAGTTTAGACACAATGAATTAGGTGGTGTGTTAAATTGTAATTCATAGGTGTCAAAAGAAGATTTGATTTGTTTAGATTTAAATAGATTTGAATTTAAATCTAGATTGTTAAATTGTAATTCATAGGTGTTAAAAGAAGATTTGATTTGTTTAGATTTAAATAGATTTGAATTTAAATCTAGATTAGATTTGATTTAGTAAAGAGATATTTTGGGCTTGGGTTTAGCTTAGGGAGCAAGCTAACCTAAATCTATAAATAAGAGGGAGTAACCCTTATTTTTGTATTCAAGTCATTGAAGTCATTCACAGTATTTTGCAGTTGCAAAGTGAATTAATAAAGATTCCACAGTTTGTGGGCAGAATAGAAATTCTGCAGAAATATCTCCATTATTCTTTTATTTGTTTGTCATAACTAATCATCAGTGGTGGTCGAAATTCATCATAGAGTATTGGTGGATTTCCAACAGTTGGTGTTGATGTGCCTTCAAAATTCTAATTTATTTTGAATCGAAATTATAATTCTCATTTGTCGTGAAATTTGAATAACAATTTTATTTTGTATTGATATTTTTTTTATTTTTAATTGCTATAATTTTAGAAACAAATATTACAATTTTTAATAAAATATTTACGATTTATTTTTTTAAAGTACGACTAATTAATATATTTTTATACAATATTAAAAACAAATATTACAATTTTTTAATCAAATATTGGAGTACCATTTAATTCGATACTTTACCAATATATCTTTTGAATGGAGACATTATTATCATTTATTTTTATTATACTTATATGGAAATTATTTTGAATGGTGACATAAATATATTTAATTTTTATATATGATTTGATTCCATAAAATATTATGATCAATAAAATTTGAATTCTCTTTTAATATTATAGGTTTGATGATACTGTTTCATATTGTAGGAATATTATATACTTAATTTTTATATATGATTTGATTCCATAAAATATTATGATCAATAAAATTTGAATTCTCTTTTAATATTATAGGTTTGATACTGTTTGTAGGAATATTATATACATTAGAATATATAAAGATATGAAAAAAATTAAATCAAAACTTTACAAATATATCTTTTGAATGGAGGTATTAATATTATTTATTTTTATTATATATAGAAAATATTTTGAATGGTCACATTAATACATTTTATTTTTATGCATGATTTGATTTCAAAAATTTATAATCAATAAATTTTGAATGGAATTATAATTTAACCAATAAAATTTTCTACCGACTTCTAAATATATTTGTGTATATTTTTTGAAAGGTTACATTTATATTCTTGAAAAAAATAACGTAGTTTAAAGGATGTATTGTTAACTATAAATATATTGTTAATAAAATTAACAAAAAAGTATATTATAAATATATAAAAGATAAAGTAAATAAGAACTCTAATGTTTATCTTAAATATTTAATTTATCATTCTATAAATGTAAGAATAAATATTATTTTGTAATTATTTAGATCCTTATTTGACCTAAAATAAATTATTTCAATTTCTATAAAAAAGGTTAATAAAACAAAATAAAATCAATTGAGATTTGATAATTTTTTTAAGTTTATGAAATAACTAAAATATATCATAATCTTTTCAAATTAACTTTATAATTGTAATCATGATAAAAAAATATTAAATGGTAATCATGAAAATTTAATGATAAATGATAATCATAAAAATTTATGATAAAATAAAAAATTATTGATACAATCATTTTAATAAATTAAATAATTTATAATTAATTTTATAAAGGTGAATAAATTACAAATAATTTTATAAATGTAATAAATTAAACTATTTATAAAATTATTTATATCAATAATAGTAAATTACATATATTTTAATAATGGACACACGAATTCAACATGCTTATAAATCGGAAAAAAGTTACAATAATTTTATAAACAGGAATAAGTTAATATCATTTTATATAAATTAATGGTATAATATAATGTATTAAATATTTATATAACACTTTATTAAATAAATTTATTTCATGAAATTAATTATATATAATATCATTAATATTTAATTATTGAAAATTCTCAATAAACTGAAAAATATTTATTACAAATCGAATATAATAAAACATAAGAAATAAATACATAATTTTGAAATGTTATATATGATTCATTGTAATAATAAATGTTAAATTATTATTTAATATTATAATAAATTTTCCGATATACTTAGATTTAATTTATTTTTTTTCCCTGTATATAATAATAATATTATATTATTATTTAATATTATAATTTTTGATTGACAATAATAAATTCATTTTAATTAGTTAGACATTAAGATAATAAATTTAATATATATCACTAATACACGATATTTATTTATAAATGTAATTAACTAAGAGACACATATTTATCACTGTTGAATAAATAAATTTAAGATGATATGATAAATATTTATTTTTACAATTATTTTTATAAACTTAAATAACTTACAAATATTTTTATAAACGAACAAAATTCAAATATTGATGTAATTGTTTTTAACATGAATAAGTTAAAATGTTTTTATAAATTGTCACACGGGTTAAAGACACTTATAAAGGAGAAAAAGTCTACATATTAATATAATTAATTTTACAAACTAAAAATAAATTATAATAATTTTTATAAATATGCATAAATTATAAATATTTTTATAAACCGGAAAAATTCAAGTATTAATACAATTATATTTATAGAAGAGTATAAGTTTCATATATTTTTATAAATAAACACACGCGTTCATTTTTATAAACGAGAATAATTTAAAATTATTTTTATAAATGAGAAATTCAAATTTGATAAATGATTATAAATTGTAATTATATTAATATTAACCAACTGAGTACATGAAATAAATTCACGGGTAGAATAAATGTATCTATGACATACCAGATAATTGAAGTTAATGTTTTAAATGACAATTAAGTTATATTTTTAAATACAAATTAGAAAATAAATTCATCTAAAATAAATTTCATTCATTAAATAAATATAGAAAATAATATACAATAGTTTTATCTATAAATTTTATTTATTTTTTATGTTCTTTTTAAAAATAATTGTAATTTAACGGGAAACTGTTATACATTATAGGTTGTAAAAAATATGTAAATATGATATAATATAAAAGTTTTAAAACTGAAATTTGACGGGAGATGTCATGCATTTTTAATTTGAAAAAATGGATTAATATATAAAATATGTTTAATAAATTTTTAAAATTAATTCATTTGAATTCAACTGAAGTTCGTTAACTCACGTAGATGTGAGCACATATAATATAAAAGTATAAATTTGACGGGAGTTGTCATATATTTTAGGTTTGAAAAAATGGGTTGATATCTAAAATAGATTTAATAAATTTTTAGAACTAATTCATTTGGATTCAACTGAGTTTGTTAAATCATCTTAATTCACAGATGAGAACGCATCTATGAGATACTGGCTATAGATTGTTAATTTTAATATTCATCTTTTAAATCTTATATAATTGAAGTTAGTGAATAGTCTGTATGATTTATTATAAATACATATTAATGCTTAAAAAACAAGTGCATATTATTAGTCTATATTTATTAGTCATGCCTGTAAAGAACATAGATAACATCTTTTACATCCCTCGAATGTCTATGTCACATTTTGAGTCACCGTGACCATTTAAGTTGATTAGGAGAAAATTCCCAATTATTGTCTCTAACGCAATGACAATTAATAAATCCGAAGGCCAATCACTTGATACCGTTGGGTTGTATTTGCCTACTCCTGTTTTTAGTAATGGACAATTGTGTGTAGTCATTTCAAGAGTTACAAGCAAAAATTGTCTTAAAATCTTAATACATGATAATGAGAATGTATCATCTTCTATCACTACAAATGTTGTATACAATGAAGTTTTTCAATTGCTTTGTTAATGGATAAGTACACGACAACACAAATGTTTTTGTTTATAAATTATTTACATATTTGGTGTCTGATTTTTGCACAAATTATCATGCAGACTAATGAGTTGAAAACATCAATGGAAAGCAGGTTGCTTCATACTAAAGTTCAAATACGATATTGTTATCATTAATGTTATCGATGGAAAGCAAATTAATTTGATACACTAATTTTTTTTCTAATTGATTGAACTTTGGTTAAATCATTTTAATATTTTAAATTTGAATAATATATACGAATGATCTATTACAATTCAAAGTTAGTTCTATATTATATGAAATTCGGACAGGACCGATATGATACCATGGATTTTCTTAATAGTTGTATATCTAAAATCAAAACCATTGAACGAGCCCGCTCTCCTTAAAACAAAATTACAAAAACGCCTAAGGACATATGAAAACAAAACCACTTCTCTTATTCCATCTGAGTTGTGCACAGACCCGCCGCCATCTTACACGTACTCCAATCCTCCGCTTTGCATGCAGATCCGCGGCGACGCCGCCACGCTCATTGCAATTGTTTGAGTTAAGAAGGTATTCGCAATGTATATCGTAGGTTTTCGATGGTACTGTACTAATTCCTTCTGCTTTACACACAGATCCGCAGCCACCTTGTATGGACTCCAACCCTTCCGCTTTGCCTGCAGATCCGCGGCGACGCCGCCATGCTCACCGCATTTGTTTGAGTTAAGAAGGTATTCACAATGTATATCGTAAGTTCTCGATGGTACTGTACTAATTCATTCTGCTTTACGCACAGATCTGCAACCATTTTACACGAACTCCAATCCTTGCGCTTTGCGTGCAGATCCGCGGCGACGCCGCCAGGCTCACCGCATTTGTTTGAGTTAAGAAGGTATTCACAATGTATATTGTAAGTTCTCGATGGTACTGTACTAATTCCTTCTGCTTTACGCACAGATCCGCAGCCATCTTACACGAACTCCAATCCTTGCGCTTTGCATGCAGATCCGCGGCGATGCCGCTAGGCTCACCGCATTGTTTGAGTTAAGAAGGTATTCACAATGTATATTGTAAGTTCTCGATGGTACTGTACTAATTCCTTCTGCTTTACGCACAGATCCGCAACCACCTTATATGGACTCCAATCCTTCCGCTTTGTGTGCAGATCCGCCATGACGCCCCTAAAAAATATCCGCCATGAGATTATTGCCAGGTTTTAACACTATCAAAAAATATGAGACTTCAAGAGGGAAGAGACAACACAAGTTCTAATGAACTAGCGGAATTTTCAAAATGGATTTTAAATGTGGGTGATGGTAAGATTTGTGAACCCAATGATGGTTTGGTTGATATTGAAATTCCTCAAGAGCTATTAATATCAAATTTTGATGATCCTATAAGAGCAATTGTTGAAAACACATATCCCAATTTGTTGGAAAAATATCAAGATGTTGAATTCTTACAAGGAAAGGCTATTCTTGCTTCAACCATTGAAGTTGTGGACAAAATCAATCATTATGTATTAGACTTGATACCAGGTACA
This sequence comes from Vicia faba, assembly GCA_948472305.1. Taxonomy (NCBI): domain Eukaryota; kingdom Viridiplantae; phylum Streptophyta; class Magnoliopsida; order Fabales; family Fabaceae; genus Vicia; species Vicia faba. The sequence continues at coordinate 2,458,336 of OX451740.1, forward strand.
TGTGTTTTATATTTACTGTATTATTACATTCATAATATATATATATATATATATATATATATATATATATATATATATATATATATATATATATATATATATATATATATATATATATATATATATATATATATATATATATATATATATTTAAGAACATAGTTTTACTAATTTATTTATGTTTTGCTTTTAAACTTTTTTTTAGGAGAAGAGAAAGAGTATTTGAGTTTTGATTCCATTGATAGAACAAATTCAAGTTATACTGAAGCATATGAAGTTCTAACTCCTGAATTTCTCAGTAAATTAAGAACGTCAGGGCTTCCCAATCATAGGATCAAATTGAAGGTTGGTACACCTATTATGCTAATGAGAAATTTGGACCAAGCCGATGGGTTGTGCAACGGAACAAGATTAATTGTTACAAGATTTGCAAATCATGTCATTGAGGCAAAAATCATGTCTGGAAAGAACATAGGTAACATTTTTTACATTCCACGAATGTCTATGTCACCTTCTGATTCACCTTGGCCATTCAAGTTGATTAGGAGACAATTTCCGATTATTGTCTCCTATGCAATGACAATTAATAAGTCACAAGGTCAATCTCTTGATAGTGTTGGATTGTATTTGCCTACTCCTGTGTTTAGTCATGGTCAATTATATATTGCAATTTCAAGAGTTAAGAGCAAAAGTGGGCTAAAAATCCTAATTCATGACAAGGAGAATGTACCGTGTTCTACTACTACTAATGTTGTGTACAAGGAAGTCTTTCAAGCACTTTGATAGTTGGTAAACTTTATATCTTATACTTTACGATTCAAATTAAAAATCTATTTTGAATTAAAATATATAGTATGTACAATTTCCATGTATTTCAAGAAGTATATAATTTTTTTCTATTTGTTCATGCAGACGTGATTTGTTGATAGGACCGACGCTTGCTACAAATATGGAGTTAAATGCCAACATGGTTTACATGAGACATATACTCAACTGAAAATATGGTAACATACTTAATAATTTAATAATCTATAAATGTAATGTGAATCCAGACGAGACCCGTGCGATAGCACGGGTTTATTACTAGTTAATTTTTTAAAAGTTAACAGTTTCATTTATGATATATTGAATAAGCAGTTTTGTTAGCGCAGTTTTACCCTTTATATCAAAAGCGATTGAAATTCTTCGTGAGTGATGTAGTGTGTTGTGCGGACAATCATCTAATTAAATTGGATTGTGATTAATGTACTAAGGACGAAATCTTCTGCTTCTGGACTGAATGAATGTCTATCTGTTCCACACACATTTTCACTTGAAATTCGCTCTTGAACCTTTTGCCATGAGCCTTATAGACGGCCTAAAACAGTTTCTCCGCAAGCTCTCGTTCCTATTTGGTAGAATGAGAGGTTTCACGATGTACATCTTTAGGTCAATTGTTAGCAAAACTCAATAAAGAGTCTTGACGAGGCATCGTTAGCATTGAGAATAGATACAATAAATGTTCTTCTATTGATCAACAATATTTCTCAGAGAATTCTTAACGTGTGCCCCTATGTCGAAGATAATAATATCCTATTTGTCTAGGATATTCAGGTTGTTATTACATATGATTGACAAAATTTTATAGACAATATGTTAAACAAGATATTTTGATATTATTCAAAAAATTCTGTCTCAAAGTGTTTCATAGGGCATTTGTTGTAAGCAACATGTTATTTCCTCAGTTCTTTTTTAAATGTCACTTTAAAAAAAATAATGATTTTGTTAAATGCATCTCAAAGTTCAAAGTAGGATTTATTATAATTTTGTCAAAATTATGTAGTTATTTATTACGGAGAAGAAAAGTCAAATATATGAATAAAAAGTTAAAGGGTATTACTAAAAAAAGGATAACCGTTGTTTAAAAAGTATCAACATTTATTAGCAAAAAGATAATCATTATTTAACATATGTCACTTAAAAAGAAATACTAGTGAGTGCAAGTAACACATTCTAACATTCGAGAATTCATCTCTCAATTTGCTTCCTTGGAGTGCATGGGTTAATGAATTGAATCTCGTGCTTTCAGGATTTGTTTCCTTTTCTATTCAATCAAAGTTCTGATTTTAAAGCAGGCATCCATTTGGAAAGAATTTGTCATGAATCCGATTTTAGTAAGGTTGGAATTTCTTATTCAAATCAGATTTAGATTTATTTAGCTTTGTTTTAATCAAAATTTGATAACTATGAGTAACAATCTAAGAAATTTGCTAAATTTTTCTTGCTTTTATCAAAATTTCTTCACATACTGTTTCATTTTTAGAGCTGAAAACATAGATTTGTATGAATAAAGTGTGATCAATAATCTTGTTGAAGAATAAAGTTGTATCAACCTTTCTCTTTTTGAAACCACTTTCACATTGAAAGTTGATTAATCTATCATATCAAACTTCAGTGCTTTCTTTAATTTGTACACATGAGAGGAGTTCTTGTCCGGAGAATGATTGACATAAAATTCTTCATGAATGTACTATTTAAGAATGCGCTTTTGATATTCATTAGATATAACTACAAATTAAAAGAACATGCATACGCAAGAATTAATCTAATAGTCTCTGATCTTGCAACAGAAACAAATGTCTCATCAAAATCAATATATTCTTCTTGGTTATAGCCTTGGGCTACACAGGTTAATAATCTCTTTAATCTTTTTCTTCAATTCTTCAATTTAAATTCATTTTTAATTCTAACGATCTGCCTGAACTAACTATGATTCTACTTTGTAGGTAAGTTGACGGCGGAAATTCTGCTACACGGAACTCTCCATGCAACAATCTATGAAATCGATAAAATCGAGAACAGTGGTGGTGGTAACATTTTCGGCAAGGTGAGGATTTGAAACGTGATTATATGTATGAGACACTAACACGTCTTTGTTCAGAAGTATATGTGTTATACAGAGTTTCTATATTGGGAAGCTTAATTGATGTTGTTCTGCTTGATGGTTGATTTCATTCACTTATTACTTTGTAGTTTAAACGAAAAGCCGAGAAGACGGTCGGATTTGGAAAAGGAGATCTGAAACTTTATGCAACCATTGATTTGGAGAAAGCACGCGTGGGAAGGACTAGAATATTGGGAAAGGAGTATGCTATCCCTAAATGGTATGAGTCTTTTCATATTTACTGTGCTCATTTGGTAACAAATATCATATTCACTGTGAAAGATGACAATCCTATTGGAGCATCCTTAATTGGAAGAGCATATGTGCCTGTTGAGGAAGTGTTGAGTGGAAAGGAAATAGATAAATGGGTTGAAATATTGGATGAGCATAAAAAGCCAATTCATGGAAATTCAAAGATCCATGTGAAGTTGCAGTTTATTGATGTTTCAAAAGACCTAAACTGGGCTCTAGGTGTAAGTCCTAAGTTTGCTGGAATTCCTTTTACTTTCTTTACTCAAAGAGAAGGATGTAAGGTTTCACTATATCAGGATTCTCATGTCCTGGACAATTTTGTCCCGAATATACAACTTGCTGGAGGCAAGACTTACAAGCCTCAGAGATGTTGGGAGGATATTTTTGATGCTATCACAAAAGCGAGACACTTAATATACATTACAGGCTGGTCTGTTTATACTGAGTTTTCCTTGGTAAGGGATTCAAGAAGGCAAAGGCCGGGAGGTGACATAACACTTGGTGAGCTTCTTAAGAAAAAAGCACAAGAAGGTGTTAGGGTGTGTATGCTTATTTGGGATGATAGAACATCGGTTAAGTTTCTAAAGAGAGATGGTTTGATGGCTACTCATGATCAAGATACTGCGAAATACTTCCAAGGCTCTGCAGTGCAGTGTGTTTTATGCCCTCGGAATCCTGATGATGGTGGAAGCATTGTCCAAGATATATCAATTGCTAGCATGTTTACTCATCATCAGAAAATTGTGGTGGTGGACAGTGAGTTGCCAGGTCAAGATAAGCGCACAATTGTGAGTTTTGTTGGAGGCATTGATCTCTGTGATGGAAGATATGATACTCAGTTTCATTCACTTTTCAGAACCTTGGATACAGTACATCGTAATGATTTTCATCAGCCTAACTTTCCTGGTGCTACAATACAAAAAGGTGGTCCTAGGGAACCTTGGCATGATATCCACTCAAGGCTTGAAGGTCCCATTGCTTGGGATGTTAAGTTTAACTTTGAGCAAAGATGGAGGAAGCAAGGTGGAAAGGCCATGCTTGTTCCTCTGAGAGAGCTTCAACGCGTCCTTATTGACCAATCCCAGGTAACTTTCCCTGATGATCAAGAGACATGGAATGTTCAGTTATTTAGATCTATTGATGGTGGAGCAGCTTTCGGGTTCCCAGTAACTCCTGAAGATGCTGCTAAAGCCGGGCTTATTAGTGGGAAGGATAACATAATAGATCGCAGTATTCAAGATGCTTATATCAATGCTATTCGACGTGCCAAAAATTTCATCTACATTGAAAATCAATATTTCATTGGAAGCTGTTATGGGTGGAGTCCTGATGGGATTAAGCCTGAAGACATTGGTGCTTTGCATCTGATTCCAAAAGAGCTTTCACTTAAGATTGTTAGCAAGATTAAAGCTGGGGAAAAGTTCACTGTGTATATTGTGATTCCCATGTGGCCTGAAGGTATCCCAGAAAGTGCATCAGTTCAGGCAATATTAGACTGGCAGAGGAGAACACTGGATATGATGTACAGAGATATTATTCAAGCACTCAATGCCAAGGGAATTAAAGATGATCCTCGGAACTATTTGACATTCTTATGTCTTGGAAATCGGGAGGTGAAAAAACAAGGAGAGTATGAGCCTACTGAAAGACCAGAACCTGATACGGATTATATCCGAGCCCAAGAGGCCAGGCGTTTCATGATTTATGTTCATTCCAAGATGATGATAGGTAAGTAAAATCACCAAGTTTCCTCCTTTTGTATAACATTCTTTCAAACACTTCCTTTCCAATACTCTTTTTACGATTTGGTAAAATTCACATCATTCTGAATTTTACCAAACCATAAAAAGAGTATTTAGCACGTCTCATTTTCAGAATGATGGAGACCCGCATGAATATTACCCAAACCTCACTTGCTCATACTATTCTTTTTTTGCAGTTGATGATGAATACATAATCATTGGATCTGCTAACATCAACCAAAGGTCAATGGATGGAGCTAGGGACTCTGAAATAGCAATGGGAGGTTATCAGCCCTATCAATTAGCTAATAGGCAGCCTGCAAGGGGTGAGATTCATGGTTTCCGCATGTCGTTGTGGTACGAGCACCTTGGCATGCTTGAAGAATTATTCCTTCACCCAGAAAGTAAAGAATGCATTAGTAAGATAAACCAGATGGCGGACAAGAATTGGGATATCTATTCTAGCAACTCCCTACAGCAAGACCTCCCGGGACACCTTCTCCGCTATCCCATTGGGATTTCAAACGAAGGAAAGGTGACAGAGCTGCCAGGATTTGAATTCTTCCCCGACACCAAGGCTCGTGTTCTTGGCAGAAAGGTTGACTACCTGCCACCTATACTTACTACTTAGTTTCATTGTATGTTTTGTTCACTAAATAAAGTATTTGTTGTGTTAGTGTGAGCAATGACTGTAATAGTACAGTAGTCCTGCGAATAAGCTTTGAGATGATTAAGGACTATGTTGTTGATTTGTAATGCTCTAACTTTGATAAATTCTAGCTATGAGGCCTTGACATGTATCCTACTATATTTGTTTTGAAGTTTTTTCATTTTTTATCGGCCTACTCGCTGCTTAAATTTTCAGTAACTTGCAACTCTGTTGTAATAATACTTCACAATCATACCACTACAATGTGTTTCGTTCAATTATCACCTAACGCGTTAAAAATGTCTCAAATGAGATAGATGAATAATTGACTGAAACAAAAGCCTCATCATGATGCTTGTGACCCATTATTATTGGTTTGATAGAAATGGATATTCTCTAATGTTAGTAACAACTAACAAGTATTGTAAGGATATATTTTACTAAGATTTTTAATGAAATAAATTATTTTTTAAAGTTAATAAACATTTATTAACCTCTCCCTAATAAGGTAGTCGATGATTTTAGATATGTTTATATTATTTTGTTGAAAAAGAGTGGTTTAATCTTTTATTTTAGAACTCAATTAATTGGAGACTTGAGTATTTTTCTATTGTTCGGAAATCAGAAATGAATGTAATTGAGGAATTGATAATCTTGAAATGGAGGTGTTGATCTCTGTCACGACGGTGCAGAGTAAATTTGTGTGGTTAATACTCAAACACTCAAGTCAGTTTATGGACGACCTCCAGGATGTTGCTTGATGAAAGTTGAAATTGAAATGTTTGGAGTCAGTTAAAAAAGTTGTGGGAACAAGAGCATGAAATGCATTTCTGTCATGGAAATGTTTCACCGTCTTCTCTTGACGCATGGGCTGACGTGACAAGCTAGAGCATGACGTAACTTACAGTGCACTCAAGTTTGCGTGTATCCTTAAGTGGAAATTTAACAGTTGATTTCGCAACAACATTCTATTTGACTAGCCCAAGCGATAAGGAAAAGATGTGGCAGAGTCGGTGTGTTCAACCACTGTCAAATTTGGTGCTGGAAGAAAGGTCAAGAGATTGAGAACCGACAATGACCTTAAATTTTACAATGAGGCTTTCGACAATTTTTGTGCTACTTCTGGTATTGCAATGCACATAACTACTGCAGGTACTCCACAACAAAATGGTTTGACTGAAAGGTTTAATCGAACTATTTTGGAGAGAGTTAGATGCATGTTGACTAGTGCTGGGTTAAAGAAGGTGTTTTGAGCTGAGGCTGTTTCGACAACAACATATCTGATAAACAAATGTCCTTCGACTGCGTTAGATATGAAGACATCTGAAGAAGTTTGGTCGGGACATCCACCAGATCTCGACAAACTGAGAGTATTTAGCTGCGTAGCCTATGCTTACATTAGCCAAGACAAGGTCGAACCTAGAGCTCTGAAATGCATGTTCATGGGATATCCTGAAGGAGTCAAAGCTTATAGGCTATGGTGCCTAGAGCCAGGTCACATGAGGATTATCACCAGTCGAGATATAGTTTTCAATGAAGCTGAAATGACTTTAAATAAAACTGATGATATTGATCGAAGTGCAGAAATATCAAACGAAGAGCTAGAACAGAGAGAGATTCTTGTTGATGTGAAGCATGTTGATGCTGAATTGCTTATCCCAGATAATATACTAGTCCATTAGTTTGTAATGAGTATTTGTGAAAAGCCCATTAGTTTAGTATGTTAGGTTCATTATAAATAATATACTAGTCTCTCATCATTGCATACTGCAAATCCTAATTTAGGGTGAGAGAATTATTTGTTATTCTTGTGTACTTATAATCTTATTTGAAGAGAAAGTAAAAAATAGCAGTTAATAATTAATTTTTGTTGTTCTTCGTATTTTTCCATCTTATCTATCCTCGTTGATTTCTTGCCTTGAAAAATTCTAATATATTTTATTTCAAAGGTATCGTGTTTGAAAACAAAACTTATAAATACGGTTTTATAAAACAACTGTAATTGTAAAACTCTCAATTTTTTTTGAGAATTACTTTTTCACCCAAAATGACATATATATGTAATCCTACGAAAAAGAACTTTTAAAAATTAGAGTAGACATTAAAAAACATGTTTGTTGACAAAAACTTACAAATCTGTATTTTATGTTAGAATTATTCTATAAAAACAAAATTGTTTCTATTAAAGAAATTCACAAAAGATAGCCCTACTATATATGTTAAAGCCATATTTCATTGCAATGTCAACATCTAAAGTACAAAGAAGGTAATGTATAATTTGATTGATCGATTTGGCTTTGTATTTACTATGTGGCCAGTGGTCACACTACTATGGTATCACAATAAGTTCACAAAAGATCCTTAAATTGTTCTATCATTTCCACATTTCAACTCACACATTTATCACATCTCTCTTTCTATCTCTCTCCCTCATACACCTAGCTAGAGAGGGAAGATAATTCTAACCAACATGGTACAATCAAAGAAGTTCAGAGGTGTCAGGCAACGCCATTGGGGCTCTTGGGTCTCTGAGATTCGCCATCCATTATTGTATTAACCTCACTCTCTTTTTTTTAAGTTCTTTATAAACTTTTTATAAAAAATTTATTAATGCATGTTTGTATTTTATATGGTGGTGTGAATAGGAAAAGGAGGGTGTGGTTAGGAACATTTGAAACAGCTGAAGAAGCAGCTAAAGCATATGATGAAGCAGCAGTTTTGATGAGTGGAAGAACTGCAAAAACCAACTTTCCAATTAATATGGAAAATAAAATTTCATCTTCAAGTTCAAGTTCAAGTTCTCCAAAAGCATTTTCTGCAGTTCTGAGTGCAAAGCTAAGGAAGTGTTGCAAGTTTCCTTCACCTTCACTCACATGCTTGAGACTTGATGCAGAGAATTCGAACTTCGGTGTGTGGCAGAAAGGTGCAGGTCCTCGTTCTGAATCAAATTGGATTATGATGGTTGAATTAGAAAGGAAAAAAAGTGATTCTGTGGGAGAGAAAGTAAAGCCAGAAGAGGTGTTAAGTAATAATGGTTTGGATGATGAACAGAAAGTTGCTTTGCAGATGATAGAAGAACTTCTCAATAGAAACTAAATCAATGCTTTCACTTTCATGTGTGGGACTCATTGGAAGGAGAGTTAATTTGAAGTTCCATGAAGTTTGTACTTGTCTTGTCTTTGTTTGTTTGTCCTATGTAGGAGTGTGTTTTATGATGATTCATGTGCTGTGTTTTACTGTTTACTACATGTGTAACTGCCTATATCCTAAAGTTGAAATTTTATGTTCCTCTATTAAAAAAAAAACTATATACCTAGTTAACTAATTTGGAGATATTCTATGGTTTCATTCCATGCATAATTTCTACTATGATCTTAATGATAATTTTAATGAAGAGAACAGATTGTCTTCTATCGTCTCTCTTACTCTCAGTCCTTCATTTTCATTTGGTCCTGATTTCAATCATTCGTCCACCAATCAATATTGTTGATGGTATGAGACTCAGATGGGTGGTTGAGATTTTGATTCTCAAAAAATGTTATAAATAATGGTTTTGATTTTCTAAGTCTATTTTTAATGTTTAATATTAGTTAGGTTGTTGTTAAGATTAACGATTAACAATGTATGCAAGAAAATGGGCTCTAAATTTCCAATAGAAATAAACAAAACCTATTTAATAGAAAATGAAGTCTAGAGTCATATGTTGTGAAAACACGGATAATAATAGTGAATTTGTTGATTGGCTAAAACACATCAAGTTCCCGTGGACCCCCGATGCCACCGTGCACCATTGTCGATTTTGGTTGCTGGCCTGCGGCTATGTCATCCCTCATCGACCTTCCTGTTTCTTTTCATCTTTCTACAACTTTGATTTTTGAAAGTTTTGAAATACGATTTTATTCTTTCCGATACTTTAGATTTTAAGACATATTTCTATAATTCTTCATTGTGATTTTAAATTTATCCATCAACCACTTTATTACTCTCTAACATGTCGAAATCATTATTTAATAATTTTAATCAAGCTCAAACCATATTTTTCCGCTTTAGTAGCCTATAACAAGATCACAAATATGATTTTTCAACCATCTTTGACTCTCTTTGCTTTCGAATGTCTCTCTGAAAGTCTTTGTTTTCGAGGTATGTAACTCTTTAGTCACATTCAAAGAGTAATTGTAACTTTGAAATGATACAACTCCATCCTTACCTTGTCACAAATCAAATGATAATTAGAGACTTTTGTAATCCTTCCCTGACTAGTACTAGTATCCATAACATAACCTCCACCTCAAACTGAGTCTTTGATGCCATAGTTTCTAAAATCTTCATCTACATATCTTTACTCCTCATGTTCTTTCAAGACTAATTGAAAGTAATACATCTAAGATTGGTAAAATTTGATTCTACGTACTCCACTACCCACGACTTATAACTCTTATCATCTCTTGGATAGTTATTGAAGACATAATCACAATCTTACCATCAAGTTGAATTAGCATGATTTGATCAATAAGTAAAGTTTTAATTACCTTCAAAATATAGAAGTCTACAAATTTTCTACTTCAAACCTCCACAAGTGTCTAAAAGTTTATTCAAGTGTACGAACATCTGTTGAATAGGTAAGCTACTTTGGCATCAACTTTACCCCAAAAACTCAATAAAAACTCAGAGGTCAAATGTATTTTTATCATATGTCTCTTGTAAAACTCATTAAAGTGCTCTAAAATCACCTACAAACATCAAACGTGCCTTAACCTCAAATCACATAACTTGTTCTTATCATAAATGTCTTCATTAGCTGATGATGGAATGAACAACAACATTGAAACCTTCTAAATTATATAACCCATACATTTTAGACCATTTAATCATGAACACGTCATCATGCAAAATCTTCAACCATATACGTTAAACTCTAATGGAATAGCTTGTATCATCAAACATGATTATGGATATCAAATTTCAAATGAGCTCTAGAACACACCTCATATTGTATAGATAAAACTCACAATCATTAAACATTTTAATACAAATCGTATCAATATCATAAACCTTGTCAACCTTATTGTCACCAAGGCGGACTAATCCATATTTCTCGGGGTTCAAAATATCAAAGTATTTTTTTCTTGGACACGCGTGATAAAAGAAACCTTAATCTATGACCCAAATCTCTTCAACCTAAAAACTCGATACCAACAGTGCACTAACACTATCATAACTATCCTTATCTGAGGCAATAATAATATGAATAGAATCTTCATTATCCTCACGATTGGAACAATCCTTCATGAAGTGGTCAGATTTTTGACAAATAAATCATTTTAACTTTGAATTTCCAAACTTCTTAGATTTGGACATTCTTCTATAATCACTTCATCTTCTTGAGACACTCAAGCATTCACCAATATCATCAATTTTTAAATCTTTTACCTTTAAAAATCCTTGTATATATGAACTTCATCCAAAGTAATAGTACCTTACTTATCATAAGGAAGTGCATCCTTGAAGTGCTCAAAGGATCTGGATAATGAGCTTAACAAAAGTAAAACTTTCTATTCATCATCAATCTTCACCTCAATATTCTCCAGATCATTAATGATATTGTGAAATAATACCAACTTCTCCAGTATAGTTTTATTCTCTACCATTCTGAATAAATGAAGTTGTTATTTCAAACACAAACTGAGAGCTAAAGACTTGGTCATATACAAAGATTCAAACATTTCCCACATTAAAGTCAGAGTCTTCTCCTTGGTGACTTCCCTTATAACTTTATCCCAGAGACACAAGATAATGATATTCACGACCTTATCCACCATCTCGGTCTTATCATCTTATTTTATGCATACATGCATTGATGTATCACTCTTTAATGCTCCAATGCACTTTTATTTTTTACTTTCACTTATATATTCACTTTCCACAATGCAAAGTATTTGTTTGTAGAAAACTTCTCGATACTCTTTTATCATCCACGGTGCTCACTTGTTATGGGTGCCACTGGTTATGATAACTCTAATAATAATAGTGACTTCTTAGATAGGTTCAACGACATCAAGCTCTCATGGAATTTAAATCCATTACTAATTTTTTCAAGAGTAAATGTGTGTGGGACAAGAAACAATAGTAACTAAAATAAGTGGTCTCAAGCAATAAAAATAACCTATACATAATGTAAGCAAAACCAGAATTTTTTTTATTAATAACCATGTATTAAAAAAATATTTCGTAAATAACCGGGTTTCGGAAAAAATTACGCAAATAACCATGTTTGAGATGGCTCCACAAAGGAGGAGCCATCTCAATTGGCGCATGCACCTCCTTTTTTAAGGGAGGCGCCATCTCAATTGGCGCCTAAGTGCTTAGGGCATGCCCTAAGCCAAGTGAGATGGCGCCTATGTACAAATTTAGGGCAAAAAATTTTTTTTTTTATTTTCTTTCCTGTGCGTTGCCTATTAGACAGAGATCAACAAAATGGATTTTTTATTTAAAAAAAAATTACATTCAACTGTTTTACATTAAAAGAACAGTAAAAAAAATGGATACAAAAAATACTGGGAAAAAAAAAGATACATCAGTGATCCCCCGAAACCCGGTAATGACCCCCGGTTCCGCATCCCCGTCCTCGCCTTTCTCTTGCTGGGTGACGTCGCGTTTCCTGCTGCGGCAAGGTCGATGGCCCAGCGAAGTCAATGCGATCCGAATTCATAAAATCAGTAAGATCTCCATATCTCGAAGGTCCTCTCTGGTACAGTCGGTTACCCATACCCTCAAAGTTTGGTCGTGTTGGCGGTGGGTGGGGTTCCATGGTTGGTCGGTAGCATTGGTCGTCTGAGTATGGGGGGTAGAAAGGAAATGGATCTTGGGGTGTTTGGTATTGTGGATGTTGGGTTGTTTGGTGATATGGTGGTTGATGGTAGGTTTGGTCGACTTGGTCATAATCTTCTGACATTCCCATATCAGGGCTAAGGCTGGATGTTGAGGGCGCCATATTGGGATATGTGGAAGACTGAAATTGTGTCTGGGGTATGTGGGTGTGCTGGTATTGGGGTTGGTATTGTGGTTGGGTTTGAGGCATATCCGGGTATTGGTAGTTTGGTGGTGATTGTGGTTGGTAGTACGGCATTTGATTGTAGTTGTGTTGTGGTGGGGAATGTGGTTGTGTGTTTGTTGGTCTGTTTCTTCTTGGGGAGGCGCCATCTCACTTGGCGAAAGAGTACAAAAATGAATGGTGTCGCCACCCTATTTGGCGAATAAGAGGTGTCATTTGTTACAGCATAGGCTCAGGCTACGTGACAGCCTTTGGGATTCCTTTCTTTGTTGCATGCAAGGCCATTGGAGTTGATGGGTGGAGTCTTACACAAAACATTTATGTGTGCAGAATAGGGCCAGGATAGGTGGCAGGCTATGGGGTTTCATAAGCCCATGCATGTATCACGATTGGACAGTAAGGGAGGCGCCATCTCACTTGGCGAAAGAGTACAAAAATGAATGGTGTCGCCACCCCATTTGGCGAATAAGAGGTGTCACTTCTTACAGCATAGGCTCAGGCTACGTGACAGCCTTTGGGATTCCTTTCTTTGTTGCATGCAAGGCCATTGGAGTTGATGGGTGGAGTCTTACACAAAACATTTATGTGTGCAGAATAGGGCCAGGATAGGTGGCAGGCTATGGGGTTTCATAAGCCCATGCATGTATCACGATTGGACAGTAAGGGAGGCGCCATCTCACTTGGCGAAAGAGTACAAAAATGAATGGTGTCGCCACCCCATTTGGCGAATAAGAGGTGTCACTTCTTACAGCATAGGCTCAGGCTACGTGACAGCCTTTGGGATTCCTTTCTTTGTTGCATGCAAGGCCATTGGAGTTGATGGGTGGAGTCTTACACAAAACATGTATGTGTGCAGAATAGGGCCAGGATAGGTGGCAGGCTATGGGGTTTCATTATTGCATGTAATATTATTGGCAGCCTTGGGGGGTTGCATCCCTTACTTAATTGAAATTTTTTGCCTTACGTTGAACATAACATTGATTCACATAATCTGTAAAATCTTCCAACCTTCGAATCAGTCATCAAACCTTCAAACATTCCAGCATTCATACCTTCATACAATCAATAAACCTCAAACATTCCAACCTTCAAACCTTAAAACAATTCTACACAATGGCCTCTTCACCACAATTTGTTGTCAAAGCACATTTCAACTGTGAGACATACATGTGTCCCACAATTGGGTTTTTGTTTAGAAACACCGACAACGTTCGATTTCTCTTAAACGGGAAAGCAAATTTCTCGTACTTCAAGAAAAGATTGGAGGCCAAACTTGAACGAGGCCCGGTATCCCAGATATTTTATCAGAGTCCAGTTTTTTTTGGAAACAACCAAGTAATTTTTTATAAGGTTGAAGTTCAAGATGACGAGGATCTCCAGAACATGATTTCCAGCCATGTCTATTCTGGAAATGACTCTATTGAGTTGTACGTTTTGCTTCAAGAGCCTCCGGTGACACAGGAGGTAGAGCCTCCGGTGACACAGGAGGTTGATCCTTTGGAGAATGAACAAGATGAGGTAGATGCAGTTGATGATGAAGAAGAAGATAACGAGTTAGAGTTTGATGAAATGGTGAACGACGATTCTGACGATGATGGCATCCCAAGTATTCCTACTGACAAAATCTACACACCACCTACGCACATGACAAACTTCAACATGGGCGGAGATGAACCTTCTACTGACTTGTTTTTCCAACCGTATATGCAGTCGGATGAAAATTTAAAAGAGAAGGACAAGTTTCGTAACAGAGAGGAATGCATCAGGGCCATCAAAAAATTTCACATGCTCAACTCGGTTGATTTTAAGGTGGATCGTGTCAACCCGGAAAGGTACAAGATCAAGTGTGTCCACCCTGACTGTATGTTCAAGCTGACCGCATCATACAGATTAAGGGGTGACTACTGGGTCATAGGTTCCATGACTACCCATACTTGTGTAAGTTCCACTCAATCACAAGACCACCGAAAACTCAACCATGATCTAATCTGTCAAGAAATCCTACCCCTGGTCAGCAACGACCCTTCTTTGAAGGTGAAAACAATCATCTCCCACATCACCACGGTTTTTAACTACACTCCGTCTTACCGTAAGGCGTGGTTAGCAAAGACTAAGGCGATTGAAAGGGTGTACGGAAACTGGGAGGAGTCATATCGAGAACTTCCCCGCTACCTAAATGCACTCAAGACATATTCTCCAGGTAGTGTTTATGTTCTGGAAACATTGCCAGCGTACGCCCAAGATGGTAGTCTATTGCATGGCAACGGAATATTCAGTCGCGTGTTTTGGGCATTTCAACCATGCATCACAGGGTTTGCATCATGCAAACCAATTCTACAAATTGACGGGACTTGGTTGTATGGGAAGTACAAAGGCACGCTATTGATGGCAGTTGCACAAGATGGCAACAATAACATTTTCCCCGTTGCGTTTGCCCTTGTCGAGGGGGAGACTGGTGGTGCTTGGAGCTTTTTCCTGAAAAATCTTCGTACACACGTGGCTCCTCAACCAGATCTCTGTTTGATCTCGGACAGACATGCCTCCATTGAAAGTGCCTATAATAATCCAGCAAATGGTTGGCATGACCCTCCTTCTACACATGTCTATTGCGTCAGGCATATCGTCCAGAATTTCTCGAGGGACGTCAAGGACAAAACATTGAGGAAAGCGGTGATGAATGCGGGATACGCATTGACACAACCCACATTCAAATATTACCGCAATGAGATCCGTTTGTCTAATCCAGAAGCCGATACGTGGATCGACAATATACCAGTCGAAAAGTGGACTAGGTCATACGACAATGGCCAAAGATGGGGGCATATGACAACAAATCTTATTGAATCAATGAATGGGGTATTCAAGGGCATACGAAACCTCTCAATCACTGCCTTGGTAAAATCCACGTATTTTAGGATGGCTGCGTTATTTGCCAAAAGAGGTGAAATGTGGTATGCGGTCTTGCAATTAGGACAACTATGGAGTGAAAGCTGTATGAAATACATTAAGGCTGAAAGTGATAAAGCCAACACTCACATGGTTACACGGTTTGACCGACACAGCCACAACTTCATTGTGAAAGAGACAATCGACCATAATGAAGGCCTGGCAAGACAAGAATACAGGGTTATTTTACCTTCTCAATGGTGCGATTGTGGCAGGTTTCAAGCATTTCGTATGCCTTGCTCTCATGTCATTGCCGCTTGTGCTCATACCCATCAAGACGCGCTTCAACTGCTCTCAAACGTTTATAAATCTGAAACATTGCTCACTGTTTACAACAACAACTTTCCTTTGGTGGCAAAACCGGACTATTGGCCTGAATACAACGGCGATATAGTTTGGCACAATGACCAAATGCGAAGGAACAAGAAGGGTCGTCCCAAAAGCAGGCGCATCACAACAGAAATGGACGATCTTGACAGGTTGGAAAGAAAGTGTGGTTTATGCCGTCAGGTCAGACACAATCGCAAAAACTGTCCGAATCGGGCGTCTGGCTCGACCACATAAATATTGTAATACAATAAATCTTTTCAATATTTGTGTTGTAAACATTAGGGTTTTCCGTTAATAAAACTGTTAACACAATTTAAGAAATTCAATATAGGAAATTACATTAGGGTTTTCGCGTACAACAATGATTAACGATATTCAATCTAGGAAATTACAACTGTTAACACAATTTCATCTGACCCATGCATCATCAGCATTACATCACTGTCTGTTTTGACTTCCTCCAACCACACATTAGGTCTTCCTGTCGCATGCGAGGTTGTTGTTCGTTTTCGCTGGATCCTTCGAATTTTTTCCCCCTCCGCGATGTCTCCATCTAGCCACCGCATCAACTCCCGCTTCAGACGCTCCATGGAGTGAATGTGCCAGAATTTCATTTTCATCGCAGGTTTCGTGGCGGAGAATATAACGTAACCATCTCTGCTAAAAATCATAGGCGACGTCATTACGCAAATAACGGAGTACAAAATAAAAATACAGTGCGAGAAAGTGTGAGAATTTCAAAGAAACGGACGAATTATTTATAAAACAACATTTTGCCCTAGTTTTGCCCTAGGCGCCAAGTGAGATGGTGCCTCCTCTCATTTTTAAGGAGCATGTGCCATCTCACTTGGCTAAAAGACAAGGGAGGCGCCAAGTGAGATGGCGCCTAGGGCAAAACCCTAGGTGCATGCGCCAATTGAGATGGCTCCTCCTTTGTGGAGCCATCTGAAACATGGTTATTTGCGTAATTTTTTCCGAAACCCGGTTATTTGCGAAATATTTTTTTAATACATGGTTATTAATAAAAAAAATTCGCAAAACCACGGTAGGAAAAAAGAGGATAAAATACATAGAACAAAAATAAATTTGGTTATCCAGTTTGATCAAACCTATCTACTCTAAGGGAGACAATATCTATTCGATTCACCATACTTCAAAGTATTGTTACAAGATATTACAAAAGATTTATAATAGAATAGTATCCCAAGTTTGAAAGAATAAAATTTATTTTCTACCTAAGTGTTTCTCAATCTCTTCATTTATCAATATATGAACCCCACAAGCCAAAGGTGTTTATAAGTTTTTCTCAATCCCTTTATATACCTGCAAAGGTTTTCTGAATTCTAAGTACACAATCATAAGAACTTATACCCTTACATATCTAAGTTTTCCTAAGGATTTCCATTTTCTGCCCCTGTCTTTCAAACTACATTCAGAAGGTTGTTTTAGAAATAATTATAGAGATACATGTTTATAACTATCGAAATCCAATAGCTCCAGAATGGATCAACAAATTGAAGTGACCAAGTCCAATACCCATGTACCAAACCGTACATGTTTCTAGAGGACCTCCCGCCGCCAAAACCTAATATTCCTGGCGCCACGCAACACAAATCATCGACTCGTCCACACACCATATATGAATTTTTCCTCCACTAGAGGTTGCCTTGCCGAACCCCCTTTGTGCGACTCAAACACCTTATGTCAACCTTTATGTTGTTTTTCTGTTTTCTACAACTTTACTTTCTAATTTCTAACAGTCTCAAAATACTATTTCTTTCTTTTCATAATTTAAATTTTTAAGTCATGCTTCTATGTCATATCTCACTTCACTTTAAACTAGAAAATAAATTTGGGACATTTTTTTGATAAAATTTAATTTACACTTTATATAGTATAAGAACTTATTATACTATAAGCACTTATATATATATATATATATATATATATATATATATATATATATATATATATATATATATATATATATATATATATATATATATATATATATATATATATATATATATATATATATATATATATATATATATATATATATATATATATATATATATATATATATATATATATATATATATATATATATATATATATATATATATATATATATATTATTCTGGACTGACCCAACAACTAGAATTGGCTTAATCCACTTTTGCATGAAGGACAACTCAATGACCTTGGCCCAATAAATCATGAAGGCTAAAGGATACTTCAGCCCTTCTGCTCGAACTACCGAGGAGTCATGTCCACCAGAGCCTCCACGATTGCTTATGCTTGCTCAAAAGGGCTACTCCCCGTCCTGCCTAGCCGCATGAGGATAGCCATCCAGGAATAACTAGAAATCACGCCTGCCCACTTCGGCATCTACATCCCTGTCTGCCCGACGTACGTAGAGAAGATAACCAGAAAAGCGCTCATAACGTGTATGCACGTATTATCTTCCTTTCCCGGAGCAATGACTAGTTACGAGCATGAATGCCCGTTTTGACCAAGTCCTGGCAGTTACCTTTTTTTTCGAAACCTAATATCTAGGTCCAAAAATAAGAACCAATGGCCAAGCGCTGGGGCATTATACAAACCCTCATACTTGTGAGGGCAGGTATCCAATATTCACTCTAAAAACCCTAATCTCTTTCTTGTGTCTCTTTTCACCCATTCTTACTTGATCGTCGGAGTTCCTTGCAGGTACACCCTTTTCTCTCCTCAAATTTCAAGCCTAGCATACGTCATCTTTTGGCCCATTTTCAGGTTCTGGTCATCCGGTAAGACCAATGATATCGTCTGTGGGAATCACGTCTTTCCCATCTTCTTTTACTCGAAACTGAAGATCAAAGTGACATTCAAAGACTCCTATCATGGTCGATAATGACGACAACCATTTTTCTGGAAAAACCATCATTTCCCCTGACCGTAAGACAGACAGAAATGAAGAGCCTCCTCACCTCGAGGATATCCCTGACACCAGAGACATTTGAACCGCATCCCCCGACTAGGTCGATGCAGAATCCGATGACATTATATTCTTGGAGAATTAGAATTCCAAGAAGTCCACTGAGGAGCCACGAGCGATCATTCAGGAACACTGACTCGGCCATGGCGGCTCTGCTCACAACTCTCAACCAAACCAATGTCCTAATCCTGAAACAGAGCAACAAGATTAGAGCTTGGGAGAAGAAGCGTCAGTCAAGATCTCTTCCTCGGAGATACCGGCGATATGAATCCCGCAGTACATCACCATCAAAGCGTGGCCGTCATCCCACACACTACAAACAAGAAATATCGTTCCTCAAGAAACAAGGTCGAACCCTTCCCTGTAAAGATTGACGCTCCCCGATCACTAAGAAGACGAAGGGTAATCTACGGCCAGATGACAACCGTTCACCATCACCCAAGCTGAAGCGCCACAAGAAGATTATCTCTCTCTATCGGGATGGCAGCCCCCGACAAGGGAGAAACAAATACTCTTCACCGGTATCTCCTGATCGTAGCGATGATGACGAGCCATGCGGCTTGTTATCCATGGAAATCTAGAAGACCCCTCTTCCTGTCAGCCTAGAGAAGCCCCCACACCTGGGGACATATGATGGGACAACAGATCTAGATGAGCACATCAAGAACATCAGTGCTTTTCTCGACTACAAAGGATACCAAGGAGCAATCAAATGCCGACTCTTCTCAATAATGCTCAGAAAGGGAGTCATGTTTTGGTACAATATTCTTATCAATGAGTCTATTACTTCTTGGAAGGGCTTGGGGAGATAATTCCCCATGCATTTTACAACATCTCTCTGACACCCCAAATTAGAAGTTGCGCTAGAGGCCATCATCCAGGGGAAGGATGAGTCCCTCTGAGCGTATATTGAAAGGTTCAACCAAGAAGTCGTTCAGGTTTCCACGCAGACGGGATGAAGAAATATCTCCTCGAGCGAGGCTTACGCCCTCGCAGTGACTTCGCCAAAGCAGTTGGCATAGAAATTTCTACAATGGTGGATTCCCTCCCGCTCAAAGCACATATGTATATCCAGTACGAAGAGAAAGAGGCTGCAAACAATGCGCGAGACTCGCGACATCGTGAGAATACAAAAGTTTCAAAGAATGATGAGCCCTCGACATCCCGTCAGGGAGCAGAGAAGAAAAGGGAGGATAAATCCCGTGATTCAAGAGGCTACAAGGGGCCCGCTGGTCGTTTCCAAGACTACACCCCCCCTTAATAATTCACACGAGCGTATTATGACAAAATGTGCCAACTCAGAGTTCCGACAAGTTGGGGTACGCTTTCCTTGTCAAACACCGACCAAGCCTGGGACGTACAAAAGCAAGTATTGTCGGTTTCATAAAAGTCATGGGCATAATACAGAAGACTTCATCCACCTAAAGGATGCCATCAAGATACTCATTTGAGATGGGCATCTCAAACAATATAAGAAGAAGGAAGGTATTTATGAGGACGCCCAAGAGTACAAGAAGGTTGAAGAGGAAATGCCCTCATCTGAGGAAAGCCTCATGCTCATTTCCCTGAGCATC
Source organism: Vicia faba (assembly GCA_948472305.1). NCBI lineage: Eukaryota > Viridiplantae > Streptophyta > Magnoliopsida > Fabales > Fabaceae > Vicia > Vicia faba. The sequence goes on from OX451740.1 coordinate 2,478,780, forward strand.
ACGCGGCCAGAAGACTTATATTTCCCCTACCTAGACGAGGTCCCCCTATACTTCACAACCCACAGTCAATAGGAGACCTTTCCTATAATAATGGTCATATCCAGCGGGGGCTTCAACAAATGTACGGTGCACTCAGTCAAGAGAAGGTTCGAGCAACTTATGAATTCTATCTCCTACAAGAATTCCACCATCGATAAGATCAGAGGAAGCTCCACCCTCATTGCTTTTTACCGAGAGAAGTTGCCTGACGGAGCTCTCAAATCTAGTATTCCTTTGCTCGTCCGATTACGAATTGAAAATTCAAAGTCAAGCGCATCTTGGTTGATCAAGTCAGATCGGTTGATATCATGTATTCCCAATTGTTCTTTACCTTACAACTGAATGAGACTCATTTGACCCCGTATGTGGGCTCTGACCTCCAGGGATTCAAAGACTCTCTCACCAAACCCTATCGATATGTCGAGCTGGTCATCACATTTTGGGCGGCAGAAACGGCCAGGTCAATCAATATGTAGTTCCTTGTGGTGGACTGCCCATCATTGTACCGGTGCATATTTATGAGGCCTACCCTGGTTTGACTCATTATGGTGCCCTCCATTGTGCACATGAAGATGAAATACTACACTGAGTAGAGACTCGTCACCACTCTTCACGGGGACATACATGCAACAAAAATATGCTTTAAGGAAGCTACTAAAGGCTTAAGCTCCATCAACACGTAACCCAGAATAGTCAACCGACCAGCTCTGCCCAACAGTTTCGAGGAACCACAACCACTGTCACATGTAGACACAATTGACCTCGACAATTGGTTCAGAAAAGAAGATCTAAGAGAACAAAAGTGGAAGGGGAAAGAGCCCTTATTGGACACAGAAAGCTCTTCCTCGTCATCAAGAAGCCCGTGCACCCTGTGCGCTCAATTCCAGATGGGGAGTTTAAAATCACCCCCCTTGGTGACAATCCATCTAAAGGATTCAGAATCAGTGTTGACCTCCCCGGCTTGGAGAAAAGACAGTTGAAGGCATACCCTCAGGGAAAATGCAAACTTGTTTGCCTGAAGCATAGTAGAAATGCCCGACTTGGATCCAGAGATAGCTTTCCATCATCTGAAGATAGATCCTGCCATTAAGGTAGTTGCCCAGCGTAGGCGCTGTCAGTCCCCAGAGAAAACAGAGGCTGTCGAGAAAGCTGTTAAAGACCTCCTAGAGGTAACTTTTATTTCTGAAGCCCAGTACACAACCTGAATTTCTAATGTACTGCTTGTAAAAAAAATTAATGGAAAATGGTGCATGTGTATTGACTATACCGATCTCAATATGGCTTACCCCAAATATGTTTATCCCCTGCCCAATATAGATAAATTGGTTGATAACTCTGCAGGTTTTAAATTACTGATGTTCATGGACGCATATTCTGGATAAAACCAGATCCCCATGGAAAATACGAACAAAAAGTACACGGCCTTCATGATCGAGTCGGGAAACTATTACTACAATGTAATGTCTTTCAGTCTGAAGGACGTCAGCGCTACATACCAACAAATGATGAACAAGCTCTTCCGAGGAGAAATTAAATACATGCTCAAGGTCTAATGGACGACATGGTCGTCAAATCCAAAGAGTAAATTGACCATGCTCTCCACCTAAATAAAGTCTTCGATCAAGCAAGGAAATTCAGAATGTGATTCAACCCAGAAAAATGCACCTTCAGCGTGCAGGCAGGTAAGTTCCTCAATTTATACCTAACATAATGAGGAATCAAAGCCAACCCCGGCAAATGTCGGGCATTTTCTAAGTTTCCAACGTTGAACTCGAAGAAATCAATCTAAATCCTAAATGGAATGCTCACTTCATTATCCCGCTTAATGGAAAATTCTGCCCAACACACACTTCCCCTCTTCAAGCTTCTTCGTAAAGAGGCAGCCTTCGAGTGGACCGAGGTGTGTGAACGCACCCTCATCAACCTCAAATAGGAACTATTGCAACCACCAGTCCTTTCACGGCCAGATAAGGAAGAAATTCTCTATCTCTATCTAGCCGTAGCATCCGAAGCCGTGAGTGCTGCCATTCAGGAAACCCCCGAGGGGAAGAAACCCATTTATTTCACGAGCAAGGCCTTTCAGGGCCCAGAAATAAGATATCATTAGATCGAGAAAGTATCATTAACTCTCATTAACGCATCGAGGAGGTCGAGACACTATTTCCTGGCGCACACGATTGTAGTCCGAATGAAGCAACCAATAAAGCAGTTACTCGGTCGACTAGACATTACGGGTAGTGTTGTACCCCAAAGTTTACCCTCTTCATTTCAGCCCTATTTGGCTTATATTTCATTATCATGTGCATGTATATCATTGGTTCTATGGTCATGGGATCAAGGTATTTATTTTAAGCCTCGCCAGGTTACAGAAGACGTTTATTTTGTTGGTTGACGTGCTCTAAACACTCTCCAAGATATTTATTAGTGAGTAGTCATACTCTCTCCAGGCCAAGCTCCCGTTTTCTCTAATACGCCTTGAATGGCTGAGAAAATAAAGTGTTTCGATGAATTCAAGACAGTGTGAACCAGAAACAACGTTATTACTGGGTTGAGCTTAGATATTCGCAAACTCACAATCAGGATACTTATTTTGAATTGATTCCTCAGTCATTATAAATGCCTCGGTATTTTCTTCATTTTATATGTTCAAGCCAGAAGCCAATTATGCGCAGAAAGTCTCCAAATAATTTGATTTCCCTGAAGCGGTACTTGAATTTAATGATTGGTTATCTGTTTCCAGAGCATTTGGAAATTTGTAACTTTCATCTGATTCAGTATTTTTAGTTAATTCTTCGAGCATTAAGACCGTCATGATTTTCTTATCATTTCTCCTGTTCGGATCGAAGGATAACTTTGTAAAGAAGACCTCCAGGAGTTTTAATTCTTTGAAGACAGTGTACTAAATTTAATTGTTGGTCTGTCGTTGCACGAGCAATTAAAAATTCCTAACTTCCAATTGGAATAATGTTTCAGAATGGTTCTTAAGACGTTAAAATTGTCTTAATGTCTTCTCCATTTTGTATGTTCGACTCATAAGCTGATTCAGTAAGGAAGATCTCTGAACATGCAGATACTTTGAAAAGAAACATTAGAAATACGGTGAAAATACTGTGCTGAACCGTTATTTTTTGGACGTTCAAAAATTCATAACTTTTTCCTGGTGCATTGTTTTTTAGCGGTTCTTTGGGAGAAAAAATTCGTCTTGATTTTATCTTCATTTCGTATGTTTGGGTTGAGGCTTGATTCATCAAGGAAAGTCCCCAGATTTATGGATTACCAGAGAAATTTGTTGTGCTGAGTCGGAATTTTAATTCACCATTTTCTGATATTGTAAAAATCACAACTTCTTCGATTTTTATCATATCGAGACGATTCTTTCAGAATAATTTTACAAATGATGTCAAGTATAATTTTTCTTCATACCCCGAGTTCATATTTTGATCAGAGAATTTTTGTCTGTGGCATTCTTTCAGAACCGAGTGAAATTTACAAAGAAAAATATGCATTAGTTAACTCTGCTATGTGTATGTGGACCTTTAAAAATTTATAACTTTCTCATTGTTTATCTGATTGAGTCTGTTCTTTCAGCATCGCAACATAAACTTTGTCATCTTCATTTTTTATGTTGGGCTCGAGTCGAGATTTCACACTAATGATGATGTGGTATTTTGTACTCACATTTTGTGTTAAATTTGCTGACACTATCAGAACAAGGCCCAACCCAAATTCCAATCTAAGGCCCAATTGGAGGGAATATATAAGTTCAAAATTCATATTTTCTCTCATAAATCACTCACTCCCAAAAACCTCTCACATTTTCTCTCTCTATTCTCTCAAGGATCAAACTCCACTTTTCTTCAATTTTGCTCAAGAACACCAATAATCTTCAACAATCTCAAAGATCTAAATTTATCAAAACTCAAGTTTCCTTCCCTCTTTCTTCCTGGATCAACCGCACACCTCCCTCCGCCTCACCAGACAGCCGTCGCACCGTCGGAATACCGCCAGAATCTGGTCAACTCCGCCCCCATTCCGTTGATTTTTCTGGCGAACTATATCCTCTCCTCTTTGGTTTCTTCGATCTGTTAACTTCAAAGTCTTGAATATTGTAGCATTTATTTGAGTTGTGTGAATTGAATTCTTGTTTTTTTTTTATGAATTTAATATTAATCTTATTGTTTGAGATAATTGAATTATGATGTGCATTGAATTCTTGAATTATACATGTTGACATAATGTGAATTTTGATTTGAATTGAATTGTGGAGAGTTGCTAATATGACTTGATTCTTGATTTTGGATATGATTTTGGAATTCAGAATTGGTTAGATAATTACATAATCGATGTTAGATGTTAAATTTCATTCGAAAAATTAATGTTGATCTTTAAACACTGAATTTGAGATTTAATATCGACTATGGAATTATAATGAGGTTTAAGTTGAAACTCATGAGTTAATGCAACTTTTCAAATCAATTTGTTGATAAATTCTATTTTTCGACATTAAAACTTCAAATCTGATGAGTTGTACTAACATATGAATTATGTTGAGATGTTGTTGTGTAATCATGTGTTAATATAATTTCCAATTCATTTTGTAAATAAACTCTCATTTTCGGTGTAAAAGTTTCTAATTTGAAAATTAAATTAACACTTGACTTGTGGTTTAATTCCACCTTTTGGACTTAATTTTGAGCATAAGGTTATACTTGGTTAATGGTTAATGCTCAAGGCATTAGGTTTTGATGTTTGGACGATATTTATGCTAAGTTTTATCGCTTACAAATCGAAATTCCGCACGATTCTCGTGATTAAGGTGTGGCTGCCCCGATAATGGAAGTAGTACTTGCGCTTAGAATTAATTCGAGGCATATACTTTTTTGAGTTCGTTGGTGCGTTTGGAAGCAACCCTGCAATTTTGATAAGATTTTATTCTGACATTTCGTGTGCCTAAAATTTGAATATAGTGCTATTTGGTTCTTTATAACATGTACACTGAGCTTTGACTTTCATATGATTCGTGTACAGTTTATTTTTTGTTTGAGGTCCATTGTGATTGATTCTCCTTGATTCCGGTGCGTTTTTCGAAATGTTTCATGTTATAACGGTGTTGCTGCCCCGTAATGGTAAAACGTGCGTCCAATGTGATTTAATTCATGGTATACACTTTTGTGAGCTTCTTGGTAAGTTTGGAAACTACCACGTAATTTTCATACGATTCCATTTCGAATTTTTGCGCACTCATTTTCATGATGTACATGCTGCCCGAAATTCACTTTTATGCTTCTGTTACTTGTTTCATTTCATTCTACGCATGATAATATGTCATTTTAACTTGTGATGTCGATTGCTGAGTTAAATTTAATATTCCTTGTTATTTACTAATGTGTTTGTTGACTTGTGCAAGGTATTTTGAGATGGTTTTTCAATCATTTAATTATTGCTTTATTATTTGATTGATAAGCATATTTATGCCACTAATTGGTGGTTTGCATTTGTGTCTGATGCGCATCGCTACCGTTCTCATTCTATGAGATTATATTTTTGTATTACTTGCCTGGATGGTTATCTTGTGTAGGTGTACTGTTTAGTACTCGGATGTGTTCGACACACATTCCATATTTTCTTATACTTGTCTGGATGATTATCTTGTGCAGGTGTACTGTTTAGTACTCGGATGTGTTCGACGCATATTCTATTTTGTTATACTTGTCTGGATGGTTATCTTGTGCAGGTGTACTGTTTAATGCTCGAATGTGTTCGACACACGTTCCATATTTTGTTATACTTGTTTGGATGGTTATCTTGTGCATGTGTACTGTTTAGTACTCGGATGTGTTCGACACATATTCTGTTTTGTTATACTTGTCTGGATGGTTATCTTGTGTAGGTGTACTGTTTAGTACTCGGATGTGTTCGAAACATATTCTGTTTTGTTATACTTGTCTAGACTGTTATCTGGTGCAAGTGTACTAATTGATATTCAGATGTGTACGACACACATTCTAATTTGTGATTTATTTTCACATCACTGCTTTGAGGCATATTCTGCATGCCAGATTTCTAATTATTTTGTTTTTGATGCCAGTTGCTCCCGAAGTATTCCGGGTTTCTTTTGCTACTGCTTAGCATATATGGATTAATATTCGTTTGGTATTCTCTCGTACCATTTTATCTTGCATGCATTACCACTTTCTAGATATCATGAGAAGCAGGATAATAAAGAGCATGTGCTCGAAGTCGTTGTTTAAAGTCCTTTAGAAGGCATTCCACACTTGTTTTCTACTTGTGTTTGTTCTGTGTGTTTATAGTTGTGCCAAAGACCTAAAAAGAGGTTTCCTATTCCCATTCCCCATTATTAAGTCCTCATAGAAGGCAAGGTGAGCAGAGGGTCCGTAATCGACCCCGCCAATTTCAGTCCTATGTTGTCCTTAGCTCGCGTAGTACGCTGACGCTTTGGAGTGTGCTTACTCTTGTATCGAGTCGGTCAAGTGGAAAAGGATTTCGCAACCAAACCCCCACACTTTTCTTGAACTCACATTGGTCATGTTGATGCTCTGTGTTTGTTCATATTTTTTTTCTATCTCTTACCTTCATTCTTGATATCTTGGTAAGGTGCTTTGTCGCTTTGGACATCGCTTTCCACACCTTATGTACTTATTGCCTCGGTGACATGATACCTTGGTTAAGAGTAGCTTTCATGACCCATTCTTTCCTAAATGACACGATATATATGGTCAGGAACATCCCATATCCTACCTTGATGAAATGATATCATGGTTAAGTGTCCTACTTCCCTCGTCATGCCTTGGTGACTTGATACCATAACTAAGGCTTATTCTCTCTCTCTTCCTACCTCGGTGACATGATACCTCGGTTAGGTGTGTGCTACTTGAGTGAGTGGATACTCCTCAAGATTTTGTGTGTTTTCTTACATTCCTTGTTTAAGTGTTTGATTGCTAACATGTTGGTTTTTATGTGTGTTCACATGCTCCCCATAGGATTCTTAGTTCTTTCTTGGATAAGATTTAACTAAGTAAACCCTAGGATGTTTATCCATGTATGCCAACATTAGGTAGAATTACCTTGATCTCTACCTTAGGGCCATCTTTGCATGACAACATTAGGGGTACAACTAGATAATTTCCTTTAGTTGTTTTCTTTTGCATATTAAGACAAAAACCTTTTTCCTTTATCAAATTCATAAAACACCTTAACCAAAATTAAATCCTTTTTCGAGGTAAAAATAATCCACCAATGCAAATTTTTTTGTCTTCAGACCTTTTTTTTTAAAACCTTTTCGATAAGGGTATGTCTTTTCAAATTCGAGCGAGTTGTTAAGTGCATGGTGGCTGAGCATGAGTCTTTGATAAGCTGCAACACCAAGAATGAGTTGCAATCCTAATTGCAAAGATGTGAAATGGTATTACTCATAAAAAACATGCAACCAACCAAAACTTTTGATGGGAACTACGAGTGCCTTGATCCCCGTTTCATGGTCGGTGGTACATAGGCACAAAGGTTCGCAACCGCAGAAGGCACGACTAATAAAACATTTTTTTTGTAAATAACCCTCTACATTCATGCATTCCATGTACAACCTAGCTTTAGATTTCAGACACACCCTTTATATTAGACAAAAAGAGTGGATCCCATGGAATACCACGAACGTGAGGGATGATAATACATTCCCCTCGTGTAATCGACTCCCTTACCCGATCTTTCGGTCGTAAGACTGTGATTTCACCCTTCAGGTTTACTCGATGTTTACCTTTCCCTTTGGCTGGTTAAAAACGTCCGATGGCGACTTCATTCTTTATTTCGATGATTTGTCCAGTTGCTTCAGGTAGATATCTCAAATGGTCGTTAGAACTTTCTAAGTTTGACATCAAATACGAAAGTAGAAAAGCCCTCAAATCCAAAGTACTAGTCGACTTCGTGGCAGAGATGACCTTGCCAGCCTCCCTGACGAGCGGAGCACGTAGATGAACCATTTTCGTCAATAGGGCTTCTAGCTCAACGGGAAGCGGGGCATGTGTTATATTGCAAAACAAGGAAGGAATCTTGATTGAGGTCTCCCTCACATTATCTTTCCCAACCTCTAACAACCAAACCAAGTACGAAGCATTTCTGACAGGAGTGCGCCTGGCCGAAGATTTGGGGGCTGAAGAAGTAAAAATCGTCACAAATTCTCAGCTCATTGCATCTCAAGTACGGGAATAATATCAGGTAAAAAACGAACATCTCTCTGAATACTGGACTCTGGTTCAAGAAATAATGAAGAAATTCGAGTCCGTGGACGTACAACACATTCCCCTCGAACACAACACCTAGGCAGATATCCAGTCAAAACTAGCGAGCATAAAGAATAAAGGAGGAAACAAATCGGTAATACATGAAATACTTCCTCGACCGAGCATTCAAAAACCCTCCTCAGTTATATACATGTGCACTATTTGTGACAACAAAAGGAGGCCAATATGATCTGGCGAAAAGCTTGCTCCTACGTTCTGGTCGAAGGCAGATTGTACAGAAGGGGATTTTCCACCCCCCCTCTCAAATGTGTCGAAGAAAACAAAGTAGCCCACATCCTGCGTGAAATCCTCGAAGGAATCAACAACCAACACCTGGGCGGAAGATCCCTTTCTAGAAAAGCATTACAGGTATGATACTATTGGCCTGCCATGCATCACGACGCCAAAGAGCACGTCAAGAAGTGTGACAAATGCCGACGCCATGAGGACATGCACTTGGCGCCTCTAAACGAGCTTAAGTCTCTCTCATTCCCTGGCCCTTTGCATGGTGGGGCTTACACATCCTCAGGACATTCGTGGTGGGATCAAACCAAAATAAGTACCTGATAGTAGCCGTAGATTACTTCACAAAATGGATAGAAGCAGAAGCACTTGCCAGAATCATCGTGCAAAACATTCTCCGTTTCTACAAAAGAAACATTCTTGCTCGGTTTGGCATCCTCCAAGCATTTGTCACCGATAATGGGATACAATTCACAGACAACAATTTCCAGGAGTTTGTTGCCAAGTTAGGCACCATCCAACAATTTGCTTCCGTCGAGCACCCACAAACAAACGGGCAAACTGAGTCTGCAAACAGGGTGATCCTATGAGGCCTAAGACGAAGGTTGACGAAACCAAAAAGATATGGGTCAACGAGCTACACATCGTACTTTGGGCCTATCGAACAATAACTCACTCATCCACCGGGGAAACTCCTTTCTGACTAGCATATGGAACAAAGGCTGTCATCTCGGTCGAGATCAGAGAGCCCTCCAGATAGACTGAAGCCCCTCTCGATGAAGAGATAAACGACGTAGCATTACGAGACAAGCTCGACCTTGTTAAGGAAATCCGAACAGGAGCGGCCTTACGAGAAGCTTCTATAAAACAAAAGATCATCATACGATATGACACCAAAGTCACACGACGCGAATTCAAAGTCAGGAGCTTAGCCCTTAAGAGAAATCACAAAGAGTCTTGTGAGGGAAAATTTGTCGTAAACGGGGAAGGCCTCTATCACGTTCATGAAAAAACGGGGAACAAGGCTCACTACTTAGAAAACTTACACATGGAACAATTTTCTCGACCCTGGAACACCGAAAAAAAGCAATATTATAGTTAAGACACTAATATAGTCGACGTGCTTTGTCGAAACGACGAACACAATTTTCCCGACCATATGTGCATGCCCAGGTAGAAGCATGGCACTTTGAATTAAATAAAGAGGAAAACTCAAACGAGCAAATTCTTAGCCCGACGGGGAAAATTGAAACGAGCTCCACCGTTGTCGTACCACAGTGGCAGAACACCCAGCTCGCGATGGGAAGTTCACGCCGCTGAGCTCAGGACCCAAATGATACCTGAGTTCCAGCCCATGCCCAGAAATTACCCTGGTCATTCGACCAGTCTCCCCACACTAGAGAACCTCTATACTAACGAGAAAACCCCCAAAAAATTCTTAATCAAAATAGACGTCTCAAGTAGACGAGCATACATACATGCAAAACTTAAAATAAGCAATAACTCATGCACAAACAAAAGTAAATACTTGAACAATGCAGACTAAAGTAAATGACCACCACAAAAGAAAATACTAAAAGATGGCCATAAAGGCCGCAATTGTCAGAAAGATTACATAAAGGGAGCCCAAGGCCCCTATCCAAAGAAACGAACAAATGGTCACAAAAACCACGATTATTTGAGAATTACATAAAGACGGGAAAAGCCCCCGAAACAAATTACAATAAAAGCGACACACAGGCCGGACAAGACAAATAAATAAAGAGCTCTAATTAACTGTCTGGATGAGGTTGGTCTTTGGGTTGAGGGGGCGCTTCAGTGTCAAGCTGCGGCTGCACGGGAACTCCTGGAGAATTGGCCGCATGACCTTCGGCCGCTAGAAGGAGGTTGGAGATAACCATTTGGCCATCCACTACACGGTGGAGGAAGCAAGTTTTCGTCAAAACAAAGTCGACTCCCGGGTTCACCAGAAAAATTTGGGCCATTGTGTTCTTGAAGCCATCCTCAGCAGCCACGAGAGCATCATCGTCGGCCTGCTGAATACAATCGACCAACTGAGCCCGGTCGTCATCCCCTTTACATCGTCAAGATTTTCCTCGCTAGGGACCATGGCAGACATGAACCCCTTCAAATCCACCTCGAAAGTTTTCTTCACGATCACCCATGCATCCTTCTCCTCGTCCTGGACCTTCTTCACCTTCGTCACCTCCTCGAAGCCAGCCTTCAACTTCCTTAGCTTCGCCTCGAGAGCCTTGTTCTCCTCACGGGTTTTCCTTAACTCTAGATTCTCGGTGCTCTCCTCCTCGGTGTAGATCATCTCTGCACCCAAGATCCACATCAGAGCAGCAGTGTCTTGAGCCAGCAGAGCCTTTTTGCCTGGATGGTCCATTTTCCTGTATAATAAGGACTCTGCCCAGTGAACCTCCAAGGAACCTCCTTCGAAAAGAGTTTTGTTGTCAAAGTAGGGAGGAACCTTGAATTTCCCCTGACCTTGCTCCTCGATCAGATCTATCAGGTCATCTAAATGGGGTTTCCTAGTCTTTAAGCTCACAGGAAGAGGAAAAGATTTCCAGACGATTCGAATAGACGATGAGGTCCCCGACCTAGTCGGAGGCACAACTGCTCCTTCAGCACCCAAGATGCTCTTGGAGATCCATTTATGCCCTTTCTTGGCCTTGGGAGTATCATTCTTGATTAGACGTTCCTGAGGAGCAGACATTTTTTCTACAATAAAACAAGCTTGGATTAGAAAAACATGGATATCAAAATAAAAACGACTACCTAAATATTTCAAATGCTCATCGCATTCGAGGAGCTCCTTGATGTTAAAAAGTTTGGGCTCAAATACAAGCTTCCCCTCCTCGCCAACAAGGACCTTCCCCTCTTTGCCCAGTCGCTGAACTAGGGGTATTCCCTCGACAAAGGCCAACAATCAATCATAGCTAACCTAGTCCTCAAGGATCAACTGGCCCGCCTTCACAATGTAATGATCGGTCCCACGATCAAAGTGCCCCCTATGCCAGTGGAAGTTGAACCTCTGCACAAACTCCCTCATCGGTTCACCCTTCTCGATCAGAGCAGGCTTCCCATCCTCACCATGCTTGGGGACACTCATAAAAACATTAAGGATTTCCCTCTCCGACACAGTATGGACCAACAAGTACCTTTCCTTGAAATGTCGGACAAATTCAAGGTAGGCCTTAAACAACTTTCTGTTAGCTTACTTTAGAGAGACCCATCCGAACTGATTACAAATGATGTCCCGCTGAAGGTGGAAGAAGTAAAAGAACAAAGGGACATTGGCCTCAATCTGCAAATACTCACACACAATCTCAAAAGCCTACAGGAAGGAGATCGAGTTAGGGTGAAGTTACAAGGGAGCAAGATGAAGATAATTAAAAATGGCCACCTGAAGGTCTATAAAGGGAAGCCGGAAACCCAAGTCTCTGAAAAGAATCTCGTACATAGGGAAATGGTTTACGTTGTAGTTTGAGCAGATATAGTGATGCTTCATGGGGACGTAAATAGCCCATTCCTTCTCAACACTCTCTCGCTCCATCCCCGAGGCCACAACTGTAAATACTTCCTCCAGGTGCTCGGTGAAATATGAGACAATCTCTCGATGACCCGGTGTGACCCAGTCCATAGAAGCCACAGGTGCCTCAGAAACATTATGCTCGGCTGTGTTCTGTCCTGACGTGCTCGGCTCAGAACCATGTTTCCCCATCATACTCTCTTCAGTCAAAGTATGCTCGGATGAACTCTATTCGAAATCACTTTGCTCACTCATAACTTTGTCTTCGGTGCTACTAGCCATTTTATCTAAAAAGCAGAGGACAAAAGTGAATTTGACATCAAATCAAATTCGCCCTTCCACCATTAATAAAGTGAAAGGACACGCAAAGGAATGAGGACCCAGTCCCCGACCAGAGCCCTCACTTAAACAGCAAAAAACAAACACAATGACAATTTCCTTCTAACGCGTTAGGCGCCTGTTCGCCAGGCTAAACCCTAACCCGCACGAGGAGTAATATCGTCGATGACTGGGTTAAACCTCACTCGAGGGTTCATCAGAAACGCATGAAAATCATAAAAGAAGCCCAGAAACAGCCGACTTTGTCAGAAAACTCATTGCAATTCACCATTACTAGCCCTAACGTCAGACATTCCCAAAGGATTCATGGCAGAACCGACATCCTCATGTGGAAGAACCACCGTCAGACGCCAACAAACCACCAGAAATTTCCGCACTAAAGCTACTTTAATCCTAACTTTATGCATCTATAAAAGTAAAATCAGAAAATCTAATCTAAAACAGAGATGAAATTCACAAGAAATAGGGGAAAATCAAGGAACTTACTGGGCCGGGGAGGATTAACAGTGGAACAGGAAGAAACTTCGGCGGTGAATGGCTTCGCTTTGCAGAACTAGCAGTATCAAGCAGGAGGAAGCAAGCGAAAAGTGCAAATGAAGCTTCCTATCTCCCATTTATAGGCAGCTTTGCTGGCACGAGAGCGGCCACGCTCCTAGGGAAGTCAATGGGTCATCATTATTATTCCCTAGTCCATAGACTTGCCATCATTACAAATTAATGATAGCATGTAGCTCGATGCAACCATGGCACACTATCTCTCAGAGTCTAATTAACCATTTGGCTTCCCGCGAGCCAAACACAAGAGACTACATTCGGACCTCTCGACACAGTGACCCCCGAACGCATCCTGAAGCATCCTCGTCTCCTTCGCTGAGCACCTAAAGCAGTGCTATCTCCTCGACACACAGATTGACTCTAAGTCATCACTCATTCGCCTAAGAAAAATGACTTGGGGGGATCCTGTTCTGGACTGACCCAACATCTAGAATTGGCACAATCCACTTCTGTATGAAGGACAACCCAATGACCTTGGCCCAATAAAACATGAAGGCTAAAGGACACTTCAGCCCTTCTTTTCGAACTACCGAGGATTCATGTTCACCAGGGCCTCCACGATTGCTTCTTCCCGCTCAAATAAGCTACTCCTTGTCCTGTCCAACCGCACGAGGATAACCACCCAGGAATGACCAGAAATCACGCATGCCCGCTTCGGCAGCTACATCCATGTCTGTCCAATGCACGTAAAGAAGACAACCAGGAAAGCGCTCATAACGTATCTTCCCATATTATCTTCCTTTCTCGGAGCAATGACTAGTTACGAGCACGACTGCCCATTTTGACCAAGTCCTGACAGTTACCTATTTTTGTGGAACCTAATATCTAGGCCCAAGAATAGGAACCAATGGACAAGCTTCGGGGGTATTATATAAACCCTCACACTTGTGAGGGCCGTGTATCTAATATTCACTCTAAAAACCCTAATTTTTTTCTTGTATCTCTTTGCACCCATTCTTACTTGATCGCCGGAGTGCCTTGCAGGTACATCCCCCTATTCTCCTCAAACTTCCAGCCTAGCATGCATCATCTTTCGGTCCACTTTCAGGTTCTGATCAACCGGTAAAATCATATATATATATATATATATATATATATATATATATATATATATATATATATATATATATATATATATATATATATATATATATATATATATATATATATATATATATATATATATATATATATATATATATATATATATATATATATATTAGAATTTGATTTAACTCATTCTTATAATATCGACTTTTAAGGTGAGAGGTATTACTCTATACAAAAATATTCAATGCTCTGTCTTCAGCCAATGTGGGATTTGAGATTTTTCAAATACACCCCTCACACTCAACACTCTTTTGTGTTTGGTTCTTGATTTAAACTATGGACGACCTAAGGTCCGATTGATAGAATATAATACCATCCCAGAATGTGTGGTTAGGCCTACTTTATGCCTACAAATTTGGCTTGTAGGATAAGGCTTTCTCTCACTTATAAACACATGTTCAACCATATATAGTCTGATGTGAAACTTTTAACTCACCCCTACTCCTAGGATTAGACATCTGGAGCATGGAAATAAATGGCGGACGGCTCAATAGTTGAAACCTAATAATAAGTAATCCACCAAATCTTAAACCAGACTCCGAGATAATGTTAGAGTCAAATCTGACTTATTCTTACAAAGTCGATTTTATAATAATGGGTTCAGCCAAACTATACTCTTAATTATATAAGCTTATATGACTAATCTATTTTCGTTTCACAAGATAAAATAATGTTAAATAATTTCCATACAAGTTATCATCTGTTTTCATAAGTTGTCGTAGAGAATTTATAAAAATAAGTTGAAAACAATTTATTAACGAAACATAAGTTATTTTTTTGTTAATTCTTCCAAACAATTTTCCAAGTATTTATACACATAGATAAATTTAAATAAATCAATTTAAACAAACACTAATTACCTAAATGTATGATGAGAGGTAAAAGAATAAGAATCATTAAAGAGACCAAATAAGGCCATTACAAATTAAGTTGGTATTTTGTCATATAAATGAGAATTTACTTAAAGATATTTAAGTTTCAAATTTTGGAAAACTCAAAATTTATTAATAAATGAAAAATCTAAATCAAATTTAAATTAAATTTCATAGTAGTCATACGGTTGAAAATTGTTCCTCATAAAATCGAAAATGTATTCACTGCAATCACTTTTCTTCAGATGAATTTCAAAATTTTGTTTTAAACGACAACCATGTAACCTTTTTCCTATGACTCAGATCTGTTTGACTGTGTAAATTCAAATTTATATGATAGTAGGGGTTTCGAGTATCACATAGTCATAATCACAATTTGAATGTTATATTGTTTCCTGGAAGCAACATAATGTATGGTTGGAGTACAATATCAAAAGAGCAAGGGTTGTTGCGTCATTGCTTGGATGTAGAGAAAAATAAGTTAGGGTTACCATATTTTTGTGAATGGGTATGGGTAATAAAAGTTAGTTCTTAAGAGTAGGTTTTGTTTTAGAATATGGAACATATCCACACTAGAAAATCTATGGAAATAATGTACGTTATGGTTAGGAGGAAGATAGGGTATGGGTAATAAAAGTTAGTTCGTTTGAATATGATTTGTTTTGGAACATGGAACGTATCCAGACTTACTAGAAAATCTATTGAAATAATGTATGTTATGGTTAGGAGGAAGATCAATTACATATGCCTACAAGAAACTAAGTGGATGGGTGAAAATACAAAATAAATAGACAACTTGGATTTTAAGCTTTGGTACACCAAAAAGTTAAGATTGATAAATGGAGTGGGGATTATTATAGACAATAAGTGGAAGAAGGATATTGTACATGTAAAAAGAGTAGAAGATCATATCGTAACCTTGGAATTTATGGTGAACAAAACTCCTATAATATTATTAGTGCTTATGCACCTCAGTTTAGGTTAGATGAAAACCTTAAGTAACATTTTTGGTAGGATTTATAATACTTATTTCGGGATATACTCCAAGGAGATAAGATTTTTTAGTAGGGGATCTAAATGGACATGCAAGAAGTGTAGAAAGAGGTTTTGAGGGGGTGTGGGAGTATGGTCTTAGGGAGGTAAATTTGGAGGGTAAATACATTCTAGAGTTTTCATCGACTTTTGATCTTACTATAGCTAATACCTATTGTAGGAACAAAAGCACTTTAATTCCAATCTATAAGAACGAGAAGATATACAAAATTGTGCAAATGATAGGGGATTAAACTTATGAAGGATACCATGAAGTTATGAGAAATGATGAATGAACATAGACTAAGAAAATATACTCAAGTTATCGAGAATCAATTTGGTTTTATGCATGGTAGGTCGATCATGGAAGGGGTCTATCTACTATGAATTGTGATAGAGCAATATCCAATAGATCAACAAGACTTTCATTTAATTTTCATTGACTTGGAGAAGGCGTGTGATAGAGTTTCTAGAAATACTTTACGGAAAACTCTAGAGAAAAAAGGGGTTAGAATTGCCTATATTCGAGTCATCCATGATATGCATGAAGGGGTATTGACTAGTGTACAGACACATGGTGGAGAGATGAGTGATTCTCCATTACAATATGATTGCACCAAAGTTCAACCATAAGCCCTTACCTTTTTATTTTAATTTTGGATGTATTCACGGAAAATATCCAAGAGTTAGATTCAAGATGTATTTTTGCAGATGATATAATCTTACTCAAAAAAACATTGTTTTTGCCTAAGTAGAAGTAAGACGAAGTATATGGAATGTAAGTTTAGCAAAAAGAGAAACACTTATAATCTAGAGGTGAATTGGAGACCGTATCATCCCACAAGTCATGCAGTTACAATTTTTTTTTGTCTATAATACAAAATGATGGAGAAATAGAAGGGGGTGTAAACCATTAAATTAAAGCTATGTTCATTAAATAGAGGAGGGCCCATAAAGTTTATGTGACACAAAAGTATCGCTCTAGCTGAAGGAAAAATTTTGTTGGACAACAGTAAGACCTATGATGTTGTACGAGATGGAATGTTGGGCCATTAATAATCATTGCGAGAATAAAGTAAGTGTATCAAAGACGAGGATGTTGTGTTGAATGTGTGGTAAAGCTAGATGAGATACGATTAAAATGACAATATTAAAAAGTGTATTGTGATGACATATGTAGTAAAAATGATTATAGAAAATAGACTGAAGCGGTTTAGGTATGTAGAGAAAATACATGTAGATTTTGTTGTAAATAGAGTAGAACATATATAAAGGAGTCAAATAATTAGAGGTAGAGAAATGTCTTAAAAAACTATAGACAAAAATATTAAGAAAGATATCGAGATTAATAAATTGATTAAAAATACTGTTTTGAATAAAATATTTTGACGAAATTTGATTTATGTAGTCGATTTCTCTCAGGAAGATAAGGCTATTGTTGTTGTTACTCAATTGAGAGTGTGCTATTATAGATATGATAAAAGTAGCAAAGAGGACAAAGAAGGTTTATGACTTCATTATAGATGTAGGCATGTTAGAAATTCTCTTTAGGTTTCTATAATAATATGGAATTTTTCTTCTTTACTCTATTATGATGTGGAGGATAATCGGTTAGGGAGAAAACTACTTATTGTGATATGATAATTTCAATGACTATGACAGGCCTAGACCTCGTTGCTGGTGTAGCAATATTGGTCTTATAATATACAAGGCAATATGGTTCCCACATTTCTCAACTTTTATTGAACTTTGTCACACATGGAGTTTATGCGATAATGAATGACGTGAGAGGTTAGAAGAAAAGGGAAAGTGAAAATGAAATCATCTGTATTCTATAAAGAATATAATACTAAAATATTCCATTCAAGAATATAAAATTAATGAGTTTTGGAAGTAACAAATCTCATTGGTAGAGATTTATAGGTTCTTTAGGCCAGGGCATTTGTGTCTCTAACAAGAACGTGAAAACTTAAAATTGATTTCATGTGGGGACTGTAGACACGTTGAAGCAGTTAATTCATAGCTAGTTGGTTTGTCCCATTAATTCAATGCATTTGTATTGTATTGTATGAGCTGTTTTCCATATGATCGGGTGCAAGAGATAGATATATAGTAATGCAATAATTTGAAGCAAAGTGTGTATACTAGTGAAGTGTGGACAGGGTCATCTAAATGATGATTATTTTCTATATATAGGCTAAAGCCTTGGAATACTTTAACTTTTAAACTAGCTTTGTGCTTCCTCTTAAAAGTTCTTTTCTCTCAACATTGGTTTCTAACTTGTCATTTAACTAGTTAGGGATAGGAGCTTAATTCCTTGGTTAAACTATAGGATTCATTTTAGGAATATACTAATAATTGGCTATGCTTAGCATTATAGAAAAATGGTATTATTGTTGTAAGTATACCAAGTTTGATGAAATTTGAAGTGATTGGATTTGGATGGTTGAATGTCGTTATTTATGAACAGTTACACATATATGAGTGTCTTGAATTGGTACGTGTTCATTGTAAGATGACTTACACTTTTGATTATTTTTTTTTGGGAGCAAGTAGACATGTATTCTCTTTGTGGACAATCATATTGAAATTTATTTTATCCTTTTGAATTTATCGCAGCGGAAAAAATATTTGAGTGTATTAACGCTCGAAATAACTACATAATCGTCATCAAAGTTTTATTATTAAAAGAAAATATTGATAAAACTTTTTTAAAGAAGAAATGACTGTCGCAATCAAATCTAGTTCGATAGTCGATTCTGCGAGAGGAATATATCAGTACTTCTCACATATGTTATATTCAACATAAACCTTTTAATTAGTTTTAGAGAAATAGGGTGCTTTAAAATATACTTGCAGTTGTGTGCTCCTGCAAATTCCCAGGTGCAATAGAAAAATTAGAACCCATAGTTTGTGAGTATAAAATATTTCTTTATTTGTTGATTTTATTTATGAAAAGGTTTATTTTAGACTTTGGTTGCCCAAGGACAAAAAATATTGATTTAGTGAGTTGGAATTGATTTTAAATTTATTGTGAAAAATGATTTACGGAAGACAAATGATAATTCAGACAAAGCATGCGTCAAGTTCTCGATCATAAAGAGGTGAATGTACATTCATCAACTCATCCCTATTTAGATTAAAAGTATATTAGAGGATTCTAATTAAAAAAAAAAAGAAAGAAAAATTGTATTCAAACTTATTTTTATTATTTTTAGTATTTTACAATATTTAATTTTTATTTACATTTTTTATAATTTTATATTTTTATGATAAATAACAATAAATAAATAAATAAATAAAAACAAATCAAGTAAATAAAATTTAAAAGGGGTTAAAAATTTAATTGAATTTTATTTTTGGTGTTTTTGTTATCTATGTATTTTTAATATTATTAATTTAAATAAACAACAAAACAAGAATAATTTATACAAATAAATAAAAAAGATATAGGGAGGCGGTGCAATTAATAGACTTTTTATTGAAATTATATAAAAAATTATTAAAAACTAGATAAAATAATAATAACATAATGATAATATTTAAGGAAAGAATAAAAAATATATTTAATAAATAAATAAGATACATCTTAATTAAAGTTTATTTTAAAGAGAAAAAAAAGATTGTAAGAAATTTTAACGGTTTTTAGACCCATACTAGCTATACTTTATAATAATATAAAGATAAGAAGGAAGAAATAAAATAAAATAAAAAACAACTTAGAATATTAGAAATAAACAAACATGTAAAATACTTATCTCTTCTATATCACAACGAAACAACAACAACACAACTTAAACAATCATTTACACAAATATCACATGAAAAACAAACAAAACATCAAAATTTCGAAACAAACCCTGAGCCGTTAGTCTGCAACAAAAATCAACAATGAAAAGAAAGTGACTAATCTGAAGTGTCGTGATCAATGTAAGTTACATCCCTTTTTCCTTTTTTCTTTGAGTTTTTTTTTGGTTTTGATTGCTTCTGACTCTATTTCCTTTTCTCTTTTGGTGCGAGATTTTGTTTGGATTGATGATGAAGGCTTTGAGTTTCTAGAGCAAGGTTTATCTTTAGTGTGAAGGCAAGCCTTTTAGGATTTTTCTGTGAATTGTGAATGTTTTCCTGTGTAAAATCTTAGGGCTTTATATAGGAAAAAATTAGGTCTAGAAATTCAATTTGATTGTTCGAATTTAGGAAGAACTATGATATGATTGAGATTGATTTTATAGATTATGAATTATTCAATCAATCTTGTATGATTTTAATTTGATTTTGTAACTTAGGACACAAGCTGCACAAATTAGGAAAGGATCCATGGACTTTTAATCTAGTAAATCAATCTCAATCCTCATCCAAATTAAGAGAAATTGTTCCTAGTACAGATCAATCAATCCTAATTTATTTGTTCTAATTTATGCCAAATTGAGAGAATCAAACTTTTTCTAAATAAATATACTTAAGATAAAAATAAAATAAAAATAAAAAAAAACAAAAGGAATTTTTTTTTGTATTTTTTAATCAAAACAAATCTTGTATTTTTTATGATTAAATAAAAATTAAAAAGTAACTAAAATAAAAATTAAAGTAAATGAAAAATTGCGGCCAATAAGAAACAAGTATGACATATTGCAACCAATTAGAAACAGGGATAACAAATCAGAAAAGATTATGATTTTTTATATTTTTTGTGATTCTTGACTATTTTTGTGATAAAAATTAAACAAAAATGAAAAATAATTAAAAAATTCCTATTTAAAAAAATTATTAAAATACTTTAAAAAGTTAACATTTGACTTTTTGACATTTTAAAAAATAACAAATAAAAAGAAATACAATAGGGTTTGAACATGTGACTCTGCAATTGATGTCCCTGCACAACTACCAACTGAGTTGACTCACTCATATGCATTTTTCTTTTTGAAATCCTCCTAAAATTAAGATAGTAAAAAACATGCGGACAAAAGAGTACGACAACTGTCCCTATTTAGTAAGCTTTAACATGAGAGCATGAGTGACGACAAGGATAATTAAATACGAAAGGATCTAAAATTGTGTCCATCAAGGTATGAAAAGAAATATGGAAGAAAACAGCTAGATAGGATAGGATGCAAGATCGTTGTCAATGCGGGGGTCGATGCTTAGATCGAACATAAGTAGATCGTCGCCTTCCCGAAGGTTTTTGCTTAAATCAAACTTAAAGAGATTGTTGTCTTCTTGAGGGTCGGTTCCTAGATCGAACAAAGAGAAATCGCCTCTTTCCCGGGGGTCGGTGCTTAGATCGAAAAGAAAGAGATCGTCGCCTTCCTGAAGGTATATGCTTAGATCGAGCAGAAAGCAATTGCAGCCTTCTAGAAGGTTGGTGCTTAGATCATAATAATAAGATTTGTTGGGGATATGAGAGGTCAACACCTACTCACGAGTAATATGGGTCGTTTAAGACGACTACTCAATGGGAGATATTCTTGAAAAGACTTGCTGGGGAGCAAGCTTATTGGGAAAAACTTTCAAATGAGATTCTGTGGGGAAGTTACTTACTAGGGGAAACCAATAAGCTTTCCTGCAAAGATATGAACTTCTTTGAAAAATTGAAATTGACTTAGTTGAGGATTAAAAGAGATCAACTACCCCAATCGCTTACGCTGGTAGGTTGATCGACCAATGGCATATTCTCTCAGAACTAACAAGAAAAAATCTTCTAGAGAAGTTCCACCGGGGAAGACTATCGCTGAGGTTCCTTGTGGAAGGTTTACTGTCGAGATTATTCTAAAAACATATTTATTGTTGAGGTTTACTGGAGAATCTTCTACTCAGATCGACCAGCGAATCTACTACTGAGAATCTGATGAGAATATACCTTTCTTCGAGGTTTACTGGAGAATCTTCTATCGAATTTAACAAGGGAATCTACTTCCAGGTTCACATGATAAAATACCTTCCTTTAAGGTTTACTGGAGAATCTTCTGTCGAGATCGACCAAGGAATCTACCTTCGAGATTCTGATGAGAAAATACTTTCTGTTGAGATTTACTAAAAAATTTACTGTCGAGATTTACCATGGAATCTAATGCCGAGATTCTACGAGGGATGCCTAATGCTGAGGTTTGTTGTCTGGGAAATCTTCTAACAATATTAATCAGAGAATCTACTACCTAGATTCAATGGGGAAATACCTTTTGTCGGGGCTTAATTGGAAATTTGTTATCGAGATTTACCAAGGAATCTACTACCGAGATTCTGCGAGGGATACCTACTATGAAGGTTTTCTGTCTAGGAAACCTTTTACTGAGATTAACCATGGAATCTACTGTTGAGATTTAATGGAGAAATACCTTATGCCGAGGCTTAATAGGAAATGTGTTGTCGAGATTTAACAGGGGATCTTCTGCCGAGATTTATTGAGGAATAAGGTAAAGTAGATAACTGATGGCAATGATGGTTCATGCTTATTCATTATGATTGAATATGCTTTTGTAATATGTATTTTGATTGATGCAAGAAATAGGTTAATGGATGATTTTATTGTCAGGCGAGAATTTGACTTAAAATGATTTGATTGCCACGCGAGAATTGGACTTGAAATGATTTACCAAATGTGAACAAGACTTTGAAATGATTTTCCAAACGAGACTGGACTTTAAAATGATTTTCCAAATGGAAACTGGACTTTGAAATGATTTTCCAGACTAGAACTGGACTTTAAAATGATTCGTCAGACGGGAACTTGACTTTGAAATGACTACAAGGCGGGAATTAGTGAAAAAAGACAAATTTTCTAGACGAGAACTGCATTTGAAAATTAACTGTCAAACAAGAATTGACTTTAAAATTAACTGCTAGACGAGAACTAGATTTTAAAATTAGAGAGTTCCAAACGGGTACCAGACTATTTAAAATAAAAATGATCAAGTTTCTATTCGAGATCTGGACTTTGAAGTGATCGGGTTCGGAATTGCCAAGCGATGTTGGGCTTTGAATTGCCAATGGAAATTTAGATTTGATAGACCTAAATGGCTTAGTGCTGACGACAGTCAGTCTTCAGGAATGAGGGAGAGTGACACACATGATCTCCCGACATACTTTGAACTTAACTACTATTGATGTATGACAGAGTTTGCTTGAGCAGATTAAAAGTAGGTAGAGGACTTGCCCTTCTGTAGCCTATCTTGCTTCATTATGTTGGGTCTTTGAAGAGATTTGCCTCAATACGAGTTTGGAAAAATCTTTTCATGATATGACCTTGAAAATACTTTCCTCCAATATTCTAAACCTTGAAGCGGCTTTCCCCAGATTAACCAATTCTTGTAATGGTTTCCCAAACCTTGAAGAGATTGGCCCTATATTGGCTGAGCTTTAGAGGGATTCACAACACTGTGTTCTTGAGGTGGCTTGCCCTAGTATTATCCTTAGATATATTTGCTCCTGATTGGACCATTGTCGAAATTTCTTCGATATTAAATGCTGATTTGCAAATAAAATTGTTCCTTAAAATAGTAATTCTAATGCAATGCTCATGCAAGTTTTGAAATCAAAAGTTGTTTATTAAGACATCGTTGTGATGTATAGTGAAGGGATCAATAGCGTAAATGCAATGTTGACTTAGACGATTAATGTGTGAAAATGGAGATACAAATTAAGATGATTATCAAAGATCTTTAGAGTCATTTTAACGCAAATAGGTTTTTTAAGGGTTTTAACATGGTCTGGTTCATGGTTTTTGAAACAAAGGATATAAGTATCAAAGTTTGATTTTAACCCACCCCATTCTCATTAAATATCTCCATTCCTGACGTTCAGTTAATTCAACACACGTATTCAACTTCTAAGAGGGTTTTGAAGGTGATGATGTGATGGTTCGAGAACCAATGGGGTTTTCTTGAAGTGGCAGTCACTCGCTTTTGTTTAGTAGTAACTGGATTTTATTTTTGTATAGAATTTTAGTGATCCTTTGATTCTTGATATGGTCACCTAACCTTGTTTTTTTGGTGAGGATTTTATGACCTCTCTCTTTTTTACTTTTTATCCCTAATTTTTTCCTGGACCGCTTCTTTGAAGCTTTCAGTCCACTAAGATGCCCTAATTTTTGCCTAAGTCTCACTTTTTGGAATTCAACTTAGCGGGCTTTTTTTTCATTTTGAAAGGTTGTGATTTTCGTGTTAATGATTGATGAGGAACAACCATTGTGAAATTTTAAATTTTCACGATCTCTTCGACATCGAACGATGTGTATGGGGAAGAAGATGTAGTTGATCCTCAGATGTGATATTTTTCTCTCAAAATTTGAATGCATAGTCAAATTAACTAAAGACTACCCTGCCCTGGTTTAGATTAAAGGTTTTTCATATAGAAATAAACACCAACTTCTAGGTTCAAAGGGTTTATGGATTAACTCTTTTTATCTTCAGTGTTTGGGGATTTGAAACCATGTCTTACATCGTTAGCATGATTTTATTCAAAATCACACCTTAGAAACTTTGGTTATTTTATTTTAATTATACTCCCTCCAATCTTTGCTTAAGAAAAAGTTTGATAAAGGAAAGCGAATGGGAGAAGTATTGACATATTTTTCTTCTTTTTTTGCGATGAAAATAGAAAAACGAGTGAACACAAAAGGATTTGCGAAAAAATGGAAAAATGAGTGAACACGAAATAATTCATTCAAAAGATGCATTCTCATGTTATTATTACCATTTAAAAACAACAAGTTTACAAGCAACTTGCATTTAACAAACAAAGAAATTACAAATGAAAATTATAGCCTAATGATCGCCAGCATTGAGGAAGCTCTCTCATGATTGATTGGTTGGCCTTTTACCCAGTCAAAGATTGAGGTTGATATGTTTTCCAAGAAAGAGAATATGTTTTAGGTCTCCTTTGTAGTAGTAAAAAAGTTGAGACAAAACTATTGATTAACTTAACTCACAAAGTCAAAGTCGCCACCGCACTTTATTGTTCCAAAGGAATGGGAAAAAGTGAATAAAACCAAAGATAAAAAATAGAGATCAAGGTAAGGGGGTTGGTTATGCAAAGGGAAAGTATTAACACCCTAAACATCTACGGTACTCTGCATGAACCTCTTTGAAAATCTTTGTATTTGGATAAAAAGTAATATTTACAAAAATGAGATTGTAGAGATGAAAAAAGAAGTAGCTTTTATAATTTTTATTTGACAAAGCTTCCAATGAGCTCTGGGCCTACATACCAACAATGTGAAATGTTGAAATCAAAACCCATGTTGTTCGTGTAAGAAAGACCAAAATTAGTTTGTTGGTTAATTTTAAAAGAAAAGGTTTTTTTTAAAAGAAAAGTGCACTAAGGCACAAAAAGTTTGAATGAGGTTGATGACTTTTAGTTCTTCAAAAAATATGTCAAAGTATGATTAAATTGATTAAGGATTTGATTAAAAAAAGTTTTAAAATGGGCATAGACCTAAGTCCAAGTTTATTATTTAAGCGGTTCAAGTTAGAAAACAAGAAGAGTTTTGAAAAAGAGGGAGAAGATTTTGAAATTAAAGAAGATGGGAGGAGATGAAGAGACTATCCTAAAGCAAAAAGTAAAAGCTAAGGTAAGGAAAGGTATAACCAACAAGAAGCCAACACTTGACATAATGAAGTCAATGTAGAATTCTCATCCTTTAGATCAAAGTCACAAGTACCAAATAGACTAAAAGCATACCAATCAACATGTGAAAAAAAATCACAAGCAAGAAAGTATCAAAGAAACCCAAGGTTTTAAATCCCTAAAGCAAGGTTTTCAATATTGAGCCATGTTTGATATAGATCACTTAAGGCCAACATAACAACACCTGCACACAAAAGATTTCCCAATACACAAGTAGAATAATAACAAGTAAACAAAGGTCCAAAGGCCTCATGGTCTCCAAGTATCAAGGCTTTTAATCCTAAGTCCAAGAGTTCAACAACTTCAATATGTCAAGGATAATAACCAATAGTCCATAAAAAGCTTAAGTCTTTTAATATTCAAGTTGGTTATTAAGTATCTTCAAAAAGAGAAATAAAAGCTCAAATGAGCAAAGAAGAAATGAAATAAAAAATAAATGCTCAAGTGAGCAAAAGGCAAAAAGTATGAGATATAAATGCTAAAGATAAAAGGTACATAAAAGTAAAGACATGAAGTAAATACATAAAGTAAAGATATAAAGTAAAGTTAATTGTTAATGAGTTAGAAGTTCGAATTTAATGGTTAATGGTCAAAGGTATGATCAATGATGATTGAATGATGATCTTGGACCAAAGGTTATTAAATATCATTAGAGGATTGATAAAATCAAAGTCTCTTAACAATGAGCTTCAAAGTTATTGGACCCGAGATAAACAATCAATCATACTTGGACATTAAAACATAAAGTTTGTGCCACAAGTGATCATTTCAAAAAAGAAGAAAAATGGATGAAGGAAATAGAATCCATAATAAATGATCAATGATAATTTAATATTGAACTTAGGCCAAAGTTAATGAATACTTGTTAGAGGATTGATAAAATCAAAGTCTCCTGACAACAAGCTTCAAAGGTTTTGAATCAAAACTCAATAATCAATCATACTTGGACATTCAAACATAAAGTTTTAGCCACTAATGATCACTTAAAGGAAAAAAGAAAGGGAAAAGGATGAAGGGTGTGATACGGTGGGAAGAGAACTGACTGTTTTGGAATGCTGGTTCGCATTTTGCGTTTGTTTTCGCAAAATGTCGCGGTAAGCAAGAGTTGCCACCGTCTTTTATTTTATCCAACAAGGAAAGGAAAAAAGCACAGAAAAATTCCTTTTTCGAGATGTTTCTCGGGTCCGTGGGGTAGATTATAGAAAGGGAAGGTGTTAGCACCCTTTCTATCTGTGGTTATCCACGGGCTCTTAGGTACTTGCTCAAAGTGTTTTTCAAAAATTGCTTTTCTTTGTGTTTGTGGGTTTGAAAGAAGTTTTTGTTTGAAAGGTGTAAGTGCGAAAAGTTTTTGTTTCGTTTTGAAAGAGCAAGTACTTAAGAACCATCTACCTACTCGAAAAAGGAATCAATCTGTGCTAATGTCCTTTGGACAATGCTATCCCACTATTGATGAGTAGGTAGCATCATCGTTGGAGTTTTAGGGTCAATTCGATTAAGGGATGTGCGATCACTAAAGCAATGTTAGGACACCTTAGCGGTAACCCTAATGTCTTAGATCATTTTTCCGAGGCAACCGTTTCGAGGCAACTATGATCTTTGGACAAGAGGGCGACCTCTAAAACTTCCTATACTTAATGACCGCGTTCGAAGGCAACCAAGTGAGGTGTACCCTAAGAGTACGCATATGCGAGTGTGTTGTTTCAGTTAATTTTATCTTTGTACATGTTAATGGTTATCTATGTTGATTTTAGGTTTAAATGTTCAATCTTGTCATGCATTCCCTATTATCAAACATCTAACAATTTATAAGTTGCAGAAATTAAATTGCGGAAATTAAAACTAACTATTACAAGGCGTCGGGTATTTACATCGCCAAAAGCAACCCTTGAAAATTAAAATGCGGAAAATAAATAAAGCGATAAAAATATTTAAAGTCCTAATTAAACTATTACATTCTGGGAAACAGATACAATATTGTAATAAGAATGGATCGCGTGCGAGAAATTAAATCGGGCGCATTCTAGGGTTTTGACCCTTTAATTATTAAAGAAAAGATTTTTGGTTTATTTTTGAATTTATGGAAGAAATTAAATTAAGTTAAGCATTAAATTAACAAATTAATTAATTAATTAATAAAATGATATTTTTGGATTTTTTGATATTTAAAGAAAGAAAAATAATTTGATCAAAGTTAATAAATAAAAAAACCTAATTGTCTAAGTTAATTTTATTATTGCAAAAGATATTAAAGTTATTTCCTAATTAAACTAAATTAATTAAATTAATATTTATTAACAAAAAATAAAAATGCTGAGATTAATTTTAATAAATAAAATATTTTTTGGTTTTCAATTTTATTAAGAAAAAGTTTTAATTGGTTAGTGATTAAATAATAAAACAATAAATAATTAAAGTAAATAATAAAAGAAAAGAGAAAAAGGTTAGGGTTTGGGCCTGATTAGGGGGCTTGTTTAACAATTTCCAAGGCCCATTTGTGCACTGGTCTGATTGACTTTCCTGATTCCACGTGTGCACGTTGACTTGGGAGTATGATGGACACCCCATCTGGACCACCAGATCTGGCCTGGGGCCATCTGGCGCTTTTGAGATTTGAGGGAATATGATAGGTCTTAAGCCTTGGCTTGTACTGGATAATCTATGAAAAAATAATACAAATGCATGGGGGACCTGGGATTCGAACCCAGGTCCTGTTGGTATTTGGAGACACGCCTTTGCCATTGAGCCAATGTGCTTCATTTGTTAATGTAATAAGAATAAAACATAATATTGGAAAACATGTTAATATGCCAGAATTAAAAAAACACGCCCAAGTATTTGAATGGGCCAACTAGGGAGAGACGCGTCATCGTCTTCTTCGTTCGTCCCTGTAAATTTACCTGCGGATTTATATCCGCAGCTAAATTCGTATGAGCGTCCTAAAATCCATTCTAGGCCATGGAAATTGATTCCAAGCACATGATCATGCTCGTCTCTCTCCTCTGGTTACATCCATGTCCATCAATAGGGCTGATTTTGTCTGAAAAAGAAACGCCCAAAAAAAAAAACAATCCACGAACCCTAGATTCGGCTAGGGGGTTACAGGCCATATTAATGCAATCAAATAATGCAGAAAGTTTGTAAATTGAACAAGCATCATGAATATGCCAATAATTTGTGCCAAATATGCAAGAAATATGAGTTACGAATTTGAATACAGGGCGGTAAAACACGAAGCTTACAGTGCGTTTGGGAGGGCGTGAGAGCTTGCTTTTGATTGCAGGAGGTTCAGTGGACACCTAGCAATGGACTAGCGTTGAGATTTGCTTCTGAATTGGCCTCTATGCACGATTTCAGTTTCAAACTTTTTCAACTTTTTTCAAGTTTGGTTCTTGATGATTCTGCAGCCTCTAGCCTCAAATTCGCGTGCCTTTCACTTGTATATGTAATCAGCAATGCATTAGGTTAACATTTGTGGACTCAATCCTTATGCATCAATGCTTGGAGATTTGATTTGATCCTCCATTGACAACCTTCCAATTTTGTCCAAAATCCAATCTTTTTGCACATGGCATGTGTGATACGAATTTGATTCACTTGATGATGATGATTAGGTCCTGAAAATAGAAAAAGATCTCATGTAATCAAATTGATTAAAAATGGAATAATTCAATAAAAAATCAAATAAAATAGAAAAATTGACAAATGGACTCAAGGCTGAGGCTAGGACACGTGTGTAGTGTGACAAGATCAAATCAAGTGGAAAAGAATGGGCCCATTTGACAAAATTTGAAGTTTTGGGGATAGTTGACTTTTGGCAATTTTGCAAAAATGCCCAACTTCAACAATGCATAACTTCTTCAATTTAAAACTTTTGGAAGTGTTCTTGGACTTTTTAGAAATCTTGAGATGTCCTCTACCCAACCCTTTTGGTCTCATCTCATTTTGATATTCCATGCTCAATTTATAAGCTTTGGAAAAAAATGTGTTTTTGTTGACTTTCAAAAATGACCTATAATGTCCAAATTTGTAACTTCTTGTGAGTGCATTTTTTGATCTTGGGGTATGAAGATGGATTGTAGGAAATTTAATCCTATACAAAATGATATTTCGATGGGTCATTTCTCATAAAGTATGAGAAAGTTATGCTTGGTCAAAGTTGAGTTGACTTTTCCTGTAAAACCCTAATTTAGCAACTTTTGAGTCTTGATGAATTTTGAGCAATCCTTGATGAATCATGATCAAACCTTGATCAAATGATGAAATATCCTTCAAATGATAATGTTGACAAAAAATCTTGAAGTTTGACTGTTTATAAGTCACAGTTGACTTTTGCCCTAGCACAGTCGATTTTTGGACCCTTTGAGCAATTGACTGAGCAAAATTCCTCTGCAAGGCTTGAAATTTGACATGGATGAACTTGAGAGAATATTAGGACATTGGGGATCACTTTAGGTTATTTGGATGCAAGGACCTTGATTCAACACAAAACCCTAATTTGGGATTGACTGCCTTAGGAGATAGCTTGATTGTCCAACTCTTGAGCAATCTTGAACCACTTGGAGATTTTTATTGCCATGTCTTGGGAAATATGAGAGGGAAAATTTTGGGGTACAACATCTGCCCCTGTTCAATCTTCTTAAACCTGAGGATGTAGATTGGATTTCGGGCCTTTCGTGATTCGAAGGTGGAAGATGATTGAACACTAGAGTGCCCAGAAATTTGCACTTGCATGAAGTGGTATCAGCCTGGTGATGTCGGGAATGGGCTTACAGATGCCATCCGGAGACTGTTGGTAGGTGGTCTGAACTTCAACTGTAATACGAATCAGGGAGATCTTATTGTCGATCTGACTGAACCGGAGGAGGTCTTGGATTAACTTTGACTGGATCGGCATCAGAAAAATCTTCGAACCGATTTAACTGGACCAGACGAAAGTCTTGGAATAACTTCAACTGGAATACGAATCAAGGAGATCTTATCAGCGATCTGACTGAACCAGAGGAGGTCTTGGATTAACTTTGACTGGATCGGCATCAGAAAAATCTTCGAATCGATTTAATTGGACCAGACGAAAGTCTTGGAATAACTTCAACTGGAATACGAATCAGGTAGATCTTATCGGCGATATAACTGAACCAGAGGAGGTCTTGGATTAACTTTGACTGGATCAGCATCAGAACAATCTTCGAATCGATTTAACTGGACCATACGAAAGTCTTGGAATAACTTCAACTGAATACGAATCAGGGAGATCTTATCGGCGATCTAACTGAACCAGATGAGGTCTTGGATTAACTTTGACTAGATCGGCATCAGAAAAATCTTCGAATCGATTTAACTGGACCAGACAAAAGTCTTGGAATAACTTCAACTGGAATACGAATCAGAGAGATCTTCGCGGCGATTTGACTGAACCAGAGGAGGTCTTAGATTTACTTTGACTGGATCGGCATCATAAAAATATTTGAATCGACTTAACTGGATCAGAAAAGAGTCTTGGAATAACTTCAACTGGAATACGAATCAGAGAGATCTTCGCAACGATCTGACTGAACCAGAGGAGGTCTTGGATTTACTTTGACTGGATCGGCATCAGAAAAATCTTCGAATCGACTTAACTGGACCAGACAAGAGTCTTGGAATAACTTCAACTGGAATACGAATCAGGGAGATCTTATCGGCGATCTAACTGAACCAGAGGAGGTCTTGGATTAACTTTGACTGGATCGGCATCAGAAAAATCTTCGAATCGATTTAACTGGACCAGACGAAAGTCTTGGAATAAATTCAACTGGAATACGAATCAGGGAGATCTTATCGGCGATCTAACTGAACCAGAGGAGGTCTTCCACATAGTTGAGAATTTAACTGCATCTTTCCTGAAAGGTAAAGGTCAGTCATATGCAATGCATGATATGGATCAAGCAATGATGTTCTCAAGATAAATGAGATTGTGTTATATGATGCGTATATGTATATATCATGATGTATGGAGATGTAATGTTTTAGCTGGGGAAAATAAATCCCGGATAGCTGCTGGAGAATAGAGTTGGATTCCTCGTTTCCGCTGGGGATGGTGAACGAAGGTGATTGCGAGAATAAACCTGCAGGAGAGGACGACTCCGTTGGGGAATAAACTGATGTGGAGATTACTCTGTAGGGAGGTGATGCTCTGCGGAGGATTTCACTGATAAATTTTGTCGGAATGAATTATCGTTGCTCGTGATACTGAATCTGTTGAGGATTGAATTCCTGTTTGTGAAAGGAAAGAACTTCGCTGGGGATGATCTTTCAATTTCAACTTGATGGGGATAAACCTGTTAGACTTTTGTGGGGATAATCCTCTGAATTCTACTGGGAACGATCCTTTGAACTTGGTTGGGGAGATTTATTTTGTACTCCGCTGGGGATAAACTTCCAGAGTCTACTGGGGATGATGCTTCAACTCTGTTGGGGAAGCTTTTTCAGACTGTGCTAGGAAAAATTTAAACTCCACTGGGGGTATCTTGTATTCTGCCGGGGAACATTCTTATACTCCGTTGGGGAATATTAAGACGGCAGGAGATATCAAGCCTTTCTAGTGCTGATGGTAGACCAGCTCTGCTTGGGGAGAGTATTGCTGATTCGTTCACGGTCGCAAGTCTCAGCTGGGGGGAGAGCTACCATTACTGTCTTACTCTGCGGGGAGTGAAAGTACTTTGGTCATATTCTTCAGATGAATTTACCTGGTACCTGGTGGACAAAGCAGCTATACATTTCAAACAATTCTTATTTCCCCTGTTTCTGATATTACCCATAATTCGTCTTTTGTTTCGCATGTAAATATTTATGAGCAACAATTAATGTCAAATGCATATATCAAAAATGAACATTGGACGTTCTTTACAAAACAAAACAGATAAAGGAAAAACAGTTTGAAATTTCTTTGAAAATGAATTGTATTGATTTTGCAGTTTGGCCTGTAAATAGGCGTTTTTGTACAAGAGGCTGACGTCCTAGTAAGAGAACGCCGTCGAATAATAGAATTTACATAATTTATGAAAAACTAAACAAAACAGCTATGTGAATAACCCCACTGGGTTCCAACTCTGCTATTGCCTTTATGTCTTCGAGCATCTCATCACTTTGCTGCTTGGTTGAAGATGAATCAGAATGATTAGTGTCGTACGAGCTTGATAGTCGATACCGAGGTCTGGATGCAAGGTGATCCAATGAGACATAGTGTTACGCTTTGATCCCTAATTTTTGCCTGGACTGCCCTTTCGAGTTTTCAGTCCACCGGGATACCCATTTTTGCCCAAGTTGCCTTTTCAGGTTTTCGACTTGCCGGGTGTACAGATTTTTTCGTTTTCATCCCTTATTTTTGCCCGAACCCTTTTGGTTCGCTGGGAAGCCCTTATTTTTGCCTAGGCCAGTCAACCTAGCGGGTCTTTGATTATGCGTAGTATCTTTTCACTATGTCTGCATTGACGGGGTGAGGAAGGTCGTCACCATCCATGGTGGTTAGAATCATAGCTCCTCCTGAGAAAATGTTCTTAACCACAAATGGCCCTTCGTAAGTAGGGGTCCATTTGCCCCTGGGATCACCTTGAGGTAGAATAATGCGCTTGATTACTAGGTCCCCAACTTGATACTCTTGTCGTCTAACTTTCTTGTTAAATGCCTTGATCATCCGTTTTTGGTACGTCTGACCATGACAAATAGCAGCAAGTCTCTTTTTGTCGATTAAATTCAGTTGTTCAAGCCGGGTCTGAATCCAGTCATCTTCGCTCAAACCTGCATCCTTCATGATCCGAAGAGAGGGTAACTGAACTTCGATGGGCAAGACTGCCTCCATGCCATAAACCAAAGAATAGGGTGTTGCCCTTGTTGACGTCCGTGCTGAGGTACGGTACCCATGAAGAGCAAATGGTAACATCTCGTGCCAGTCTTTGTATGTCACCGTCATCTTCTGCACAATCTTCTTAATGTTCTTATTAGTCGCTTCGACAGCCCCATTCATCTTCGGCCGGTAGGGAGAAGAGTTGTGATGATGTATCTTGAATTGCTTGCAGAGCTCGGTGATCATCTTGTTGTTGAGATTGGTACCATTGTCCGTAATGATCCTCTCTGGTACACCATATCGACAGATCAGATTGTTCTGGATGAATCGTGCCACTACGTTCTTGGTTACAGTAGCGAAGGAAGCTGCTTCAACCCACTTCGTAAAGTAATCGATTGCTACCAGGATGAAACGATGCCCGTTGGATGCCGTAGGTCTGATCTCGCCGATCATATCAATGCCCCACATGGCAAAAGGCCAAGGTGTCGTCAGGATGTTCAGAGGAATTGGAGGTATGTGCACCTTATCAGCGTAGACTTGGAACTTGTGACATGTCTGAGAATGCTTATAACAGTCGGCTTCCATTGTGGACCAATAATATCCTGCCCGTAGGATTTTCTTTGCCATGGTGTATCCACTGGAGTGAGTTCCGAAAGTACCTTCATGTAACTCCGCCATGATCCTTTCTGCTTCATTCTTATCCACACAACGCAGTAAGGTCGAATCATGATTACGCTTGTAAAGAATGCCATTGCTGATGAAGAAATTCGCTGCGAACCTCCTCAGAAACTTCTTGTCATTAACAGATGCACCATCGGGGTATTCCTGAGCCTCAAGGTATCTCTTCACCTCATGAAACCAGGGCTTTTCTGTTACCTCTTCAGTCTCAATGTCACAGCAATGCGCAGGTTCATCCAATCTTTCAATGATAATCTGGGGAGCCTCGTTATCCCAATTGACTTTGAACATAGAAGACATCATAGCCAGCGCGTCCGCCAGCTGATTCTCCTCTCTAGGGAAGTGTTCAAAGGTTATCTCCTCAAAATGGGGAAGCAATGTCAACACATACTCCTTATAAGGAACAAGATTTGGGTGTTTCGTATCCCACTCGCCTTTGATTTGACTGATCACGAGAGCGGAATCTCTGAAGACACTTAAAAACTTAATCCTTAGGTCAATTGTTGCTCGAAGACCCATAATGCACGCTTCATACTCCGCCATGTTGTTAGTGCAGCTGAAACATAGTCGGGCGGTAAACGGGGTATGAGAGCCTTTAGGAGATATGATCATAGCGCCAATGCCATTACCCAAAGCGTTTGAAGCTCCATCAAAGTACATAGACCATTGGGATCCTTCCTCATGTCCTTCATTCGGTCCAGGTGTCTCACGATCAGTTACCAACATGATATTCTCGTCCGGGAATTCAAAGTTTATAGACTGGTAATCATCCACTGCTTGATGTGCCAAATACTCTGCCAACACACTTCCCTTAATTGCCTTTTGGGTCGTATATTGGATGTCATACTCAGTCATGATCATCTGCCATCTTGCTATTCTTCCGGACAAGGCAGGCTTCTCGAAGATATACTTGATTGGATCCATCTTTGATATCAACAGAGTAGTGTGAGTCAACATATACTGTCTCAGCCGGCAAGCAGCCCATGCCAAAGTGCAACAAGTTTTCTCGAGCAGTGAGTATCGGGTCTCACAGTCGATAAAATTTTTGCTAAGGTAATAAATAGCATGCTCTTTTCGGCCAGACTCGTCATGCTGACCCAGAACACACCCCATTGAGTTGTCAAGTACTGTCAAGTATAAGATCAAAGGTCTCCCTTCAACTGGAGGCATCATAATAGGTGGCTCTTGGAGATACTCTTTGATCCTTTCGAAAGCGGCCTGGCATTCATTGTTCCAACGTACTACTTGATCTTTCTTCAACAGCTTGAAGATTGGCTCACAAGTAGCAGTCAGGTGCGAGATGAATCCGGCAATGTAATTTAGTCGTCCCAGAAATCCTCTGACTTCTTTCTCTATTCTGGGAGCTGGCATCTCCTGTATAGCCTTCACTTTGGCAGGATCTACTTGAATACCTTTATCGCTGACGACGAAACCCAGCAGCTTACCAGATCTCACCCCGATGGTGCACTTGTTCGGGTTTAACCTCAGCTTGTACAACTTCATCCTGTTAAACAACTTATGAAGGTGGTCCATATGTTCTTCCTCAGTTTGGGATCTTGCAATCATGTCATCGACGTATACTTCTATCTCATGATGGATCATGTCATGAAACAAAGCAACCATGGCACGCTGATATGTTGCCCCAGCATTCTTCAATCCAAAAGGCACGACCTTGTAGCAAAAGGTACCCCACTGAGTAACAAAAGTTGTCTTCTCCATGTCTTCGGGAGCCATTTTAATCTGATTATAACCGGAGAAACCATCCATGAAGGAGAAGACTTTATGTTGAGTGGTGTTGTCAACCAGAACATCAATATGAGGTAGAGGGAAGTCATCCTTGGGGCTTGCCCTGTTCAGATCCTTATAGTCAACACACATTCGAACCTTACCATCCTTCTTTGGTACAGGAACCACGTTGGCCACCCACTGTGGGTAAGAAGTAACTGCTAGAAAACCAGCGTCAAACTGTTTCATAACTTCAGCCTTGATTTTCTCAGACATCTTTGGGCGCACTCGACGGACCTTCTGCTTCACTGGAGGACAGTCTTCCTTGGTAGGTAGGCGGTGAACCATAATATCAGTATCCAACCCAGGCATGTCTTTGTAAGACCAGGCAAAGATCTCAACGTAGTCACGCAGCATCTGAATTAACCGTTGCTTCACACTAAGCTCCAGATTTGGCCCGATCCTGACCTCTCTCTTGTCTATTTCTGTACCCAGATTCACTGATTCCACCGGCTCTTCGTGCGGCTAAATAGCCCTCTCTTCCTGGAGTAGCAGTTTAGCAAGTTCACCAGGCACTTCACAATCATCTTCACCTTCGTCTTCGGCTAAGTTGATCGGACTTTCAAAGTCATAACTGGCAGTAGCAGAGTCATTACCAGTGAGATCCAGAGTGGATGTAGACCTGTATATGTGAGTGTGTGTAAAATAGATGCTTTGCAATATATAATAAAAGAAAAACAAGGAGCGCAAAATTTGAAATGAAAGAAACGTCCAATGCTTTTATTAATGATATATGTAGATGACACACATAAAGCCCTCACAAATGAAGCCACGGTGCCCCGGGTAAGACATCATGCCATAAAGTTTAAAACATTGTCTGTTACAAATTCTAAACAAAAAGTCTCATTACTGGGTGATAACTGAAATAGGCATAGAATCCTTCGTTGTCCAGTTGCTTAGTCCACCATTACAGTTGGGTATATCCAGCTGTCAATATCAAACTCTTCATCATCGTCATCTCCGATAGCATTCACCCCTGCATCTTGTTTAGGCTTCTCTGGTGTTCCGAACTCAATCTCCTTAGCATCAATCAAGTCCTGTACTTTGTTCTTCAAAGACCAACAATCATCTGTATTATGCCTCGGGCTATCAAAGTGAAAAGCACAGCAGGCATTAGGGTTATACTTTGGTGATATAGTATTTAGATTCTTAGGGGCTTCCCTTGGAATCACCATATTGGTCTTTAACAAATGCAGTAGAATCTGAGACAGAGTCATGCTGAGACGGGTGAATTGCCTTCGAGGTCTCTCGTCCTTTGACTGATTATTATGCTGAGGAGCACCAGCAGGTCTTGAAATAACAACCGCATTAACAGCTTGGCGGTGTTCAGGTCTATTCTGGCTTTTCAAACCGTAGACAGCACTGGACTCTTTCTTAAAAGGCTTCTTCTCGGTGCTTGATGAAGCACCCTTTTGTATCTTACCAGCCTTAATATCAGCCACAATCCTCTCACCGGTCATAATTAGCTCCGTAAACCCAGACGAAGAGCTTCCAATCAGATGGTTGAAAAATGGACCAGACAAGGTCCCCAGAAACATATCCACAAGCTCCCGATCAGCCAAGGGTGGTTGCACTCTTCCGGCGAGGTCCCTCCACTTCTGAGCATAATCTTTGAATCCTTCACTTGTTCCCATTGACATACCCTGGAGTTGGGTACGCGTGGGAGCGAGGTCGGAATTGTATTGGTACTGCCTGTAGTAAGCAGTAGCCAAATCTTCCCAATTGTGGATACTGGCTCCGTCCAACTGGTAAAACCATTCAAGCTGAGTCCCTGAGAGACTGTCTTGAAATAAGTGGATCCATAGGTTCTTATCAGCGGTGTATGGCTGAATCTTCCTTACATATGACCAGAGGTGCAGCTTCGAACAAGAAACTCCATCATACTTAGCAAAGGCTGGTGCTTTGAATTTGTGGGGAATTACCACCCCAGATGATAGACCTAGATCACCAAAGTCCAGACCAGGCACTTTCTGAACTTCCATCGCACTCAACCGGTCTTCCAGTTGCTTGTATCTATCCTCGGCCGGAGGATACTGGTCTTCGTCGAAGTCTGTCTCATTGTCTGAGACCACAGGGCTAGGAGCCCTCTTTTATTCCTGACTATCTTTCCCTCCAGATGAGGTGGTCAAATCAACTTCATCTCGTAGCCTATTTCCAAACCTGTGACATGTGTTAAACAGGATTGTCCTCTTCTTCTTCTTCTCTTTCAGAATCAGGGTATTCAGATCTTGCTGACCCTTAGCTAGATTCATGAACAACTCTTGGAATTGGGCATGCTGGGCCTGTAGGGCCTTGATTGCTTGCTCGGTTGATGGTTTAGCAGACATGATGAGTGCTGAAATAAACAGCGAAGAAGATAAGAGACTTGTAATGGGTACCTGTTATGAAGTGCATGGGATGAAATGTGTATGATATGATTTCAAAGACAACCGAGAGATTCAAATTTGTAAATAAGAAATGAAACACACTTTATTAGATAAACTTTGAAATTCAAATTTTTCAACAAATTGCCCTTAAGGCGTTACAAGAATGGAAATACTGAAAAGTAAATAAAAACTGGAAAGGAAATAATCAAAGGACAATCAGTGCTCCCATAGTCGCTTCTTGTCGGTGCAGACATAATCATTGAGAATCCGCTCATTCTCCAGCTGCCTAGTCAACTTCTAGATCTTCTGTTCTTGCTCGTTAAACTTTTCTCGGTAAGTATCTCGTTCCTCTCTCAGCTGCATCCAAGACCTTTTCAGTGCCCCAATGTCAGTGGGCATGTAAGGGTGGAGGATGGTAGGAAGAACCCCTTCTTCATTAGCAACTTCAACAATGATAGGCAGGACGGCTTCATACGGCATACCCAGCTTTTGGGCACGGATACGAACCCATCTGAGATATGGCTCCATCGGAAGAGAAGTCTTTGGACCCAGCTCATGTGGATCGGATCTGTGAACTTTATCCCAAGCCCTTATGAATCTGCGGCGTTGCTCGTCGCTATCCCCTTGAAAATCAAAGATGATACTAGGCATTAGCAGCTCATGAGGTCCTTCTCTTCTGGCTCTCCCAAACTGACGTAAGGCCAAGCACGGATTGTAAGAAATTCCTCCATGGGTTCCTATCAGTGGAACATTGGAGTATTCCCCACAGCGATCAATAACGGCCACCTCGTCCATACCTTTAAGAGTCCAAATGATATCATTATGAGAGAGAGAGACATAACCCTATAGGCCCAGCCCATGCCTTCTTTGTTCTTCAGCACTGATTTGGGGAGGTGCAAAATAAACCACCTCGCCAATAATGGAGCACAACACATCAAGGTTCCCCGCTTTCGAGCAGTACGGGCATAAAGCTGATGAAGAATGTCACCCAAGAGAGTGGGTACATGATTACGAGAGATGAAGATTTTCACCGCATTCACATCAACAAAGGAGTCAGGATTCGAAAACAATACCAAGCCGTGTATCAGAAGAGCCAGAATATCTTCGAATGCCTTGAAGTCTAGACTATCCCATAAATAATTAGCCTTACCAACCAAGAACTTAGTCAGAAAGCCCTTTGCTCCACCTCTAGTCTCCCAATTAGCCATTACCTCATCCTTTGGCAAATGAAGGGCTGAAGCAATCTCTTCCGGCCTAAGGACCTTCTCCCAACCAGTAAACGGGGTCTGCTCTAGAATAGAGATACTGAGCAGATCAGAGAACTCTTCTAAGGTGGGAACCAACTGGTAGTCCTGGAAAGTAAAGCAATGGTACAACGGATCATAGAATTGGACCAAAACACTCATCATCTGCTCATCTAATTTGGAAGTGACCAAACTGAGAAGATACCCATGTCTTCTGATGAAGGAGGTAGTATCAGGCATCTTTACTACCAACTCTTTAAGCATAGTGGGAACCTGGACAAAGTTGATTCGGATAGTATTCCTACGCATGGACATCATGGCCTACAAAACAGAACAAAGATGAATCCCTCATGTCTTTGAAATAGGTTAGTCCAATGCAAGATGTATGCAATGTTATGATGTCATGATGTCATGATAGTAAGCACACCACAAGTATCCACAAATAGAAAACATGGTAAAGGCACACAAGTCACACAAAGAGCCCTTAGATTTCAGGCTGGCAAGGAGCTTGGGTACTACCCTCTTTCAATTTAGTTGGTTTAGACCTGTCCTAAAAATAGTAACCGGGTTCTAGAGGATCTCAATATCACTGACTACCCTCGACCAATCATAATTCTAGTTTAGTAACCTTTTCTTGCAGCCGGAATCATCGCGAGAGTTTAGTCTCAATGAGTGTAGCATACTACTACTGTTCTATGGCCAAGTTGGTCAATTTAAAGGTTCTAAGGTCAGTTGGTGCTTAATGACCTCTTAGATGACCCATATTCTCCTCGTTCCAACACAAGGGATATCGGTACAATCTAAAGTGCCACACCAACGTAGCTACTGCTTCAACCGTATCGGTCTACGCCGTACAGTTTCCTCACAGTTTATTGCTACTTACCTAAAGGGTATCCCCAGATCCGGGTTAGGATCCATAATAACTTTGATTCAACCCACAAAGATAAATCATACAAAGCAAACAATTGAAAACAAAATGATTTAATCCTAAGGTACACCCCACTTATTAAATTTCCCCAGCAGAGTCGCCATTTTTGTGATACGGTGGGAAGAGAACTGACTGTTTTGGAATGCTGGTTCGCGTTTTGCGTTTGTTTTCGCAAAATGTCGCGGTAAGCAAGAGTCACCACCGTCTTTTATTTTATCCAACAAGGAAAGGAAAAAAGCACAGAAAAATTCCTTTTTCGAGATGTTTCTCGGATCCGGGGGGTAGATTATAGAAAGGGAAGGTGTTAGCACCCTTTCTATCTGTGGTTATCCACGGGCTCTTAGGTACTTGCTCAAAGTGTTTTTCAAAAATTGCTTTTCTTTGTATTTGTGGGTTTGAAAGAAGTTTTTGTTTGAAAGGTGTAAGTGCAAAAAGTTTTTGTTTCATTTTGAAAGAGCAAGTACTTAAGAACCATCTACCTACTCGAAAAAGGAATCAATCTGTGCTAATGTCCTTTGGACAATGCTATCCCACTATTGATGAGTAGGTAACATCGTCGTTGGAGTTTTAGGGTCAATTCGATTAAGGGACGTGCGGTCACTAAAACAATGTTAGGACGCCTTAGCGGTAACCCTAATGTCTTAGATCATTTTTCTGAGGCAACCGTTTCGAGGCAACTATGATCTTTGGACAAGAGGGCGACCTCTAAAACTTCCTATACTTAATGACCGCGTTCGAAGGCAACCAAGTGAGGTGTACCCTAAGAGTGCGCATGTGCGAGTGTGTTGTTTCGGTTAATTTTATCTTTGTACATGTTAATGGTTATCTATGTTGATTTTAGGTTTAAATGTTCAATCTTGTCATGCATTCCCTATTATCAAACATCTAACAATTTATAAGTTGCGGAAATTAAATTTCGGAAATTAAAACTAACTATTACAAAGCGTCGGGTATTTACATCGCCAAAAGCAACCCTTGAAAATTAAAATGCGGAAAATAAATAAAGCGATAAAAATATTTAAAGTCCTAATTAAACTATTACATTCCGGGAAACAGATACAATATTGTAATAAGAATGGATCTTGTGCGAGAAATTAAATCGGGCGCATTATAGGGTTTTG
The DNA here is from genome assembly GCA_948472305.1 of Vicia faba. NCBI lineage: Eukaryota > Viridiplantae > Streptophyta > Magnoliopsida > Fabales > Fabaceae > Vicia > Vicia faba. Next base: position 2,520,364 of record OX451740.1, read on the forward strand.
ACCCTTTAATTATTAAAGAAAAGATTTTTGGTTTATTTTTGAATTTATGGAAGAAATTAAATTAAGTTAAGCATTAAATTAACAAATTAATTAATTAATTAATAAAATGATATTTTTGGATTTTTTGATATTTAAAGAAAGAAAAATAATTTGATCAAAGTTAATAAATAAAAAAACCTAATTGTCTAAGTTAATTTTATTATTGCAAAAGATATTAAAGTTATTTCCTAATTAAACTAAATTAATTAAATTAATATTTATTAACAAAAAATAAAAATGCTGAGATTAATTTTAATAAATAAAATATTTTTTGGTTTTCAATTTTATTAAGAAAATTTTTTAATTGGTTAGTGATTAAATAATAAAACAATAAATAATTAAAGTAAATAATAAAAGAAAAGAGAAAAAGGTTAGGGTTTAGGCCTGATTAGGGGGCTTGTTTAGCAATTTCCAAGGCCCATTTGTGCACTGGCCTGATTGACTTTCCTGATTCCACGTGTGCATGTTGACTTGGGAGTATGATGGACACCCCATCTGGACCACCAGATCTGGCCTGGGGCCATCTGGCGCTTTTGAGATTTGAGGGAATATGATAGGTCTTAAGCCTTGGCTTGTACTGGATAATCTGTGAAAAAATAATACAAATGCATGGGGGACCTGGGATTAGAACCCAGGTCCTGTTGGTATTTGGAGACACGCCTTTGCCACTAAGCCAATATGCTTCATTTGTTAATGTAATAAGAATAAAACATAATATTGGAAAACATGTTAATATGCCAGAATTAAAAAAACACGCGCCAAGTATTTAAATGGGCCAACCAGGGAGAGACGCGTCATCGTCTTCTTCGTTCGTCCCTGTAAATTTACCTGCGAATTTATATCTGCAACTAAATTCATATGAGCGTCCTAAAATCCATTCTATGCCATGGAAATTGATTCCAAGCACATGGTCATGCTCGTCTCTCTCCTCTGGTTACATCCATGTCCATCAATAGGGCTGATTTTGTTTGAAAAAGAAACGCCCAAAAAAAACAATCCATGAACCCTAGATTCGGCTAGGGGGTTACAGGCCATATTAATGCAATCAAATAATGCAGAAAGTTTGTAAATTGAACAAGCATCATGAATATGCCAATAATTTGTGCCAAATATGCAAGAAATATGAGTTACGAATTTGACTACAGGGCGGTAAAACGCGAAGCTTACAGTGCATTTGGGAGGGCGTGAGGGCTTGCTTTTGATTACAGGAGGTTTAGTGGACACCCAACAATGGACTAGCATTGAGATTTGCTTCTGAATTGGCCTCTATGCACGATTTCAGTTTCACACTTTTTCACCTTTTTTCAAGTTTGGTTCTTGATTATTCTGCAGCCTCTAGCCTCAAATTCGTGTGCCTTTCACTTGTATATGTAATCAGCAATGCATTAGGTTAACATTTGTGGACTCAATCCTTGTGCATCAATGCTTGGAGATTTGATTTGATCCTCCATTGATAACCTTCCAATTTTGTCCAAAATCCAATCTTTTTGCACATGGCATGTGTGATACGAATTTGATTCACTTGATGATGATGATTAGGTCCTGAAAATAGAAAAAGATCTCATGTAATCAAGTTTTGTGATTTTATTTGATTTAAATTGATTAAAAATGGAATAATTCAATAAAAAATCAAATAAAATAGAAAAATTGACAAATGGACTCAAGGCTGAGGCTAGGACACGTGTGTAGTGTGACAAGATCAAATCAAGTGGAAAAGAATGGGCCCATTTGACAAAATTTAAAGTTTTGGGGATAGTTGACTTTTGGCAATTTTGCAAAAATGCCCAACTTCAACAATGCATAACTTCTTCAATTTTGAACTTTTGGAAGTGTTCTTGAACTTTTTATAAATCTTGATATGTCCTCTACCCAACCCTTTTGGTCTCATATCATTTTGATATTCCATACTCAAGTTATAAGCTTTGGCAAAAAAGGTGTTTTTATTGACTTTCAAAAATGACCTATAATGTCCAAATTTGTAACTTCTTGTGAGTGCATTTTTTGATCTTGGGGTATGAAGATGGATTATAGGAAATTTCATCATATTAAAAATGAGATTTGTATGGGTCATTTCTCATAAAGTATGTGAAAGTTATGCTTGGTCAAAGTTGAGTTGACTTTTCCTACAAAACCCTAATTTAGCAACTTTTGAGTCTTGATGAATTTTGAGCAATCCTTGATGAATCATGATCAACCCTTGATAAAATGATGAAATATCCTTCAAAATGAGAATGTTGATAAAAAATCTTGAAGTTTGACTGTTTTTAGGTCACAGTTGACTTTTGCCCTAGCATAGTCGATTTTTGGACCCTTTGAGCAATTGACTGAGCAAACTTCCTCTGCAAGGCTTGAAATTTGACATGGATGAACTTGAGAGCATATTAGTACATTGGGGAGCCATTTAGGACATTTTGATGCAAGGACCTTGATGCAACACAAAACCCTAATTTGGGATTGACGGCCTTAGGAGATAGCTTGAATGTTCAACTCTTGAGCAATCTTGAACCACTTGGAGATTTTTCTTGCCATGTCTTGGGAAATATGAGAGGGCAAATTTTTGGGTATAACAAAGGGGAATGTCATAGTGGAACCATAGCCTCAGATGAATTAAAAGGAGGGTTTCAATTATCATCAATATCATTCATCCATTTTGGTGGATTTGGTTTTTCAACCTATCAACACCAAAGATCCAATGAGGTTAAGGAAATTGATCCAAAGTATCATAAATTATCCACAAGTCAGAGCCAATCACAAAATAGAAAATAAAATGCATTTAAAACAATTAAAAACATTATTTAAAAAATTGTTAATTAAATTGAATTAATTGATAAAATATACAAAGTATATTAAAACACCAAACAGTAACTCCAGAAAATTACCAGAGGTCAAACATGAGTTAAGAATTGTTGACAAATTTTTTTAGAATTTTATAAGGTCAGAAACTAATTTTAAAAATAGAAAAACTAATCAAAATAAACCAAAAATCACAAAAAATAGAAAAGTCATAAATAAAAATCAAATGAGGTCACCATAAGTTGTTAAACTATCATTGGATTATTCCATAATTTTTCCAGAATTTAAAAAATATTAAAAGTATTTTTAAACCAATTAAAATAAAGCAAAAAATCCAAAAATTATAAAAAATAGAAAACATCAAAATAAAAATATGAAAAAATATTCACAAAGTTAGAAATAATTCAAAGTATTTTTTTGTAATTTTTCATAATTTTTTGATAAAAAGTAAAAGAGTTGTGAATTTGTAAACATAAAAGGAATTTAAAACATTTTGTAAAAAAAAAAGTAAATTAGAAAAAACACGAGACATTAGATATGATTCATTTAAAACACGCTGACACATCCAAAGAACCGAAGCTGATGATGTATGGTGAACACAAGTCAAAGCACGAACATCTGATTCCAAAAAGTCACACCAATTACATTAAAACAATTGGCGTTGTCTCATTGGTTGAAGATAACACGTTGGTCATCTTCAACCTTCAGACGCCTACAACAAGGGCAAACTCATGTAGACCATCTCAACGATGCCTTTGCGAAAAATTTATTTAAACCACAACTCTGCCATTTTTTGAAAAAAACCAGGAAGAAATGTAAAACTAGTTGTTAAATTACAAGCTCAAATAAACATTAAAATATAAACCAGAAGAAGCATGAGCTTCAGATATGAAAGGACTACAACTTAGCAATTTATTTGAAATGATTTGGTTCAGTAATATACCTTAATGAAGTTCACTTTGTAAGCCTCTGAAACTGAACTTTTGTAGCTTGATTTTATGCTCAAGTTGCTTGGATTTTGTTGTGAAAAGCTTGTGTTATGATCAAGGATGAAGAATTAGTAGAGAGTTTTGAGAAAGAAGGCTTGAAATGGTGAAATCGATTTTCAAATTTAAAGCTTCGAGTGGGATTTTGGCAGGATGATTCTGGCTATCTAAGCTTGAGGAAATGAATGGAATACGTTTCTTTATTTATAGGAGAATGAATGAAGAGCTTAAGCGTGTGGAATGATAAGAATTTGAAGGAATTCGTGTGAACCTGCAAGGCATGGAAAGTGTGACTTGTGATTCATCAAAACTCATCCAAAACTTGTGTTTTAAGGTGTTAATGGATCCAGGAATCTTTGTTAACCATTTTTAAGTGAAAAAGCACATCGATTTGGTCATTAGAAATCACACTAATCAAATTGCAATTTGACTTCGTAGAAAGCTTCAATTCCAAGGTACCAATTTCAAATCCACGGGGCAAGTAGCCCAGGAAGCTTTATGCAATGTGTGATACGGTGGGAGAACTGACTTGAGGTTTTGCGTTTGTTTTCGCAAATGTTTCGATTGAGCAAGAGTCGCCACCGACTTTTTATTTTATCCTAAGGAAAGGTTTAAAAAGCACAGCAAAAACCTTTGAGATATTTCGTGGGTTCGGGGAGTAGATTATAGAAAGGGAAGGTATTAGCACCCTTTCTATCCATGGTTATCCATGGGCTCTTAGTTACTTGCTTAGATCAACTTGCCTTGATTTTCAATTGTTTGAAATGGTGCTTTGTGCGTGGTTTTGAAAATGTTTTGAAAAAGATGCCTTGTCTAGGCTACCCTTGTAACAATTCTTTACTCGAATGTTTTACAAAAGGTGTTTGTCTTTTTGAAAAGATGTTTCAAGGTTTTTGAAAGTGTAGTGATGTGTGGTTTGAAAAATAGGCAAGTGTTTTGTTTTGCAAGTGGACAAGTACTTAAGAGCTATCTACCCTAAAGTTCTCAAATATTTTTGCTATGTTTTAACCCTTTTAACAATTTTGTTCCACCATTGCATTTGGTGGACAATCTTGTGTTAGGATGTGAAAGGGACGGGCGCGGGTCATCGTTTAGACCATGATTGCAATGGTGCCAAGTATCTTTGGGCAATTTTTCCTTGGAGGGACTTGATCATTTTTTAGGCAACTTTCGAAAGCGTCGTCGAGGGACTATGATCATTTGAATTGTGTTTGTTTTGCCCAAAGAGACCTAACATGCAACATGGCCCATTATTAAAGGCAACAAGTGGAATACCCTAGGGGTGCAAGTGTGATTAGTGTTGTCCATTTTCATGCTTGTTTATCTTGAAATTAGGTCAAACTATTTTTGTTAATTTATTTGCATACAAACCCTAATTCTATCATGGCATATTTAGAAAACTTTAAAGTGCGAAAAATAAAGTTCCTAAGTTATTACAACACAATATATGGGAAGGGGGGTACAAATGTTCAAATGGGCGGTATTTTGACAAGTAATTTAAACCTAACTATTACATCAAAAATTGAATTATACAAATTATTTAATATACAATAATTAAATAGAAATGGAATAAATATGCAAGATGCAAAAAAAATGTTTTGTATATGTATGAAAAAAAAGTATTTTTTATATGTCAAATAAACAAAATAAAAGTATTAATTTTTTTGGAGTTTTTTATATATTTAGGGCAAAACCCTAATTTTGCAAATAAAAGGTATTTATTTTTTAATATATACAATGTTTATTAATTATTTACAAGAAATAAAAAAAAGAAGTATATTTTCCAAAAAGGTATTTTTAATGCTAAATATTAATAAAAATAAAAATGTATATATTTTGTATTTTTTAACCTAAATATACTAATATATATGTATGTATTTGTATTATTTATTAAATATATTGAATATGCACAAAATAACAATATTTAATATTTATAAAAAAAAGTATATTTTATATAAAATATTTTCAGAAGATAAAATAAAATAAAAATCAGAAAATAAATGTGTTTGCATTATTTTTTAGTATTTTGAATAAAAGTATATCTATATATTTATTTATGTACAAATATCAATTTAAACAAATAAATGCCTAATAAATATAAAAAATGGTGTGAAAAATATTTTTTTATTTTTTAATGTTATGAGAAAAAATAAATAAGTCAGAACAAAAAAGAAAAGGTCAAAAAATCATGAAAATAAGCATAATGGGCCAAGGGGGTGTAAAAGTAACAAAAGGGTGCAAATAGAAAAATGAAACAGAGCCCAGCCCAAAAGACCTTCTTCAACCTCCAGACTGTTTGAACATGAACAAAACGCGCGTTTTCTATCTCCAGATTCCTGGACTTTCAAGCAAAACTTACAACATGAAAAATGTAGAGCATTAAGAGACGAATCCAGACATATAAAGAACTTGACTTAACTCTCTAAGATGAGAGAGAATTTCTCCATCCCTAATTCTTGACCTAAGTTTCCATCAATGTTCAGACCTTAAATTCTCATAGCACATGCAAAATAAATGGAAAGTAAAGATATGTACAACTTCAGGGGCATGAGTAGAACGTTTTTCATTCACAAACCTAGAGCTAACAATGCCTGGATAGGGAGATAGAAGTCCATGAACTTACCTGTTCAGTTGGAATCGTATCTGATGATGGAGGTGTTTTCAATGCAAGGTGATGATTGGTACAACTTCCTTGATGTCCAGGGATGCTATTCCAAGCTTTACTTTGTTTGGAAACCAAGAGAATCGTGTTAGGGAACTTCAACTGCAAAACAAAAAAAAATGAAAATGGTGATGTTGCTTGGGAGTGTTACAGGTCGTGTTTGAGGCTTGGAATAGTTTCAAGGGATGATGTGGGATATGTTTGAAGTGGTTTTAGCAAGAATGCATGAATGGATGGTGTTATGGAACACAATCTGCAGCAGGTGCCCTATTTTGGCAGTTTGAGGGTGATTCTGTGTTTGGGAAGGCAATGGAGATGGTTGGCTCGTGTTTCAGCTTAGGCTTGATGATTAGAAAGTGTTTGATAACTTTGCTTAAGCTCTGGTTTACAGGAATGAGAGTTGTGTGTTGTTATGCTATGTTTCTTCAACTTTAAGCAACAAAGTGTCCACTTGAGTTTTAGACTGATAGAGGCCCCCCTAATGTGTTGCTAACCTTCCCCTTGATCAGTGTGTTTTGTTCATAAACTTGTGCCAAAAGGATTTGCACTGTACTTGCTTGGATTGCTAATTGACATAAAGTTCTACTTTTCAAAAATGGCAAAAATGCTTTATCTAATTAAGGCTTAATCTAACATGTAATGTCCAAATGCACAAAATAACACACAATGGATTGGCATTTAATTATTGAGTGCAAATGGGATTAGAGGCCTGTAACTAGCTTATGCATGCTGATTTCAAAATGGCACAAGTGTATGAACATGTAAATTGGTCATAACAAAAGTGAATTTTTCCCAACTTGCCAAATTCGATTCTCCCTAACCATGAGGTTGTTTGATGAGTTCTTGGACATTTTGGAAAGCTTGGAATGTGTAATACAATCCATCTTTGAAATGAAAATTGAAATTCCAAGTGGAAGCATGTGAAAAATGGTCTTGAAGTTAGGTAAAAACCTTGCCTAAAATGGTTCAAAATTTCTCTAAGTTAAGAATGGTTTGGTACCCTTGTTCCAAAAATTGTAACTTGAGATACAAGCTTCGTTTGGGAAAACTTTGTGAATCAAAGTTGTAGATTTTGCAATGGACTACAACTTTCATGTTTTAACTTTTGCTTGAATCCAAATGAATCTTGGTGAGAAAGTGGGACAAAGTTAGGAAAAAATTAGGGTTTTTCATAACTTAGAAAAATTCTAAGTTATGAAAAATCTTCATTTCAAACCCTAATTTGCAATTCTTGATTTCTTGATGAACAAGTTTCATGATTTGGCATGTTTTGATGAAAAATGAATCTTGACATTTGATTTTGACCAAAAAAAGTCAAAGTTTGACTTTTCAGTATACAGTCAAAATTGATCAATTGACTGGGAAATTCAACTGTCAATCTTGTGCATTTGGGATCTTTTGAACTTGTTGAGTATGTCAATACAATTCCATGGGGTCCTTGAGTCCATATGTGAGCTTGGTTTGCCATTGGCTAGGTCAAACAGTCAAAAATTGCCTTTGTGCAGTCAAAACCCTAAAAATGACCATTTTGCCCTTTTGGTGATCTGATCAAATTCCTTGTGGAATTGTGATCCAAACTTGATCAAATGGTCCATGTGAGTTCATAATGTTGATATGGGTCAATTTTCATGAGATTTGACTGTCAATTGGCCACAGTTGACTTTTTCCCCAATACAGTTGATTTCTAGGTCAACTGTCCAATTGACTGGGCAAAATTTGGAATCAAGACTTGAAACTTGGTATGGATAAACTTGGGAGTCCAACATGAAGCATGAAAGTCATCTTAGGCATTTTAGGTCAAAATATCTTTGTTCAAACACAAACCCTAATTTGGGTCAACAGTGCAAGGAGAAGTCTTGAGCAGAGGAAACCCTAACTGGATCTTGAGCTCCAAGGGTCTTGTGATGAGAAAATGTTGAGAAAAAGGGAGGGCAAATTTTGGGGTACAACAGTTGCCCCTGTTCAATCTTCTTGAATTCGAAGAGTTAGATTGGCAAGTTTTCCTTTCGTGACTCGAGGGTAAAAGGAGATTGGACACTAGAGTGCCCTTAAATTTGCACTCGTCAAAGCAATGGATGCGGGAATGGGCTTAGAGATGCCATTTGGAGATGGGCTTAACGATGCCATCGGGAGGAGTGACAGAAACTTGTCGGGGATGGGCTTAAAGATGCCATCTGGAATGAGTATCAGAAAGGTGTCCATGTTTAGGACCATCTCTGAACTGGGGTCTGAATAAGCAATAGATTGACATCCGTATCTGGAGGCATCCGTAAACTGTTTTCAAACGTTGAGAAGAGTATGAACAAGCGATAGATTAACATCCGTTATTGGGAAGAATCTGTAAACTGTTTTCAGAAGTCTTCGAAGAAGAATCTGAACAAGCGATAGGTTAACATCCGTTACTGGAGAACCCGTGAACTGTTTTCAGAAGTCTTGAGGTTGAATAAGCAATAGAGCAGCATCCGTTGTTGGGAAGCGTCCGTAAACTGTTTTCAAAAGTTGCATCTGAACAAGCGATAGATTAACATCCGTTGTTGGGAAGAATCCATAAACTGTTTTTAGAAGTCTTGAGAAGAATCTGAACAAGCGATAGGTTAACATCCGTTACTTGGAGAACCCGTGAAATGTTTTCAGAAATCTTGAAGTTGAATAAGCAATAGAGCAGCATCCGTTGTTGGGAAGCGTCCGTAAACTGTTTTCAAAAGTTGCATCTGAACAAGCGATAGATTAACATCCGTTGTTGGGAAGAATCCATAAACTGTTTTCAGAAGTCTTGAGAAGAAACTGAATAAGCGATAGGTTAACATTCGTTACTTGGGGAACCCGTGAACTGTTTTCAGAAATCTTGAAGTTGAATAAGCAATAGAGCAGCATCCGTTGTTGGGAAGCGTCCGTAAACTGTTTTCAAAAGTTGCATCTGAACAAGCGATAGATTAACATCCGTTGTTGGGAAGAATCTATAAACTGTTTTCAGAAGTCTTGAGAAGAAACTGAACAAGCGATAGGTTAACATCCGTTACTTGGAGAACCCGTGAACTGTTTTCAGAAATCTTAAAGTTGAGGAGGAACCGGTGTAGGGTTTCCTGATGATGAGCTCGTATAAAACTGCATCTGGATGAATCTGGAATAAGCATCAGAATGTTGCCATGTCTGGGTCACATCTGAACTATTTCTAGAAAGAGTCTCGGAAGATAATGATTTTTTGTCTGTTGACTGATCTTACCTGAAAAGGTAAAGAGTTAGTTGTATGCAATGTCATGATGCATGATGCGATATATGTTATATGAATGTAAATGAATGCGCATGTAAGCTGGAGAGCTGTCTTGCGGAGGATAGATGAATCTGAGATGGCTGAAGATAAAAGCATCTTGACTGCTGCCGGGAAGAAAAAAAATCTTGGCTGTTGCTGGGGAATAAGGAGCTTGGGTTGTATACCAATCTTCTGGGGAATTCCTGTCTTGAGGAGATCTTCACTGGAGAATCTTCGAATATACAATGAGGAACTGAAAACTGAAAGTCTTCAGATTTTCTTGGGGAATACCAGACCTTCAAACATCGAGGGGCCTTAGAACCACTTGCGGGGACTTGGAATTTCCTTGGTGACTTGCAGGGTAAGAGAATTTCTGATGATTTCTACTGGGGATTTTAGAACCTGGTAGACTTAAGCTGGGGAGGTAAGACTGAGAATCTCTAGTCTAGTGAGAAGCATCTCTATGGGGAGAAGGTTCACTAGTCTGGCTCCGCTGGGGATCGATAGCCTGAAGTTTTAGCTCTGCTGGGGATACTGAAACTTAATTCTTAGGGGAATTGATTCTGGAGGATTCTCTTGCTGGGGAAATCAGTTTTTTGAGAGAGCTTTCGCTGATGAGGATTCTGAAGTCTGACTCTGTTTAGGGAATTAAGTTCTGACTAAGGAATATGGATTTCAAATCTGCTCGGGATTTCCTTTGAAAGGGTATCAAGATATCCAACTGCACCTTCAACTCAATAGTGATCACCTACCTTGATTTATAAGGGAATGATTATGTTCAAATGCATATGCCTATTTAACAAAACATTGGACGTTTCTCAAATAAAACATAAGTGCAAAAGCAAAGAGAAAAGGAAACGACGCAAATTTCTGAAAAGTATTTGTATTAACTTTCTATGAGTATATTTGTACAAAGGAGACAATCATCCTAGTAAGAGGATTTCATCGTAAATTATGAAAAATTTATACAAAAGAAAGATGGCTATGTGAAATAATTCCATGGGATTCCATGCTGCTATAACCTTCACAACTCTGAATATCTGTCCATTCAATGCTTCGTCTGCCGATGGCTGGATTGATCAGAAGCTTGGAATTGATTGATGAAAATATTGTCTTTAAAGTGATCCGACGAGACATAGTCATACGCTTTAATTCCCTAACTTTTGCCTGAATCGCCCTTTCGGGTTTTCGATCCACCGGGAAACCCCTTTTTGCCCAAGCCGCCCTTTCGGGTTTTCAACTTGCCGGGTGTACAGATTTTTTTGTTTTTATCCCTAATTTTTGCCTGAAGCGCCCTTTCGGGTTTTCGGTTCACCGGGATGCCCATTTTTGCCCAAGCCGCCCTTTCGGGTTTTCGACTTGTCGGATTATTTTATGCGTAGTATCTTTTGACTATGTCTGCGTTCGCACGGTGTGGTAAATCGTCGCCGTCCATGGTGGTCAGAATCATTGCACCACCAGAAAATATGCTCTTGATCACAAATGGTCCTTCGTATGTAGGAGTCCATTTGCCCCTGGGATCACTTTGCGGCAAGATAATCCGCTTGATTACGAGATCTCCGACTTGATACACTTGACGTCTGACTTTCTTGTTGAAGGCCTTGATCATCCGCTTTTGATACGTCTGACCATGGCATACAGCAGCGAGTCGTTTCTCGTCGATTAGATTGAGTTGGTCAAGTCGGGTCTGAATCCAATCATCTTCATTCAAACATGCGTCCTTCATAATCCTTAGAGAAGGAATCTGAACTTCCATAGGCAGGACAGCTTCCATGCCATATACCAAAGAAAACGGGGTTGCCCCGATTGAAGTACGTGCCGTCGTACGGTATCCGTGTAGAGCAAACGGTAACATCTCATGCCAGTCTTTGTAAGTGACAGTCATTTTCTGAATGATCTTCTTAATGTTTTTGTTCGCAGCTTCAACAACACCGTTCATCTTCGGCCGATAGGGAGATGAATTGTGATGATAAATCTTGAACTGTTCGCACAATGCGGTGATCATCGTGTTATTCAGATTTGTACCGTTGTCTGTGATGATCCTGTCTGGAACACCATACCGGCATATGAGATTTTGCTTGATGAAGCGGGCAACCACATTTTTAGTAACAGAGGCGAAGGAGGCCGCTTCGACCCATTTGGTGAAATAGTCAATGGCAACCAGGATGAAACGATGTCCGTTGGAAGCCGTGGGCTTGATCTCTCCAATCATGTCGATGCCCCACATTGCAAATGGCCAAGGAGCAGTCAGAACGTTGAGAGGAACCGGAGGGATATGAACCTTGTCAGCGTAGACTTGACACTTGTGGCAAGTACGGGAATGTTGATGGCAGTCAGCTTCCATGGTAGACCACTAATAGCCTGCCCTTAGGATCTTCTTAGCCATTGTATGCCCGCTCAAGTGAGTGCCAAATGTGCCGCTGTGTATTTCAGTCATGATCAACTCTGCTTCAGCTTTGTCTACGCATCGGAGTAATACATAATCATGGCTTCATTTGTAAAGGATGTTGTTGCTCAGGAAGAAATTGGCAGCAAATTTCCTTAAGAACTTCTTGTCATTTACGGAAGCTCCTTCGGGATAATCTCTAGTCTGGAGATACCTTTTGATTTCATGGAACCAGGGTTGTTCCACTACTTCTTCGATATTAATCTCGTGACAATGTGCGGGTTCATCCATTCGCTCGATGGTGATTTGGGGAGCGTCATTATCCCAGTTGAGTTTAAACATGGAGGACATTGTAGCTAGAGCATCTGCTAGCTGATTCTCTTCTCGCGGGAAATGCTTGAAGGTAATTTTCTCGAAATGAGGCAACAATGTCAAGACATGTTCTTTGTATGGGATAAGATTAGTATGCTTGGTATCCCACTCTCCTTTGATTTGACTGATAACCAAAGCCGAGTCCCCAAATACGATCAAAGATTTGATCCCCAAGTCTATAGCAGCCTTGAGATCAAAGATGCAAGCTTCATACTCAGCCATGTTATTTGTGCAGCTGAAGCAAAGTCGGGCCGTGAAAGGTGTGTGACAACCTTCCGGGGAAATGAGTACCGCGCCGATACCATTTCCAAGTGCATTTGAAGCACCATCAAAGTACAGGGTCCATCGGGATCCCTTTTCGGGTCCGTCATACGATCCGTTACCTTCAATGTTGTCCAAATTCATGATGTCCTCGTCTGGGAAGTCAAATCTCATGGGTTGATAATCTTCGATAGCTTGATGAGCCAGATGGTTAGCTAGTACACTCCCTTTTATAGCTTTTTGAGTGGTGTACTGGATGTCATACTCGGTTAGGATCATTTTCCATCTAGCTATTCTTCCAGATAAAGCAGGTTTCTCGAAGATATACTTGATAGGATCCATTTTGGAAATCAACAGGGTAGTATGAGTCAACATATACTGCCTTAGTCGGCGAGCAGCCCATACCAAAGCGCAGCAAGTTTTCTCGAGCAGTGAGTAGCGAGTCTCACAGTCGGTAAACTTTTTGCTAAGGTAATAAATAGCATGCTCTTTTCGACCAGACTCGTGATGCTGGCCCAAAACACACCCCATTGAGTTATCCAAGACGGTCAGATACATGATCAATGGTCTTCCTTCGACGGGCGGCATCAGAATAGGAGGTTCTAGCAAGTACTCCTTGATCTTATCAAAAGCAGCTTGGCAATCGTCGTTCCATTCGACTACCTGATCTTTCTTTAAGAGTTTGAAAATTGGCTCACAGGTAGAAGTCAGATGAGAGATGAATCTGGCAATATAGTTCAAGCGCCCCAAGAACCCTCTAACCTCCTTTTCAGTACGGGGAGCAGGCATCTCTTGTATTGCTTTCACTTTTGCTGGATCGACTTCAATGCCTTTGTTGCTTACAATGAATCCCAGAAGTTTACCAGACCTAACTCCAAAAGTGCACTTACTTGGATTCAGCCTGATTTTGTATTCTTTCAACCTGGCAAACAACTTTTCTAGATGTTCAAGGTGCTCCTCCTCTGTTTGTGACCGAGCTATCATATCGTCTACGTAAACTTCGATCTCATGATGTATCATATCATGAAACAAAGCTACCATGGCGTGTTGATAAGTTGCCCCTGCGTTCTTCAGTCCGAACGGCATCACCTTGTAACAGAAAGTACCCCATTGTGTGACAAAAGTTGTTTTCTCCATATCTTCGGGGGCCATTTTGATTTGATTGTAACCCGAGAATCCATCCATGAAGGAAAACACTTTATACTGAGTTGTATTGTCGATTAAAATGTCAATGTGTGGTAGCGGAAAATCATCTTTGGGGCTGGCCCTATTCAAATCCCGGTAGTCCATACACATCCTGACTTTGCCATCTTTTTTAGGTACTGGCACGATATTAGCGACCCATTGAGGATAAGATGTAACAGCCAGAAAGCCAGCGTCGAATTGCTTCATCACTTCTGCTTTGATCTTTTCAGACATGTCAGGCCTCAATCGGCGGACTTTTTGTTTGATCGGTGGATAATCCTCTCTTGTGGGGAGACGGTGAACCACGATGTCTGTGTCTAAACCTGGCATGTCTTCATAAGACCAAGCGAAGATTTCAACATACTCATTTAACAACTGTATCAGGCACTCCTTGACACTTGGTTCCAGATTGGCACCCACTTGTACCTCCTTCCGGTCTTCTTCGGTTCCTAAGTTGACAGTCTCTAATGACTCTTCGTGAGGTAAGATGGCCCTTTCTTCTTGCTGTAGAAGTCTGGCTAGTTCCCCTGGTACTTCACAACCTTCGTCATCTTCATACTCGGCTTGATTGACCAGATCTTTAGAGTTATTGAAGGATATAGCAGAATAGTCACCCATGGAATCCAAAGTGGAGGGGTACCTGCATTTGTGAGTGTGGGTGTGTGTAAGGGATAGCCATCCTTAAACAACAAAAAAATGCAAAAGGAAAGAAAATGAACACAACAGTTTATCAAATGAAAAACGTCCAATGAATCATTAAACATGACATATGGATATGAAAATAATTAAAACCCTTACAAATGGACCTACATGCCCCGGGAAAGGCATGAGGTAAAAAGATAGTGTGCGGATTGTTCGAAAGTAATTATTACAGACCATAGGAAATGTTTGACAGATAAATTACTGATTAATAAAAGTGATGGGGACCAAGTCTTTTGCCTCCCAGTTGCATAATCCTCCTTTGATAGTTGGGTAGATCCACTCTTCCATGTTGTCCTCTTCGTCCTCACCCTCCAAAGCGTTGATTCCGTAAGGAGAAATCTTGATTGGCGCCCTTTCAATCTTTGAACGGCGCATAGCTTTCTGGCCCGCGGCGGTGAATCCTAATCCAAATTTGTCTGTTTTATGTAGAATATCAGGCAACTGCCCCCATGCTGAACTCTTCCCCTCCTTTATTGCGGCCTTTGCGTCTTCCAGAGATGCCATCCTGGCCATCTACTTTGGTACTTCAGCTACCAACTTTGCTACTGTTATTTCAGGAGGGACTTCTTCGAAATGCTGGAAAGGTGTCTCAATGAACTCACCCTCTACTTCCACATACCGGAAGGAGTTTAGGTGGCTGATCATATACTCCTCTTCACCATGGACGGTTATGATCTTTCCCTTGACAGGATACTTCAACATTTGATGTAAGGAAGAGGTGACTGCCCCGGCATTGTGTATCCAAGGCCTACCCAACAAGAAAGAGTATGACGGACGGATGTCCATCACATAGAAAGTAGATTTAAACACCTCAGTGCCTATCTTGATGGGAATATCAACTTCCCCATGGACCATCCTCTTCGAACCATCGAAAGCTCTGATAACAATATCACTCAGCTTCAGCTCTAACCCTTCACAATCTAGTCGGTCCAAAGCTTTCTTAGGCAGTACATTCAGTGAAGAACCTGTGTCGACCAAAACATGTGCGAGAGTCGTTCCTCGGCACTCGACTGAAATGTGCAAAGCATCATTGTGGTTTCTACCTTTAGGAGTTAGGTCGGCATCAGAGAAACCTAATCCATTGCCCTCAGTAAGGCTGGCCACGCAATTTTGGAATTGATCTGCGGAGGTTTCCTGGGGCACATGGGCTGCCTTCAGGAATTTTATCAGAGCCTTAGCGTGCGCTTCTGAGCAAAGTAGTAGTGCCAACATGGAGATCTTCGAGGGGGTTTGCCCCAGTTGTTCTACCACATCGTAATCACTCCTTTTGATTATCTTCAATATCTCTTCCATTTCTTTCTTGGAGGTTTCCGGGATGACCCAAGGTTGAGCCCTCGTCCTGACGAGCTCATCTTGGGTTCCCTTACCTTTATCAGCAGCGGTAGGAGGGACAATACTAGGAACAACAACATCTTCAATCAATGGGGTTCTAGCGGAGAGTTTTATTGGTGCAGGGATAACTTCGGCAGCAGATGAGGGTCCAAAGATTGCTCTTGGAGGGGCAATCTCTGGAGAAAATATTATCCCGCTCCGAGTGATTTTGCTCGTGCCCGCAATGTTTCCAATGCTGGATTCTTCTTCATCCGAACTTTCTTCAGTTATTTCAATTTGTTTAACACCATGGTAGTAGACGTCACCGCCGTAGTTCCATGGTATTGACTTCTCAGAAATGTAGGGGACAGGCCCTGGCATTGTTATCTTCAAAGGAATAGACTTCGTAGCTGGTGTAATCTTAACAGGCTTTCTGACGGCCTTGGAAAGATTGGCGTGAATGGTTATAATTGAGACATCTTCAGTATGGGTTGGAATAGCAGAAACTTTTTCAAACAAAATTTGTCGACTGTCCATTAGGCCTTGGATGCCTTTCTTCAGTAACGGACAGTCAAACGGCAGAGAGTAACAGCAGTAGCAATCTTCTTTACATCCCGGGAAAATCCCGGCCTTTAATAGATTCAACTTGATGGTTAATAACGGAGTCATCAGATCATTGACATCAGCAACATACAAATCTTCTTCAATGGCATTGACATTTCGGCCGTGCTTCGGCATTGGAGCAGATATCACGTTCGGCTTCTCTGGAGCGTCGAACTCCACCTCCTTTGCCTCTATCAGGTCTTGGATTTTATGCTTGAGTGCCCAACAATCGTTGGTGTCGTGTCCGACAGTGTCAGAATGGTAGGCGCATTTAGCATTAGGATGATAATGCGGAGAGGACGTATTCACATTTTTTGGTGCCTCTTTGATAGTGGCGAGATTCAACTTTAACAGATGGGGAAGCACTTGTGCTGGCGTCATATTAATGCGGGTGAACTGCCGTTGTGGCCGTTCCACCCGTTGTTGATTTGGTCTGGATTGGTTATAGCGAGGCTGCTCACTTGAAGGGTTTTGAATCATTACGGCCCCCACAGTTGGCCGGCGTTCAGTCTTCCCTGCTCTTCTCTGAGAGTATACCACAACCGTTTCCTTCTTGAAAGGCTTCTTCTCAACACTTGCAGCGGCACCCTTCTGAATCTTCCCTGACTTGATGCCAGCTTCTATTCTCACGCCTGTTAAGATCAAATCGGTAAACCTCGCGGAAGAGTTACCAATTAGATGGTTGAAAAATGGACCAGACAGGGTCCCTAGAAACATGTCAACAAGTTCACGGTCGGTTAAAGGCGGCTGCACCCTGCCAGCCAAATCCCTCCATTTTTGTGCATATTCTTTGAATCCTTCGCCTGTTCCCAGTGACATACCCTGAAGTTGGGTACGCGTGGGAGCAAGGTCAGAATTATACTGATATTGTTTGTAAAAGGCGGTGGCCAAGTCTTCCCAGTTTCGGACACTGGTTCCCTCTAGCTGATAGAACCACTCCAGTTGAGCCCCAGAAAGGCTGTCTTGAAAGAAATGGATCCAAAGGTTCTTATCTGCCGTATAAGGTTGGATCTTCCTTACGTAGGACCTGAGATGCATTTTTGGACAGGACAGCCCGTCATACCTCATAAAAACTGGCACTTTGAACTTTGGGGGAATCACAATCCCGGCAACTAAACCCAAGTCTTCGAAATCCAAACCCGACACTCTCTGCAACTCCATGGCTGCCAACCTGTCTTCTAAACCTTTGTATTTTTCATCCGCCGGAGGGTATTGCTGATCAGAATAGTCTTCATCCTCTTCAGCCTCCTCTTCTTCCATATCGGACTCGGAAGGTACCGCAGCCGCACCCCCTTTACTGGTTCCCTCCTTAGAAGTAGGAGGAAATTCAAGCACTCTTCTGGCCTCTCCTTCAAATCTTCTCCCTAAAGTAGCCACCCCGAGTCTCTTTTTCTTCTTTTTCACTGGGTCTTTATTCCCCAGCAAGGTCTTTAGATCCTCCTGACCCTTAGCCAAGGTCATCAGGAGTTGCTGAAACTGTGCATTTTGAGCCTGTAGGTCCTTGACTGTTTGCTCGAGATCCATCCTACTGAAATAAACAGCAGACAGATAAGGAAACCTGGCGTGAGACATGCTTATGCACATGATGAATGGTATGCTTATGTATGCAATGCATTCAAGGATTTAGAATATTCAAACTTGTTGCAGACAAAAAAGAACGCACGTCATATTAATAAGAAGAAATTTGTTAGTACATAAATGCCCCATGGGCCAAATATTACAAAAACAACTTCTCAAGGTAAAAAGACACTGCGCATCCTCTTTGGTGCGATGTAGGTGTTGAGGGTCTCTTCCTCATGGAGTCGGCGGGTAAGCTCTAGAACCTTCTTCTCACTAGCGTAGAAGCTGGCTTCAAAAGTCTTCCGTTCCTCCTTGAGCTGAATCCAGCTCTTCTGCATTTCCTCCCACGATGTAGGCATGTCAGGATATAGGATGGTGTAGGGAACCTCTCCTTACTTGACGGGCTCTTTAATCACAGGGAGAACATGAGGATAAGGCATCACTAGACTCTGGGCTCGGGCTCGTACCCACTTGAGATAAGGCTCAAGAGGGATGGAGTTCTTGTGCCCCAGTGTCTTGCTATCAACCTTGTTGGGCATCCTCCAAGCTCTGATGAATCTTTGGCGAAGTCCTTGCGCATCGTTGTCGAAGTCAAAAACTAGGTCAGGAATCAACATGTCGTGAGGGCCATCCCTCCGTGCATATCCAAATTGCCTCAAAGCTAGGCAAGGGTTGTAGGTAATGCCCCCTCTAATGCCAAGTAATGGAACATTAGGGAACTCTCCACAACGATCGACGATGATGACATTTTCTCTAGACCGAGAACACCAATGTACATCAGAGTGAGTAAGAGTCATCAACCGTTGGGACCACCTTGAGCCTTGGTCATTCTTCAAGACAGATTGTGGAAGGTGCGAAATAAACCACCTTGCAAGGAGAGGAGTGCAGCACATGAGAACACCCCTCTTTCTCATTGTTCGTGTGTAAAATGAGTGAAGAATGTCCCCAAGCAATGTTGGTATTGGATTTCTGGATAAGAAGATTTTGACGGCATTGACATCTACCAGCTGGTCAGGATTTGGAAACAAGACCAATCCATAGATAAGGAATGCCACAATTTCTTCAAAGGCTTGCAGGTCCAATGAATTCCAACATTCTTGTGCCTTCTCAAACAAGAATTTTGCTAAGAATTCTTTGACGCCGCTTCTGGTTTCCCAATGCCCCTTGATGTTAGATGGTTGTAGATGTAATGCTCGAGCAACATCTTCCGGCTTTGGTTCCTTTTCCGTACCGTTGAAGGGTAGTTGATTAAGGATAGGGATTCTTAGGAGTTGAGAAAACTCCTCCAAAGTGGGCACCAACTGGTAGTCGGGGAAAGTGAAACAGTGGTGAAGAGGGTCAAAGAACTGGAATAACACTTTCATCATGTCTTCTTCAATGTTGGTGTTGACTAGGCTGAGCATTCTACCATGTCTTTCACTGAAGGATGAACTTTCCGGAATCCTTGATGTGAGTTCCTTGAGCTGAGGAGAGATTCTCACAAGGTTGACTTGGATGGTTTTTCTGCGAGGAATTTCCATGACCTACAAAACAAGAACAAAGATGAAGATCTAAACCCTTGAAGTGGTTAGTAAATGCATATGATGCTTTATGATGTTTATGATGTATGCACAAACATATGTACAAGCAAATCACGCCAAACCCTAGTTTCAGGCTTGCATGGGGTTTCATAGGTAAGTACCCTCTTGAGTGTAGTTGGCTTAAAAACCTGTCCTATAAATAGTAACCGGGTTCTAAGGAGCTCAATATCATTGGATTGTTTTCATCGTTCATGGTTTTGGTTTAGCCACTTAACTAGCGACCAAAATATTCCAAGAAAAACAACCCTCAATGAGTGTAGTATCGAGTATCTACCAACTTCGGACCGCACCAAAGCCGGTCATCTCACTACCCCTAATAAAAGGCCAAGATGGTCAATTAAGGTTCTATGTCATTAGTGCTTAGTGACATCACTCAGCGGCCCCGTACTCTCCTTGATTGAACTCAAGGGTTACCGGTACTCACAAATATGTTGCACTAATATAGCTATTGCTTCGACCGTGTCGATATACCCCGCACAGTTTCCACAACGTATTGCTATCTATGAATGTTTCCACAAATCCGGGTGTAGGATTGCAAACCCAAACAAAAGAACCAAGATATAAAGCAATCAAATCAAACAATTAGTCATGCATGAGGGTGATCTAAGCCCTAAGGTTACTCCACTTTTAAGTATCGATCCCCAGCAGAGTCGCCAGTTCTGTGATACGGTGGGAGAACTGACTTGAGGTTTTGTGTTTGTTTTCGCAAATGTTTCGGTTGAGCAAGAGTCGCCACCGACTTTTTATTTTATCCTAAGGAAAGGTTTAAAAAGCACAGCAAAAACCTTTGAGATATTCCGTGGGTTCGGGGAGTAGATTATAAAAAGGGAAGGTATTAGCACCCTTTCTATCCATGGTTATCCATGGGCTCTTAGTTACTTGCTTAGATCAACTTGCCTTGATTTTCAATTGTTTGAAATGGTGCTTTGTGCGTGGTTTTGAAAATGTTTTGAAAAAGATGCCTTGTCTAGGCTACCCTTGTAACAATTCTTTACTTGAATGTTTTACAAAAGGTGTTTGTCTTTTTGAAAAGATGTTTCAAGGTTTTTGAAAGTTGTTTTGAAAGTGTAGTGATGTGTGGTTTGAAAAATAGGCAAGTGTTTTGTTTTGCAAGTTGACAAGTACTTAAGAGCTATCTACCCTAAAGTTCTCAAAGATTTTTGCTATGTTTTAACCCTTTTAACAATTTTGTTCCACCATTGCATTTGGTGGACAATCTTGTGTTAGGATGTGAAAGGGACGGGCGCGGGTCATCGTTTAGACCATGATTGCAATGGTGCCAAGTATCTTTGGGCAATTTTTCCTTGGAGGGACTTGATCATTTTTTAGGAAACTTTCGAAAGCGTCGTCGAGGGACTATGATCATTTGAATTGTGTTTGTTTTGCCCAAAGAGACCTAACATGCAATATGGCCCATTATTGAAGGCAACAAGTGGAATACCCTAGGGGTGCAAGTGTGATTAGTGTTGTCCATTTTCATGCTTGTTTATCTTGAAATTAGGTCAAACTATTTTTGTTAATTTATTTGCATACAAACCCTAATTCTATCATGGCATATTTAGAAAACTTTAAAGTGCGAAAAATAAAGTTCCTAAGTTATTACAACACAATATATGGGAATGGGGGTACAAATGTTCAAATGGGGGGTATTTTGACAAGTAATTTAAACCTAACTATTACATCAAAAATTGAATTATACAAATTATTTAATATACAATAATTAAATAGAAATGGAATAAATATGCAAGATGCAAAAAAAATGTTTTGTATATGTATGAAAAAAAAGTATTTTTTATATGTCAAATAAACAAAATAAAAGTATTAATTTTTTTGGAGTTTTTTATATATTTAGGGCAAAACCCTAATTTTGCAAATAAAAGGTATTTATTTTTTAATATATACAATGTTTATTAATTATTTACAAGAAATAAAAAAAAGAAGTATATTTTCCAAAAAGGTATTTTTAATGCTAAATATTAATAAAAATAAAAATGTATATATTTTGTATTTTTTAACCTAAATATACTAATATATATGTATGTATTTGTATTATTTATTAAATATATTGAATATGCACAAAATAACAATATTTAATATTTATAAAAAAAAGTATATTTTATATAAAATATTTTCAGAAGATAAAATAAAATAAAAATCAGAAAATAAATGTGTTTGCATTATTTTTTAGTATTTTGAATAAAAGTATATCTATATATTTATTTATGTACAAATATCAATTTAAACAAATAAATGCCTAATAAATATAAAAAATGGTGTGAAAAATATTTTTTTATTTTTTAATGTTATGAGAAAAAATAAATAAGTCAGAACAAAAAAGAAAAGGTCAAAAAATCATGAAAATAAGCATAATGGGCCAAGGGGGTGTAAAAGTAACAAAAGGGTGCAAATAGAAAAATGAAACAGAGCCCAGCCTAAAAGACCTTCTTCAACCTCCAGACTGTTTGAACATGAACAAAACGCGCGTTTTCTATCTCCAGATTCCTGGACTTTCAAGCAAAACTTACAACATGAAAAATGTAGAGCATTAAGAGACGAATCCAGACATATAAAGAACTTGACTTAACTCTCTAAGATGAGAGAGAATTTCTCCATCCCTAATTCTTGACCTAAGTTTCCATCAATGTTCAGACCTTAAATTCTCATAGCACATGCAAAATAAATGGAAAGTAAAGATATGTACAACTTCAGGGGCATGAGTAGAACGTTTTTCATTCACAAACCTAGAGCTAACAATGCCTGGATAGGGAGATAGAAGTCCATGAACTTACCTGTTCAGTTGGAATCGTATCTGATGATGGAGGTGTTTTCAATGCAAGGTGATGATTGGTACAGCTTCCTTGATGTCCAGGGATGCTATTCCAAGCTTTACTTTGTTTGGAAACCAAGAGAATCGTGTTAGGGAACTTCAACTGCAAAACAAAAAAAATGAAAATGGTGATGTTGCTTGGGAGTGTTACAGGTCGTGTTTGAGGCTTGGAATAGTTTAAAGGGATGATATGGGATATGTTTGAAGTGGTTTTAGCAAGAATGCATGAATGGATGGTGTTATGGAACTCAATCTGCAGCAGGTGCCCTGTTTTGGCAGTTTGAGGGTGATTCTGTGTTTGGGAAGGCAATGGAGATGGTTGGCTCGTGTTTCAGCTTAGGCTTGATGATTAGAAAGTGTTTGATAACTTTGCTTAAGCTCTGGTTTACAGGAATGAGAGTTGTGTGTTGTTATGCTATGTTTCTTCAACTTTAAGCAACAAAGTGTCCACTTGAGTTTTAGACTGATAGAGGCCCCCCTAATGTGTTGCTAACCTTCCCCTTGATCAGTGTGTTTTGTTCATAAACTTGTACCAAAAGGATTTGCACTGTACTTGCTTGGATTGCTAATTGACATAAAGTTCTACTTTTCAAAAATGGCAAAAATGCTTTATCTAATTAAGGCTTAATCTAACATGTAATGTCCAAATTCACAAAATAACACACAATGGATTGGCATTTAATTATTGAGTGCAAATGGGATTAGAGGCCTGTAACTAGCTTATGCATGCTGATTTCAAAATGGCACAAGTGTATGAACATGTAAATTGGTCATAACAAAAGTGAATTTTTCCCAACTTGCCAAATTCGATTCTCCCTAACCATGAGGTTGTTTGATGAGTTCTTGGACATTTTGGAAAGCTTGGAATGTGTAATACAATCCATCTTTGAAATGCAAATTGAAATTCCAAGTGGAAGCATGTGAAAAATGGTCTTGAAGTTAGGTAAAAACCTTGCCTAAAATGGTTCAAAATTTCTCTAAGTTAAGAATAATTTGGTACCCTTGTTCCAAAAATTGTAACTTGAGATACAAGCTTCGTTTGGGAAAACTTTGTGAATAAAAGTTGTAGATTTTGCAATGGACTACAACTTTCATGTTTTGACTTTTGCTTGAATCCAAATGAATCTTGGTGAGAAAGTGGGACAAAGTTAGGAAAAAATTAGGGTTTTTCATAACTTAGAAAAATTCTAAGTTATGAAAAATCTTCATTTCAAACCCTAATTTGCAATTCTTGATTTCTTGATGAACAAGTTTCATGATTTGGCATGTTTTGATGAAAAATGAATCTTGACATTTGATTTTGACCAAAAAAAGTCAAAGTTTGACTTTTCAGTATACAGTCAAAATTGATCAATTGACTGGGAAATTCAACTGTCAATCTTGTGCATTTGGGATCTTTTGAACTTGTTGAGTATGTCAATACAATTCCATGGGGTCCTTGAGTCCATATGTGAGCTTGGTTTGCCATTGGCTAGGTCAAACAGTCAAAAATTGCCTTTGTGCAGTCAAAACCCTAAAAATGACCATTTTGCCCTTTTGGTGATCTGATCAAATTCCTTGTGGAATTGTGATCCAAACTTTATCAAATGGTCCATGTGAGTTCATAATGTTGATGTGGGTCAATTTTCATGAGATTTGACTGTCAATTGGCCACAGTTGACTTTTTCCCCAATATAGTTGATTTCTAGGTCAACTGTCCAATTGACTGGGCAAAATTTGGAATCAAGACTTGAAACTTAGTATGGATAAACTTGGGAGTCCAACATGAAGCATGAAAGTCATCTTAGGCATTTTAGGTCAAAATATCTTTGTTCAAACACAAACCCTAATTTGGGTCAACAGTGCAAGGAGAAGTCTTGAGCAGAGGAAACCCTAACTGGATCTTGAGCTCCAAGGGTCTTGTGATGAGAAAATGTTGAGAAAAAGAGAGGGCAAATTTGGGGGTACAACAGTTGCCCCTGTTCAATCTTCTTGAATTCTAAGAGTTAGATTGGCAAGTTTGCCTTTCGTGACTCGAGGGTAAAAGGAGATTGGACACTAGAGTGCCCTTAAATTTGCACTCGTCAAAGCAATGGATGCGGGAATGGGCTTAGAGATGCCATTTGGAGATGGGCTTAACGATGCCATCGGGAGGAGTGACAGAAACTTGTCGGGGATGGGCTTAAAGATGCCATCTGGAATGAGTATCAGAAAGGTGTCCATGTTTAGGACCATCTCTGAACTGGGGTCTGAATAAGCAATATATTGACATCCGTATCTGGAGGCATCCGTAAACTGTTTTCAAACGTTGAGAAGAGTCTGAACAAGCGATAGATTAACATCCGTTGTTGGGAAGAATCTGTAAACTGTTTTCAGAAGTCTTCGAAGAAGAATCTGAACAAGCGATAGGTTAACATCCGTTACTGGAGAACCCATGAACTGTTTTCAGAAGTCTTGAGGTTGAATAAGCAATAGAGCAGCATCCGTTGTTTGGAAGCGTCCGTAAACTGTTTTCAAAAGTTGCATCTGAACAAGCGATAGATTAACATCCGTTGTTGGGAAGAATCCATAAACTGTTTTTAGAAGTCTTGAGAAGAATCTCAACAAGCGATAGGTTAACATCCGTTACTTGGAGAACCCGTGAAATGTTTTCAGAAATCTTGAAGTTGAATAAGCAATAGAGCAGCATCCGTTGTTGGGAAGCGTCCGTAAACTGTTTTCAAAAGTTGCATCTGAACAAGCGATAGATTAACATCCGTTGTTGGGAAGAATCCATAAACTGTTTTCAGAAGTCTTGAGAAGAAACTGAATAAGCGATAGGTTAACATTCGTTACTTGGGGAACCCGTGAACTGTTTTCAGAAATCTTGAAGTTGAATAAGCAATAGAGCAGCATCCGTTGTTGGGAAGCGTCCGTAAACTGTTTTCAAAAGTTACATCTGAACAAGCGATAGATTAACATCCGTTGTTGGGAAGAATCCATAAACTGTTTTCAGAAGTCTTGAGAAGAAACTGAACAAGCGATAGGTTAACATCCGTTACTTGGAGAACCCGTGAACTGTTTTCAGAAATCTTAAAGTTGAGGAGGAACCGGTGTAGGGTTTCCTGATGATGAGCTCGTATAAAACTGCATCTGGATGAATCTGTAATAAGCATCAGAATGTTGCCATGTCTGGGTCACATCTGAACTATTTCTAGAAAGAGTCTCGGAAGATAATGATTTTTTGTCTGTTGACTGATCTTACCTGAAAAGGTAAAGAGTTAGTTGTATGCAATGTCATGATGCATGATGCGATATATGTTATATGAATGTAAATGAATGCGCATGTAAGCTGGAGAGCTGTCTTGCGGAGGATAGATGAATCTGAGATGGCTGAAGATAAAAGCATCTTGACTGCTGCCGGGAAGAAAAAAAATCTTGGCTGTTGCTGGGGAATAAGGAGCTTGGGTTGTATACCAATCTTCTGGGGAATTCCTGTCTTGAGGAGATCTTCACTGGAGAATCTTCGAATATACAATGAGGAACTGAAAACTGAAAGTCTTCAGATTTTCTTGGGGAATACCAGACCTTCAAACGTCGAGGGGCCTTAGAACCACTTGCGGGGACTTGGAATTTCCTTGGTGACTTGCAGGGTAAGAGAATTTCTGATGATTTCTACTGGGGATTTTAGAACCTGGTAGACTTAAGCTGGGGAGGTAAGACTGAGAATCTCTAGTCTAGTGAGAAGCATCTCTATGGGGAGAAGGTTCACTAGTCTGGCTCCGCTGGGGATCGATAGCCTGAAGTTTTAGCTCTGCTGGGGATACTGAAACTTAATTCTGAGGGGAATTGATTTCTGGAGGATTCTCTTGCTGGGGAAATCAATTTTTTGAGAGAGCTTTCGCTGATGAGGATTCTGAAGTCTGACTCTGTTTAGGGAATTAAGTTCTGACTAAGGAATGTGGATTTCAAATCTGCTCGGGATTTCCTTTGAAAGGGTATCAAGATATCCAAATGCACCTTCAACTCAATAGTGATCACCTACCTTGATTTATAAGGGAATGATTATGTTCAAATGCATATGCCTATTTAACAAAACATTGGACGTTTCTCAAATAAAACATAAGTGCAAAAGCAAAGAGAAAAGGAAACGACGCAAATTTCTGAAAAGTATTTGTATTAACTTTCTATGAGTATATTTGTACAAAGGAGACAATCATCCTAGTAAGAGGATTTCATCGTAAATTATGAAAAATTTATACAAAAGAAAGATGGCTATGTGAAATAATTCCATGGGATTCCATGCTGCTATAGCCTTCACAACTCTGAATATATGTCCATTCAATGCTTCGTCTGCCGATGGCTGGATTGATCAGAATCTTGGAACTGATTGATGAAGAGATTGTCTTTAAAGTGATCCGACGAGACATAGTCATACGCTTTAATTCCCTAACTTTTGCCTGAATCGCCCTTTCGGGTTTTCGATCCACCGGGAAACCCCTTTTTGCCCAAGCCGCCCTTTCGGGTTTTCAACTTGCCGGGTGTACAGATTTTTTTGTTTTTATCCCTAATTTTTGCCTGAACCACCCTTTCGGGTTTTCGGTTCACCGGGATGCCCATTTTTGCCCAAGCCGCCCTTTCGGGTTTTCGACTTGTCGGATTATTTTATGCGTAGTATCTTTTGACTATGTCTGCGTTCGCAGGGTGTGGCAAATCGTCGCCGTCCATGGTGGTCAGAATCATTGCACCACCAGAAAATATGCTCTTGATCACAAATGGTCCTTCGTATGTAGGAGTCCATTTGCCCCTGGGATCACTTTGCGGCAAGATAATCCGCTTGATTACGAGATCTCCGACTTGATACACTTGACGTCTGACTTTCTTGTTGAAGGCCTTGATCATCCGCTTTTGATACGTCTGACCATGGCATACAGCAGCGAGTCGTTTCTCGTCGATTAGATTGAGTTGGTCAAGTCGGGTCTGAATCCAATCATCTTCATTCAAACATGCGTCCTTCATAATCCTTAGAGAAGGAATCTGAACTTCCATAGGCAGGACAGCTTCCATGCCATATACCAAAGAAAACGGGGTTGCCCCGATTGAAGTACGTGCCGTCGTACGGTATCCGTGTAGAGCAAACGGTAACATCTCATGCCAGTCTTTGTAAGTGACAGTCATTTTCTGAATGATCTTCTTAATGTTTTTGTTCGCAGCTTCAACATCACCGTTCATCTTCGGCCGATAGGGAGATGAATTGTGATGATAAATATTGAACTGTTCGCACAATGCGGTGATCATCGTGTTATTCAGATTTGTACCGTTGTCCGTGATGATCCTGTCTGGAACACCATACCGGCATATGAGATTTTGCTTGATGAAGCGGGCAACCACATTTTTAGTAACAGAGGCGAAGGAGGCCGCTTCGACCCATTTGGTGAAATAGTCAATGGCAACCAGGATGAAACGATGTCCGTTGGAAGCCGTGGGCTTGATCTCTCCAATCATGTCGATGCCCCACATTGCAAATGGCCAAGGAGCAGTCAGAATGTTGAGAGGAACCGGAGGGATATGAACCTTGTCAGCGTAGACTTGACACTTGTGGCAAGTACGGGAATGTTGATGGCAGTCAGCTTCCATGGTAGACCACTAATAGCCTGCCCTTAGGATCTTCTTAGCCATTGTATGCCCGCTCAAGTGAGTGCCAAATGTGCCGCTGTGTATTTCAGTCATGATCAACTCTGCTTCAGCTTTGTCTACGCATGGGAGTAATACATAATCATGGCTTCATTTGTAAAGGATGCCGTTGCTCAGGAAGAATTTGGCAGCAAATTTCCTTAAGAACTTCTTGTCATTTACGGAAGCTCCTTCGGGATAATCTCTAGTCTGGAGATACCTTTTGATTTCATGGAACCAGGGTTGTTCCACTACTTCTTCGGTATTAATCTCGTGACAATGTGCGGGTTCATCCATTCACTCGATGGTGATTTGGGGAGCCTCATTATCCCAGTTGAGTTTAAACATGGAGGACATTGTAGCTAGAGCATCTACTAGCTGATTCTCTTCTCGCGGGAAATGCTTGAAGGTAATTTTCTCGAAATGAGGCAACAATGTCAAGACATGTTCTTTGTATGGGATAAGATTAGGATGCTTGGTATCCCACTCTCCTTTGATTTGACTGATAACCAAAGCCGAGTCCCCAAATACGATCAAAGATTTGATCCCCAAGTCTGCAGCAGCCTTGAGATCAAAGATGCAAGCTTCATACTCAACCATGTTATTTGTGCAGCTGAAGCAAAGTCGGGCCGTGAAAGGTGTGTGACAACCTTCCGGGGAAATGAGTACCGCGCCGATACCATTTCCAAGTGCATTTGAAGCACCATCAAAGTACATGGTCCATCGGGATCCCTTTTCGGGTCCGTCATACGATCCGTTACCTTCAATGTTGTCCAAATTCATGATGTCCTCGTCTGGGAAGTCAAATCTCATGGGTTGATAATCTTCGATAGCTTGATGAGCCAAATGGTTAGCTAGTACACTCCCTTTTATAGCTTTTTGAGTGGTGTACTGGATGTCATACTCGGTTAGGATCATTTTCCATCTAGCTATTCTTCCAGATAAAGCAGGTTTCTCGAAGATATACTTGATAGGATCCATTTTGGAAATCAACAGGGTAGTATGAGTCAACATATACTGCCTTAGTCGGTGAGCAGCCCATACCAAAGCGCAGCAAGTTTTCTCGAGCAGTGAGTAGCGCGTCTCACAGTCGGTAAACTTTTTGCTAAGGTAATAAATAGCATGCTCTTTTCGACCAGACTCGTGATGCTGGCCCAAAACACACCCCATTGAGTTATCCAAGACGGTCAGATACATGATCAATGGTCTTCCTTCGACGGGAGGCATCAGAATAGGAGGTTCTAGCAAGTACTCCTTGATCTTATCAAAAGCAGCTTGGCAATCGTCGTTCCATTCGACTACCTGATCTTTCTTTAAGAGTTTGAAAATTGGCTCACAGGTAGAAGTCAGATGAGAGATGAATCTGGCAATATAGTTCAAGCGCCCCAAGAACCCTCTAACCTCCTTTTCAGTACGGGGAGCAGGCATCTCTTGTATTGCTTTCACTTTTGCTGGATCGACTTCAATGCCTTTGTTGCTTACAATGAATCCCAGAAGTTTACCAGACCTAACTCCAAAAGTGCACTTACTTGGATTCAGCCTGAGTTTGTATTCTTTCAACCTGGCAAACAACTTTTCTAGATGTTCAAGGTGCTCCTCCTCTGTTTGTGACCGAGCTATCATATCGTCTACGTAAACTTCGATCTCATGATGTATCATATCATGAAACAAAGCTACCATGGCGTGTTGATAAGTTGCCCCTGCGTTCTTCAGTCCGAACAGCATCACCTTGTAACAGAAAGTACCCTATTGTGTGACAAAAGTTGTTTTCTCCATATCTTCGGGGGCCATTTTGATTTGATTGTAACCCGAGAATCCATCCATGAAGGAAAACACTTTATACTGAGTTGTATTGTCGATTAAAATGTCAATGTGTGGTAGCGGAAAATCATCTTTGGGGCTGGCCCTATTCAAATCCCGGTAGTCCACACACATCCTGACTTTGCCATCTTTTTTAGGTACTGGCACGATATTAGCGACCCATTGAGGATAAGATGTAACAGCCAGAAATCCAGCGTCGAATTGCTTCATCACTTCTGCTTTGATCTTTTCAGACATGTCAGGCCTCAATCGGCGGACTTTTTGTTTGATCGGTGGACAATCCTCTCTTGTGGGGAGACGGTGAACCACGATGTCTGTGTCTAAACCTGGCATGTCTTCATAAGACCAAGCGAAGATTTCAACATACTCATTTAACAACTGTATCAGGCACTCCTTGACACTTGGTTCCAGATTGGCACCCACTTGTACCTCCTTCCGGTCTTCTTTGGTTCCTAAGTTGACAGTCTCTAATGACTCTTCGTGAGGTAAGATGGCCCTTTCTTCTTGCTGTAGAAGTCTGGCTAGTTCCCCTGGTACTTCACAACCTTCGTCATCTTCATACTCGGCTTGATTGACCAGATCTTCAGAGTTATTGAAGGATATAGCAGAATAGTCACCCATGGAATCCAAAGTGGAGGGGTACCTGCATTTGTGAGTGTGGGTGTGTGTAAGGGATAGCCATCCTTAAACAAAAAAAAATGCAAAAGGAAAGAAAATGAACACAACAGTTTATCAAATGAAAAACGTCCAATGAATCATTAAACATGACATATGGATATGAAAATAATTAAAACCCTTACAAATGGACCTACATGCCCCGGGCAAGGCATGAGGTAAAAAGATAGTGTGCGGATTGTTCGAAAGTAATTATTACAGACCATAGGAAATGTTTGACAGATAAATTACTGATTAATAAAAGTGATGGGGACCAAGTCCTTTGCCTCCCAGTTGCATAATCCTCCTTTGATAGTTGGGTAGATCCACTCTTCCATGTTGTCCTCTTCGTCCTCACCCTCCAAAGCGTTGATTCCGTAAGGAGAAATCTTGATTGGCGCCCTTTCAATCTTTGAACGGCGCATAGCTTTCTGGCCCGCGGCGGTGAATCCTAATCCAAATTTGTCTGTTTTATGCGGAATATCAGGCAACTGCCCCCATGCTGAACTCTTCCCCTCCTTTATTGCGGCCTTTTTGTCTTCCAGAGATGCCATCCTGGCCATCTACTTTGGTACTTCAGCTACCAACTTTGCTACTGTTATTTCAGGAGGGACTTCTTCGAAATGCTGGAAAGGTGTCTCAATGAACTCACCCTCTACTTCCACATACCGGAAGGAGTTTAGGTGGCTGATCATATACTCCTCTTCACCATGGACGGTTATGATCTTTCCCTT
This sequence comes from Vicia faba, assembly GCA_948472305.1. Lineage (NCBI taxonomy): Eukaryota > Viridiplantae > Streptophyta > Magnoliopsida > Fabales > Fabaceae > Vicia > Vicia faba. The sequence continues at coordinate 2,551,721 of OX451740.1, forward strand.
GACAGGATACTTCAACATTTGATGTAAGGAAGAGGTGACTGCCCCGGCATTGTGTATCCAAGGCCTACCCAACAAGCAAGAGTATGACGGACGGATGTCCATCACATAGAAAGTAGATTTAAACACCTCAGTGCCTATCTTGATGGGAATATCAATTTCCCCATGGACCATCCTCTTCGAACCATCGAAAGCTCTGATAACAATTCCAGTTCTTTGACCCTCTTCACCACTGTTTCATGGACATTCGTCTTTCTATGTGATAGGCACTCTCTGCAACTCCATGGCTGCCAACCTGTCTTCTAAACCTTTGTATTTGTCATCCGCCGGGGGGTATTGCTGATCAGAATAGTCTTCATCCTCTTCAGCCTCCTCTTCTTCCATATCGGACTCGGAAGGTACCGCAGCCGCACCCCCTTTACTGGTTCCCTCCTCAGAAGTAGGAGGAAATTCAAGCACTTTTCTGGCCTCTCCTTCAAATCTTCTCCCTAAAGTAGCCACCCCGAGTCTCTTTTTCTTCTTTTTCACTGGGTCTTTATTCCCCAGCAAGGTCTTTAGATCCTCCTGACCCTTAGCCAAGGTCATCAGGAGTTGCTGAAACTGTGCATTTTGAGCCTGTAGGTCCTTGACTGTTTGCTCGAGATCCATCCTACTGAAATAAACAGCAGACAGATAAGGAAACCTGGCGTGAGACATGCTTATGCACATGATGAATGGTATGCTTATGTATGCAATGCATTCAAGGATTTAGAATATTCAAACTTGTTGCAGACAAAAAAGAACGCATGTCATATTAATAAGAAGAAATTTGTTAGTACATAAATGCCCCATGGGCCAAATATTACAAAAACAACTTCTCAAGGTAAAAAGACACTGCGCATCCTCTTTGGTGCGATGTAGGTGTTGAGGGTCTCTTCCTCATGGAGTCGGCGGGTAAGCTCTAGAACCTTCTTCTCACTAGCGTAGAAGCTGGCTTCAAAAGTGTTCTGTTCCTCCTTGAGCTGAATCCAGCTCTTCTGCATTTCCTCCCACGATGTAGGCATGTCAGGATATAGGATGGTGTAGGGAACCTCTCCTTCCTTGACGGGCTCTTTAATCACAGGGAGAACATGAGGATAAGGCATCACTAGACTCTGGGCTCGGGCTCGTACCCACTTGAGATAAGGCTCAAGAGGGATGGAGTTCTTGTGCCCCAGTGTCTTGTTATCAACCTTGTTGGGCATCCTCCAAGCTCTGATGAATCTTTGGCGAAGTCCTTGCGCATCGTTGTCGAAGTCAAAAACTAGGTCAGGAATCAACATGTCGTGAGGGCCATCCCTCTGTGCATATCCAAATTTCCTCAAAGCTAGGCAAGGGTTGTAGGTAATGCCCCCTCTAATGCCAAGTAATGGAACATTAGGGAACTCTCCACAACGATCGACGATGATGACATTTTCTCTGGACCGAGAACACCAATGTACATCAGAGTGAGTAAGAGTCATCAACCGTTGGGACCACCTTGAGCCTTGGTCATTCTTCAAGACAGATTGTGGAAGGTGCGAAATAAACCACCTTGCAAGGAGAGGAGTGCAGCACATGAGAACACCCCTCTTTCTCATTGTTCGTGTGTAAAATGAGTGAAGAATGTCCCCAAGCAATGTTGGTATTGGATTTCTGGATAAGAAGATTTTGACGGCATTGACATCTACTAGCTGGTCAGGATTTGGAAACAAGACCAATCCATAGATAAGGAGTGCCACAATTTCTTCAAAGGCTTACAGGTCCAATGAATTCCAACATTCTTGTGCCTTCTCAAACAAGAATTTTGCTAAGAATCCTTTGACGCCGCTTCTGGTTTCCCAATGCCCCTTGATGTCAGATGGTTGTAGATGTAATGCTCGAGCAACATCTTCCGGCTTTGGTTCCTTTTCCGTACCGTTGAAGGGTAGTTGATTAAGGATGGGGATTCTTAGGAGTTGAGAAAACTCCTCCAAAGTGGGCACCAACTGGTAGTCGGGGAAAGTGAAACAGTGGTGAAGAGGGTCAAAGAACTGGAATAGCACTTTCATCATGTCTTCTTCAATGTTGGTGCTGACTAGGCTGAGCAGTCTACCATGTCTTTCACTGAAGGATGAACTTTCCGGAATCCTTGATGTGAGTTCCTTGAGCTGAGGAGAGATTCTCACAAGGTTGACTTGGATGGTTTTTCTGCGAGGAATTTCCATGACCTACAAAACAAGAACAAAGATGAAGATCTAAACCCTTGAAGTGGTTAGTAAATGCATATGATGCTTTATGATGTTTATGATGTATGCACAAACATATGTACAAGCAAATCACGCCAAACCCTAGTTTCAGGCTTGCATGGGGTTTCATAGGTAAGTACCCTCTTGAGTGTAGTTGGCTTAAAAACCTGTCCTATAAATAGTAACCGGGTTCTAAGGAGCTCAATATCATTGGATTGTTTTCATCGTTCATGGTTTTGGTTTAGCCACTTAACTAGCGACCAAAATATTCCAAGAAAAACAACCCTTAATGAGTGTAGTATCGAGTATCTACCAACTTCGGACTGCACCAAAGCCGGTCATCTCACTACCCCTAATAAAAGGCCAAGATGGTCAAGTAAGGTTCTAGGTCATTAGTGCTTAGTGACATCACTCAGCGGCCCCGTACTCTCCTTGATTGAACTCAAGGGTTACCGGTACTCACAAATATGTTGCACTAATATAGCTATTGCTTCGACCGTGTCGGTATACCCCGCACAGTTTCCACAATGTATTGCTATCTATGAATGTTTCCCCAAATCCGGGTGTAGGATTGCAAACCCAAATAAAAGAACCAAGATATAAAGCAATCAAATCAAACAATTAGTCATGCATGAGGGTGATCTAAGCCCTAAGGTTACTCCACTTTTAAGTATCGATCCCCAGCAGAGTCGCCAGTTCTGTGATACGGTGGGAGAACTGACTTGAGGTTTTGTGTTTGTTTTCGCAAATGTTTCGGTTGAGCAAGAGTCGCCACCGACTTTTTATTTTATCCTAAGGAAAGGTTTAAAAAGCACAGCAAAAACCTTTGAGATATTTCATGGGTTCGGGGAGTAGATTATAAAAAGGGAAGGTATTAGCACCCTTTCTATCTATGGTTATCCATGGGCTCTTAGTTACTTGCTTAGATCAACTTGCCTTGATTTTCAATTGTTTGAAATGGTGCTTTGTGCGTGGTTTTGAAAATGTTTTGAAAAAGATGCCTTGTCTAGGCTACCCCTGTAACAATTCTTTACTTGAATGTTTTACAAAAGGTGTTTGTCTTTTTGAAAAGATGTTTCAAGGTTTTTGAAAGTTGTTTTGAAAGTGTAGTGATGTGTGGTTTGAAAAATAGGCAAGTGTTTTGTTTTGCAAGTTGACAAGTACTTAAGAGCTATCTACCCTAAAGTTCTCAAAGATTTTTGCTATGTTTTAACCCTTTTAACAATTTTGTTCCACCATTGCATTTGGTGGACAATCTTGTGTTAGGATGTGAAAGGGACGGGCACGGGTCATCGTTTAGACCATGATTGCAATGGTGCCAAGTATCTTTGGGCAATTTTTCCTTGGAGGGACTTGATCATTTTTTAGGCAACTTTCGAAAGCGTCGTCGAGGGACTATGATCATTTGAATTGTGTTTGTTTTGCCCAAAGAGACCTAACATGCAATATGGCCCATTATTGAAGGCAACAAGTGGAATACCCTAGGGGTGCAAGTGTGATTAGTGTTGTCCATTTTCATGCTTGTTTATCTTGAAATTAGGTCAAACTATTTTTGTTAATTTATTTGCATACAAACCCTAATTCTATCATGGCATATTTAGAAAACTTTAAAATGCGAAAAATAAAGTTCCTAAGTTATTACAACACAATATATGGGAAGGGGGGTACAAATATTCAAATGGGGGGTATTTTGACAAGGAATTTAAACCTAACTATTACATCAAAAATTGAATTATACAAATTATTTAATATACAATAATTAAATAGAAATGGAATAAATATGCAAGATGCAAAAAAAATGTTTTGTATATGTATGAAAAAAAAGTATTTTTTATATGTCAAATAAACAAAATAAAAGTATTAATTTTTTTGGAGTTTTTTATATATTTAGGGCAAAACCCTAATTTTGCAAATAAAAGGTATTTATTTTTTAATATATACAATGTTTATTAATTATTTACAAGAAATAAAAAAAAGAAGTATATTTGCCAAAAAGGTATTTTTAATGCTAAATATTAATAAAAATAAAAATGTATATATTTTGTATTTTTTAACCTAAATATACTAATATATATGTATGTATTTGTATTATTTATTAAATATATTGAATATGCACAAAATAACAATATTTAATATTTATAAAAAAAAGTATATTTTATATAAAATATTTTCAGAAGATAAAATAAAATAAAAATCAGAAAATAAATGTGTTTGCATTATTTTTTAGTATTTTGAATAAAAGTATATCTATATATTTATTTATGTACAAATATCAATTTAAACAAATAAATGCCTAATAAATATAAAAAATGGTGTGAAAAATATTTTTTTATTTTTTAATGTTATGAGAAAAAATAAATAAGTCAGAACAAAAAAGAAAAGGTCAAAAAATCATGAAAATAAGCATAATGGGCCAAGGGGGTGTAAAAGTAACAAAAGGGTGCAAATAGAAAAATGAAACAGAGCCCAGCCCAAAAGACCTTCTTCAACCTCCAGACTGTTTGAACATGAACAAAACGCGCGTTTTCTATCTCCAGATTCCTGGACTTTCAAGCAAAACTTACAACATGAAAAATGTAGAGCATTAAGAGACGAATCCAGACATATAAAGAAATTGACTTAACTCTCTAAGATGAGAGAGAATTTCTCCATCCCTAATTCTTGACCTAAGTTTCCATCAATGTTCAGACCTTAAATTCTCATAGCACATGCAAAATAAATGGAAAGTAAAGATATGTACAACTTCAGGGGCATGAGTAGAACGTTTTTCATTCACAAACCTAGAGCTAACAATGCCTGGATAGGGAGATAGAAGTCCATGAACTTACCTGTTCAGTTGGAATCGTATCTGATGATGAAGGTGTTTTCAATGCAAGATGATGATTGGTACAGCTTCCTTGATGTCCAGGGATGCTATTCCAAGCTTTACTTTGTTTGGAAACCAAGAGAATCGTGTTAGGGAACTTCAACTGCAAAACAAAAAAAAATGAAAATGGTGATGTTGCTTGGGAGTGTTACAGGTCGTGTTTGAGGCTTGGAATAGTTTCAAGGGATGATGTGGGATATGTTTGAAGTGGTTTTAGCAAGAATGCATGAATGGATGGTGTTATGGAACTCAATCTGCAGCAGGTGCCCTGTTTTGGCAGTTTGAGGGTGATTCTGTGTTTGGGAAGGAAATGGAGATGGTTGGCTCGTGTTTCAGCTTAGGCTTGATGATTAGAAAGTGTTTGATAACTTTTCTTAAGCTCTGGTTTACAGGAATGAGAGTTGTGTGTTGTTATGCTATGTTTCTTCAACTTTAAGCAACAAAGTGTCCACTTGAGTTTTAGACTGATATAGGCCCCCCTAATGTGCTGCTAACCTTCCCCTTGATCAGTGTGTTTTATTCATAAACTTGTGCCAAAAGGATTTGCACTGTACTTGCTTGGATTGCTAATTGACATAAAGTTCTACTTTTCAAAAATGGCAAAAATGCTTTATCTAATTAAGGCTTAATCTAACATGTAATGTCCAAATGCATAAAATAATGCTAACACACAATGGATTGGCATTTAATTATTGAGTGCAAATGGGATTAGAGGCCTGTAACTAGCTTATGCATGCTGATTTCAAAATGGCACAAGTGTATGAACATGTAAATTGGTCATAACAAAAGTGAATTTTTCCCAACTTGCCAAATTCGATTCTCCCTAACCATGAGGTTGTTTGATGAGTTCTTGGACATTTTGGAAAGCTTGGAATGTGTAATACAATCCATCTTTGAAATTCAAATTGAAATTCCAAGTGGAAGCATGTGAAAAATGGTCTTGAAGTTAGGTAAAAACCTTGCCTAAAATGGTTCAAAATTTCTCTAAGTTAAGAATGGTTTAGTACCCTTGTTCCAAAAATTGTAACTTGAGATACAAGCTTCGTTTGGGAAAACTTTGTGAATCAAAGTTGTAGAGTTTGCAATGGACTACAACTTTCATGTTTTGACTTTTGCTTGAATCCAAATGAATCTTGGTGAGAAAGTGGGACAAAGTTAGGAAAAAATTAGGGTTTTTCATAACTTAGAAAAATTCTAAGTTATGAAAAATCTTCATTTCAAACCCTAATTTGCAATTCTTGATTTCTTGATGAACAAGTTTCATGATTTGGCATGTTTTGATGAAAAATGAATCTTGACATTTGATTTTGACCAAAAAAAGTCAAAGTTTGACTTTTCAGTATACAGTCAAAATTGATCAATTGACTGGGAAATTCAACTGTCAATCTTGTGCATTTGGGATCTTTTGAACTTGTTGAGTATGTAAAGACAATTCCATGGGGTCCTTGAGTCCATATGTGAGCTTGGTTTGCCATTGGCTAGGTCAAACAGTCAAAAATTGCCTTTGTGCAGTCAAAACCCTAAAAATGACCATTTTGCCCTTTTGGTGATCTGATCAAATTCCTTGTGGAATTGTGATCCAAACTTGATCAAATGGTCCATGTGAGTTCATAATGTTGATGTGGGTCAATTTTCATGAGATTTGACTGTCAATTGGCCACAGTTGACTTTTTCCCCAATATAGTTGATTTCTAGGTCAACTGTCCAATTGACTGGGCAAAATTTGGAATCAAGACTTGAAACTTGGTATGGATAAACTTGGGAGTCCAACATGAAGCATGAAAGTCATCTTAGGCATTTTAGGTCAAAATATCTTTGTTCAAACACAAACCCTAATTTGGGTCAACAGTGCAAGGAGAAGTCTTGAGCAGAGGAAACCCTAACTGGATCTTGAGCTCCAAGGGTCTTGTGATGAGAAAATGTTGAGAAAAAGGGAGGGCAAATTTTGGGGTACAACACAATTGTTCTTCTAACATTTGAAAGAAAACATCACAAAGTTTACAATGTGCTAATAAATACTTCATTTTGACACTTGAGCTGGGATTTGTGCCATTTTGAAATCAGGAAAAACCAATTGTTTTTGACACTTAGAAAAAGTTCTAAGTATGGAGCTTCATAGTGGCTTATAATGTTTTGCAAACTTATATGACCTTCCTCTCAAAATTAACTCTTGATCTTTGAAGATGAAATTAAGTACACTCTTAAATGAAATTATGGAATTTAGATCACTTAAAAATCATAAAAAATGAGAGAGTTATGGTTCTTGGAAGTTCATGAAAATTTCTTGAGAAATCCATAGAAGACCTATAATGTTTTCATCAATTCCACAACTTCCTCAACATTTTTAGCTCTTGCACTTTGATCAAAAAATTTAGTAGACATACTCAAGATTATTATGAAAAAATAATGAACTCAAGGAGATGGGAATTGAACAAGTTATGATATTTTGAAGTCAAGTCAACGATTTCAATGGTTTTCTCAAAGGACTTGTAATCTTTTCAAATTTTTGATGATTCCCTTGCATAATTGGATCTTGTCATGTGAATAAAAGTTGTTGTAAATGATAATAAGAGTCCATAACAAAAATAACCACTTCAAAATATTTAAAATTGAGAGAGTTATGAACTTGTGAGCATAGAATCAAGGACTTGTCTAAATTAGGTTAAACCACTTGGGTCAACTAAGAATTTTTTTAAACATTTCTTGCAAATTAATGTATGATAAATAATATTAGACCTTGAAATGATCTTTACTTGAAGAAAACATGATGAGAATACTCATTGCTTGATGAAACTTGTTGGAGAAGACATGGAAATAAACACATGAACCTATGAAGCTTCTTGATGAATCCAACCACTAACTTTGAGACAAACTTGACCAAATGAAGTTGAAAGAGTTATCAAACCATAGCACTTTGATTCCATAAACATAGGCTTGAAGTTAAAGCTTTTAAAGTCCAATGGATAGTCAGTTGACTGAGGATCAATATTTAAAACCCTAGCTTAGGAAGTGAGAGAGATGCACTTGGCTCTATACCTATAATATGTTATACCCCAATTTTCCCCCTAAGATATATCATTATCTCATATTATCAATATCTCAAGATCACATATTAGGTTTGATTCTCCCTTTATACTTCATCATATCTTTAAGTTTTCTCTTGAGGGATCACCAAGCACCTTGAATTGTGTATCTTGTACATGTGTTTTTTTAGGTGGATTAATTTTTAACTAAATTCAAAATATGTATATATGTTTCTTTGGATGTCCATATTGTAGGTGATGAAACAACTGCATCCATCTCACCATCTAACCTAAGGTTTTGAGGGATGGTCCTTAATCAAATGGTTCTTCAATGTATTGCAATAGCTTAAGCTTCAAGGATATGTCTATGATACCAAAGTTTTTTTGGTTCAAAGAGCTCTCTCATCCTTATTTAGGTCAAGTTTTTCTCAAGGTTGGTTATGGTATTCATCAAGAAGATTCATAGGTTCATGTGTTTATTTCCATGCCTTATTCAACAAGTTTCATTGAGACTTAAGCTCCACCTTTTAGTGTAATTAAATACAACATCATTTCAAGGTCTAATATGATCCATCATGCTCTATTTTGCAAAGAAAGTTCAAAAGATTCAAGTTTGATTCAACAAGTTTGATCTAATCGAGCAAGTACTTGATTTAGTGGTTACAAGTGCATAACTCTATCAATTTTCAATATTTTAAGTTGGTTATTTTTTCTATGGGTTCTTATCATCATCTACAACAACTTCTCTTCACATGACAAGATCCAATTGTGCAAGAAAAATCATCAAAAGTTGAAAGGGATTCCAAGTCATTTTGACACTCTTTGAGCTAGGGGTTTGCTGACTTCCAAAGACCATATCTTGATCATTTTTTGAGATTTTTTATTGATTCCAAATCCATGTTTCTCTTTGAATATTCCTTAACAACTTCTTTTCAAGTATCTAAGGCTAATTTTGAATGGAAGATCACTAATGGTCGAAGAAGATTACAAGTCCTTTGAAAAGGCTATCAAATTCTCTTGTGTGACTTCAAAGGATCATAACTAGATCATCTTTTTATCTCCTTGAGCTCATTCTTTTTTTCATTCTAGAACATGCTAAGCGGCCCCACGCGCTCTAAGTGCACTTCGCTGAACACAGAAAAATTCTGCGGAAACAACTTCTGTCCCCTACTAGTTAGATCACCAAAACCCACCCCAATCGGCCATTTTTCATCATTTAAATGTATTATAACCTATATCTAACATATAGCATCAAATACAAACATCAAAACATGATTTTCAATATCAATTTCATGACTTCACAATTAAACCCTAATATGTCAAAATATAGAAATTGAAGAACAAATCTCTAATTTCATGTTAATACCCATCACATACCATTACATACACCCATAAATCAATGAATTTCCACACTTACCTTAGATGTATATACTCTAGGGTTCTTCTCAATTCTCTTCTCATTTCCTCCTCTTTTCTCTTCTTTTCTTCTTCTCTTGTTTTCTTCACCTCTCTTTCTAATTCTATATTTTTCTTATTTTGTTCAACTCTTACTAACTCTAAATGGGCTTAACTCATTATCAAACTATCTCATCCTACCAAGGCCCGATTAATATATGACATTCTCACACTCAATAAGTCAATAACATATAATACACACATATTCCAATTAAATCAATTATTCAAATAATCATACAAAATCAAATAATTAAATCATTATAAAACTAAATAATAATTCATCATGGAAAATAATTAATAAAATAATTAATAAAGAAAATTGAGGTGTTACAATGTTCTATGAAACAATAGAGTTGGATAAAGAAAAATTAGTTGCGTTGGATGTGCTCAAACGACAAAAGGAGCGAGTCATTGGAGCATATAATACGAAGGTGAAAACTAAGACGTTCTTAATAGGTGAATATGTTTGGAAACTAGTTCTACCTATGGATCAACGAGATCGAGCATTGGGGAAATGGTCGCCAAATTGAGTGGGACTATTCCAAATTAGAAAAACATTCACAAATAATGCTTACGAAATCAAGGAAATCGATTTCGACCAATGAATCCTTAAAGTAAATGGGAAATATTTGAAAAAATATAAATATATGCTTCAAGAGATTCGAATTGCAGTAGAATAAAAGCATATTATATAAATATGGGTCACCAAAATGGAAGAAAACCAAGATGGTGACCATGTGTTTCCCAAAAAGATTACATGATTTCGACATAAGCTAAATAGGGAATCGGGATTTTAGGTCCTCAAAACGGATCTTCTCAAAAGAAATCTTATCTTCCAGACGTGCTTTCTTTATCGTCAACTAACTGATGCTTTCTTTAAGACTAAGAACCTTCTCACCATGGGTGATACCTTCGAGAGTGTTTTGTTGGATTTCGTCTTGCATCGGGAGGCTGCTAGTTAAATCAAATGAGGATTTTTGATGTTCCATTTCAACAATTTTTTGTTTAATCTTGTCAATTTGGACTTGATATGCGACGATTTTTTGGGTAAGAAGGGAATTCGACTCTCATATGGTTTTCTTTGGATTTGAGTTGGAGATCAACATGCCTGCAGAATACAAGATCTTTCGTAAGTTGGCTGAAGAAACCCTCAAAATCAACTAGGTATTGGGCCAGAGGTTCAGGAATGGTATGTTGGGAAATGGAATCAAGTTGTTTGAATATTTATGCTTCCATAAAAGCTTCGTCTTCCATAACAGCCAGGACCTCACCCTTAAACAAGTATGATTTGAGTTGTTGAAGTTTGAGGGTTACCTCAGTGCTGAGGTCGAGGACATGAGGAGATGATGTTTGGGAATTGGTTAACGCATGTCAATATTTTTGAAGTTTCTAAAGTGCTTCCATTGGATTCTTCTTCTTCAGGGTCTGAATTTCCTCCATGACCGAGGAATTGTCGGAGAGTGAATCTTGACAGAAAAAGAGATGAGTATTAGCGAAATTGGGTGTCTCGACCTAGCGTTACCTGGGACCTGCTGGATGGAAGTGTCCTGAAGAAGAATCTCATCAGAAGCGTTGGTTCGAGGACTTTTTTTATCATCATGGTTAGCATAGTGTAGAGTGTTTTATTTAAGGGTAGACCTAGTTGAATCTTTTGCAGTATTCACGAGTTCAATGGTGTTCTCAGTGGAATTTGTCAAAATAGAAGAAGTTGGTGTGACGGTACTCCATGGAGGATTTCCCGTGAAAATACCCTAAGATCAACACCAATATGAAGTATGGAAAACATGTAAAGAAAACCTAGGTGTTGTACCCAAAAATTTTCCCTCTCTTCTCTCAATGTATTTCTCACAAAAGATCTCAAATGCTCAAGGATTCTCAAGAGTTGATCAGATAAGCTCACCTCCTAAGCACTGGGTCCAAATTAGGGTTTTGGTTTCCTCAAGGACAATTGGAATTTTGTTGCTTCAAATGACTTTCATGGTTCATTATAGGTCTCCAAGAATGCTCATCCCAAGTTTCAAGTATTACATTACAAATTTGCTCAGTTAATTGCTCAGATGACTGAAAATCAGTTGTATTGGGTAAAAAGTCAATTGTGGTCAATATACAATCAAACTTCATAATTTTTGGCCAAAATCAACATTTTGAAGTCATATTCATCAATTTATCAAGGTTTTATCATAATTCTTCAAGAAAAGCATTCAAATCATGAAAGGGGCAAAATTGTCAAAATTAGGGTTTTTACTGAGAATGATTGATCATTGACTTTTGACCTAGTACATGACCTAATGGCTTGGAGAATGATATCAAGGATTAAAACACAACATGTTTATCTAATTTCATGACTCAAATAATTTCTCAATATCAAGGGTTTGATAGTTGAATTTTGGATCAACTGGTGAAAAGTCAACTGATACACAAAAAGTCAAACTTTGACTTTTTGGTCAACATTAAATTTCAAAGATCAAAATTCATCAAGACATTCAAAAATATCAAACTTGATCATAAAGTATCAAGAAAGTCAAAAATTCAATAAAAAGTCAAGATTTCTAAGGCTTAGAAAATTTGTGTTTTTAACCTTGATAATTTCAAGACTTCATGACAATTTTTCACCAAGATGCAAGATGATTCAAGGAAAACTTTCAACATGAAAGTTGTAGATATTGATGAATTATACAACTTTCTATGAGAGGGTTGATGTCCAAAAAATGTTAGATTTGGAGATATAGGCCCATGAAGTCATGACATTTTTGTATAAACACTTAGTGAAATTTTCATTAAGTTAGGCAGATTTTTTGTCCCAACTTCTTGGCAATTTTCCACCAAATTCCAAGTTGATTTGGCCAAAGTGGTCAACATGAATGTTGTATAAAATGTTTCAAGCTTTTCAAAATGTCCAAGAACTTGAAGAGATCATTCTTGAGCTAGGAGAATCGAAGAGAAGAAGTTGAGCATCCGTTCTTGAATTACAAGGCATTTTCATGAAGAACACTTTACAAAATCTCAAGCCATGCTGCATAAATCTTTCATTGCAGGATTAAAACTTGAAAATAACTCAATAATTAAATGTTTACACAACTGATTTAGCCATTGTCCAAGCATTTGAGTCATTGTCCAAGTGATTTTTCAATTAATGGAACAAAGTTCACACTTCCATTTTCGAAAAGCCAACTTTAATCACAATGTCAACTTCTTGAGCCTTGCACTTATTCCTTCTGATCACACTCCATTGTAAAATAAAGAAGCAACCATCTACAATATATTAACCACCCTACAAGCCCTTGTACTTCACATTGAAACTATGAATTTCAAGTTTGCTTCAAAATCAAGTCACATAGCCATAACATGTGATATTTGATTTCTGATTACTTCAAACTTCCAAACCTTTTCTATAAAAATAGAGAGGTCATTTACAAGCTAACACACTGTGATACGGTGGGAGAACTGACTTGAGGGTTTTGCATTTTATCGTAAATGTTGCGGTTAGCAAGAGTCGCCATCGACTTTTCTTTTATCCAAAAAAGGAAAGGTGAAAAAGCACAGGAAAGACCTTTGAGATTGTTTCTTGAGTTCGGGGGGTAGATTATGAAAATGGAAGGTATTAGCACCCTTTTCATCCATGGTTTTCCATGGGCTCTTAGTTACTTGCTAGATCACTTGCTTTTTGTTTTGAAATTGTGCTTTGTGTGGTTTTGAAAGTATTTTGTAAAAGAGGTCATTTGTTTAGGCAATCTTTGTAATGATTCTCGTTCGTAAGAATGTATACAAAGATGTTTGTATTTTTGAAAATGTTTTTCAATGTTTGTAATATGTTTGGAAATGTGTGTGTTTTGTTTTGAAAATAGCAAGGATATTTGTTATACCCCAAAATTTGCCCTCCCATATTCCTCAAGAAATTGCCAAGCCAAGCTAGAAAATTCCCCAAGGGGTGTGCAGTGCAACAGTCTCCCATGCAGTCAAAATTAGGGTTTTGAGTCTGATCAAGAAAAGGAAGTTTTCAAAGGCTCAATCAAGTCTCATATGCTTACAAACATGGTCAAGCATCCTCATATCAAGTTTCAAGGCATTCAGCTCAAGATTGCACAGTCAAAACCCTAAATTGCACTACAGTCAACTGTAGGGGCAAAATGGTCATTTGACAGTCAAAAGTTCAAATTTTTGGTCAACATATCATTTTGAAGCCACAAACATCATTTGATCAATGCTTGATCATGATTCTCAAAATTTGGCTCAAAAAATCACCAAGATGCAAAAGTTGTTATATTTGGACAGTTGAAAAAGTCAACTGAAATTGACCAGGGCATAACTTTCACATGGATTATCAGAAAAATTCCATCCAAAGCTCATTTTGAAGAGAAAGACTTTTCCTACAACTCATCTTCATACTTCAAGTCCAAGAAATGCTCTCACAAAAAGTTATCAATTTCAACATTATAGGTCATTTTCAAAAGTCAACAAAAAGGGACTTTAAGTCAAAGGCCATAACTTGAGATTGGAAAATCAAAATGACATGGGACCAAAGGCATTGGTTAAAGGACTCAAAGACCTTTCCAAAATGTCCAAGAACATGTGAAAAGCTTAAAAATTGAGCAAGTTATGCCTTGTAGAAGTTGGGAAATTTTTGTGAAATGGCAAAAGTCAATTATCCTTGAAACTCCAATTTTTGACAAAAGGGCCCACTTTCTTCCACTTGATTCATCCTTGTCATGCCACACACGTGTCCCATGATTAATTTCAAGACCAAATATTGATTTTTCTATTTTATTTAATTTTTGATAATTTAATTCATTTTAAATCTTTGAAAATTCAAATAAAATTCAAAAACCAATGGAATAGTGTCATGTGAATTTGGACAACTTCCATGTATCATGGGCCAACTCAAAAAACTCAGGCTAGGGTTAAATTGCACACTAAGTCTAGGTTTTGGCTTAAAAGAAGGAAAATTGGTTAATGGTGAAAACCCTAGGACTAGTTCCTTCATGAGCATGAATTAAGGCCAAATAACAAGCTAATTTCCATCCATCATAAACACTGAGTCAAACCCTAACCATAAGACATCATATGCTGCGCTGAAAAGCCTATTGGCAATTTGAAAAATGAGCCATATAAGTCAAATCTGAAATCAAGGTTAGACAGAGTTTTAAGGCTGAATTCTTTTTCTAACAGCTTCCTGGACCATTTCTGAACACATCCCAATTCCTAACATCAATCAAAACGCCAAGAAGTGGTAGCTACAACTCAAACTGTGTCGTAAAAAATTTCAAATCGCATATCATAATTTACGCATCCTTGTGCATTTTTATTCATGAATTCTTGTTCAACATGAAGTTTCCAAGCTAACTATTGCATTCAATTGTGTTTTTACTGACTATATGCGATATCACCATGTTCGTTCTTTAGGGTTTTCAGAAGGAAAAATTAGGGCTTTTTCAATACAGTAAAATTGGCCTTTGAGACCACCATGGTTGAACTCAGCGCCTAGAGACGAAGAAGAAGCATATCTCGCGATGAATTTATATATGCTATAGCGCTAGTCGCTATTTTTCCATAGCCTGCCTAACACCATGGTTGCAAAACCGTTGCCTATTTTGTTTTGTTTTCAGGATGAGGAAGAAGACGAGTGCGTGTCCATCAGCCATTGGCCACTTTGAATCTCGCGCGTTTTTCATCCACTAACGCCATATTTTATTTATTATGTTTACGCGTTATTATATATTAAATTGAAGGCGCTTGGTTCAGTGGTTAAGTGTTTGTGCTGGTAACATCAAAGACCTGGGTTCAAGTCCCAGGTCTGGCAAAATTCCATATTATTTTTCAACGTAAAATCCTATGCTTTGCTAACGTCCAGGTGCACCATGTACCATCACAATCCAAGCATTACACGTCATCCTGGGAATCAATCCAAAGGCATAAGATGGATGAATACGTTGAACCCTAGTCAAAGCATCATACAGAATTCCAAAAGTCAATGGACTCAGGCGTTAATGGGCCAAAACTCCAGGCCTATACCTCCTGAATTGGGGACTACCCCCCCCCCCTGGTTTGCCTTATTATTTTTATTTTTATTCTTTCTTTAATTTTTCTTTTTTATTTCTTTTATTTTGCTATTTATTTAGTTAATTATTTTTAACAAAATACAAAAACACACCAAAATCAGAAAATATAAAAAATATAATATTTATTTTATTATGATTATTTTCAAATAAACATGTAAATAATTTAGTAAATTAGGTTATAAGTTTAATTCTTTTTTTTAACAAAAATGTAAAAAATATAGAATTAGGTTAATAAACACTTTTTCTTCCTTTTTAATTTTTTCCCTTTTTTTTCACAGTAATAATTATTTATTTATTTATTTTTTATAATTAAATTGCACATAAAAAATTTTAGGTTTAATTTAGATCTTAATTTAATTCTTTCATAATAAATAAAAACATTAGAATTAGGGTTTGCCTTTTAATTTAATTTCAATTAACTCCTTTTTCTTTTAAATCTAAAAAATACAAAATACCAAAAAAAACATTTAATCATTTAATTTTTAATTCTCATTAACCATTAATATTTTGCAAAAGGGTCCAACGCCCTAGTTTTGTCTCAATTCCTTTACTTCACGCATTTATTTTACAATCGTTTAAATAATTATGTAATTGTCCCTAAGCCTTGTAACTTTACTTTTCGCACTTTATTTTTCCGCTTTATTTATTTTCCGCTAAATCGGGTCCGGTTTAATTTTGGCGATGTGGACCCGCGCCATTTGTAATAGCCTTAGATTTATTTTTCGCAAACTTATAACTGTTAAATATGCATGCAAGAATGAATGTCTTAACTAAAATCAAGCGTAGATCACAATGACATGACAAAAGACAAATAAATAACTGAAACATGACACACAGTTCGCACACACCACCCCTAGGGTACGCTTCACTGTTGCCTTTCGAAAGGTGATCGTCGAGTAGAGGACGTCTTAGTAAGTCCTCATGATCCGGGAACCTGGCATGAGGGTAGCTTCTAAGGTGTCTTCCCATTGCTCTGGTGATCATCACGTCCCGAACATCGAATTGACCCGAACACCTCCAACAGTGGTGCTACCTACCTCTCAATGGTGGGATAGCACTACTTTAAAGGACATTTACACAGACGAATTCCTTAGGGTAGGTAGGTTCTCAAGGATACTTGCTCTAATTTCAAACAAATCAAAATACTTTTCACACCAACACACTTTCAAAAAAAACTTTCAAAACAAACTTTTCAAACACTCTGACGTACGAGTTGAACTGAAACTTTTCAAAGAATATTTTTGAAACCCACATTGAAAAGCAAGCAAACATTTTGAAAACACATTGAGCAAGTATCTAAGAGCCCATGGATAACCATGGATAGAAAGGGTGCTAACACCTTCCCTTTCTATAACCTACCTCCCGAACCGAGAGCAATCTCTATAAAGGAATTTTTCTGTGCTTTTGTCCTTTCCATTTGGAGAAAATAAAAGACGGTGGCGACTCTTGCTTCCGCGACATTTCGCGAACCAGCTTTAAAACAGTCAGTTCCAGATCCACCGATCGCCAGAACTGGCGACTCTGCTGGGGAAAAAACTTAAAGTGAGGTGTACCTTAGGATTAAGTTCATAACTGTGTTTTCAATTGTTTTCCTTGTGTGCTTTAAATTGTGGGTTGCTTGGGAGTTCTATAGATCCTAACCCGGATCTGGGGGATACCTTCTTAGAAAGTAGCAACAAGGCTGTGAGGGAACTGTGCGGGGTATACCGACATGGTTGAAACAGTCTGCTACGTTGATGTGGCACTTTGGTGTGTACCGGTAACCCTTGAGTTCAGTCAAGGAGAGTACGGGGCCTCCGCGTGGTGTCGTGAAGCATCAACAGACCTTAGGAACCTTAATTGAACCATCTTGGCCTCTTTAGGGTAGTGAGATAACTGACTTTGGTGCAGTCCGAGGTTGGTTGATACTCGATACTACACTCAATTGAGGGTTGCTTTCCTGGAATATTTCGGTCGCCAGTTCAGTGGCTAAATCGAAACGATGAACAATGAAAGCAATCCCGTGATGTTGGGAACCTTAGAACCCGGTTACTTTGATTAGGACAGGTTGAACCCACCAACTTCAAGAGGGTACTACCCAGACCCCATGCTGGCCTTAAACCTTAAGGGCCTGTCTTGTGTGCCTTGTGTGCCTTACATGTTTGTCTTTGTAAATATCTGTGGTGTGTTTAATCATAGCATCATGACATCATCCAGCATCATACGCATTGACTAACCATTTCAGGGGTTCGAATTTTCATCTTTGTTCTTGTTTTGTAGGACATGGAAACTGTTCGTAGAAAGACAATTCCAATCAGTCTTGTAAGGATCCCTCCTCAGCTTAAGGAGCTTATATCCAGGATTCCCGAGAACTCTTCATTCAGTGAAAGGCATGGAAGTCTCATCAGCTTGGTCAATACCAACATTGAGGAGGATATGATGAAGGTCCTGTTCCAATTCTTTGACCCTCTGCATCACTGTTTCACCTTCTTGGACTATCAGTTGGTACCTACATTGGAGGAGTTCTCCCGACTCCTGAAGATCCCTATCCTTGATCAGTTACCCTTCAACGGTACAGAAAAGGAACCTAAGCTTGAAGAGATTGCTAAAGCCTTGCACCTACGGTCATCTGACCTCAAGGGACATTGGGAAGTTAGAAGTGGTATCAAAGGGTTCTTAGCCAGGTTTCTGTTTGAAAAGGCCTATGAATGTTGGAACTCCCTTGACTTACAAGCTTTTGAAGAGGTTGTGGCCCTTCTTGTTTATGGTTTGGTGTTGTTCCCTAACCCAGACCAGCTCATTGATATCAGTGCTGTCCAGATCTTTATGTCCAGGAATCCTATACCTACGTTGCTGGGGGACCTCCTTCACTCATGTTACACTCGAACCATGAGAAAAAGAGGTGTCCTTATGTGTTGCACTCCTCTCCTGGGAAAGTGGTTTATTTCGCACCTTCCACAATCAGTCCTGAAGAATGAGCGGGGTTTGAGATGGTCACAACGGTTGATGACTCTTACACATGCAGATATACATTGGTGCCCTAGGTCCAGAGAAGATGTCACTATCATTGATCGTTGCGGGGAGTATCCTAATGTTCCTTTACTTGGAATCAGAGGGGGTATTACTTATAGTCCATGCCTGGCTTGGAGACAATTTGGTTATGCTCGGAGGGATGGTCCTCATGACATGTTGATTCCTGACATAGTTTTTGACTTCGACAACGATACTCAAGGACTTCGCCAGAGATTTATCAGAGCTTGGAGGATGCCTAGTAGGATAGACAGCAAGACACTGGGGCACAGGAACTCCATCCCTTTGGAGCCTTACCTCAAGTGGGTACGAGCCCGCTCTCAGAAGTTAGTAATGCCTTATCCTTACATGCTTCCAGTAATCAAAGAGCCTGCCTTGGAAGGAGAGGTGTCTCATGTTATTCAGCACCCTGATATGCCCACATCCTTGGAAGAGATGCAGAAGAGTTGGATCCAGCTTAAGGAAGAGCGGAATTCTCTTGAGACTAGTTTGCATGCCAGTGAAAGGAAGGTCTTGGAGCTCACCCGCCTGTTGCACGAGGAAAGGAACCTCAACACTTACATAGCTCCAAAGAAGATGCGCAACATATTTTGGGATTGATTTGATCTTTTTGTACTTTTGCCCATGAGGCTTTGATGTATTAAACAATGATTTTCTTAATAATAACGTGTGTTCCTTTTGGTCTACAACAAATTTGAATTTTCGAACTCTTGAATGCATTGCATAAACACATATCATTCATCATGTGCATCATAGGTACTCTTCTTTTCAGGTTGTTTACCGTTCTTCGCTGTTTATTTCAGCATCATGAACCCTGAATCATCAACCGAGGCATCTATCAAGGCTCTTCAGGCGCAGAACGTCCAGTTTCAGGCGCAAAACGCCCAATTTCAGGAGCTGATCAAGGGCTTGGCTCAGGGTCAACAAGAGTTAAAGACCATGCTTCTGAAGAAGACTAAGAAGAAGAGGAGGACTGTGCTATTTAACACTGGGCGCAGACTCGGGAACACTTTGGTTGAAGCTGAAAGGACTCCTCCATCTGTGACGGAAGGTAGTCACCAAGAAAGGGAGGTCACTACTCCT
Source organism: Vicia faba (assembly GCA_948472305.1). Classification (NCBI taxonomy): domain Eukaryota; kingdom Viridiplantae; phylum Streptophyta; class Magnoliopsida; order Fabales; family Fabaceae; genus Vicia; species Vicia faba. The sequence goes on from OX451740.1 coordinate 2,571,435, forward strand.
GTGGGCTCTGATACTGAAACAGACTTCAACGACGAACAGTACCCTCCTGCTGAAGACCGGTACAAACAGCTGGAAGACAGATTAAAGGCTATGGAAGTTCAGCGGGTGCCTGGATTGGATTTCGGAGACTTGGGGTTATCTACTGGGGTGGTGATCCCCCACAAGTTCAAAACACCTGCCTTCGTGAAATATGATGGGGCTTCCTGTCCCAAGATGCACCTCCGTTCTTATGTAAGGAAGATCCAGCCTTACACAGCAGACAAGAACCTTTGGATCCACTTCTTCCAGGAGAGTCTTTCAGGGACTCACCTCGATTGGTTCTATCAGCTGGATGGAATCAACATTCGTAACTGGGAGGATCTGGCCACTGCTTTTTACAAGCAGTATCAGTATAATGCCGACCTCGCTCCTACGCGTACCCAGCTCCAGGGTATGTCGCTAGGGTCGGGTGAAGGTTTTAAGGAGTACGCCCAGAAATGGAGAGACCTGGCTGGCAGGGTGCAGCCACCATTGACGGATCGGGAGCTGGTAGATATGTTCTTGGGGACCCTATCTGGTCCATTTTTCAATCATCTCATTGGTAATTCCTCTGCTGGGTTTACTGATCTGATCCTGACTGGTGAAAGGATCGAGGCCGGTATAAAATCGGGGAAGATACAGAAAGTTGCCTCCTCCAGTACTGAGAAGAAACCCTTCAAAAAGGAGGCTAGTGCTGTATATAGCTCCCGGAGAACAGAGCGACCTGAACGCCACCAATCTGTCAGTGCGGTAATGATTGCCAAACCTGCTGCCGCTCCTCGGCCAACTAATCCTCAAAAGTTTGAAAGACCCCGGAGAGAGTATACCCGGTTAAGCATGACCTTATCACAGATCCTGCCACAGTTGCTATCCACCAATTTAGTGACTGTCAGGGAGGCTCCAAAGTTTCCCAATACTGCATCCCCCAAGTTCAATCCAAATGCTCGCTGTGCTTATCACTCTGATAGCCCGGGGCATAACACAGATGACTGTTGGGCCCTAAAGAATAAGGTTCAAGACCTCATTGATGCAAAGGAAATACAGTTTGAGGCGCCCGAGAGGCCGAATGTTGTAACTGCTCCCATGCCCCAGCATGGAGTAAATGCTGTTGAGGAGGATTTGTATGTAGCTTCGGTGGATGATGTTGCTACTCCGTTGCTGATGGTCAAGAGGAATCTGTTGCTAGCCGGTTTATTTCCGGGATGTAGCGAAAGTTGCCCTCTATGTGTTGCTTCCCCTGCTGGTTGTTCTCTGTTGAAGTCAGGCATCCAAAACCTGATAGATAGTAGAGAGATTTTGTTCAGAAAGACTGCTGTTCCTGCTGCTCCTGTTGAAGAAGTGTCGATCGTTACCATCTTCAACAACCATTCCAAGGCTCCTTCAAAGAAGCCTATACAAATTTTGTCAGTTCACAAGAGTGCTCCCATCACCATTACTGTTCCGGGGCCAATACCCTACAAATCTGATAAGGCTGTCCCATGGCACTATGGGGCGGATGTTTATGTTCTGGGTGTGAAACAAGAGTGCAACATTGATACTGGTGTCTCCAACATCACCGGGCCTGCTAAGGTCACTCGTAGCGGAAGACTGTTCTCGCCAGACATTGCTCCTCCGGCAATTCATAGGCCTGTGATCTTCACACCTGCCAGGGTGCCTGTTTCTCCCACTGACCAAGTATCCACCCCTGCTACTGAGTCATCTGATACTCGGGGCAAGGGAATTGCTGCTGATATGCCTGCCAGGACGGAGGCACCAAAGACCATTGTTGAGGCTTCCAAGCAGGAAATGGAAGAAATCCTCAAGATAATAAAGAAAAGTGATTTCAATGTTGTAGAACAGCTGGGGCACACCCCCTCTAAAATCTCCATGTTGTCACTGCTGCTGTGTTCAGAGGCCCATGCGAAGGCTCTGATTGCTTTCTTAAAGACAGCCCACGTACCCCAAGAGACGTCTGCTGACCAGTTCACCGACTGTGTGGCCAACCTAACTGCTGATAATGGCCTGGGTTTCTCTGATGCCGATCTGACAGCAAAGGGGAAGAACCATAATGATGCCCTGCATGTCTCCATTGAATGCAGGGGCACTACTCTTGCTCATGTGCTGGTTGACACAGGTTCTTCATTAAACGTGCTGCCCAAGAAGGCTCTGGATAGGCTGGATTGTGAGGGTCTAGAGCTCAAACCAAGTAACATTGTTGTCCGGGCCTTTGACGGGTCCAAAAGAATGGTGCATGGTGAAGTAGACATCCCAATCAGGGTTGGGTCACAGGTATTCGATTCAAAATTCTATGTGATGGACATCCATCCGTCCTATTCTTGTTTGCTGGGTCGCCCGTGGATCCACAAGGCTGGAGCTGTGACTTCCACATTGCATCAGAAGCTCAAGTACTCGGTCAGGGGGAAGATCGTAACAGTGCAAGGGGAAGAGGAGTACATGGTCAGCCACCTCAACTCCTTCAGATATGTAGAAATGGATGGGGAGTTCATTGAAACCCCCTTTCAACATTTTGAGGAAGTGCCGCAGACCCTGGCAGCAGCAGAAGCAGATGAAGAGGTTTCTCATATGAAGATGGCCTCCTTAAAGGACGCCCGGGCTGTGATCGAAAAAGGTGAATGTGCAAACTGGGGCAAGCTCCCTGATCTTACTCCTAAGACTAACAAGTTTGGGCTGGGTTTCACCACAGAAGCTCAGAAAGCGATGCGCAAGGCAAGAATTGGAAGACCTCCGGTGCTCATCACTCACTCAGAAGTGAATGCTATTGGAGAGGAAGATGAAATAGAAGAGTCAGAGTTCGATAGCTGGATCTACCCGACGGCCGACGGTGGATTGACCAATTGGACTGCTAAAGATTTTACACCCATAACTTTTGTTCCCCAGTAATGAATTTCTTTGTTTTTGATTTGTAATAAACAATAATTTGAAACTATATGGCCCGGTGTCTTACCCGGGGCACCGTGGTTTTATTTATGAGGGCTTTTGTTTGTCACCGTCATATATCATGAATAAAAGCATTGGACGTTTTTCACAATTCAAATTTTGCGCTCCTTTTCTTTCTTTTCTTTACATATTGCAAAACAGCTGTATTTACACACACACTCACTCATACAGGTTTCAATCCACTCTGGATCTCACTGGTAACGACTCTGCTACTGCCAGTTATGACTTCGAAAATCCGATCAACTTAGCCGAAGACGAAGGTGAAGATGATTGCGAGGTGCCTGGTGAACTTGCAAGATTGTTACAGCAGGAAGAGAGGGCAATTCAACCCCATGAAGAGCCAGTGGAAATAATAAACTTGGGTACTGAGGAAGACAAGAAAGAGGTGAAGATTGGTGCCAACCTAGAACTCAGCGTGAAGCAACGGTTGACTCAGATGCTGCATGACTATAAAGAAATCTTTGCCTGGTCCTACGAAGATATGCCCGGATTAGATACCGACATTGTGGTCCATCACTTACCAACTAAAGAGGATTGCCCTCCGGTTAAGCAAAAAGTCCGCCGTATGCGTCCAGAGATGTCCGAGAAGATTAAAGCCGAGGTGATGAAGCAGTTTGATGTCGGGTTTCTTGCAGTGACTTCTTACCCTCAGTGGGTTGCTAATGTGGTGCCGGTACCTAAGAAGGACGGCAAGGTCAGGATGTGTGTCGATTACAGGGATCTGAACAGGGCCAGCCCCAAGGATGACTTCCCTCTACCCCACATTGATGTCCTTGTTGATAATACCGCTCAGCATAAAGTGTTCTCTTTTATGGATGGTTTTTCAGGCTACAATCAGATCAAGATGGCTCCGGAAGACATGGAAAAGACTACATTTGTTACTCAGTGGGGCACCTTCTGCTACAAAGTCATGCCTTTTGGACTAAAGAATGCTGGGGCAACCTACCAACGTGCCATGGTTGCTTTATTTCATGACATGATCCATCATGAGATAGAAGTGTATGTTGACGACATGATCGCTAGGTCCCAGACTGAGGAAAAACACCTTGATCATCTGCATAAACTGTTTGACCGTTTGAAACTGTACAAGCTGAGGTTGAACCCGAACAAGTGCACCTTCGGGGTAAGATCTGGAAAGTTGCTAGGCTTCGTGGTGAGTGACAAGGGAATTCAAGTGGACCCTGCTAAGGTCAAAGCCATTCAAGAGATGCCAGTTCCTAAGACAGAGAAGGAAGTCAGAGGCTTTCTAGGACGTCTGAATTACATTGCTCGGTTCATCTCACACTTAACTGCTACCTGTGAACCAATCTTCAAGCTGCTGAAGAAAGATCAGGTAGTACGCTGGAATGATGAATGTCAGGCTGCTTTTGACAGAATCAAAGAATATCTCCAAGAACCACCCATCCTTATGCCACCAGTTGAAGGGAGACCTTTGATACTTTACCTGACAGTGCTTGATAATGCAATGGGGTGTGTGCTGGGGCAGCATGACGAGTCTGGCCGAAAAGAGCATGCCATTTATTACCTTAGCAAAAAGTTTACCGACTGTGAGACCCGATACTCATTGCTTGAGAAAACTTGCTGCGCTTTGGTATGGGCTGCTCGCCGGCTGAGACAGTATATGCTGACTCACACTACCTTGTTAATCTCAAAAATGGATCCTATAAAGTACATATTTGAAAAGCCTGCTCTGTCTGGGAGAATTGCAAGATGGCAGATGATCTTAACGGAATACGACATTCAGTACACGACCCAAAAAGCCATCAAGGGAAGTGTATTGGCAGACCACCTAGCACATCAAGCTGTGGATGACTACCAATCAATGAACTTCGAGTTTCCAGACGAAAGCATTATGATAGTAACTGACTGTGAAATACCTGGACCGGATGAAGGACCTGAACCAGGATCCCGATGGTCTATGCACTTTGACGGAGCCTCCAATGCTTTGGGAAATGGTATCGGTGCCATAATCGTATCTCCACAAGGTACTCATACTCCACTCACCGCCCGGCTGTGTTTCAACTGTACCAACAACATGGCGGAGTATGAAGCGTGTATCATGGGTCTTCAAGCTGCGATCGACCTGAGAATCAAATTTCTGAGTGTCTTCGGAGATTCCGCTCTCGTGATCAATCAGATCAAAGGAGAGTGAGATACGAAACATCCAAACTTGATTCCTTACAGAGAATGTGTGTTGGCCCTGTTCCCCCACTTCACAGAGATAACATTTGAGCACTTTCCAAGAGAAGAGAATCAGTTGGCGGACGCGTTAGCTACAATGTCTTCAATGTTCAAGGTCAAATGGGACAACGAGGCTCCCCGGATCATCATCTGGAAACTGGACGAACCGGCATACTGTTGTGATCTCGAAACCGAATTGGTGACTGAGAAGCCTTGGTACCACGAAGTGAAGAGATACCTAGAAGCTCAGGAATACCCTGAAGGAGCATCTGTCAATGATAAGAAATTCCTGAGGAGGTTTGCAGCCAAGTTCTTCCTAAGCAACGGCATCTTGTACAAGCGAAACCATGATTCAACCTTACTGCGTTGTGTGGATAAGACTGAAGCAGAAAGAATCATGGAGGAGCTACATGAAGGGACCTTTGGTACGCATTCCAGTGGACACACTATGGCTAAGAAAATCCTACGGGAAGGATATTACTGGTCTACAATGGAAGCTGACTGTTACCAACATTCCAGGACATGCCATAAATGCCAGATCTACGCAGACAAGGTGCATGTTCCTCCGGTTCCCCTGAATGTTCTGACTGCGCCTTGGCCATTTGCAATGTGGGGCATAGACATGATCGGCGAGATTAAACCTACGGCGTCCAATGGACATCGCTTCATCCTAGTGGCGATTGATTATTTCACGAAGTGGGTTGAGGCAGCATCCTATGCTACGGTAACCAAGACTGTTGTGGCACGGTTCATTCGGCACAACCTGATCTGTCGGTACGGTGTCCCTGAGCGGATTATTACAGATAACGGCACCAATCTGAACAATAAGATGATCGCTGAGCTCTGCGAACAGTTCAAGATACAGCACCACAATTCTTCTCCTTACAGACCGAAGATGAATGGGGCTGTAGAAGCAGCTAATAAAAACATCAAGAAGATCGTGCAGAAGATGACAGTAACGTATAAAGATTGGCACGAGATGTTACCATTCGCTCTACATGGGTATCGTACCTCCGCTAGGACGTCAACCGGGGCAACTCCTTTCTCTCTGGTTTATGGCATGGAGGCAGTCTTGCCGATCGAAGTACAAATTCCTTCTCTCCGGATAATGAAGGATGCAAATCTGAATGAAGATGATTGGATCCAGACACGACTTGATCAGCTCAACCTTATTGACGAAAAGAGACTTGCTGCTATCTGCCATGGTCAGACGTATCAGAAACGAATGATCAGGGCGTTTAACAAAAATGTCAGACCACAGGAATATCAAGTCGGGGATCTGGTGATCAAGCGAATCATCCTTCCTCAGAGTGATCCAAGGGGCAAATGGACCCCTACGTACGAAGGGCCATTTGTGGTTAAGCATGTGTTCTCAGGAGGAGCAATGATATTAACCAACATGGATGGTGACGACCTTCCTCACCCCGCCAATGCAGACATAGTTAAAAAATACTACGCATGAAAAAAGACCCGCTAGGCTGACATGTCTAGGCAAAAATTAGGGCTTCCCGTCGAACCAAAAGGGTTCGGGCAAAATGAAGGGATGAAAATGAAAAAATCTGTACACCCGGCAAGTCGAAAACCTGAAAAGGCGGCTTGGGCAAAAATGGGTATCCCGGTGGACTGAAAATCCGAAAGGGCAGTCCAGGCAAAAATTAGGGATAAAAGCGTAATACTATGTCTCATTGGATCACTTTGCATCCAGAATCCGGTATCTACATCAAGTTCAGACGGCATCGATCAGTCAGCTTCACCTTCAACCAAGGTCATCAAGTGATGAGACGAGCAGAGTATAAAGGCAATAGCAGAGTTGAAACCCAGTGGATCATTCATCTTTCACACAGCTGTTTTATTTTCTTTTGTACAAAACTTGTATAAACTCTTTTGCTCGGCGACGTTTCTCTTACTAGGATGTCAGCCTCTTGTACACAAAACGCCTATTCACAGGCTATTCAAAATCAATACAAATATACTTTTCAGTTAAACGTACCAACTATTTTTCTTTTTTGTTTTGTTTTGTGAAGAACGTCCAAGGTTCAATTTGTGATATATGCATTGACAATAATTTGCTAGCTCATAAATATTTGCATACGAAACAAAGAATTAATTGCAGGTGACACTAGAAACAGGGGCAATAAAGAGTTGTCTGAGCAGTCTAATTGTTTTATCCTCCAAGGTACCAAGGTAGGTTCAGCTAAAGAACCTAACCAGGCATCTTAAATTCCCCAGAGAGTGAGACAGCAAGTCAGTGCATTCTTCCCCAAACAAAGTTAACAAGTCTCAAGGAAATTGGGTATCCTCCAGTAGATCCCAATATTCCCCAGTAGCATATATTCTTAACAAGCATCCCCGGCAGTCTTGGTCTACAGATTGTTCCCCGGCGGCATACATCAACATTCAAAGGGATCACTTCCCCAGCATATCAAAACTTCCCCAGGAGAGTCCCATCCAAGTTCCCCAGGAAAGATGGAATTCAGCTCCCCAAGCAGTAAGCTTATCCCCAGTAAATTCTGGAAGCTTATCCTTCGCAGAACACGAACGCGTCGTCTGGCTTGATTTAAAGAGTTATTTCCTCAACAGGATATAACTGGGTTATCCTCAGCCAAAAGCCACAGAAAAAGCGTCCTCGACGAAGTCTTCTCACCCCAGCGAAGTCTATTCACACTTCCAACAACAAGACATCCTCAGCAAACTCCCAACACTCAGCAAAGCATCTCTATCCCCACAGAGTATTGCTTCCCAGCATGATCGCTAGAGTATCTTTCCTCCCTGCAGAATCTTCCATTCGCCAAGTTTATTCCGCAACGGAGTCATCTTCTCCTACCGGTATCCTTGCAGTTATCATCCCCAGCGGAAGCAAAATCTATTCTTCGACATCAGCCCAGGATACGACTTCCCGGCACCCGTCAAGGATTCACTTTCCTAGACAAAAACATACATAAAACATCACATACATCATTATAGCATGCATAACGCACTGCATCATACAAATCTCATTTATGTTGAGAACATCATTGCTTGATCCATATCATGCATTACATATGACTGACTTTTATCTTTCAGGAAAGATCCAGTTAAGTTCTCAAGCGAAATTTCAAGACCTAGACCGGTTCAGTTAAATCGCCCCAAGATTTTCCTGATGCTTATCCAGTCAAAGGCCTTCTCTGGTTCAGTCAGATCGACCCTAAGATCTCCCTGATGCTTATCCAGTTGAAGACATTTCAAGACCTAGACCGGTTCAGTTAAATCGTCCCCAGATTTTCCTGATGCTTATCCAGTCAAAGGCCTTCTCTGGTTCAGTCAGATCGACCCTAAGATCTCCCTGATGCTTATCCAGTTGAAGACATTTCAAGACCTAGACCGGTTCAGTTAAATCGCCCCAAGATTTTCCTGATGCTTATCCAGTCAAAGGCCTTCTCTGGTTCAGTCAGATCGACCCTAAGATCTCCCTGATGCTTATCCAGTTGAAGACATTTCAAGACCTAGACCGGTTCAGTTAAATCGTCCCCAGATTTTCCTGATGCTTATCCAGTCAAAGGCCTTCTCTGGTTCAGTCAGATCGACCCTAAGATCTCCCTGATGCTTATCCAGTTGAAGACATTTCAAGACCTAGACCGGTTCAGTTAAATCGTCCCAAGATTTTCCTGATGCTTATCCAGTCAAAGGCCTTCTCTGGTTCAGTCAGATCGACCCTAAGATCTCCCTGATGCTTATCCAGTTGAAGACATTTCAAGACCTAGACCGGTTCAGTTAAATCGTCCCCAGATTTTCCTGATGCTTATCCAGTCAAAGGCCTTCTCTGGTTCAGTCAGATCGACCCTAAGATCTCCCTGATGCTTATCCAGTTGAAGACATTTCAAGACCTAGACCGGTTCAGTTAAATCGTCCCCAGATTTTCCTGATGCTTATCCAGTCAAAGGCCTTCTCTGGTTCAGTCAGATCGACCCTAAGATCTCCCTGATGCTTATCCAGTTGAAGACATTTCAAGACCTAGACCGGTTCAGTTAAATCGTCACAAGATTTTCCTGATGCTTATCCAGTCAAAGGCCTTCTCTGGTTCAGACAGATCGACCCTAAGATCTCCCTGATGCTTATCCAGTTGAAGACATTTCAAGACCTAGACCGGTTCAGTTAAATCGTCCCCAGATTTTCCTGATGCTTATCCAGTCAAAGGCCTTCTCTGGTTCAGTCAGATCGACCCTAAGATCTCCCTGATGCTTATCCAGTTGAAGACATTTCAAGACCTAGACCGGTTCAGTTAAATCGTCCCAAGATTTTCCTGATTCTTACCCAGTCAAAGGCCTCTCTGGTTCAGTCAGATCGACCCTAAGGTCTCCCTGATTCTTATCCCAGTAGAAGACACCCCAGATTTTTTCTCAACAAGCGTTGTTGAAGTTAAAGTCGCCCAAGGTTTTCTTACCATTCATGCTAAGGTAGTAACCATCCCTGGCTCTTTCATCGCCGTTTGAAGCTCCAGACTCAACTCCTGTAACCAGTCAGGATACATCTATACCAGGCATCTAAAAATCAGCTCCTGCAATGTGTCAGGTACTCATTTTCTGTTTTGCAGGTATGCAGGTTCTCGCCAAGGAATCTCTCACGCAATCAGACATCCAGATGGCATCTATAAGCCCATTCCCCCATCATTGCTAACATGTGAGCGCAAATTTCTGGGCACTCTAGTGTCCAATCTTCTTTTACCATCGGATTACGAAAGGCACGTCAGCCAATCTGCATCCTCACGTCTAAGAAGATTGAACAGGGGCAACTGTTATACCCCAAAATTTGCCCTCCCATATTCCTCAAGAAATTGCCAAGCCAAGCTAGAAAATTCCCCAAGGGGTGTGCAGTGCAACAGTCTCCCATGCAGTCAAAATTAGGGTTTTGAGTCTGATCAAGAAAAGGAAGTTTTCAAAGGCTCAATCAAGTCTCATATGCTTACAAACATGGTCAAGCATCCTCATATCAAGTTTCAAGGCATTCAGCTCAAGATTGCACAGTCAAAACCCTAAATTGCACTACAGTCAACTGTAGGGGCAAAATGGTCATTTGACAGTCAAAAGTTCAAATTTTTGGTCAACATATCATTTTGAAGCCACAAACATCATTTGATCAATGCTTGATCATGATTCTCAAAATTTGGCTCAAAAAATCACCAAGATGCAAAAGTTGCTATATTTGGACAGCTAAAAAAGTCAACTGAAATTGACCAGGGCATAACTTTCACATGGATTATCAGAAAAATTCCATCCAAAGCTCATTTTGAAGAGAAAGACTTTTCCTACAACTCATCTTCATACTTCAAGTCCAAGAAATGCTCTCACAAAAAGTTATCAATTTCAACATTATAGGTCATTTTCAAAAGTCAACAAAAAGGGACTTTAAGTCAAAGGCCATAACTTGAGATTGGAAAATCAAAATGACATGGGACCAAAGGCATTGGTTAAAGGACTCAAAGACCTTTCCAAAATGTCCAAGAACATGTGAAAAGCTTAAAAATTGAGCAAGTTATGCCTTGTAGAAGTTGGGAAATTTTTGTGAAATGGCAAAAGTCAATTATCCTTGAAACTCCAATTTTTGACAAAAGGGCCCACTTTCTTCCACTTGATTCATCCTTGTCATGCCACACACGTGTCCCATGATTAATTTCAAGACCAAATATTGATTTTTCTATTTTATTTAATTTTTGATAATTTAATTCATTTTAAATCTTTGAAAATTCAAATAAAATTCAAAAACCAATGGAATAGTGTCATGTGAATTTGGACAACTTCCATGTATCATGGGCCAACTCAAAAAACTCAGGCTAGGGTTAAATTGCACACTAAGTCTAGGTTTTGGCTTAAAAGAAGGAAAATTGGTTAATGGTGAAAACCCTAGGACTAGTTCCTTCATGAGCATGAATTAAGGCCAAATAACAAGCTAATTTCCATCCATCATAAACACTGAGTCAAACCCTAACCATAAGACATCATATGCTGCGCTGAAAAGCCTATTGGCAATTTGAAAAATGAGCCATATAAGTCAAATCTGAAATCAAGGTTAGACAGAGTTTTAAGGCTGAATTCTTTTTCTAACAGCTTCCTGGACCATTTCTGAACACATCCCAATTCCTAACATCAATCAAAACGCCAAGAAGTGGTAGCTACAACTCAAACTGTGTCGTAAAAAATTTCAAATCGCATATCATAATTTACGCATCCTTGTGCATTTTTATTCATGAATTCTTGTTCAACATGAAGTTTCCAAGCTAACTATTGCATTCAATTGTGTTTTTACTGACTATATGCGATATCACCATGTTCGTTCTTTAGGGTTTTCAGAAGGAAAAATTAGGGCTTTTTCAATACAGTAAAATTGGCCTTTGAGACCACCATGGTTGAACTCAGCGCCTAGAGACGAAGAAGAAGCATATCCCGCGATGAATTTATATATGCTATAGCGCTAGTCGCTATTTTTCCATAGCCTGCCTAACACCATGGTTGCAAAACCGTTGCCTATTTTGTTTTGTTTTCAGGATGAGGAAGAAGACGAGTGCGTGTCCATCAGCCATTGGCCACTTTGAATCTCGCGCGTTTTTCATCCACTAACGCCATATTTTATTTATTATGTTTACGCGTTATTATATATTAAATTGAAGGCGCTTGGTTCAGTGGTTAAGTGTTTGTGCTGGTAACATCAAAGACCTGGGTTCAAGTCCCAGGTCTGGCAAAATTCCATATTATTTTTCAACGTAAAATCCTATGCTTTGCTAACGTCCAGGTGCACCATGTACCATCACAATCCAAGCATTACACGTCATCCTGGGAATCAATCCAAAGGCATAAGATGGATGAATACGTTGAACCCTAGTCAAAGCATCATACAGAATTCCAAAAGTCAATGGACTCAGGCGTTAATGGGCCAAAACTCCAGGCCTATACCTCCTGAATTGGGGACTACCCCCCCCCCCCCCCCTGGTTTGCCTTATTATTTTTATTTTTATTCTTTCTTTAATTTTTCTTTTTTATTTCTTTTATTTTGCTATTTATTTAGTTAATTATTTTTAACAAAATACAAAAACACACCAAAATCAGAAAATATAAAAAATATAATATTTATTTTATTATGATTATTTTCAAATAAACATGTAAATAATTTAGTAAATTAGGTTATAAGTTTAATTCTTTTTTTTAACAAAAATGTAAAAAATATAGAATTAGGTTAATAAACACTTTTTCTTCCTTTTTAATTTTTTCCCTTTTTTTTCACAGTAATAATTATTTATTTATTTATTTTTTATAATTAAATTGCACATAAAAAATTTTAGGTTTAATTTAGATCTTAATTTAATTCTTTCATAATAAATAAAAACATTAGAATTAGGGTTTGCCTTTTAATTTAATTTCAATTAACTCCTTTTTCTTTTAAATCTAAAAAATACAAAATACCAAAAAAAACATTTAATCATTTAATTTTTAATTCTCATTAACCATTAATATTTTGCAAAAGGGTCCAACGCCCTAGTTTTGTTTCAATTCCTTTACTTCGCGCATTTATTTTACAATCGTTTAAATAATTATGTAATTGTCCCTAAGCCTTGTAACTTTACTTTTCGCACTTTATTTTTCCGCTTTATTTATTTTCCGCTAAATCGGGTCCGGTTTAATTTTGGCGATGTGGACCCGCGCCATTTGTAATAGCCTTAGATTTATTTTTCGCAAACTTATAACTGTTAAATATGCATGCAAGAATGAATGTCTTAACTAAAATCAAGCGTAGATCACAATGACATGACAAAAGACAAATAAATAACTGAAACATGACACACAGTTCGCACACACCACCCCTAGGGTACGCTTCACTGTTGCCTTTCGAAAGGTGATCGTCGAGTAGAGGACGTCTTAGTAAGTCCTCATGATCCGGGAACCTGGCATGAGGGTAGCTTCTAAGGTGTCTTCCCATTGCTCTGGTGATCATCACGTCCCGAACATCGAATTGACCCGAACACCTCCAACAGTGGTGCTACCTACCTCTCAATGGTGGGATAGCACTACTTTAAAGGACATTTACACAGACGAATTCCTTAGGGTAGGTAGGTTCTCAAGGATACTTGCTCTAATTTCAAACAAATCAAAATACTTTTCACACCAACACACTTTCAAAAAAAACTTTCAAAACAAACTTTTCAAACACTCTGACGTACGAGTTGAACTGAAACTTTTCAAAGAATATTTTTGAAACCCACATTGAAAAGCAAGCAAACATTTTGAAAACACATTGAGCAAGTATCTAAGAGCCCATGGATAACCATGGATAGAAAGGGTGCTAACACCTTCCCTTTCTATAACCTACCTCCCGAACCGAGAGCAATCTCTATAAAGGAATTTTTCTGTGCTTTTGTCCTTTCCATTTGGAGAAAATAAAAGACGGTGGCGACTCTTGCTTCCGCGACATTTCGCGAACCAGCTTTAAAACAGTCAGTTCCAGATCCACCGATCACAATATTCGTTTGAAATTGAGCAAGTAACTAAAAGTAATCTACCTACTCAAATGTCTTTCTTGTTCATTTTCTTTTCCTTCGATATTGTTGTCTTACCATTTATTTAGTAAGAAACCCTATCTTTGGATGTAAACGGGGCGGGCGTGGGTCATCGTATAACCATAATTAGCAATGTTGCAAAATATCTTAGCATTTTTTGAGGGACTAAGATCATTTTGTAAGGTAACTTTGAATAGCGTCATCGAGGGACTATGATCTTATATTTGTTTATTTTGCCAAGATACTTCACATGCGTAATATAACCATTTTTATGTAAGGCAACCAAGTGGAGTAACCCTAAGGGTGCTTGTGTGCAAGTGTATTATTTTCATGCTTGATTTTGTCTTAGATTAGGGTTTTCTATTTGATTTGTTTTGATCTTGCCATCCAAACCCTAATTACTAGCATGGTATATAAAAGCAATAAATTGCATAATTTAAAGATCACTACGCTATTACAATATTTTATGGGAGGGGGAAATACAAATTATGAATGGGGATTTGCAATAATGTAAAGCTAATTTAATCTATTACAACCAAATCGAATTTGTACGAATACTTAAATAAACAAAATACAATATAAATTAAATGTGCAATGGTATGTATATGCAAGAAAAAGAGTTTTGACCTAATCCTAATAATTTAAGAAAAGGAAATTATTTTTATACATTGATTAACCCTAATTTTAGTTTATTAAAGGAAAATGAAGTTCTTTAAGTATTATTTTTTTGTGTATTTTGTCTTAAAATAATAAATAATATTTATAAAAATATTTAGTCTTTTTATATGTCAAAATAAATGTTTACAAGTATGAAGAAAAAGGAAAGAAAAAAAATTTAAGTCTAATTTATTTTAAAAGTTTATTTAAGAAAGGGTAGTTAATATATAACTTAATAAAAAAATATTTTTTATGTAAAAATAAAATAAAATAAATCAAAATGCAATATTTAATAAAAATGAAAAAGAAAATAAAAAAAATAATAAAAAGATTGGGTCAGGGGTGCTGTAAGGAGAAAGGAAGGTAAGTGTTAGAAAAAAATAAGAGGCCCAATGGAACAAAGCCTAGCGCTGCAAAAAATGACAAAAATGAAGCTGAAAAATGAAAAAGGTAGCGTCAAGGTTCGAACCCATGACCTATGCATTTCCAGCGCGCTACCTTGCCACTGGGGTGGCTGTACATCTGTTAGTTCATATGAAATAAAAAACACATAACACATAATGCCTCCTTGCCCTGTACTTCATCTTCTTCCTCAAGCTGTCCAGAATCTCTGTATCTTTCTCATTTCTCCATGAAAATGGAAACTTCAAACATGAAAATGATAGTACTCTTTCCCACGATTTCAACCATTTAACTCATGTAAACTAATAATCAAAGATCAAAGCGAATTTTAATGGCCCTAATTTCAACCCTAATTTTTACTGAAATTTGAACTCTAAAATTCTCTATACATAATGAACAGAAATGAAATCTATGCACATGGTTGGCTTTAGCACAATAATATTTACATTTTTCTTTCACAAATCGAGACCAATGGATGTATGTATGAAGAGATAGAAGTTAGAGTTCTTACATTCTGTCGCTGAGATCGTGAATGGAGTTTGAGTGAGTTTTATGAAGGCCTGAAGATCCCTTTAGCAGACGATGTACCACGATGTCTGTACTAAGTCCTGGCATGTCTTCATATGACCAGGAAAAGATATCAACATAATCACGCAACAGCTGAATCAGACGCTCCTTGACACTAGGTTCCATATTGGCACCCACCTTAACTTCTTTTTTATCCTCCTCGGTACCCAGGTTGATTGTATCCACAGGTTCCTCGTGAGGCTGAATGGTTCTTTCTTCTTGTTGTAGTAGTCTGGCCATTTCCCCTGGTACTTCACAATCTTCCTCACCTTTGTCTTCGGCTTGGTAGATTAGATCCTCAAAGTCACAAAAGGCCATAACAGTATCATTACCCATTGGATCCAGAATGGAGGGGTACCTGCATTTGTGAGTGTGGTGTGTGTAAGGGTATAGCCATCCTTAAAAATAAAATGTAAAAGAAAAACAATGAGCACAAAAGTTTGTATGCGAAAAACGTCCATGATTCATTGAATGTCATATGAAGATGAAATAATAACCCTTACAAATGGACCATTGTGCCTCGGGCACGACACAAGGTTTTAAGAGTGCGAATTGTTTTTGAATATTACATATCCAACAAAAATGTAAAAGATAAATTAATGATGGATGAAAGTTATTAGGACAAAGTCTCTGGCCTCCCAATTGCGGAGTCCCCCATCGATAGTCGGAAAGATCCAATCCTCCAAGCTGCAATCCTCTTCACCATCTTCTACCGCATTAACCTCTCGGTTGCTAATCTTCAAGGGTGGCCCTCCAGTATGGGCACGGCGTACAACCTTCTGAGCACTTGAAGTGAAACCTAAGCCAAATTTGTCAGATTTATACGGAATATCCGGAAGTTGCTCCCAGATGGTGCATCCACCCTCCTCTACTATTGCTTTGGCGTCCTTCAAAGATGACATCCGGAGTGGAGGTCTTGTAATCTTGGGAATCTGGGACACAGTCTTGGTCACTGCTATCTCTTGGGGGACCTCTTTGAAATGTTGAAAAGGAGTTTCAATGAACTCGCCGTCCAATTCCACATACCTGAAGGAATTGAGGTGGCTAATCATATACTCTTCCTCTCCGTGGGCAGTGATAATCTTTCCTTGGACCGTATATTTCAGCATCTGGTGCAATGTAGAGGTGACAGTGCCAGCATTATGGATCCATGGCCGTCCTAGTAGACAGGAGTAAGAGGGGCAGATGTCCATTACATAAAAGGTTGAATTGAAAGTCTGAGTCCCAACCATTATGGGGATATCCACCTCCCCGTGTACCATCCTCTTTGAGCCATCAAATGCCTTTACGACTATGTTACTTGGCTTTAACGTTAGTACTTCGCAGTCCAGTCTGTCGAGAGCTTTCTTCGGTAGAACATTCAAAGATGAGCCAGTGTCCACCAAGACATGGGCCAAAGTTGTACCTCTACATTCCACAGAGACATGTAATGCCTCGTTGTGCTTTCTTCCCCTTGGTGTCAGATCAGCATCTAAGAAGCCTAGGCCGTTATCTGCTATCAAGCTGGCCACACAATCTTGAAATTGATCAGCAGACTTCTCTTGAGGCACATGGGCTGTCTTTAGGAACTTCACCAAGGCTTTTTCATGTGCCTCGGAACACAGTAGCAGTGCCAGCATGAAGATTTTGGAGGGAGTTTTCCCCAACTGTTCAACTACGTCGTAGTCGCTCCTTTTTTTTTATTTTTAGGATCTCCTCCATTTCTTTCTTGGAGGTATCGGGGATAGTCAATGATTGAGCCTTCGTTCGGACAGGCTCCTCTTGAATACTTTTTCCTCGAGTTTCAACAGCAGGGGTTATAATGGCTTCATCAATAGGAGCACTTGTAGAGATGATTATTGGTACGGAAGTAACCTTTGAAGCAGCCACGGGTCCAAAAACTGCCTTTGGGGGGCAATCTCTGGAGAAAAGATCCTACCACTTCGGGTAATCTTACTAGTTCCGACAATATTGCTAATGTCGAATTCTTCTTCTTCCTAGTTTATCTCTATGGCGGCCAGCCCATCTTGTTTGATTCCATGGTAGTAGATGTCCCCACTGTAATTCCACAGTACAGTTTTGTCTGATTCATATGGGACTGGCCCATGCATTGTGATTATAAGAGGAGTAGTTTTCGGAACCGATGTAATTCTAACGGGTCTTTTGGGGACTCTGGAAGAATTGGCGGAGATGGTAATGATTGAAACATCTTCAACAGGAACAGGTGAAATAAGAGTACTTTCAAATAGAATCTCTTTGTTGTCTATCAAGTGTTGAATGCCTGTTTTCAACAAAGGGCAAACAGTTGGCGAGGATAAGCAGAGGTGGCAGTCTTCATTACAACTCGGGAATACACCGGCTTTCAAAAAGTTTATCTTAATGATTGGGAGTGGAGTTATGAGTTCATCAACTGTGGTAACAAACAAATATTCTTCAATAGAATTGGTGTTATGACCATGTCTGGGCATAGGAGCAGAAATGACGTTTGGCTTCTCGGACGCATCAAACTCAATTTCTTTTGCTTCAATGAGGTCTTGAATTTTTTTTCAAGGCCCAACAGTTTTTAGTGTCATGACCCGGACTTTCGGAATGATATGCGCAACGGGCATTTGGGTGATAATGAGGGGACGCTGTGTTGGGGTTTTTTGGAGCTTCTTTCAAAGTTGCCAAATTGGATTTCAAAAGATGCGGTAATACTTGGGACAGAGTCATATTGACCCTGGTGAATTGTCGGACCGGCCTTTTCACCCTCGGTTGATTACTTCTTGGTTGATCAGATGTAGGCTTTGGAATCATAACAGCCCCTACCATTGGTCGGAGTTCGGCTCTCCCTTGGTTCCTTTATGGATATACAACAGCTACTTCTTTCTTCCCAATAAAAGGCTTCCTCACGGCTGCAGAAGAAGATCAATCCTTCTGAATCTTTCCATTTTTATGCCAGCTTCCACCCTCTCTCCGATCAGTATTAACTCAGTAAATCCTATAGACGAGCTTTCAATTAAATGGTTAAAGAAAGGGCCCGATAGAGTGCCTAAAAACATGTCCACCAATTCCCTTTCAGACATAGGGGTTGAACTCTCCCAGCTAGATCTCTCTATTTCTGCGTGTAATCCTTGAAACCCTCATTGGTAGCCATAGCCATACTCTGAAGTTGAGTACGGGTATGCGCCAAATCAGCATTATATTGATATTGCTTGTAGAAAGCAGCGGCAAGATCTTCCCAATTGTGGACGTTGGCTCTCTCTAGTTGGTAAAACCTGTCGAGTTGTGTTCCAGATAGACTATCTTGGAAAAAATGCACCCACAAGTCTTTATCAGCGGAGTGTGGTTGGATCTTTCTCACATATGATCATAGGTGCATCTTAGGACATGACACTCCATCATATTTTGCGAACAAAGGCACTTTGAATTTCGGAGGAATCACAATTCCTGACACTAATCCCAATTCTTCAAAGTCTAGGCCTGGCACCTTTTGTATTTCCATAGCGCTCAAACGCTCTTCAAGATGTCTGTACTTATCATCAGCTGGAGGATATTGTTCCTCAGAGTAGTCTTCCTCTTCTTCCTCCTCTTCATATTCTGACGGGACCGATGTTTCCTTTCCTTTCCCCTCTCCTTCACTGGACGTTGTTGTGAAGTTCAAGGTTCTTCTAGTCTGTCCCTGAAACCTTCTCCCCATGTTTAAAACCCCAGTGACTTTCTCTGTTTTCTTTTTCCTTTCCTCGGCCAACATAGTCTTCAACTCTTCTTGCCCCTTGGCTAGGGTCATGAGCAACTGTTGAAACAGTGTGTTCTGAGCTTGGATATATTTGACTGTTTATTCGAGATCCATCTTACTGAAATAAACAGTAGAGAGATGTGGAAACTTGTTGCAAAAGACCTGTTTATGTTATGATGAATGATATGTGCATATGCAATATTTTCAAGGATTTCAAAGATTCAAGTTCGTTTTAGACAAAAAGAAAACACACGTCATATTAATAAGATAAATTTTGAGTACACCAATGCCCCTTGGACAAAATAATACAAAACTCTAAGATGAAAAAGTAGTGCGCATCCTCTTTGGTGCAATGTATGCATTTAGAGTCTGCTCCTCATGAAGTAGCCTAGTGAGTTCCAAAACCTTCTTCTCGCTTGCGTAGAATTGGGTTTCGAAAGTATCTCGTTCTCCTTTGAGCTATATCCAATCCCTTTGTAGGTCTTCAAGAGATGTGGGCATGTCAGGATGTAGGATAGTGTATGGAACATCTCCCTCCTTAACAGGCTCAATAATTACCGAAAGAATGGAAAGATAAGGCATCATAAGACTTTGAGCACGGGTTCGTACCCATTTGAGGTAAGGCTCAAGAGGGGTGGAATTATTGTGTCCTAAAGTCTTGCTATCCACCTTGTTTAGCATCCTCCAAGCTCGGATGAATCTCTGGCGAAGACCTTGATCGTCGTTGTCGTAGTCGAATACTAAACCTTGAATCAACATCTCATGCGGGCCATCCCTTCGGGTGTAACCAAACTGTCTTAAAGCTAAGCATGGGTTGTAGATGATTCCTCCCCTAATGCCAAGTAGAGGGACATTAGGAAATTCCCCACAACGGTCAACAATGATAACATTCTCTTTGGATCGGGAGCACCAATGGATATCTGAATGTTTGAACGTCATTAACCTTTGTGACCACCTTGAACCTTGCTCATTCTTTAAGACTGATTGGGGAAGATGAGAAATAAACCATCTTTCTAGGAGAGGAGTGCAACACATAAGGACACCTCTTTTCCTCATTGTGCGAGTGTGAAAAGAGTGTAGGATATCCCCTAGCAATGTAGGCACCGAATTGCGTGACATGAAGATTTTGATGGTGCTCACGTCTATGAGTTGGTCAGGATTGGGAAATAAGACCATCCCATAGATAAAAAGAGCCACAATTTCCTCAAAGGCTTGCAAGTCTACGAAATTCCAACAGCTTTGGGCTTTCTCAAACAGGAACTTTGCTAAGAAGCCTTTGACACCACTTCTAGTTTCCTAATGAGTTGTGACATCAGATGAGTGCAAGTTCAGAGCTTGAGCGATCTCTTCTGGATTTGGGTCTCTTTCTGTACCGTTTAAAGGTAGTTGATTGAGAATGGGAATCCTCAAGAGTTGAGAGAATTCTTCCAAAGTAGGCACAAGCTGATAGTCGGGAAATGTGAAGCAATGGTGCAAAGGATCAAAGAACTGAAAGAGCACCTTCATCATATCCTCATCTGTGTTAGAGGTGACCAAGTTGAGTAGACGGACATGCCTATCGGTGAATGGAGAGTTCTCAGGGATCCTTGAAACTAGCTCCTTAAGTTGTGGAGGAATTCTTACAAGGTTGACTTGGATAGTTTTCCTGCGAAGTGAATCCATATCCTACAAAACAAGAACAAAGATGAATCTCCAAAATCCTTGAAATGGTTAGTAAATGCATATGATATTCATGATGTCCATGATGTTATGTACAAGTATGTATATACAATCAAAGAAAACAAGTTCTTAGTTTAGGCTTTCATGGGGTCTTATAGGTAAGTACCCTTTTGAAGTTTAGTTGGCTTAAACCCGTCCTAGTAATAGTAACCGGGTTCTAAGGAGCTCAATATCACCGGATTATTTCCTTGTTCATTGTTTCAGCTCAAGCCTCTTTAATGGCAACCGAAATATCCCAAGAAACCAAACCTCAATGAGTGTAGTATCGAGTATCTACCAACTCCGGACTGCACCAAAGTCGGTCATCTTACTACATCCTAAAGTCCAAGTTGGTCAAGTAAAGGGTTCTAGAAGTTCATTAGTGCTTCATGATATCACTCAGCGGACCCGTATTCTCTTTGATTAACTCAAAGGCTACTGGTACCCACAAATATGTCACACTAACATAGCTATTGCTTAGACCATGTCGGTATACCCCACACATTTTCCACAACGTATTGCTATTCACCTATAATGTATCCCAAATCCGGGTAGAGGATTTCAAACCCAGACAAAGAACCATAATGTAAAGCAAACAAGTCAAACAATGTAAGCAAATAAATGTGATCTAGCCTTAAGGTAACCCCACTTTTATAATTTCCCCCAGCAGAGTCGCCATTATGTGATACAGCGGGAGAACTGACTTGAGAGTTTTGCGTTTTATCGCAAATGTTGCGGTTAGCAAGAGTCGCCACCGACTTTTCTTTTATCCAAAAAAGGAAAGGTGAAAAAGCACAGGAAAGACCTTTGAGATTATTTCTTGAGTTCGGGGGGTAGATTATGAAAAGGGAAGGTATTAACACCCTTTTTATCCATGGTTTTCCATGGGCTCTTAGTTACTTGCTAGATCACTTGATTTTTGTTTTGAAATTGTGCTTTGTGTGGTTTTGAAAGTATTTTGTAAAAGAGGCCATTTGTTTAGGCAATCTTTGTAATGATTCTCGTTCGTAAGAATGTATACAAAGATGTGTGTCTTTTTGAAAATGTTTTTCAATGTTTGTAAGATGTTTGAAAATGTGTGTGTTTTGTTTTGAAAATAGCAAGGATATTCGTTTGAAATGGAGCAAGTAACTAAAAGTAATCTACCTACTCAAATGTCTTTCTTGTTCATTTTATTTTACTTTGATATTGTTGTCTTACCATTGATTTGGTAAGCAACCCTATCTTTGGATGTAAATGGGACGGACGTGGGTCATCGTATAACCATAATTAGCAATGTTGCAAAGTATCTTAGCATTTTTTGAGGGACTAAGATCATTTTGTAAGGCAACTTTGAACAGCGTCATCGAGGGACTATGATCTTATATTTGTTTGTTTTGCCAGGATACTTCACATGCGTAATATGGCCATTTTTATGTAAGACAGCCAAGTGGAGTAACTCTAAGGGTGCTTGTGTGCAAGTGTGTTATTTTCATGCTTGATTTTGTCTTGGATTAGGGTTTTCTATTTGATTTGTTTTGATCTTGTCATCCAAATCCTAATTACTAGCATGGTATATAAAAGCGTTAAATTGCATAATTTAAAGATTACTACGCTATTACAACATTTTATGGGAGGGGGAATACAAATTATGAATGGGGATTTTCAATAATGTAAAGCTAATTTAATCTATTACAACCAAATCAAATTTGTACGAATACTTAAATAAACAAAATACAATATAAATTAAATGTGCAATGGTATGTATATGCAAGAAAAAGAAATTTGCTTTGTTTTTCATATGCAAAAGAGTTTTGACCTAATCCTAATAATTTAAGAAAAGGAAATTATTTTTATACATTGATTAACCCTAATTTTAGTTTATTAAAGGAAAATGAAGTTCTTTAAGTATTATTTTTTTGTGTATTTTGTCTTAAAATAATAAATAATATTTATGAAAATATTTAGTCTTTTTATATGTCAAAATAAATGTTTACAAGTATGAATAAAAAGGAAAGAAAAAAAAATCTAAGTCTAATTTATTTTAAAAGTTTATTTAAGAAAGGATAGTTAATATATAACTTAATAAAAAATATTTTTTATGTAAAAATAAAATAAAATAAATCAAAATGAAATATTTATCATGTTTTATATTTTTTATGATTTTTTATGTTAAAGAAAATATATTTAATAAAAATGAAAAAGAAAATAAAAAAAATAATAAAAAGATTGGGCCAGGGGTGCTGTAAGGAGAAAGGATGGTAAGTGTTAGAAAAAAATAAGAGGCCCAATGGAACAAAGCCCAGCGCTGCAAAAAATAACAAAAATGAAGCTGAAAAATGCAAAAGGTAGCGCTAAGGTTCAAACCCATGACCTATGCATTTCCAGTGTGCTACCTTGTCACTGGGGTGGCTGTACATCCGTTAATTCATATGAAATAAAAAACACATAACACATAATGCCTCCTTGCCCTGTACTTCATCTTCTTCCTCAAGCTGGCCAAAACCTCTGTATCTTTCTCATTTCTCCATGAAAATGGAAACTTCAAACATGAAAATGATAATACTCTTTCCCACGATTTCAACCATGTAACTCATGTAAACTAATAATCAAAGATCAAAGCGAATTTTAATGGCCCTAATTTTTACAGAAATTTAAACTCTAAAATTCTCTATACATAATGAACATAAATGAAATCTATGCACATGGTTGGCTTTAGCACAATAATATTTACATTTTTCCTTCACAAATCGAGACCAATAGATGTCTGTATAAAGAGATAGAAGTTAGAGTTCTTACCTTCTTCAGCTGAGATCGTGAATGGAGTTTAAGTGAGTTTTATGAAGGCCTGAAGATCCCTTTAGCTTGCCTGAACCTCCCTGAGTGTGTTCCAATCCTTGCCTTGCTTTGAAAGTGCCTGAATCTCTCTATCCAAGTCAACCTGCAAGCTTGAAAAACAAAAATGGCAGATGGAGAAGGAGGAGTTACAGTGAAGGGGTGATGGTCTGGAACACTTATATATGAGGTAGGTTAAGTGTTTAAGTGATTAGAACTTGAAACGCACGAGCAGATTTTTGGATTGCTATGCTTGGTCTCAAACTGCAAGTTTATGACAGGTTTTTGGTGATAGGGAGTTTTAGAGAGTTTCTGGCCTTGAGCAATCGTGTGTTTTGTTGCAATATGTTTGTGTATAAGTATAAGGAAGGTTTCCAATCAATTTCTCAACAGATTTTTGAGTTATAGGCTTTTTGCATTTTTACTTGCTTTTGAAGCAAGGTGAGGAGACAAGTCTCTACATACTTGTACAGGCCTTTTTGGAGTTGGTACAAGTCCTAGACAACTTGATTTTGGTTTATAGGACTTGTGTGTGTAGAGAAAACAGGTCCAATGCTCAAGAAGTGAAAAGTTGCAAAAGTTATGCTTTTCTAAAATGGCAATGGCAACTTTGTGCCATTTATGGAATTAAAGCTTGGACAAAGACTCTTGTGCTTGGATTAAGGCTTTATCATTTGTGTAAGCATTAAATTATGAAGTGAGAAACAATTTTGAGACATGTAAAGCAAGGATTAGGCAGCATAGGTTCAAATTTGAATTTTGTTCTTCATGAAATGTCTTGAAATCAAAGTGAGAAATTGCCAACTTCCTCTCTTCGATACTCCTTACTCAATAATGATCTCAAGGATTTCTTGGAAATTTTGTAAAGCTTGCAATTTTCTCTATAACTCATCTTTGAAATGCATTTCAAGATTCCTCTTGGAACTAGGTGAAAAGTTGCCATGAAGTTAGGTCAAAAACTTGCCTAAATTAGGGCAAAATTTCACTAAGTTATTTTAGTTCATGAGCATGTATTCA
The DNA here is from genome assembly GCA_948472305.1 of Vicia faba. Lineage (NCBI taxonomy): Eukaryota > Viridiplantae > Streptophyta > Magnoliopsida > Fabales > Fabaceae > Vicia > Vicia faba. Next base: position 2,595,944 of record OX451740.1, read on the forward strand.
CAAAATTATATCTTGAGATCCAATCATCTTTAGGGGAAAATGTGTGAAGCAATGTTGTAGATTTCATGGAGATCTACAATTTTAATGTTGGGAACTTTTTTTGAATCATCTTGTATCATGGTGAAAAATTGGCTTAAAATTGAGAAAAAATAAGAAATTTTCTATACTTAGAAAAATTTCTAAGTTAAGAAAATTTCAAATTTCAAAACCAAATCTTCAATCTTTGATTTCTTGATGAACAAATTTCACATTTTGATATGTTTTGATGAATTGTGATCCTTGGCACTTGATTTTGACCAAAAAGTCAAAGTTTGACTTTTCAGTATACAGTTGACTTTTGATCAGTTGACTGCAAATTTCATTTGTCAATTCAATGGATTTGCAATGTTTTGAACCATGTCATTAGGTCATGATGATTCAATTGAGCCCTTGGAATCATGCTTCAAACCAATTGGTCATTTTCTAGGTCAAAATTAGAAATTTCCCTTTCTCAGTCAAAACCCTAATTTTGACCATTTTGCCCTTTTGATGATTTGATCAAATTTCTTGAGGAATTGTGGTCCAAACTTGATAAAATGATACATATAAGTCTAAAATGTTAATGTGGATAAAAAATTATGAAGTTTGACTGTAAATTGGCCATGGTTGACTTATTCCCCAATACAGCTGATTTTTAGGTCAACTGTCCAATTGATCAAAAATGGGATTCAAGGCTTGAAACTTGACATGAGTAATCTTAGGGGTCTATAATGATACTTGAAAGCTAACTGAAACATTGATAGTCCAAAAATATTTGTGCAATTCCAAACCCTAGTTTTGGGTCATCAGTGCAAGATGAGGTGTCTTGAGCTAATCAAACCTTAATCAAGTCTTGAGTCAAAGAGATCTTGTGAGAAAAGTCTTGATAAATGAGAGGAAAAATTTTAGGATACAACACAAACGAACTAACAAGCCTTTAAACACTCTCAAACTCCCTAAAACCATAAATTGTATCAAAACCTCCATTGCTTGTCATTTATGACCTTGAACTTCAAACATACAAGTCACTCATGTGTTTCCTCTCTAAATCAATCACAAAGCTTCCATATATCATATAAAACTCATCCCCACCATTGTTACACAACTGTAACTTCATTTACAACATCCTCCATTCAAACCTGCAACTCGACTTCTCCATAACGATTCAGGCAATTTTAGCACAAAGTAAGAGTTGCATTAGCTTCCTAGGAATCCAGTGAAGCTATCCAGATCATCACCACACCTCCAGGAGTGCTCAAACTCCAAACATGATTTATAGTTTTGAGGTAAGTTTTCTAAACTTTGAACTCCGTATACAAGCATCATTAATGGTTACTTTGTGAATGAAAAATGTAGACATCATAGCCCTGAAGCTAACCATGCCTTTAGTTTTCATTTATGTTGCCTGAGTGATACAAATTTCGAAGTTGAACTTTCTGAAAAAATTAGGTTTTATTTGGTACCAACAGAAATTCATATTTATCTTTGAGAATTAGCTTTAGTTATTTATATGGTTTAATTCGTGGTGAAAAATGGAACAACTTTCATGTCTATATTTTTGAAAATGATTGAGAAATGAAGAATTTACAAATTGGCCATGGTGTTGTTCTTCTCTACACGCGCAAGGTTGAAGATGAAGTCATTTTCAAATCTTAGAAATGAGTTTATTGCAAGTTGTTTTATAAACGGATGAAACAACCACCCTAGTGGCAGAGGAAGCGCACGTAAGGCATTAGTGTATAGGGAACTGGGTTCGAGCCCTAGTGGTACCCTTTTGTTTTTTTTATTCACATTTTCTTATTTCATATTTCATATATACAAGTCATGTGCACCTACCATAGACTTCATATCAACACCATCAGATCAACCAAGCATCTCATCCAACACTCCACAAAGCAAGCGCATGATGCACCTCCAAAGGGCCAACCATACCTGATCATACAGCGCCTGGACCTTCTTCTTTTGGGATTGCCATTCTTTGCTATTTCGTACATCCCTGACTACTTTTTAACACAAGCCCATTTATCTTTTTTATTTATTTTGTTTTCTGACTCAAACAAAAAACACATACTTGGGCCTAACATTTTTTGCTACTTTACACCCATTATACTTTTTTACACCCAGACCCAACTTTTTTTATTTTCTTTATTTATTTATTTTTATTTAACCAAAAAATACAAAAATATATTTTTTCTTAAATAATTAAATTAAAAATATTTTAAGCACTTCATTATTTATTTTAATTAAATTTTATTTCTTTTATAAATTAACATTAACATTCAAATTATTTTCTAAACAAATTATTTAGAATTAGGTTTTATTTTCTTCTTAATTTCAATAAACTTAGATTTTAGGTTTTGTTAAAATTAATTAACTTCTCTTGTAATTTAGTTAGTTTAATTAGGTTAATTACTAAAACCTTTTTCTACCAAAAACCCTAAAAAAACAATTTCTTTCTTCCTCTTTACATTTTGTACATTCTATTCATATTCAGTGGGTTGTAATAGATAATTAGGGCTTTATTGATTTCTTCCCCTCATTCAAAAATTGTACACCCCATTCCCAAATCGTTGTAATAGCGTAAGACATTTAAATTCCGCAATTTATCGCTTTCCTTATTATTATTATTATTAGTTATCAAGGTTTGCATGACAAGACTAAAATCAAACCATAGAAAACCCTAATTCAATGACAATATACATGAAAATAAAACACTTTGCGTAGATGTACCTCTAGGGTTAACCACACTTGTTTCCTCGGATACAAACAGTCATGTCCCTCGAGCGTGAGATACTTTAGCAAAGACCCTCAATTCAATGACTAAAATCAAACCATAGAAAACCCTAATTCAATGACAATATACATGAAAATAAAACACTTTGCATACATGTACCTCTAGGGTTAACCACACTTGTTTCCTCGGATACAAACAGTCATGTTCCTCGAGCGTGAGATACTTTAGCAAAGACCCTCAATTCAATGACTAAAATCAAACCATAGAAAACCCTAATTCAATGACAATATACATGAAAATAAAACACTTTGCGTACATGTACCTATAGGGTTAACCACACTTGTTTCCTCGGATACAAACAGTCATGTCCCTCGAGCGTGAGATACTTTAGCAAAGACCCTCAATTAAAAGATCATAGTCCCTCGATGACCCCTCAATATTTCCTTTGGTAAACAATCTTAGTCCCTTACAACAATTGCTAAAACATCTTGTGAGTTTCCTTCTATGACTGTATAATGACTCATGTCTGTCCCTCACATCCAATGATATGGCTCTCTACCAATCCATGGTAAAATAGCACCATCTAAAGGAGGAGGAAAAGAACAAAGACTTTTTGAGTAGGTAGATTTCTCGTAATTGCTTGCTCACAAAAAAAAACCATTTTTACACTCCATATTTTCAATACATATTTCAAAAACAAATATTTTATATACATTCTCAACGATACGAGTATCATTACAAAATTGCCTTCCATTGACATTTTCAAACACTCCTTTTCAAACAAATATTTTCAAAACCAACACTTTGTATACATTCTCAATCATACGAGAATCATTGCAAAGTTTGTCGTACGAAGGCGTTTTCAAAATATTTTCAAACTTACACAAACATAAAGCATTTTAAAGTGAGCTAGAAATTAAGATCCCATAGATAACTACGGATGAAAAGAGTGCTAAGACCTTCCATTTTCATAACCTACCCCCCGAACTCAAGAAAATTCTCAAAAGGTCTTTCCTGTTCTTTTCACCCTTTCCTTTATTAGATAAAAGAAAAGTCGATGGCGACTCTTGCTATTCCCAACATTTGCGATAAAACATAAAACACCAAGTCAGTTCTCCCACCGTATTACACTAGGTATCGAGGAGGTGACAAGACTCTGTTGGTAAAAATTTAGAGGAAACAGAACGTACCTTGGTTGATTGAGCATGGCCGACAGTAGCATGAGAAGAAGGTTGAGTTCTGATAACTGTGGGAACTGGTAATGGTAACGTCGTGGCTTGCTGATTAGGAAGAGTGTTAAAAGTGTCGATGAGCCTCTGAAGAAAATCTGGTGTCGAAAAGTACTTTTCTTGGAATTGGGACCACCATTGGTTGAATAGATAAGTAGTAAAAGAGGAATGGTCAAATTGGAAAACACGAAGTTCAAGGGACTGAATAACCTCATGGAACTTGAGGCATATCATGTGGTTATCAACAGTCAATGGCATGTCGACCCATACAATGTTGATAAGATAGAAGAATAAAGACTGAGGCAACATTTGGCTAAGTCAGAACTGGCGAGCCACTAGGTTTAGTTGATATGCCATAAAACCATAACCATCCAGCCTAGTGTCAGCGTGGAAGGAGATCAAGGTTGGGGTTAAAAATTCCCTCCAAACAGCATATGTTCGTGCAAGGGATATCTAAACCAATTTTGTCCAAATCGGCGTTCTATGAAAGGAGCCATGGATGAAACAAAGTGTGTAGAGCTGATAAACATGTTGACATATTTCATGAAGGTGTGCATGTAGAGGTTTTGTTTAGAAGTCATTAAGGATAACCTTAGACCTTTAACAGTCTTGTGTTTATTCAGACGCGAGATAGCCTTAGAAACAAGATAACCCAATTCGTATTCGAAGGTGGCGTTCAACCATTGTTGTAGCAGCCAGAAAGGGCCCGAAAGAACCAAATATTTATTATTATCAGGAAGGGATTTTAACTGAGAAGAGGCTTAACCTAAAGCATGATATAGATACACCATCAAAAGTTTACCTAAAGAAATGTTGTGTCCTTCATGAAGTTGGATGGCTAGCAGTGTAAGACTCAAGGATGTTCTCAAAGCTCCTGGACACAACAGAAAATACGAGAGCTAAAGGTTGAGAAAGGCAATGTGTTCACTATCAGTAACAGTCGTCTGGTTAATAACATGATGGTCGGCTACGTAATGAGCGAAATCAATGCAGTCAAAGTGTAACGAGTGTTGAGTTGGCATTATTGGGTCAAAAGTATCGCCAAGAGGAGAAAGCCCGGTGATGGCCTCCACGTCGAACAAGGTAGGCGTTAACATCCTGCAGGGAAACTGGAAGGTGTTAGTCGAACCCACCCTGAAAAAGAGCGAAGGGAAAATAAAATTAAGATTGATTCTATGGGCTTTCCTCGGCAATTGGATGGCATAAAAAATACTAGTGTAATTCTATTGAGCTTGTAGTTTTTTTTGGATTTTATCAAGCCAGACCACGTAAGCTTCGTGATCAGATGAAGACATGAAACAACACACCTTGTCCGTTTGATCCATAAACCTAATGTTAATGGGTTTGTTTTGTTGAAAGCAGAAGGGATAGCGAAGCAAAAACAAGGAAAAGTTTATGAACCTTCTTAGGATGCTTCTCTTGAGTTGGATATGGCCCGTGGAATGCAAAAAGCTTTCTTGCAACAGGAAATGGAATCAACATTTTTCGTTGCCATTTCTTTATCTTTGATTTTGCATCAGGAGATGGTTGAGGGATGAATTCCAAACTCTATACTTCAGAAAGGGGAAAAGCTATGGGATTGTTGTCTGTGTTAAAAGGAGTACACGTGGAAGCGACCATTTTTAGGAAGATAAGATTATTCTTTCACAGGTTATGTATATCATGGAAGAAGAAGGCTAAGAATAATAGGTGTAAAGGAAAATTTATATAGGCTTGTGAAATTCGTTAACAATGGACAAGTGGCACCCATTAGTTAGTTGCGATTATCACTAAACACAAAAGTGGAAGAGTTAGTAAGGTTTGTTGAAACCCCATATCCTGGAAACTAGGAGTCATCATGAGAAGTGATGGTTTGACATGGTGAATAGTGGCACAGAAAGCGGCCATCATAACACGTGATGTCATTTGAAAAGACATGTGGTCGAAAATTCAAAAGTTAAAATGCCAAAGTTCTTAGTCGAAAGCATCTACGAAGAAGCTTGGCCTTTTGGGGAGCAATTTGTTGACAAACAATTTTTGACTTAAGGATTAGGCCACATGTTAGATGATAGCCTTCGTCAAAGAGGAGTGTCAATAAGGAGATGTGGGAATGTCCACACGATTTTAGGAATTGCACTCAAAGTTGGTTGACAAGAGAGTATCAGAAGAAAAGCAAGGTTGGCGAAGATCATGCAGGTCGAGAGCAAATGCAAGTGAAGGCAAAATCAATTATCAACAACGAGCATTAGCAAGACGTGGGAGTTTGGAAATAGTGTTGCACGAACTCTTAATATGAGTGGTTCAAGTAACCGTCGACAGTTACATTTTAGCATCTATTTAAAAAAATTATTGCATTCATTTTAGAGGTCGCATTTTGTAACATTGTAAGAGAGCACTCAAAGTACCAGTGCATAGAGAAACGAGTCAGTTCTGAGAAATGTATGATTGCGTCCACCTTTAAATTCAAAGAATTTTTATCTTTACAAGTCTTGTTTATCATTTCAATCTTGCAATTTATCTACCATTTACCTTTCTGTCTCTTATTTATGTTTTTCGCACTTTAATAATTTCAAACACCTAAACACCATCAAACTTAACACGAAAGTCTAGGACTCATGTAGCCGATCCTGCAAGTAACATTTAATTAAGATGCTAGATATTGTTTGCGAGAAACTCTCGCAAACAGTAATCTACTTCACATGATGATAATGCCACTATTGGTTCCTTTCTCGAACTCCAAGCAATTGGTGCACCACCTAGCATAAACACATATCTTGTCGTGGATTTTCAATTCTCAGCATCACTACACCAACTTGAATCAATGTACCTCACTAACTTGCATTCTTTTCCTTTATCAGCTGCAAGAAATAAAATGTTGTAATCAAGAGTTCCTTTCAGATACCTCAATATCCTCTTCACCGCTGCTAGGTGTGATACCTTTGGCTTCTGGATGAATCTACTCACCATACCTAGACTGTATGCTAAGTCAGACCTTGTATGATAAAGGTATTGCAATGACCCAATAAGTCTTATGTATTGGGTTGGGTCGACATCATCTTCGTTTGAATCTTTTGACAGTTGCAACCTTAGTTCAGCAGGTATCGATGTCGAGTTGCATTCTTTCATCTCAAATCTCTTGAGAATTTATCCTATATATCTTCTTTGATGCATCTTAAAACCTCTACTACTCTTGTAGAATTCGATTCCAAAGAAATATGAAATGTTACCCAAATCAGACATTTCAAATTCCTTGCTGAGGTTACCTTTGAAGTCTTCGATCTCACTTTTGCAGTTACATGTTATCAACAAATCATCGACATAAAGACATAGTATAAACAATTCATTATTGCTTCTTCTTACATATTGTGATATGGTGGGAGAACTGACTTGGGTGTTTTGCGTCTGTGTTCGCAAATGTTGCGGTTTAGCAAGAGTCGCCACCGACTTTTCTTTTATCCAAAAGGAAAGGTGAAAAAGCACAGGAAAGACCTTTCGAGATGTTTTCTTGAGTTCAGGGGGTAGATTATTAAAATGGAAGGTATTAGCACCCTTTTCATCCATGGTTTTCCATGGGCTCTTAGTTACTCGCTAGATCACTTGCTTTTGTTTGAATGTGCTTGTGGTGTGGTTTTTGAAAGTATTTTGAAAATGTAACTTTGTAATGTTTCTTGTTTCTATAAGAACGCATACAAAGTGTTTGTTTCGAAAATAGTTCAAAGATGTGTTTGTGAGATGTGTTGGTGCATAAAATGTTTTTGTTGTGAGCAAGCGAGTAACTGAGAGCGAACCTACCTACTTGAAAGGTCTTAGATGTGTTTTTCCTCCTCCTTTAGATGTTGCTATCTTACCATTGATTTGATAAGAAGCCTCATCGTTGGATATGAAGGGACGGGCGTTGGGTCATCGTATGACCATGATAGCAATGTTGTGAGATGACTTAGCATTTTTCTTTAGGGACTAAGATCATTTCGAAAGGCAACTTTGATAGCGTCATTGAGGGACTATGATCTTGTATTTCGATTGTTTTTTACTAAGACACCCCACATGCATAACATGGCCATTTTTTAGGTGACAAGTGGAGTTAACCTTAAGGGTGCATGTGTGAATAGTGTGTTTGATTTGCATGCATTTAATATTTGATTAGGGTTGTCTACTTGTTGATTTTATCTCTTTCCACACACACCCTAATTACTAGCATTTACATTCGAAAGCGATAAATTGCAGAAATGTAAAGTCCTACGCTATTACAATACTTTAGGGATGGGGTGCATATTCACGAATGGATGGGGTACATATTTACGAATGGGGATTGCAAGGAATTTAAGTCCTAATTATCTATTACAACCATATTGAAATACATAATATAAGAAAGAAATGGACTTGTTTAGAAAATGTTTTTGTCTTAAGGAAATAAATTAAAAGGAAAATATTTTTATGTTTTTTTCATGTTAATAAAAAAGGAGTTAATATTAAAAATGATGAAAAAGAAAATAAATGAAAGATAGAAAACAGCGTGCTGCTGCAGGAAAAACAGCAAGGATTAGAAGTTCTGAAGCCTAGGCCCGTGACTCAGCAGGAGACGTCAGTGGGTATCAGAAGTTCTGATCTGGTAAACTCTGAGGTCCTGCAAGACACATAAAAGGGAAAGGGAACAGAGGTTCTGGATTGGTACACTTTGAAGTCCTGCAAAAAAAGTTAGAGGGAAAACACAGAGATTCTGGGTGGTGTTCAGCCAGCGAACCAAAAGTCAGAAGTTCTGTGTTACGCTAAAACAACAAGTAAACGTCAGCAGTTTAGTGTGTTATTAGCATGTAAAAATCAGAAACTCTGAGTGTTAAAACAATGAGTGAACAATCAACAGTTCAACATGTTATCAATGTATGAAAATCAGAAGTCCTAAGTGTTAAAACAGTGAGTGAACATCAGAAGTTCAGTGTGCATTAACAGTAAGGAGAACTCGGAAGTTCTGTGTTGTGTTAGAACAGTGAGTGAATCTTAGAAGTTCTGTGTGTCATCAGCATGTGAAAATCAGAAGTTCTGTGTGTGTTAACAGTGAGAAAAAATCATAGAAGTTTTGTGTGTTAAAACAGTGAAGAGAACTCATAAGTTCTGCGTGCTTAAACAGTGAGAAAATCCTAGAAGTTCTGTGTGTTAAAATGGTGAGTGAAAAACAGAAGTTTTGTGTTACATTTTGACTTTTAATCAGCACACCAGCAATTCATTCAGTTCTTAATAAACAGTAAATCAGAAGGATAATAACACGATAGTTTATAGAAGTTCTAATCCTAAATCTGAGTCTAGCCCTAATCAAGAAGTTCTGATCCATAGTTTTCCTATTCATCCAATGATATGTACAACATTAATATTATGATATTTACATGTTAATGATGTTCAGAATGAAAAAACAAGCAAAGTCAGAAAGACTTACCTTAAACCTGGAACGTGGGCTTGGAGCTTTGAGCTGCTACCTTTGGATGTTCTGGAATCAGCAAGAGTAACAGAAGAGAAAGTTCCAAGCTCTTTGATTCAAAAGGAAGAACAAATGTTTGGTTTTGTGTTTGGGATTTCTCGATTTTTTATGAAGGTTTCAACTTCCGATTCTCTCTCTCAAAGCCCAACCCCTTGAACGTGTGATGGAGCAAAGTATTTATAGGTGAATTTATTGTGATTTTGGGGGGAAAGACAAATGGGATTTTAAATCTTTTTTGGCATCCTGTTCCCTTGCTTTTTCATCACTGTTTTCGTATGCTAGTTTGGTACAACTATGGGATGCAGGCGTAGGCTGAACTAGCTGTTGGTTATAGGTCTGCAGCAGGTTGTATAAACAAGGTTTTGGGATTTGGTCAAGTTCTCACCAAAGCGTTAAATATAACCCTCATATGCTAAAGCGTTGCCTTGTTCTTGAAGCAAGCATGGTGGTTGTCAGCATGAATTAAGGAAAAGCAAAAAGCAAAGCATGGGCTTAGTATCAAAGTTGCTATCCCAAGATAGTAGAGGTACACGTGGTGAAAATCCTTTGGATAAAGACTCAAAAAGTGGTTGTGAGCATTAAATGATGATGAGACTTATCACAACCAGAAATCTTGCAACGTGAGATTCTATACCATGGCTTAGTTCTGGATCCGAAGTTCTGCTTCAGCGTAGCATCCAACCTCTGATCTTTGTATCTTCTAGCTCCAGCATGTTCTGAAGGAGAACATTGCTTCCACATGTTCTGAATAAAGCGTCATGTTCTGAACCGGAGAACATCGCTTCCATATATTCTGATTGAAGCATCATGTTCTGAACCATGTTTGCAACCTTTGACTGAAGCTTTTTGTGAAAACTTGCGCATAATTTCTGACCAAACTCTGCCTTGAGAGTGTCCAGAATTTGCTGAGTGTTATGGTGATAATTTGGTCAGAAGTTCTGAAATTGTCATATTTTCTTAAACACTTAGAAAAAATTCTAAGTATTTAGAATTTTGACTTTTTGGATTTTGATCCAAAAGTCAAAGTTTGACTTTTCAGTGTGCAAATGACTATTTTGCCCTTGTGAGTGATTTTCTTGGGAAATTTGTAGTTCAAGGCTTGGAATTGGATGGAAGCAAACTTGGGATCCAGGGTGATTCCTTGAGAAATGAGAGAGCAAATTTTGGGGTACAACACATATACTCCATGTTCAGTTGTGCACTTTATAAATTCAGTCTCCCTTAGAAATTTGTCTATATTTTATTCCAAGCTCTCGGAGCCTGCTTCAATCCATACAGGGCTTTATGCAGCTTATACACCTTTTTCTCTTTGACATGCTTCACAAACCTAACTAGTTGTGCAACATAGACTTCTTCGTCTAAGGGTCCATTGAGGAATGTACACTTCACTTCCATCTGACATATGTGCCAACTATTTATTTATGCTAGACGAATAACCAACCTGATTGTTTCAATTCTAACCACATGTGAAAAGATGTCATTAAAGTTAATTCCTTCCTTCTGAAGATATCCTTTCGCCACAACTCTTTCTTTGTGTCGAGTTACTTCCCCTTTGGGATTCAACTTTAGCTTGTATACCCACTTGACATTAATTTCCTTCTCGCCTTGAGGAAATTCGACAAGTGACCAAGTGTTGTTGTCTTTGATGGACTTCATTTCTTCATTCATTGCTTTTACCCACTTCGAATCCTTTAATGCTTCAGTTGCATTGATAGGTTTGATGTCTGCATAGAAAGCATAATGTACCAGCTCACCTTCATTATCGACCACATCATGTGATGTAATAACACAATCTTGCAACCTTGCAGGCATGTGTCTTATTCTCTGAGGCCTGCTTTGTCCTAGTTGATCTATAATTATTGGTTCCTCTTGTCTAACTTCTCTTTCGACTTCAATTGTTAGTTCTTTGAATAAGATTCTTACTGAAACTTTCTTGACTTTTTCAGTCCAATTCCATTCCTTTAGCTCATCTATGATCGCATCCCTGCAGATCACAATTTTCTTGTTCACTAGGTAGAATAACTTGTAACCTCCTGACAAATGATATCCTACTAGGATCATTTGATTCGACTTGTCATCAAGTTTTCTTCTCAACTACTCTGGCACATGTCTCTGTGCAATAGATCTAAATACCTTCAGATGACTCATGCTAGGCTTCACACCAAACCAACATTATTCTGGCGTAATTCCTTCTAGCTTCTTCGCCGAACATCTATTCAAAATGTATGTTGTTGTCGACACAGCTTCACCCTAAAACTCTTTGGGTTAATTCTTGCCTTTCAACATACTTCTCACCATATTCATGATGTTTCAATTTTTTTTCCTTTCAACATACTTCTCACCACCTCATGCACAATCCCTTCTACTTCACATAATTTGTCAAAGACTTTCGACGCATACTCTCCACCACCACCAGTTCTTGAAACTTTGAGCTTTTGACCACTTTATCTTTCGACCATAGACTTAAACTTGGCAAATACTCCGATCACGCTCACTTTTCTTCTTTGATCAACAAGTCTACATTTTTCGGCTAAAATCATCTATGAATGTAATAAAGTATTTGTTACCTCCATTCGAATCCACTTGGATTGGTCCATATACATTAGAGTATGTGATTTCAAGAATAGCCTTCGACTTGCTTCCTGCATTCTTGCTCAAGTTGTTCTTGTGATGCTTCGCCTACACACATTCCTCAAACACCTCGTTTAGAATGTCGATTTCTAGCAACCCTGAAACCATATTTATTCTTTTCAAATCTTTTCAATCTTGAAGGTTCTATTTTGAGACATGAGATCCTTCAAGATTAACCTTCCATTTGCGTCGATGATTCTCATCATCTTGTCTTTGATCGACACTTTGTAGCTATTTTCGACCAACTGCCCTATAATGAGAAAATTGCTCTTCATGCCTGGTAAGTACAACACATTGGAAATTACTGACCCCTTGCCATCTTTCCTCATAATCATAAAATCACCAATACTTTCATCTTCTAGGGTATTTTCATTTGCAAGTTTCGTTGTGTTCTTCATCGAGGGTTTTATGTTGACAAACCAATGTTTCCTTCCAGTCATGTGTGATGAGCATCCTGAATCCATGTACCATTGGTCCTTGAATTTCTCTTTATCTTTTGTTGTGACCATTAGAATCATATCTTCTTCTTCATGTTTTGCAAACTTTGCAATACTTTCTTGATTATTTCGCTTTTCTAGACAATCACTAGAATAATGACCATACTTCTGACAATTGAAACACTAAATGTGCCTCTTGTCAGGTTTTCGACCAACGCCTCTTCCTCTATTTGCAACACCACATCTTTGGTTTCCTTGGTATGGTCTTCTCTAATTTGACACATTTTCTTCGTGTAGGTTTCCTCTACCAATCGAATTATTGTAGCCTCCTCTACCTTTGTTGTCGAACCACTTTCCTTTTCCTTTCTTATCTTTCGTTGATTGAGCCAGCAAAGCCACTTCACTCTTCGACTTTCCTACAACTTTTTCAACCATTCTTTGTTCATGAGATTCAAGCGTCCCTTGAAGCTCTTCCTTCGACAAAGTTGACATGTCCTTCGACTATTCTATGGAAACTACCACATGGTCGAACTTCGGGGCCAAAGATCTCAAGATATTTGAAACAACTACTCTTATTGTTAGTGTCTCTATAGAAACCTTGATTTGATTCACTAGTTTCATAATCCTAGTGAAGAAATCAAATATGCTCTCGCTATCTTTCATCTGAAGCAATTCATACATTTGTTGTAATTAGTTTTAAATTGAGAGTTGCCACCCTTAATTTTTATCTTTAAGAAGGGAATATAAAGGATAACCCTAATTTGGTCAGAGATTCTAAGTTGTTGGACTCGTTCTTAGATGAAGGGAAGGTGTTAGGCACCCCTCATCTACCTTGTTCACAAGGATACTAGGATTTATAATTACAACTTAGGAAATAGGATTTTAATTTTTTTATTAGGGGAACTCACCATTGTTTTTAAGTCGTATACCTACGTATCCTCTTATGAGGAATCACAGTTCCAATTCATAGTTCGCAGTTGGTTGGTGTTTTTTATGGATTAAAAAGACATTTGAATTCCCTTTGAACCAAGCTCGGGTGTGTGAATAGCGGATTTATTGGATGAAGTTTGCAGTCGATTAAAAGTATCTCCATAATCATTTTTGAAAATTGTTTTGAGTTTAATTAAATTAATAAAAAAGGATTTGATGTTAGTTAGGTATTTTTTAAATGTATTAATATATAAAAAAATCTTATTAATGCATGACAAAAATAATTTTAATGCAATAAAAAAGTAATTATGAGTTAGTAGAAAAAATATTTGAATTTTATAATAATAAAAATAATTTATGAATTAATAAATATATTAAATATAAAGTTCTAATAATAATAATATAAATAATAAAATAAAATAATTTTACTAAAAATGCAGGGGGTGTATTTTGTTTGGGCTAAGTAAATCAAGGGGTATCGAAAGCAATGGCCCTGAATTCAAATATTGAATCCTGGCCCAAACGCAGGAGGGGGTGAATAATTGTACAAGGTAGTAAAAATGGGGGTCTGGTTTAACAAGGGCCCATGTTCAGATATTGAATTGGGCCCAGTAGTGCTGGGGGGGGGTGAGAACTACGTTGGCATAGAAAAACGAAAAAAATAGGGGGCGTGAATATCATGGGCTTAGGCCCAAAACAACATGGGATCCGTTAGGAAAGGTGTGGGAGAGATCATGGAGTTATGGTGTTCGCGCACTTATGGAGCGTTAGATTGTAATCAGAGGACGCATATCAAAAGTGTATGATCAGGGTGTGTGGTAGTGCTAACATAGGATCATCGAGGTTTATAAAAAGACATTGCTGGTGCAAAAGGCTCTGCCTTCTCTCTAGAACTCCACCGCATCGTAAATCACGGAGTTGGTAATCACCACCCCAATCCTCCACAAACCACCCTTTCTCCCAGCTTTCCAGTTGACATTCAACCAGAAACTTCAAACATTCACAGACCCCCATCGTGGATCTTCATATGGGTTCTATGAACCCTAAGAACCCTAAGCAATCCAAAACCCTGAACACGCAACAACGATGAACCCTAACCCTAATTGGAAGAACCATAACCCTAACTATAAGAACCCTAACCCCAAACCTAAGAACCGTAACCCTAACCTAACCCTAGAAACCCCAAATTAAACCCCAATCATACATTTTAACATCAAATCGTCATGCGATCAACCTTAAAAGCTAAGTGTTTCAGGCTTACCTCTCCTTGTGATTTTGATCGTATAACTTGTCCTTTCTGATTTTCTGCTTTTCCTTCTAATCTCTTTCTTCTCTCTTTTTGTTTGACAGGTACGAAGATTGATGGCAATGTAGAGACAGCGTGACGAAAAACTTTAGGGTTTCAGATATTGAAGCCCTAAACTTCTCTTCTTCTTCTTTTTGCTTCTCTGTCAACTCGTTCGTCTCAATTTCTTGTCCTCCTATTAGAATTTTTATGGTTTATTTATAGTTAGCTTTTAGATTCAAATTAGGAAGTTAATATGTAGCTTTCGTTACTTTTGTAATTAATTTTAAGAATTAGGAAGATTAAGATTTGTTTACGGATTTGATTTATTGTAAATTGATTTTGTATACGATTCTGTTTGTAAGATTTTTTGGACGGTTTGTCAAGTAAAGATTTAATTATATATAAATTAATATAATTTGATTTGTAATTGATACTGTGAATTTTAGCTGATTTGATTCATAAAATATGCGTTTCTTCTGTTTAGATCTGAATAGTGGACGTTTGTTGGGCTTTGGGTTTGATGAATCTTAATGAAAAATAGTAGTGTCGCTGGCTGTGCAATTAGGGTTTTTTCTTCTCATTTTGACCCAAAAGTCAACAAAATTTTTATTTCTAATAATAATAATAATAATAATAATAATGAGTAAAAAATAATAATAGAAATAATAATAATAATAATAATATAATAATAATTAGTCAGACCATCATAACGATCTAATGGGCTTAACGAAACAAATGGGCCAACTTTTAAGATTTCTCTAAAAACGCTCAAAAACAGTTAACATGGGATTTCAAAAAGTGATATGGGCTTAACTAATTTCAAAAAACATACAACCCTCCTTAAAGCATACGAAACAAACCTTAATGGGCCATCATATTTTGGTGGCCCAAAATACCAAACTCCCATATTCTAACAATGTACCTCCCTTTTATGATTGTAAGCGCAAATCAAATGGATCATCAAGTTTACATGGGCCTTTCTGATTTAGAAAGCCCATGAGCTCTTTTGTTAAAAACACACACCCCCTTTATCAACTTATACCCCCATGATAGTTTAAAAAGAATAACATTTATAAGGAATAATTTAGTTAGAAATCTATAGGGAAAATTTGAGGTATGACAGTTGCCCCTATTTAATTACCCTTCTATTGAATAGTGCGAGAATACGCAGGTCTCATACATTCGAATCAGAGGTTTATTAAATAATGGAAGACCCCAAAATTTGTCCGAACGATCATAAGGATACACTGTACATCGTTCCCAAGAGTACGAAAAAATAGGCGTAGATGGCGATGTATCATCTTTCCAGAGTTTGAACAAAAGTTTTGATTTTGACTTAGATACGATGACACAGATAACTCGTCAATATCTAATAGAGATCGTAGATTTTTGCATATTTACCATAACCTAGGAGGTAAAGAATACAAGTTTGAAAAGTTGACTTACTAATGCTTTGAGACTAATATATAAGTTTATAATGCAAACTTTATCTATTTATCACAGCCTAGGGGATGAATAAAATAGATATTGTCGCATGGAGACTGACGCAATAAATTGTGTAGATTTCGCTATGTTTACTACATCCTAGAGAGTAAACAGTACGAGGATAGACCTGTGAATTTACCACGACCTAGGGGATAAAAGACAACATGGATAGGCTTACGTTATTCATCACAACCTAGAGGATGAATAGTATAACCCTGAAAGTCCGCATACCTATCACAATCTAGGGGATAGATATTTAAAGAATTTGTGTGTTTGTCGCGACCTAGAGGATAAACGGCCCGAAGATAGATTCACATATTCATTACAACCTAGGGAATGAATAATATGAACCTGGTAATTCTCACACCTACCACAACCTAGGGGGTAGATGATTGAAAAGTGTTTTGGTGATCGAATCTTTAGATAACTAGATCGCAGATGAGATCAGAGTTTTATCGGTTGTGTCTGTTCTTAACCAAGGTAAATGCTTGTTTTGATAATCTGATAAAGGGCCCCAAGATATTGGTTATACCCAAAGTATGTTTGAAAAATGCCACGCATGATGTATATGCATAATGTCCTAGATTGATATGGAACCCAGAGTGTATATGCATCGAGTATTTTATATATGCCCTAAATGTTATGGAATTTTTTTTATTATTCTCTCCCTTTAAACCATTGGTTTCGTGTTACCAACTCCCTAACATTGCATTGTTGTGGTATCTTTGAATTGATTTGAACAAGATGAAAGGTGTCAGCAAGATCTTGATATTGGTATTGCAGGTGCAGGCGTAGGCGTGGACGTAGTTGTAGACGTAGACATTGACGTGGATGTAGGCGTGGACGCGGGCATAGGCATTGATGTAGGCGTGGATTTTCTTTTGATGTTTTTCTAACCAAAATACTTTTTGATGTTATATCAAATGCTTTTATTTGTCAAATCCCCAAAATAATTTTAATGCAATATTCATAAAAATAATCGTAGTATTTTGCAAACAAATCTGAAAAGGAAAAAACACAAATGCAAGATTTGAGAAAGTAAATATTTTATTGATAAGTATGCCTCTGAATAGGCGAGAATATAAGATACAATTCTTTGGAAGAGGTAATTACAGGAAAAACGGAAAATGGCAATGAAAATGTAAAATTATTACTACTGCTTCCCCAATATCCTTTTGCTAGGTCTCATCTTCTTTGCTTCTAAGTCAAATGATTTGGATCAATCCCTTCCTTTATAGTCATAGTCGTGGTTCTTAGATCGCAGTCTTTTTGTTCTTTATTTCTGAGCAATATCCCTAACTTTTTCCTGGATCGCCCTTTCGGGTTTTCAATCCACCGGGATAATTTTTTTTGTGTATGTCTCTAATTTTTGCCTAGATCGCCTTTTAGGGTTTTCAATCCAATGGGACGCTCCTTTTTTCCTAAGTCGCCCGTTTAAAGTTCAAACTTAGCGAGCTTTTTATACATAGTATTTTTTGACTACATCTAAATTCTCCGAATGTGGTAGTTCTTCACCATCCATTATTGTGAAGATAAGGCCACCCCCAGAGAATGTTGTTTTCACCACATATGAACCTTCGTAGTTGCATTCAAAAATAATGTTGTTTTCAAGGCGAGGTAGCAGAATCTTCTTGAGCACAAAATCCTCTTCTTTGAACACTCGAGGACGAACCTTCTTGTCGAATGCTTTCTTCATCCATTTTTGGTACAACTGACCGTGACACAAAGCTGTCAGACATTTTTCTTCAATGAGATTAAGTTGATCAAGTCACGTCTGAAGCCATTATGCTTCTTCAAGCTTTGATTCCATCAGAACTCGAAGTGATGGAATTTCTACTTCTACCGAGAGTACTGCCTTCATGCCATATAACAGAGAGAAAGGAGTTGCACCTGTCGATGTTTGCACGGAAGTACGATAGCCATGCACACCGAAGGGAAGTATTTCATGCCAATCTTTGTATCTCTTCTCCATTTTCTGAATGATTTTCTTGATGTTCTTATTGGCGGCTTCGGCGGTCCCGTTCATCTTGGATCGATATGGTGAGGAATTATGATGCTCGATCTTGAAATTATCGCATAATTCCTTCATCATTTTGTTGTTCAAATTGGACCCGTTGTCCGTAGTGATTATGCTTGGAATCTCATATCTGCATATAAGATTATGTTTGATGAATCGAGTAACCACTTGACTTGTCATGTTGGCGTAGGATACCACTTTCACCCATTTGATGAAGTAATCAATAGGATGAATATTTCATAACCAAAACACAATCAAGTTCTTTTTTATAAATTGTGAATAAATAAATAAGTTACTTTGATTATACAAAATAAACTGAGTTTTTTGGCCCAATTTAATGATAATTTATCCAATTTTTCATTAAACTTTTAATATATCATGCAAACAAGATAGTTTGATTATCATAGTAATATAATAAAATAAGATAAATCTAAATATTCCCATGCATAAAAGGGAGATTGTAATAAATTTGTAGTTTATGCAAGAATAAGAGAAAATTGCATAAAAGAACCTAGAGGCAGTGATTTTATATATTTCAAAGCAAGCTTAGAGCTTCTCAAATCCTAGTTTTTTGCTGCATGAACTTCAATAGTTCTTTGAAACAATAGTTAACATAGAATCAACAAAAAACAAATATTCAAGATTATAAATAAAAAACTAACAAACTCACTATTTGTTGGCTGCTAGTGCAGAATTTAAAATCCATCTAATTGTTCAATAGTTCAAATCAACACAAGCACAAAACTAATTAGTTTCTTGCTTGGCCTACAAACTGACAAGTAAATGCATACACTGACATGTATCACCAAATAGTATTCCTTTTGCTAATTAATGCTCTTAGCTTTCCAAGCCTAAATAAAAATATAGAAATTGGACTCTAACAAACATAACAAAAGTTAGAAAACTCATAAACTCACAAACACCAATGCTTGTTTGGCAATAAGTCCTCCTCTCTAAGTCATGAATTTTCTAGTGAAATTTCTCTTTATCTTCCTGCAAAGCCAACCAAAAGAACTCAAAACTTTAATGGATACATATCATTAAACTAAATAATGTAAATGAAAGGAATATAATATTTGTGCATTTTATTCTTCAGCGAAATGCCTCATTTTGTTATCAAATTCAACCAAATGTGTCATTTATCTATCAACTTATTATTGTTCTACTATTGCCATAGCTAGTGCACACACACAAATACCTAATCATGCATAAATTTAATCAAACATAAAATCATGCCCTTAAGCAAGCATTATCATACAAAACAGAAACATGAACTTAAATTCATTTACAAACACTTAAGCAAGCATATTGTGCAGACACTAGATAATCAAAAATAAAATGATAAAATAGTATATTGTGCAAGAAAACAAAAATCATAAGAAAATATTTAGATTTGATATCGCTCCAAAGCCTTTAATTGGAGAGGAAATTAATCAACTACAACATCACATTAACGCTGTCTTTCGGAAAGAACAAAAAAAAGTCTACAGAAAAAAATATATAAAAAAAAAGGTCGGTGTTCTTTAATCTTCCATATTGATCTAGCATCGATGTAAGACATTGTCTTAATGTGATGCATGTGAAAACAAATGTGTGAGTGTAATTAGAACACTTCTCATCATTCAATGCAAGACAAAAGTTGGTAAGAATTCTTGTCTAGATATAGTGGAGATGGGCATACAACAAGAGTTATCCCTAGAAGAAATAGGTAAAAGAACATATTTGCCTCTAGAATGTCACACTCAGTCTAACAAGGTCAAAGAACTCTTGTGCTAACTATAAGCTTTTGTGTTGGTCAATCTTGCTAGTTTATCATCTTTCATATTTTCACCTCGAGGATATGAATTATATTCACTTCTTTAAAAAAATTCATGAGTGATAAAATATGTTCGATAAGGTAGTTAGATTGCCCTCATTTTCTTGGCATTCTCCTTTGACTTAATTTCCTACGAGTTAAGAATCTTAGGGCATGATGTACAATGAGACACTCATACTCCTCCAAAATAATTCTCAATCTATTACCATTATCATTAGATGAGTCATCTACAAAAATGGTCCATAGGTCGATACAAGTTGGATGTATCGTCTTTGTTATAAATTCTGAGGAAAAAAAATTGTAATTTGATTATTTACTTTTCCTGAACCTGCAAGCCAAAGTTACCAAAGAAAATTTCAGCTCTTCCAACTTCTGATATCTCGTGTTCGTTACTTGTTGAACTTTTGCTTACAAATCTGTTATATATATATATATATATATATATATATATATATATATATATATATATATATATATATATATATATATATATATATATATATATATATATATATATATATATATATATATATATATATATATATAAAAAATTTTAATGATCTTAAATATAAGCAAAATTATCTATAACTATTATATTTAATATTACTATGTGAAATACCTATATTTTTACACATTTGCATGTTTTTAACGATTTACAAAAATAAAAAATAGAGGTAAAATCATGAGCGGATTTATAGCTCAACAAGCTCGGGCATGCGCCTGGATTCAACTCCTCCTTTCATTTTATACCCCTACCTAATAATCGATTTTTAGACAAAACTAGGGGTAAAATTAGTAATTTTTAGAAAAAATCAAGGGGAAAATTAGTAAAAATAAGGTGTGAAAACTAAAACAGATGAAGAACCAATGACTCAGCCTAATTAATTATTTATTAATCAAAACAGAAATTAAAAAAAAAATTACCTTAAAACAAAACAAACTAATTATAAAAAATCTCCCTTAAAACAAAACAAACTAATCATCATCCCTCCTCGTACACAGGTTTTTAAAAAATAAAAACTCATCGTCTCTTTGTATCTCCTCCCTCCTCTCTTCGACGAGTTGTTGTTGTATCCTCTATGCCGAGTCCGACCAGCGACCGTCGTTGCTTTGCTCCTCCGTGAGGTGAATTCTCCTGCCTCATGTCTTCTGATTTTCTGTAACCGTTAATTGTTTTTTAGGTTTTGTTTGTTGCGTTTTATGTTTGTTTTGTGTGATTCCCGTTCGGACATCCGTTTTGCGTCTGACCTGGTCGAAAAAACCCGGTTTTAGGGAAAATCATTTTTTCTTGAATTTTTTTCGTGCACAAAAGTGTATCATGTTAAGATACTCTAAACGCTCCAAAGGTTATAGAGTGTATAACACCGAAACTCTTATTGTTGAAGAATCTATTCATGTTAAATTCAATGATAAGCTTGACCCTGAAAAGTCAAAGCTAGTTGAAAAGTTTGTAGATCTAGAGATTACCTTCTCAGACACAAAAATGTGATGATGATGCTAACAAGGATCTAGGAAGAAAGAGTTAGAAGGAGCTCAACCAGAAGTTGTTGACGCTCATACTCTTCTAAAGAAGCACAGATCCAGATCCTCACATTTAAAAGAATTGATTTTGGATGATAGATATGAACCAGTCGGAACCAATTCCTCCCTCAAACCTTCATAAGAGACGCTTATGGGTTTGGTGTCCCTTATAGAGCCTACATTTTTTGATGAAGCGCTTCTGGACACATAATGGATTATGGCTACGCAAGAAGAGATGAATCAATTCTCCATCAATGGTGTATAGGATCTTATGCCAAGACCCAAATGAAATCATGTGATTGAAACAAAATAGATTTTCATAAAAGCTCAATAAAAAAGGAGATATGATAATAAACAAGGCTCGAATGATTGCACAAGGTTATAGTCAGTAAGAAGGGATTGAATATATAGAAACCTTTACACCAGTTGCCAGGTTAGAGTCTATTCGTCTCTTGATTTCATTTGTTGTCAATCATAACATCATCTTGTATTAGATGGATGTTAAGAGTGCATTTCTGAATGATTACATAACATATGAAGTGTATTTACACCAACCTCCTGGTTTTGAAAATCATAAAAATCCAAATTTTGTTTTCAAACTTAAGAAATCATTGTATGGTCTGAAACAAGCTCTGAAAGCTTGGTATGAAAGATTAAGCAATTTTTTTTAAGAAAATGATTTCATCAGAGAAAAGGTTGATACTACCTTGTTATGTAAGTCTATCGAAAATGACATTCTGATAGTTCAAATATATGTTAATGATATTATATTTGGTTATGCTAACTCCACTTTGTGCAAGGAATTTGTTAAGTCTATGCAGGATGAGTTCGAGATGAGTTTAATGGTAGAACTCAAGTTCTTTCTGGGGATTCAAATCAATCAAGGCCTAAAAGAGATGTTTATCCATCAGAGCAGGTACAAAAAAATAACTTCTGAAGAAGTTTGACTTGTCTGAAAGCAAGATAGAAAAGGCACATATGCATCCTACTTGCATTCTGAAAAGGACGAGGTAAGTTGTAACGCTCGTTAACTTAATTAATTATTTAATTAAATTAATTACAGATTAATGGTTGAAAATGTTGTTGAAATTGTTGAAGTTGCGAAATATCGAGAAATGTTGATTTAAGTTACTAAGTTGTTATTTGGTTGATTAATATTAGCAATAATATTAATAATAACATTAGAATGGTTATAAGATTTATTGTTGGGCTTAATTATTTGGTTGTATGGAGTAATAGGTGGGGTGTGAAAGTTAGGCCCAATAAGAATAGTAATAATTATAAGGTTAAGCTAATTATAAGGAGAATTAGGTTAATTGAACAAGTCTTGGAGAATTTTGTGGGAACGTGAGAAGTTGCAAAGTTACAGAGAAGAGGCAAAGGTTAGAAGCTATAACGAGAGACTTTAACCGGTATAATAGAGCGATCTCCAATCCAAGATAAGGATGGGGTTTTGACTATCTAATGGGTTGTATGACAAATTTTATGTGGGATTGGATTTGTAAAATCACCTTTGTTTGTGTTTAATTGTTGTAATTGATACTGAGGTGTGGTTGTTGTTAATGAATTGGTTGTGGAAAATTACTCTATGTTGATTGGGTATAATTTTTATGTTGTTGTGATATTGTGTTGTGTTGTTGAATTTAATATTGTATTGGTTTCGTAGAAGATAGAGGAAATCGGGAAGAAAACAAAAGAAACAAACACATTGTGTTGAGTGGCATAATTGTGTGTGCCAGGTGGCACTCTTGAGGATTGTGGGTGCCAAGGGGAAGGATACATGCCGAACGGCGTGGTTGTTGAGAAGGGAGTGTCGATCGGCACTATGTACATATGGGAGGGAGTTGTGTCGAGGGGCACACTCCATGTTCCTTGTCTTTTTGTTTTGTTTGTTGCTAGATGAAGCCTTAACTTGTTCTTGTTGTGTGGCTCATGTGTATTGTAGCATAGTGATACTTAGAACTAAATTAGTAGCAGCTCATGGTTTTTTAGAATAGAGATAATGATTGGTTAAAGTATATTAGAAAAAATTATGTTTCATGAATTCATGATATAACTTTCCAGTAGTGTGGAAATATAAGTAGAATTACCTACTGTAGTGTTAATTGTAAAACTAGTATCAAGATTAGTGAATATATACTAGTAGCATATATGAATTATATATTAGTGAATATATATTAGTAAATCATCAGCATGCCGAGGGGCACAGTGTGAGTGCCAAAGGACACAATAATGATGCAGAGATTAGTTAATTAATTTAAATTAAGTAGCAGTGTTGTTAGTATCTAGTAGAGGTAATGTGTTAGTTGCAGAGTTGGTAATACTTAATTTAACAGAGTAGTGTATTAATAACAGATGCAATAATTTAGCCAAGAATTACCGGTAGAAGTAATTAGTAGAATACATTGGCAGAAGATCAATGTAGTATCTAATAGTAATTTATTAAGTGGATAACAGGTAGTGTATGTTGGTAATTTAGCGAAAGATTAATTAACCGGAAATAGTCTAATTATCCGAACAAATTCACGGAGCGTTTGTAGTATATTTTGGTTGATGCGGTGTATTATATATTTTGCTGAAAAATATGAATTATATGTGGTATTGAATTGTTAGGCTTATGGCCAATGTTGTTTTCTTGTTGATGTTGTTGTCAAATTAATATTGTTGATATGATATTGTTGTTGTGACATACTAAATTGTAGGCTTATGTCAATGTTGTGTTAATTGTTGTTGTTGAAATATCAAGTTGTAGGCTTATGGCCAAAGTTGAATTATGTTGAGTTGATGTTGAATCGTTGATTGACGTGTTAGGCTTATGGCCAATGTTGAATTATGTTGAGTTGTTGTGTTGTTGTGATTGTCTCTGTGAATTCTTGTTGATAATGCGAAGTTGTAGGGAATTTTAAATGATGATGAATTACCTCTATTTATTGGTAATAATGGAGATGTAGGCTTATGCCTTGCGATGAATGATAATTGTTGTAAGTATGTGATGACCCATTCATTGAGTCACATACATTTGCATACTCTGTGATGGCATGGATTGGTAAACTGCGAAGAAGGCTTATACCTTGTTGATGCCTCTATTTATTGGCAGATTTTTAAGATAGGAGTTCTGTTTTATTTTTAAGATGGGAGTTCTGCTCCATTTTTAAGATGGGAGTTCTGCTCCATTTTTAAGTTGGGAGTTCTGCTCCAATGGTACCATATGCGTATGCATTGTAATTGAGTCACATTTGATGTTGCATCTTGAGTTGTGGTGATGATATAATTGTTGTTGCCTTACGTTGTTGACTTGTTGTGATGGGTATTATCTAAAAGCTGTGAATTAGTAGTTGTGTCGTGTTGATGTTTTATTGCGATTAAAGTTGTTTGTAAGTTGTGAAGTGGTGATTTTATATGATCTGATTTAATATATTATTTATCATACGACTTATTATATTGTTCGATATCTCACCCATTTTGTTTGAATGTTGCCCTCTGTTGGTAACGCGCAGGTAATCAAGAAGGATAATTGTTACCTTGTTAGTTCGAGTCGGTGTCGTTGCTCTGATACGTAGCACTCGGAGGGATGAACGCTTGATGTTTAGTTGTTGATTATTATTTTAGTTGCTGAAACTTTAAGTTGATTACATGAAATAATTGTTGTCTTGAGGTTGTTTTAGTTGAATAAAAGATGTTAAGTGAATTGAAGTTGAGTATGTAGATTTCGCTGCTTATCAATAAAAGTTGTTTGATTTTTAAGAATAAATCAGGTTGTTATCGGTTCATCCGAATTAAGTGTTATGTATCTGTTTTATATGCGATTAAATGAAGTTTGATTTTAAGTTGAAAATATAGCATCCTAATTATGTTGAACTCTGATTTTATTATTATCCACCGAGTAGAATTTGGGTGTTACATTAGTGGTATCAGAGCAGGTCGGTTCGTCCGATCAAGTTGTCTAATGTTGTTTTTTCCTTAGTACGCGACAAGTGTGTGAAACACTATCAGTGCTTGCTTGCTTTCCTAATCGCTTATATGCAGGCATTCGTTTGAAAATAAGTGGGGGAGAAGCTTTGCTTCTCGGATTTGTTTCGGTTGTAAGATGTTAGTTCAGTATGCTACTGATGGCGATAATGCAAGTATTGTTGAAGTTTTGTTATTTCCCGAATCCGAAGATGACATGGATTCAAGATTTTGTTTATTAATCAAGTTGGAACGTCTTAAGGGAGGATGATCCGACATTGTTGATGTTTGCTTCTCGAAGGATGAGGAGCAATATAACGGTTGTTGATATACGAGTAGAGTGTAAATCCCAGGTGTTGCTGAAGGTGATTGTTAAGTAACCATGATAATTTTTAGAAGATGGAATTTAGAAAGTTGCGATGTTTCAGCGCTGCTGGTGGACGGTGAAGTTGTCGGTTTGAGTAGCCCTTACGTAAGATGTCGATCTTTGAACGAAGATAGATTGATAGCTTTTTGTAGACCTTGTCATGGGATCCTTGTGAGTGATTGTAAAGGTTGTTGAAGTTGTTGGAATGTTTTGAATCGCGAGTCGGAGTCAGAAATGCAAGGAGATGAGTATGATTTCAAGGATGGTAAATGTTGGTACTGGCACAAATAAATTTTGTTCTAATGTTATCGTAAGGTGTGTGATAGTATGTCGTTGTATGACAACAATGTTCTCATTTTCGGATAACCTTGGAAATTCATATCTTGCGTTCCGAGTATCGGATTTGCGTTCTGTTTGAACCTATGAGGAGATAGAAATATATTCTATCATATGAAAGTGTTTTCAAATATGGTTGATGCATTCCCATATGGAGGAACTCTGAAGTCATTTACGGAACTAAAAGCTTTTGGGGTATAAATGATTATTATCGCAGTTGTTCGAGACGAGGTCAAGCATAATATGTTGTTGTAGAATAAGTTGAGAAATGAGATGTTAGGCATTAAAAGGGATAGTCTTTCATCATTTCAAGTATGAGATGTTGATGTGAAGAAAGTTTGTAGAACTAAAGAAAAGATTGACGACTGCCCCGATATTGGTTTTGCCTAATCCGAGTGAGTCATTTGTAGTGTATTATGAATGCGTCTAAAATGGGACTTAGTGGTGTGCTAATGCTGAAGGGATAAATTATTGCTTGTGCTTCTAGAAGACTCATAGTTCATGAGAGGAATTATCCTACGCGTGACTTAGAGTTAGCAGCGGTGGCGTTTATGTTGAAGATTTGGAGACATTGTCTTTTTGGTTCTAGATTTGAAGTATTTATTTGATCAGAAGGAATTGAATATGAGACAACGAAGATGGTTGGAGTTGTTGAAAGATTATGATGTCGGTTTGAATTATCATCCAGGTAAAGCTAATATTGTGGCTGATGCTTTAGGTCGAAAGACTTTACATATGTCGGCAATGATGGTTAAAGAATTGGAATTGATTGAACAGTTCAGAGATATGAGCTTAGTTTGCGAAGTGACACCGAAGAGTGTTATGTTAGGGATGTTGAAGATTAAGAATGATTTTCTGGATAGTATCAAAGAAGCTCAGAAGTTAGATGTGGAATTGGTAGATTCGGTGGTTGGACTTGATTAGTCCGAGAATGATGATTTCAAGTCAGATGCGCAGGGTGTGTTGAGATTCAGTAATCGAATTTGTATTCCTGATGATGCGGAGATGAAGAAAGTAATTCTTGAATTGGAGGATACTTAACCTTCGTGTGAGGCTAAGTGAGTGTAATGTGGACCGTGTAATATGTTGAGCGTTGGTGTCTCATCGACAAAATCGAATGAGAGGGAAATCTTGGAAGTATTTGTAAACCTCATTAGAAATGATTAGATTTGGTGCTTTAGGTGACTTGAGTACAAATTCGAAAGAAACACTATTATAGTTAGTAACGATAGTTTATACTCCATTATGATTGTCGGTTATCTATTTGTAAACTGCATTATTTGTTCTTTCAGATTCAATACCAACAAATTTATGGCGCGCATGGTAGTCCTCTCATCCACACCGTCTGATCATTAGACAATCAGATCAAGCGCTCCACATGAGTAAGACCATAATGCACTCTCATAAGCCAGCCACATGGAGTCCCAAAACAGGCGTTGGACTCCTTAACTTGGGCCTCGTTCTTTTTTTTTTTTTTGCTTTCTCACCCCTCTTTTACTAAAACAACACATGCCCATTTTTCTTTTTTATTTTCATTTCTGATTTCAAACAAACTTATATTTGTGCCTCTTTTTCTAATTTTTAACATTTTTTTTACTTTTTAACACCCAGACCCAACTATTTTTTTAATACTTTTTATATTTTATTTATTTATTTATTTTTAACCAAAAATATAAAAATATATATTTTCTTAAATTATTAAATTAAAAATATCCTTTTTAACACTTTGTTTTATTTTGTTAATTAAATTAAATTTTATTAGTTATTTTACATTATAAAACATTTTCTTTTCCAAATTAACACTAATACTCAATTTGTTTTTATAAACAAATTATTAGACTTAGGTTTTATTTTCTCCTTAATTTCAATTAACTTAGATTTTAGGTTTTTGTTAAAAATTAATTAACTTCTCTTATAATTATAATTAATTAATTTAATTAGGTTAATATTAAATATTTTTGTGCATAAAAAAAAATATCATAAAAAGACAATTTCTTTTCTTTTTTACATTCTTGCGCATTTTATTATTTCATATTATTATGTAAATGGTTTGTAATAGATAATTAGGTCTTTATTGCTTTCTTTCTCTCATTCACAAAATTGTACCCCTCATTCCCAAAGCGTTGTAATAATGTAGAACCTTTAAATTCCGCAATTTATCGATTTCCTTATTATTGTTAGTAATTAGGGTTTGCATGACAAGATTAAAACCAACTCTAGCAAAACCCTAATTTAAAGATAAAAATACTTGAAATCAAAACACTTTGCACACATGCACCTCTATGGTAACCCACATTTATTGTCTCGAATATAAACAGTCATGTCCCTCGAATGTGGGATGCTTTAGCAAAGACCCTCGATTAAAAGATCGTACTCCCTCGATGATCCTTCAATGTTGCCTTCGGTAAACGATCTTAGTCTCTTATGACAAAATTGTTAAAACATCCTACAAGTTGCCTTCTATGAATGTACGATGACCCACACTTGTCCCTCACATCCAATGATATGACTCCTTACCAACCAATAGTAAAATAACACTATCTAAAGGAGGAGGAAAAGAATAAAGACTTTTTGAGTAGGTAGATTGCTCGTAATTGATTGCTCACAAACAAAACCATTTCCACACCTCACACTTTCAAAACACTTTTCAAAATAAACATTTTGTATACATTCTCAAACGATATGAGAATCATTACAAAACTGTCTTTATATTGTCATTTTCAAAACATTTTTCCAAACACTTCCTTTCAACAAATATTTTCAAAACAAACACTTTGTATGCGTTCTCAATGATACGAGAATCATTACAAAATTTGTCGCGTGAAGGCGTTTTAAAAATATTTTCAAACTTACACAAACACAAAGCATTTCAAAGTGAGCTAGCAATTAAAAGCCCGTAGATAATTACAGATGAAAAAGATGCTAACACCTTTCCTTTCGTAACTTACCCTCGAACTCAAGAAAATTCTCAAAATATCTTTCTTATTCTTTTCACCCTTTCTTTTATTTAGATAAAAGAAAAATTGATAACGACTCTTATTATCCACAATATTTACGATAAAATACAAAACACCAAATCAATTCCCCCACCATATTATAAACCCATTATTATTTATAATAGATCTCACAAAACTAAAATGTCTCCGTTGTTCCTTTGATCCATAGCAAAAGACAAATTAACCCTCCCCTGTTTGCTAAGGGCACGTAAGTAATTTTAAACTCATCAAGTTAACGACGCCGGTAAACAAACTTCAGTTCAATTTCAGAGCGAGAAGAATATGATCCTTGCGGTGCTGTTTGCGAACGCCGAGGGCAATATCCTCATCGAACGGTAAACTTCAATCTCTCTCTTTTCATTTCCATTTTCTCTCTCTGATCTATACATTATACCTACTAATTTTCTCATTTCCTGTTTTGTTCATAATTTTCTGCGGTTTTTTTTATCTGGGTGCTGTTAGAACTTTCGATATTCGTTTTTCTTGATCTTTCATTGGATTAGAGTAACCCACTTGTTATACATTTTGAAAATCAAATCTTTTATAAGTGTACATGATTAACCCCTTTAATGCTTCAGCAATTAACGAAATTAATAGATCATATATCATATATTTAGGGATTTCGATAACCTATTTTGATATTAAGTTGCTAAATTGAGGATGGGTTAGTGTTAGTTTGATTCATACCTAAGAGTAATGTGCTAAATTGCTTCAATTTCTAACTGACATGATTGAATTGAACCGAATGGTATTAGCAGAACTTAGTGGATTTATTATGATTGCAGTTTTCATGGTGTTCCTGCGGAGGAGCGTCTACACTGGCGTTCTTTCTTGGTCAAACTAGGAGCGGACAATCTTAAGGGTGTAAAAAATGAAGAACTTTTAGTTGCTTGCCACAAGTGAGTATACTGTTCTCGAATTTATATGTGATGTAAAAAATGAAGAACTTCTAGTTGCTTGCTGCATGAATGTATTCTGAACATGTGGGGAAGGACTGAATTTTAGTTACTAGGAATGTAGTGGCAAGGTAAATGGGTTGTTGAATGTGTTTATCTGAATCATTATCAATTATGTACTATGACTATGATCAGTGTAGTCAAGATCGAGTGTTGGAGTGTAGGATCGTAACGTGCCAAGGATGCCTGAGAGTGATATGATCAGAGAAAGATCGTTTTCGTCGCCGGTGTTGTCAAGATCGAGCTTTTTGAAGCAAGATCGTAAAAAAAAGTGTTGGGCCTTTGTTTTGGGTGTAAATTATAAATTTTCACGTTTTTGTGTATGTGTGTGTATAAATATATATGAAATTACCATTTTTCCTTTCAAGAGGATCTTACGTGTCGTGCTAATGATCCGAGTTTTATGATCTTTCACAAACCGACCAATCCTACTTAAGATCTCATGCTTGACTACATCAGGGATAGACTTTGCACAGTTTGCATCTGTGGCTCTGTGCTTTCTAATGCAAAAAGATGAGAACAGAGTGAGTAGCATTTGCTGTTTACTATGATATTTCAGACAGTGTAATCCTTAATAGAAAATATGGAAATGAGTCATGGAATTGGAAGCTAAACAAATCACATGTGAACTTGTCCAATCAAAATTAGGAATAGATATTACAGGATTCTCAAGGAAAAAAAAATTGTTTGATTCATTCTAATTGTTGTTCATTCATATTATTTTTGAAAGTTATGTCTCATTCATATGTGATGAAACAGTTTTCCTTTTAGTACATGGTGATTTTGTATTTTACTTCTACTTCTTATCTTTATCAGGTCAGTTTATATTGTATACACAATACTTGGAGATGTCAGTATATACGTTGTGGGGAAGGACGAGTACGACGAACTTGCTTGTATGTAATTCTATGAACCAATCTTTTATATATAATGATGGGAAATGGTAAAATAAAAGTAAACAAGTTACTCATCTCAGGTGTTGATGCTTTAATAAGGAATTGCAGCAATATTTCATACTCGCTGATGGTATATAGAATAGAACATAGAACATAGAAATGAATCACTTAATTTGTTGATGCTTGAAAAAGGATATGCTCACTTTCTTAGATTGAGGTTTGATAACAACACTGTATCTGATTAGAAAGAAATAAGGACAAACCCCAATTACAAAGATAGAATGTTGGGCCTTCATCTATCAGTACTCAGCACCCACAATCCCCAATTCTCTCTTTAATAACTAGATGTCTCTCCCTCTTAACCCCTCTTATTTACATTCAACGTGTTTCATTTTTTCTAATTATCTCAATCCAACTAACTAACCCTCTCACCGAGGTTTAAATATAATTTCATCAGGGTCCACCAACATACATGTTATCGATGATATTGACATCTGATATCTAGAGATTTACTGTCTTTTTATCTCAGTAGCTGCCTCAACAGTGGAATATTATTTTTATCTCACCTCAGTCATTTGGTTCTTCAATGTCTGTGTCCTTGACTGCAGCTCTGACTTTTGGATCTCATCTTTGAGACATCAATTATTCTACTGTGTTGATTATTTTCTTGGCCTATCAACCAAGTTTGATTCTTCTTTGTTACTGTTGTGTTTAGCACCCTACATTCAACTGGATTTTCAAGAATCTCGTCCACCCTGCACAATATTTTTGTATCATAGCCTCTATATTTCAAACACTGATGTCATCCACAACCATTGCTCCATTTTATTTTCTTTCTATTGTCTTCAATTCTTGCAATGTTCTCTTTGCAGTATCCCCTCAATCCACCATTCTCATTTGGCATGAAATGCTCCCTAGAAAAAGGAACTATTAATAGATAATAGAAGACGGAAACCTTCCCAGCTTCCCTCCTATTCTCTATAATATTAGTAGAAGATATACTAGTAATTAAAGGATACTATGTGGTGTTGGAAGCACGACTTTATATTTTAAATAATGTAGTGGAAAAGCTAGCAATCAGGTGAACTAGTAGGGATATAATATATCTTAGAATCTAAACTCAGTAGATAGATACTTTTGTTCGACTTTCCAAGAAAATAAAACAAGTTTATCTGCTCATAGTGACATTTGATGGCATCAGCGTTTATAATAATACCAAGTGACTCAAGCATACTGTTATTTCACCCAGGGGTGGAATTGGCAATTGAAATTTCAAAAAACCTGTATGTTTTAAGGCCAATTCTACAGTGCCCGAGTGAGATAAGTCTTGATCCATGCACAAGGTTGTTTTCATCATTGGATCAATAAGTCTCCCCATTGGATCAAATGAGATATGATGATATTTATTTATCAAATAGTGGAAATCAAACTTGTGCTTAGTGCAAGACTAAGTTACTTGTGCACATTAGACAAAGCCTGTTAAAGCTGTCAATAACTTTAGTAACTTTACATAGATAATACTAATTTATCAATGTTTTTCTTCTCTCCAGTGTCAGAGGTGATCTTTACAATAACTTCAGCTGTAAAGGATGTATGTGGGAAGCCCCCAACTGAGCGCCGTTTCCTTGATAAGTATGGAAGAATTTGCTTGTGTTTGGATGAAATTGTATGGAAGGTAAGAAGATTTGCTGGACAGTGTTTATAGTAAAAGATCACAACTAACTTTTGAAAATTTTCTTGGTTTACTCGGTCATTCTACTTCATAGAAACACATTCTTTCTCGACATTCATACAGTGTATGTCATCACGTAGTTACTATAGATATTGTTATTTGATGTTAAATATTTTGCATGAGAAATGGTAATCCATCTAATAAGAATAAATGTGAACTGAAGCAAAGAAATCACAGTACTACTAATAAAAATCACAATACTATGATAGACGGGTTTTCTGCAAAAAAATTGGCAAAACTTGCAACTTTTTTGTCTCTGTTCATCGCATACATCACTTATCCTGTCTAAAAATCACAATACTACTAATGTTAGATGGGTTCTCTGCAAAATTTTAGGCAAAACTTGCAACTATTTTGTCTCTGTTCGCCACAGACATCACTTATCCGATCTTAGTTTTTTTGCATCTTATGTACTCCTGTGTTCTGTTGTTGCAAGAAGAGTTTCTTATTAATGTTGTGCTTACATTTTCCCGGTATATCTTTTGAAGGGATATTTGGAAAATACTGAAAAAGATAGAATCAAGAGATTGATAAGGTTGAAGCCTCCTACTGAGTTCTGAATGAGAAATTATGAGGCAGTCATTATAGAATCATTGGTTTGAGTTGTGTGTTGAGCATCTTGTGACTTAGAATGGCATGTAACCGAAGCCAGGCAAACCTCTAGTTATGATATTTCATCTAATATGGTGCAGGTGAGGATTTTGCTCGGCCCATAAATACTTGTATTAACACCAACATTCTCTTTAAACATTTTGTTATGTTGTAACATCTATATTGTTGATTTTATTCTACCTTGACCTTGTGCAATGTGTTTTTTTTTTGTAAGTCGGGTTTGAAAGTTCATTGCAGAAATCGAAATTTCTTTGAAAACACTTTTTTTCTTTCTAAAATTCAAAACTAAACCAAGTGATACGAGCAGAATTAAATGACAATACAGTGATGAGGAATTTAGTTGGAGTCTTATTGTAGAAGCCATCTGAGAATGGTGGCCATTAAAGTGGAATAGAATAAGATGCAGATAAATAATGATATTCCATTCCATGGAACTATGTTTTGACAGTATCTAATGGTACTAATTTACTGTTTTAAAATTATAGATTTTAATTGCATGGAAATTTAAATTGAGGCATGATTCATTATGCTTTGATGTTTGTTTACTATGCACGAGTTTGGCAGGCTACATATAGGACCAAAAAACAGTTTCTCAACACGTGATACAACAGTCTATCTCTGATTGAAACAACCAAGCTAACTGATTCGGATTAATGATCAATGAGTTAAACTTATTAATAAATTACCACCCGACGAATTAAAGTGGAAAAAAAAAAGAAAAAAAAAAGAAGATATGTAAACACCAACACACACCTGCATATACTGTTTCTATTTTAATAATAGTTTCTCTCCATTTTTTCATATCAAAGCAAAATGTGAAACTTGTATAAAAAAATAAGGATTAAATGCAGTTTGGTCACCGTTCTTTAATTTTTCTAATTTGTTAGTCTCCTTTAAAAAAAATCAGGTTTTAGGTCTTTTGTTTTTAATATTTTTGAAATTTTTGTCCCCTCTCAAATTTGATAATGTGACAGGTTCATTCATGACATGGCAAAAGAAATGTTGACTAGTTTTGAAAAAATCTTATGCCATGTTATTTAAAAATATTTTAAATGAAAAACTAAAAATAATAAGGCTTAAAAATATTTAAATATTAAAAATTTTAAAATTAATAGCTAGTTCGTCTCCTACCATTTGAGCGAGTTTTGAAAAATTCCTCTGTAAAAAAAATTTAGATTTTCCCTACCATTTACATATTCTCTTGTTTTAGTCCTTCATGACATAGATTATGTAGTTTTTTTTTTATTTAAAATTTTTATATTTTTTAAATGATTTGGCTTTAATTTTTTATTTGTTATATTTTTTATAAATGTTATGTTGATTTTCTTCATCTTCTTCATCTTCTCTCTTCATCTTCTTCTTCGTGAGTCTACTGATGAACTTGAACAACTTATAAGTTCTAAGTTAAACTTATCATATGCTTGTAATGAACCTATTGAGACAGATAGGGGTCTGCCGAAAAGAAAAAAGTCACGTCGAGAAAGACAAAGTGAGTGGCGGCTCAGGGTGGTTCATGGTGGAAATCACCGTCTTATCAGGCGAGTTCACTGTCTAGACACCTCAAAAATCAAAGCTCTCAACACTAATCCCCCCTCTTTTTCACACAGAAATCGAATTCAAACTTAAATTTTCCAAATTCTTCTTCAATCGTACGAATCATAGCCTCCCTAAATCAACAAACTCAAATGAAACGCAAGATTCAAGGCATACAAATGATATAATGAGGTGCGATAAACAAGAATCAACAATCAAAATGATAAAATGGAGTTAGGGATAAAGGAAATCAATAATTTCCACTTCAAAGAGCTTTTTTTGGTCCGATGCAGGTTTATTTCAACCCTAGAGCATGACTCGTTATCTTACTGTGCTCGGTCTTATGTCTTATGAGGGGTTATGCAAGCAGGTTGAAGAAGAAATCTGCCAAATGCATTTTGTGAATATTTTTATTTTTGTGTAGGGATGGTGAAATTTTTAAATCTGTTAGCAGGGTTAATCAATTAAGGGAGCTAGGTTTTAAACTTTTACGGTTATTGATTTTGATTTTCCGAATGCTTATTGAATTTACATGGTAATTAGTAATGCAATATGTGTTGTTATGTTTTCGTATTATGTTTGGGATTCTTCAATTTTCAGTAAAACTATTGGACGAGGAAATACTTTTATTGGTTGTTGCGATTTTTGGAAGAGTGGATTCTGAAATTCTGATTAGTTGTGAGTTCAGCAGTTTAAGAGGTGTAATAGTTGAAGAAATTGTGTGTAGAGTTAAATTTCTTAAGTGCGTGTGTAATCTAATCTTTTATATGAATGTTCTTCTCACAACCCAGAAGAAAGAGCGAAGAAAATTGAGTTTAGAAATTGGAATTAAAGATGAAAATTGAAGAGCTGAGTAGAAGCTCTGAATGTTTGAATTGAAGATTTGATGGGAAGATGAAAAAGATGAAGAAAATCCACATAGCAATTATAAAAAAATATAACAAAGAAAAAATTAAAGCCACATCATTTAAAAAATATAAAGATTAAAAAAAAGTCACATAATCTATGTCACGTCAAAGATTTTGATGATTGGGTATCATGAAAGACTAAAACAAGAGAATATGTAAATGGTAGGAGAGAATCTAATTTTTTTATAGGAGGATTTTTCAAAACTCGCCCAAATGACAGGGGACACATTGACTATTCACCCAAAATTTTATTATTTTATTTTCTTAAATTTTTTGTATTAATACTTTTAATAATTAGAAGTTTTGATAATTTTAATTAATTTTTTATAATTTATTTAGAAATTAATTATTATAAATTTTAAAAGATAATATATGGTGCTATAGTCCATGATCTTTTATGAAAACAACCCAATATTCAAGAATACATATTAGATAATATGAAAGAGTTATATAAACACTAAATTCTTTTGTTGAATATACAATGTGAGACTTCAACTATTCTTCATTGCATGTCAATAGTATGTCCAAACAATATGTCAATGTAACTGCCATTACCTGAAAACAGCATATAAAAAAGACAAGCATATTAATCATACTAGCAAGACAAGCATACGTGAAAAAGAGAATTGAAAGTCTCTAATCATAATGAGATGAAAACATGAATTCTCGATATGATGTCCTTCATTTGTTCCTGAGACAAATTGCGAAATTCAGGTCCTTCTATGACTATACCACTCTCAATAAGTATACCACATTCTCTAGCTATAGCCTTAACTGTATTTATGTTATCACCAGTGGTCATTCAAAAAGATATTCCAACTGCTAAACGTTTTTTAGCAGCTTCTTTAACTCTAGGGCGCACTTGATCCTTGATTCCCACAATAGCTATAAGAGTATATCCATTTTCAGGAATGTTGTTTTTTCCTTGTGTTTCATCTATATCTTTGACAGTCAAACAAAGAGAAAGATCAATCTATAATGTCATTCATAATCTTTGGTTTCTCTTGAGGAAGATCAATCGTTGTTTCATTACTATCAATCGTTGTTCTCAAAGTTTGATTGGCAAATCCATCTATACTGTCATTCACACATTTTCAACACTATTTATGATGCACCTTTGCAGAAAGATCAAACCCTCCATCAAGAAGACCTTTTAGCACAGACACCCACTTTCTTTTAGAATTGAACGACTCAATCTTAAGTATCTTACAAGATCTACAATATGCATCGAAATCACCGCCTGAAACCGAGTCAAATTCCAACAACTTAAATGGTTACAACAATAACAAAGATTAGTGAAAGAAGAAGATATTAGTGATTGCTACATGTAAGTTCTATATCAAATTTTCAACAACAAATATTAGTGTTTATAAAGCTCTTTCATACAATAATTAATGTAATCTTTATATTGGGCTATTAGTACAACGGATTATGGACTACAGGCCCATGTATTATCTTTTAAAATTTGTAAAGATTAACTTCTAAATAAATTATCAAAAAAAAAAAAGTTAATTAAAATATTAAAATATTTAATTATTAAAAGCATTAACACAAAAAAATTAAGAAAATAAAATTTTAAAATTTTAAATATATTTAAGTCTTATTATTTTTAGATTTTCATTTAAAATTTTAATTTAAAATGTTTTTAAATAATCTGACATAAGACTTTTCAAAATTGATCAACATTTTTTTTTGCCATGTCATAAATGAATATGCTACATAGCCAATTTTGAGAGGGGAATAATTTTTTTTTTTTAAATATTAAAAACAAGGGACCTAAAAATTAATTTTTTATTTAAAGAGGGACTAATAAATTAGAAAAGTTAAAAAAGAACGACCAAAACTGTATTTAAGTCAAAAAATAATTTATACAGTTGATTTAAGATGTTTGAATATCATGGCTCAAAAAACTATAATTTATAATTTAACTCATAAAATTCAATATTGTTAGGTTGGACAACATTAAGACATGACAATGGAACGAGCGGGGGCGAATTTAGGCACATTCAGATCTATGACAATGGGATGGACGAGATTGAGTTTAAACATATTCATATCTACTTCTGTTTCTTAGACCCAAACCCACCTCGTCCCCAAACTCGGTCGGAGCTGATAATTGTTTCCCGCCTCTAAATCCAGTCGAAGTTAATAATTGTTCTTATATCCCCGTTCCAAACAAAAAACGAGTTTTCTTACACGCTCCCTTATCTCCACCCACATAAATTGTGTATTTTAAATTTTTTTCTTCAATAACAATAAAAATCAATAGTTAAATTAAATAAGTAATTATTTTAAATTAAATAATTAATTAGTTTAAAAATAATTATAATACTTGATTATTTTAATAATAAAATTATTAAAAATAAACTAAATTAAATTGACGAGTGCATAATGAAAATGAGTGCGAGCGGGTATTAGCATTGGTGTCTCTGCTTCCATAAGTTAAAATTGAATTTTTCTCGCCTCCGCATCTGTTTGAATTGGATTTTTTTCCATTAATTTCAGACGGTGGCGGCGAGAGACTAGCCAAGACGGATTTATTTGCCATAGATACATCTAATTCATAAAAGACATAACTCAAATTTTCTATTTTTTGTTTCTATACATACGTTGTCGTGATCTGTATGACCTTAAATTATTCTATATTTAATTTACTTGAATCAAAGTTAATTAGTTGAAAGTGAATGTGAATGACAAAGCCGAACAATAAATCAAGCTTAAGCATTAATCTAATCACCTTTATAACAAGGAAATTGAGAAACGGTAAGACTCAAAAATTGACCCTAGCTACCTACCCACCGCTCCCTTTGTCGTGGCGAAACCAGTGCTCTAGAACCCTAACCATGAAACCTCTTACTTCAATCCTCTTCTTCTCATTTTGCATAATCGCTGCCTTCTCAGAACCAACGCCGATAGTCACTGCTTCTGATCAACCTCAACCTAACCAAATTCAAATTCAGGTACTAGTTTTTTTAGTCTTTAATTTGTACTGAAGCGTTTTCAGATCTTGTTATTGTAAAATCTGAAATGAATTGAATATGCATGTTGCAGAATGCTGTCGGTGCTAGCACTTGTGCTTACACTGTCACTATAAAGACAAGCTGTAAATCTCCATCTTATACCAGAGATCGAATCAGTCTTTCATTCGGCGATGCTTATGGATATCAGGTTCCATTTCTGCCAATCATATTTTCCATTATTCTTTTAAATGTTTCATTTTAACTTCTAACTACCCGAGTTGACTTCAAAGTGGTTTGGAACTGGATCAACTCAAATTTTTTCGGTCTAAGCTTGGCTCGTGGAAATCAATCTAGTTCAATAGTTCAAATTTGATCGGGCTAACTCGAATCAAATGGACCTAAAGATAAATAAAAATTGAATCAACTCGATAGCTCGAACTCCGTCCGGCTAGCTCAAATCAAATAGACCATTAAATTTTAAATGTGGATTGTTTTGTTTTAAAATGACATTTGTAACTTAAACTATTGTGTTCAACATCATCTTTGAACATATTTATTCTTACTCTTAAGTCAAAGTCGAACCGATTCATGAATCAAATGTGTTAAACTATATATTCATACATAGATCCATTGACCGGGTTAGGAGAGATAAAAAGGCAAGACATGGATAAAAGGCCAAGGAGGACAAATAAATGCTTAGCCGGGTAATACCTCGGTTTGAGATCATAATACCTGAGCCAGGTTGTATAGCCGGAGCCCGGAGGCATATGTGGCCGGCCATCGAAAAAGATGAAGAGGCGCTAACCAGGCTTATCCCTAGATCCTGAGGTTACATAGAGCCCGGCCTTGATGAGGCCGTTATAGAGTGATCGGCCCATTAAGAGTGTAACCGCTCATCAATACATGGTGGCGCGCGTTATGATAACATCCATCATTGGCAACGACGGACGTTTCTTGCCTTAATGGCAACTCAGTTACGTGTGATGGAGAGTCACAACAATTATATGCAATGATCAATGAAGTCCATATACCTTTATATATAGGGCTCCCGACTGAGGGGTAAGTGAGACACATCACTTGGAGCTCACGCGTACTTGTGTGATCCTCCGAATCCCTTAATATCATAAACAATTCACTCCCACTTGCTTGAGGCTCTCCCCGATATCCTTCAACTAGTCGGGAAGTCACTCATTTAGTGTTTAGCAAGAACACTATACATAGCTCAAGTTGAACTAATTTATTTTAGGAGCTTAGGTTTGAGCTCAAATTCAATTTAATTGATTTATTGAATCGAGTTTCAAACTATTTTCGAATTTATTCGATTTATTTTCAGTCCTATTCCAAAAAATAATATGTTGGTTAATTGGTAATGAATCAGGTTTATGTTCCAAGATTGGATGATCCTAGTTCAAGGACGTTTGAGAGGTGCTCTACAGACACATTTCATGTGAACGGACCATGTACGTACCAATTATGCTATCTCTACTTATACAGAACAGGATACGATGGTTGGAAACCGGAGAGTGTCACAGTATCTACCTTTAACTACCCACCTGCTACTTTCTACTACAACACTTTCATTCCTAATGGTATTTGGTATGGTTTTGATAACTGTCGTGCTTATTTACCAACCACTACTGCCGCAGCAATCTAGTCGACCTTCTTAGCCTGTGGGCCGAGGAATAAATAATGATTCTTCTTACTCCCGCGTTTATCATACATGCTATCTGTTCAGATTACAATCTAGACATATTGCGTGTTTTGAGAAATGCAAGACAGGTTGAGAAGAAATTATCTGAAATACTACGGTGGTAGTCCTACTGTGAAACCCTATGTTATGTGTGGGCTTATTGGACCTTGTATAAGCCCTTCATGAGGGATTTTCTATATATGTTTGTAGGTTTTACTGTCTGTATTATTATTCCACATTATATACTATGTGATGTGTTGAGAGACTAGTTCCGTTTTATGAAGAAGTTTCCTTTTTTGTTGATAACTTATCTTTCAAAATTTGTTACGCCGAGTGAACATGCTTTGAAATAGTACGAAGGTTCCAAAGTTTTGTTCAAACCTCATTTTACTATAAAATTTATTAATATCTTAAACCACGTGATAGAAATGTCATTACAAATAATGTAATAAATATTTGTATGTCCTTTAACACAAATAACAACCTCTTAATCTCTCTTATTCAGTCTTTTAGTTCATGCCATAACTCTTTCTTCTCTTGTTCCAATGCAAAGAAATTATTTCACTACAAATCAATGTATATCTGATAGGAGGAAGGAAAAAATGTTATAACATAATTATAAAAAAGAACATAAATCACGGTAAGTATTTTAACAAATTGATTATGGAAAAATAATAATATTTTAAAAAAAATACAGTTCAAACAGATTAAAATGTGTCTAAGATAAAGTATATGATCTGTCATACATATTGTAATACAGTGGGAGAATTGATTTTTTGGTTTTATCTAAATGTGCGAATAGCTAGAGTCGCCACCGATTTTTCTTTTATCTAATAAGGAAAGAGGGAAAAAAACAAGAAAGATTTTGATAAATTTTGAGTTTGGGGGTGTTGTACCCCAAAATTTGCCCTCTCATTTCATCAACACTTTCTCATCACAAGACTCCTGGAATTCAGGATCAAGCCAGAGTTTGCTCTGCTCAAGACCTCTCCTTACACTATTAACCCAAATTAGGGTTTGAGTTTGCACAAGGATATTTTGACCTATAATATCCAAATTGACTTTCATGCTTCATGTTGGGTTCACAAGTTTGCCCATACCAAGTTTCAAGCCTTGATTCAAATCTTTACCCAGTCAATTAGACAGCTGACCTAGAAATCAGCTATATTGGGGGAAAAGTCAATTGTGGCCAATTAACAGTCAAATCTCATGAAATTTGACCCACATCAATATTATGAACTCATATGAACCATTTGATCAAGTTTGGATCACAATTCCACAAGAAATTTAATCAGATCACCAAAAGGGCAAAATGGTCATTTTTAGGATTTTGACTGTACAAAGACAATTTTTGACTGTTTAACCTAGACAACGGCAAACCAAGCTCAACCATGGACTCAAGGACTCAATGACATTGTCTTGACCCATTTAACAAGTTCAAAAGATCTCAAATGCATAGGATGGACAGATGAATTTTTCAGTCAACTGATCAAAATTTGACTGTATACTGAAAAGTCAAACTTTGACTTTTGGTCAAAATCAAGTGCCAAGGGTCATTTTTCATCAAGACATGTCAAATTATGAAACTTGTTCATCAAGAAACCCAAAAATGCAAATTAGGATTTAAAATGAAAAAATTTCATAACTTAGAAATCTTCTAAGTTATGAAATTTTCTTATTTTTTCCTAACTTTGTCCCACTTTTTCACCAAGATACAAATATATTCAAACAAAACTTGCAACATGAAAGTTGTAGTCCATCACAAAGTATACAACTTTTATTCACAAAGTTTTCTCAAAATAAGCTTGTATCTCAAGTTATGATTTTTGAAACAAGGGTACCTAAAACTTTTTAACTTAGAGAAAATTTGCCCTAATTTAGGCAGGATTTTGACCCATCTTCTTGGCCATTTTTCACATAGTTCCATTTGGAGTTTCAAGTTGCATTACAAAGAGGGATTGTATTACATGTTCCAAGCTTTCCAAATTGTCCAAGAACTCCTCAAACACCCTTGTGGTTAGAGAGAATCGAATGCTTGAAGTTGACAAAAACTCACTTTTGTCCATGGCCAATACATGTTCATAACAACTTGCAATTCTGATCTAGCTAGCTTGGTTCAACATTACAGGTCTCAAAACCAATTTGCACTCCATAATTTAATGCCAATCCATCAGTCTAAGCCTTTGTTTTGTTCACTTGGACATTATACACAAGATTAAGCCTTAAGTAGAAAAAGGCAAATTGCCATTTTTGCCTAATTTCACTTTATGTCAAAACCAAATCCTTGAAGCATGGGGGCCAGATCTTTGAGGCAAGATCAAGTCCACTAATTCCAGTAACCAAGAACAAAAGTTGCAGCATGATAGGAGGGCTGATACAGGGCTATAACATCATTTTCATTCCCTTGCTTCAAGTAGAAGAAAAGTGGCAAAACATAAGCAAGCTCTCATATCTGTTAACACAAGCTTAGAAGAACTTTGTGAACAAGTTCCATACCTCCTAACAAGCCTAAAGCACGACCCTTTCATCACTCATACCCCCTGGTACTCAGAACCACTGTTTTTCTGTAAAACAGGGCAGGTTCTGCATTTTGTAAGCCACAACAAAATTCCATCGTGCGTTTTGTCCCAAGATAGTTCTTACACCTTCCAATCAACTCACCTGAACTTTCCCAGACCCCCATTGCAAGCTGTAACACCTCTAACTCACTTTTCCATTTTCATTTCAAAGCTCTGCAGGTTGAGTTCTACAGCACGATTCAAGTTGTTTCAAAGCAAGCCAAGCATTGGAGAAGCTTCCTTGGACCTCAGGCAAGCTCAACAGAAGCTCAAATACCATTGAAGGTTGCTATATTGTCCAGCTCGAAGTCAACTGAAACAGGTATTTCATGGACTTCTATCTCCCTATCTAGGAATGGTTAGGCTTAGGTTTGTGAATAAAATATGTTGTACTCATAGCCCTGAAGCCATACATATGCTTAGTTTTCATTTACATTAATCGTGTTGAGAGAATTTCACTCATGAACTTTCTGAAAAAACTAGGTTAAAAATTAGGGCCAGAGAAATTCTCTCTGGTCTTTGAGAGTTAATCCAAGTTTTTTATATGGTTAGATTCGTTATTTGATGCTCTACAAGTTTTATGTTTTGAGTTTTGTCAAAAGATCAAAGAATCAAGAGATACAGGTTGGGGTAGCTAGCGCGCGTTTTTTCAAATTCTGTTGGACAGAGGAAGAAGATGAAGTAGCTGAGCTGGGCCTGGCTACTTCCTACTTTTGGCACCCCCCATTTTCAGTTTCACACCCCCTGGCCCATTTTCTTATATTTTAATATTTTTGCATTTTTATTTTCTTTTCTGACTTTGATATTTTATTTTCAAATATAAAAAATGATCCAAAAATATTTTTATATTTTTTTTCATTTATTTGGTATTTATTTTATTTATTTCCACCATAAAAATGTTTAAATACTTTATGTTGTTTTGTTTAAATCTAAAAATAATGTAAAAAATATGTTTATTTTCATTTTTATTTTTATACACATTTGAAAATATTTTCTTGAAATATATACATTTTTGTAAATAATTTATTTCAATTTTTTTTCACATTTAATATATTTAATGTATAAATATACTTATATATTTTATCTTATTAGGTAATTAGGTCAAAAATACAAAAAATGTTACATTTTCATTTTTATTATTATTTTGGACCAAAAATGTCATTTTTACAATATACTTTTATTTTTTTATAAATTAGTATATTATT
Source organism: Vicia faba (assembly GCA_948472305.1). NCBI lineage: Eukaryota > Viridiplantae > Streptophyta > Magnoliopsida > Fabales > Fabaceae > Vicia > Vicia faba. The sequence continues at coordinate 2,640,196 of OX451740.1, forward strand.
GCACATAATTAATAAATAATTTTTTACTTATTAAGAATTAGGGTTTCTTGCCCTAAATAGGAAAAATAATTAAAATTCATCTTCTTTATTTTACTTTTCACATTGAAAAATTACTTTTTACATACTAAAAACATTTTGGCATAATACATTTTATTTACATTTATTTATTGTATTTGTTTCAATTATTGTACATTTAAAATTGTATCTTGTACATTCGATATGGTTGTAATAACTTAGAATTTATTTTCTTGTCAAATACTCCCAATTCAAATTTGTACCCCCTCCCTATATCATGTTGTAATAGTGTAGCATTTAAATTCTCGTACATTTAAAAGCTTTCAATTATGCCATGCTTAGACTTAGGGTTTGTATGCAAATAAAATCAACAATTAGTTTGACCTAATCCAAGATAACATGCATGAAAAACAAACACAATACACACTTGCACCCCTAGGGTTTCATCCACTTGTTGCCTTCAAAAATGGGCCATGGTTGCATGTTGAGTACTTTGGCAAAACAAAAACAAACAAAAAGATTATAGTCCCTCGATGACGCTATCTGAGTTGCCTAAACAAAATGATCAAGTCCCTCAAGAAAATTGCCAAAGATACTTGACACAATTGCTATCATGGTCTATACGATGACCCGCGCTTGTCCCGTTAAACATCCTAACACAAGGTTGTTCATCAAATACAATGGTGAAGCAACACTGTTAAAAGGGTTAAGAATATAAGAAAGATCTTTGAGTAAAATAGGGTAGATAGCTCTTAGTTACTTGATCAAGCTTGCAAAAACATCCTTGCTACTTTTCAAAACACACTCCACAACACAATTTCAAAACCCTACTTTCAAACATTGAAAACCTTTCAAAAGACAAAAACACCTTTGTATACATTCAAACAAGAATCATTACAAAGGTTGCCACAACGATGGCCTCTTTTCAAAACATTTTCCAAAATCACACACAAAGCACCATTTCAAACAATTGAAAAGCACCATTTCAAACAATAGAAATACAAAGCAAGTGATCTAAGCAAGTAACTAAGAGCCCATGGATAACCATGGATAGAAAGGGTGCTAATATCTTCCCTTTCTATAATCTACTCCCCGAACCCAAGAAAACATCTCAAAGGTCTTTCTTGTGCTTTTTGACCTTTCCTTAGGATAAAATAAAAAGTCGGTGGCGACTCTTGCTAAACCGAAACATTTGCGAACACAACCACAAAATCCCAAGTCAGTTATCCCACCGTATCACAGGGGGTAAGTTATGAAAAAAGGATGTTTTAGCACCATTTTCATCTGTAGTTATCTACTGACTCTTAATTGCTTAATTCACTTTTGAAAATCTTGCTTTGTGTGTGTGATTTGTTTGAAAATATTTTGAAATCGTGAATGTAAGGTTGACTTTGTAATGATTCTTGTATCAGTTCTCAAGAATGTATACAAAGTGTTATTTCTGAAAATATTTGTTTGAAAGTGTAGTGTGAAAATGTTTATTTTTTAGAAAAGAGTTGTGAGCAAGCGATTAAAAGTTCCTTACCCACTGTTTACCGTGAAAATTGGTAAACAACCGCTGATCTTCCAAAAGGTTACTTATTTGGTGACTAGCAGGATCGATCAGATTGATCCTAAGACATGGTTGATTTTTTGGAGTTTGACTAATCCTAATGGTGATTAATACCGGTAAAGTAAAGAACTTTAAGTAAATTGCATGAAGAAAAGCTTGATAGAATAAATAAAAGCGTTAAGTAAAAGGCTTCGACGGAGATAAGTAAATGAAAAGCGATAAATTGCTTGAATATAAAAGACTTTGATTAATTTAAATGGTATTTCACACATACATTCTCAATGATTCTTTCTCTCACGCTGGGTACTTGAATCTAAATGAGTGACTTGTATAAGATGATGAACACACACGAAAACTACGTGAACAACTAGTATTTATACTAAAACAAATCCTAAGTAACCGCTGGGCAGTTACGCTGCTTCGAGATGACGCCACATGGCACGCTCACAGCCTTCAACGCTTCTGTTCTCGGCACGTTGCACTTGGTAACTGCTGGGAACCGTTTTCCCTCCAACAATTCAAATCTCAAACCGCTCGACCTTGGGCATCAGGTACTTTTGTCGAGAGGTTCCTTCGACATCGAAGACAACAAGATTCCCACTTAAAGGAATTTCTCTAAGTATCTTGTCATTCTTTGATGAGCCTTCGACATGATCAGCTGGTCGAAGCCTTCTTATGTAGGAAACTCTTCTGACTCATAATTAATGGTCTATATGATAACAAACAAGGGTGTCGAATTTAGGAGCCAACAAATTGCCCCCCAAGAATGTCTTATTTCGATGCTGAAAAGAAAAAGGCATTCTTTGAGATTCCATTCGACACCTGTCCTTCACTCTCAGCCACAAATTAGTTTGTGTGCTTTTCGTCTCCTACCAACCAACTGACAATCTCAAAAAGTCATCATTTCACCTGTTCCCAAGACGTCACTTCAGTAAGGCGTTTGGCACGCCCAATGTCCTTTAAAATATTGTCATCATGACTATTTCCCGAAATCGAGGATGCACGCTGCACCGTTTCTGTTCTTCAGAACGACTACCTCACCAAATGAGCACCACGTGCCACACTCTTGTCTGAGACATTAAATGACCTCGAGTCTTGTGATTTTTCAATCACTATAAATAGCACTAAGTGCCCCTTGTTGGACTCTTTACGCTTTCCTTCATCCAAGCGTTAAGTCGAACAAAATTTCCTGCAAGCAAACCTTTGCTTCTTCCTCTCCAAACCCAGAAACCTTTGTTCTTCATCCATCTTCATCTCAAACCAAAAAAAATGGCTTCACGTTCTCGTTCTTCCAATGTCCCCAAATCTAGAACTCCCTCTAAAACTACTCAACCGGAAATCTTTTCAACCGCTCCGATAGTTGACTCCATGGGAATGCGAAGGGTTCCTGAACCCATGGGAGATGCTGAGCGTGAAACTTATTCTTCTCAACTGCTGATTCCTGTTGGATATTCCAATCAGGTTTTCACCATGTCCGGTCCTCTATCTGCATGCATTGCTGACCCAACGAAAATCGAGGGTTTCTTCCCCGTGCATGAGGCACTCAAGCCCATTGGGTGCTCCAAGAAAGCGACAAGTGATACCGAAGATCCTACAAAAGAGAAAATAGATCTTCAGTTCTTTAACAGGGGGGGTAGGGCTTTTAGGTCTAGCCCTACCCTTACACCAGAATACAACGCTTGGCTCAACAAGATGGAGAAGTGCCAGGCTTTGATTTGGAAGGGCATGGGGATTTATGACCTAGTCATGCTGTCCAAAACTGGTCTCAACTATTGTCCTGAAATGCTGGTAGCTTCTTTGCTTTTTTGGGATTATACTCATTATACCTTCCACCTGCCTTATGGAATGGTAACACCCACTCTCTTCGACGTGGCTGCTATTACTGGTCTTCGACCAACTGGGGACTACTTCGACCCAGAGGAAATGTCTGAAGACCATATTGGGTTTTTAGCTACTAAACCCACTTATACCACCTACACCAACCACTACCATGACAAATCGACGACTGTGGTGACTGATGTGGAGCACATCGCATTTCTAGCCCTCTGGCTGTCACGCTTCGTGTTCTGCACGAAGTCCCTACAGGTGACGAAGAAAATGGTCACCCTTGCTACTCAGCTTCATCATGGTCAAAACATCTGTTTGGCCGAATTAATACTGGCAAACCTGTATGAGTCAATAAGCAGTGGAGCGACTCAATTAAAAATAATAGAAAATAGAGCCAGCTTGCTGCTTGCTGGACCCTTCTGGCTACTTCAACTCTGTCTAAACGCCACTTTTGAGTCTTTTCTACCCCAGAAGACTCAAATAAACGAAAGGGCTCCTGAGATAGCCAGGAGGCGTGTCGAAGGCACCAGACTTGCCTTATTGACTCCCACTGAGGATGGGCTGGAACTCCAAAAGACCTTTGCAAACTTCGTTCAGATGTTTGCAGGGAGGAAGGAATTTACCTCGACCATGGCTCCTTTCGCCAGTCGAAAGTTTGGTCCAGGGTGGTTCACCAGGCCCCATCCTAAGTCATCAGAGGATCCTCACCTCGAAGAGCACACAACAATGTGGGAAGCGTTTCTCACTCCAAGGATAATGCCATTGCGCTTCAAGAGTTCAAAGAATCATCTGAGCCTGATTGCTTACCAGCCGAATCTTGTCTCTCGACAGTTTGACATTATCCAATCGCTTCCCTCTCCCATTTACCCTAGGGAGAAATCAATGTTATACTTTTGTAATGACTACTCTGAGGATGCTGCTACTAAGCATATTAGTAGGTACGTTGGTCGGACCGTACTATCATTGTTCGACTACCAACTCAACTTCCTCTGTTCACCATCTTTTGAAGACTGGTGGAAGAGATATTATGTCGAAGAGTTCTTCGACGAAAAGGATTTTGCAGACGAACTCCAGAAGTCCTTCGTCTTGGTTCTCGACAAAATAAAGAAATGTGCGTTCCCTCTTCAAATTATATTTGTCTTTCCATTTCGACCCATAACTGTCAATTATAACCTGTGAACGTGTCTTCTTTCAGTTGTTCGAAAACCAGTGGAAAAGAAAGCCACAGACAACCATCAGGGTGGAGGTCCCTCTACAAAACCTCCAGCACAGGTAACAAAATTTTTCTTGTTTCCTGCTGGTTTTAAAAGTCCTGGTTTTCAATGTTGCATTCTAAACCAACTCCATTTGGGGCTTTCAGGAACCTGCGCCTAAGAAGCGACCTGCATTAACGGTCGAATCTTCGAGTGGCGACGAGGATGAATCTCCCCCTGTTTCTCTCAAATGGAGAAAGGTGAAGAAGGCTGCCCCCGCTCCTGAGCCTCGACCTGCGATAAGAATCAAGGTCGCAGGGAATAAACCCAGGCCACCTCCTGTGATCATCGAAGAGCCCACGGAGGAGGAGCTAAACGTCTAGGGATGTCAGTTTGGACCTGTTAATGGGGATCCCCGCGGGGAACGCCCCGTTCGGGGCCCCAAAGATGGGGAATTTTCCCCCGTGGGGGCGGGGATGGGGAGAAAAATTCCCCCGAGAGCATTTCGGGGACGGGGACGGGGAATACACCCCCCGCCCCGCGGGGACCCCGCCCCGCCTATTATTTTAATATAGTTAATTTAATATATATATTTTAGATTAGGTTTTTTAGTCATTTCCTTTATGTTTATTTATAAAAATAAATAAATAAATATTCATGTATTTATTAAGAGAGAGAAATGTCAAATACTAGTATTTTTTAATAACATAATAAATATGTGAATTCTTTGTGCTTTTTATTTTTATAGAAAATATAAACATTTTAAAAAAATAAAATATTAATGAATAAATGTAGGATCTATGGGGATCCCCGCGGGGAACGGGGATCCGCGGGGAACGGGGATGGGGATAGAAATTCCCCCGTGACGGAGATCGGGGACGGGGACGGGGAATGAATTTGATGGCGGGGAAAAAGATGGGGAAGTGTCTCCCCGGCCCGGCCCCTCCCCATTGACATCCCTATAAACGTCTTGCTCAGCAAACCCGTTGAGAGTGACAACTCTAGCCCTGGGGCTGAAGTTCCTCTACAGGTAGTGCCTTCGACCACTTTTAACTTAGGTGTCGACGATCACATTCGATTGTGTATCTCTTTAAATCAGAATATTTTTCCTCTTCTATTTTCAGGAGACCGCTGGAACTTCAGCACCAACTGGGCATCCTGTCGAAGGTTCTGATTCCTTTGTAAACAGCGCAGGAGAACCCATTCACCATCCTTCTTCTTTCGTCAGTTCTGCTAACGAAGTAAATCAAACTTCAGAGCCACAAGACTCTGCTGACCACAACAGACAACGAGAGGAGGAACTGGTGGATGATGAAGTCCTTGCTGAAACAGAGGAACACCACCAGGAGGAAGCTCAAGTGGTCAATGAGATAGAAGAGCAACATGATGAAGAGGGTCATGTTGATGCTGACGCTGCTGAACATACTCAGCCCCAAGCCACCACTGCTGCAGAAACGACCACCTCGACAAAGCCCAGGTCTAAACAAGACTTGGCCCTTTTGAAGCAAAATGATCCAATTGGCTACCTGAATGCCATTATTGAGAGCAGGGAAAATTCATCTGACCCTAGCCATGATGCTTCTACTGCATCAGGGAAGTCTACTTCGACTTTTCCTCTCGATGAGGTCTTGAAGAAAGTCAAGGCTCAATTCTTCAAGAAGGATCTAATGAAGGCTTTGGAGGGGGATCCTATTGCCCAGTCTTTTTTGGGAGTTGTCCTGGGTGCAGTTGATTTGCTTGTTGTTTCTCCAGAGATTTCCAACTTCATCTTGGAGTTATACTCCATTATTGACCAAGTCTCTGCGGACTATAATCGTCGAAGGGGGTTCAACATCCAACTCGAAACACTACATGGCAAGAGTTCTTCTGCTTGGACTGAAGTAGCTGAATCGACTTCTCGAATTGCAGAATTGTCGAAACAGAAGACGTCCAAGCAGCAGGAAATCGAAGCCATAGATCAAGATAATGCCTCTATAAGGGCGCAGATCGAGGAGTTGGAGGCCAGGTTAAATGCTAACATTAAGCGCAAAGAGGAACTCCTTTCGACCGTTTCGGACGCAGAGAGCCAAGATGAAGTTACTCGAGGCCTAGAGTTCGCTGAAAGGGCCCAAGCCCTAGATGACCAGATTGCCAAACTTTCTCAGGCGAATGCCTTGTGTAACAAACGGTTGGAGTTAGAGCGAGCCAAATATCTTCGACTTAAAGCTTCCATCCCTTTTTAATTTGCTCAGCACCTCATTGACCATGTACTGTAATTTTTGTAATACAATGCAACCATTTTGGTTAATCAATATATCGTTTTCCATTTTGGCTCTTATGGTTAACTTAGTCATTGACTGTTATTTATTTTGATCTCTTGGAGCATAGGTTTATATTTTTTAAAATATTTGCCTTTTACCCTCAAGAGTCTTTTATCTTCGCTTAACTCTTCGACCTCATAAGCTCCACCAGAAAAAATTTGAATAATTCTGAACGGTCCTTCCCACTTGGGTGACCATTTTCCCATGCTTCGATCTCTTTGATCCATGGGGAGAATCACCTTCCAAACTAATTCTCCAGGCAAGAATGCCTTAGGTTTTACTTTCTTATTGTAAGAGTCTTCCACTCTTTTCTTCTGAATTCTCAGTAGGTCGAGAGCTCGTAGTCTTTCCTCGTCTAAATCTACTAGTTCGTCTAACATCATATCCAAATAAACCTCAGAGGGAATATCTTGATGTCTCTGAACCCTTGCTGATTGAAGACAAATTTCTGCTGGCAGTACTGCGTCATGACCGAAAGTTAGCCGATATGGTGTTGTACCTGTGGCTTCTTTTAGGGACATTCGACAGGCCCACAAGATCTGGTCTACCGTTTTATGCCAATTTTTTGGCTTCTTTCCTACATGCTTTTTTATCAGGCCAATCACTATTTTATTTGCTGCTTCGACTTGGCCATTTGCCTGTGCATAATAAGGTGTTGATGTTAGGAGTCTAAAGCCTGTTTCTTGAGCGAATTCCTGCATATTTCGACCAGTAAACACTGACCCTTGATCAGTTTTTATAGTCTCAGGGATTCCAAATTTGTAGATAATGTTCTTTTGAATAAATTCAATGACATTTTCTTGGTCTGCATTGACTAAAGGGATAGCTTCGATCCATTTAGTGAAATAATCAATGCCCACCAGTATATACTTCTAGCTCTTTGATGATGCTGGTCGAATCTCTCCAATAAGATCCAACTCCCATCCTCTAAAAGGCCAAGGTTTCACTATTGAGTGAAGTTCGCTTGCTGGTACATGTTGGATGCCCGTATGGACTTGACATTCCTGACAACCCTTCGCGAACTCAACACAATCTTTCAAGATAGTGGGCCAGTATAGTCCTTGTCGAAACAACAACCATTTCATCTTATGGCCTACTTGGTGAGCCCCACATGCTCCAGCATGCGTAGTCGAAAGGGCTATGTATGCTTCAGTTTCGCTTAAGCACTTTAGTAATACCCCTTCAGGCGTCTTTTTGAACAACTCATTACCCATGAGTACGTAACTCAACGCCCTATATTTTATTATTCGTTCTGTCAAAGCTGCTGGATTTTGTAGATAATATACAATGGGTTTCCTCCAATCCTGCTCTAACAAATTGTCTATGAACGAAATTTCAAAGTTCCTTTGATCAGCATACCCTAGTCTTGTCGATTCCAAATCTGTTGGAGACAGGCTGGTGGCTTTTATTTTTTCTCGAACTTCGATTGCTCTTTGTAATCTCGTTTTTGAAATTTTGTACCCAGATGCAATTTGTGCCAAATCATTGGCTACTTGGTTTTCCAATCTAGGTATGTGTCGAATGTTAACCACTTCGAATTTTTTCAATAAACGATTTTCTATCACAAAGTACATAATAAGATTTTCTCTTATGCATTTGTACTCTTTTGTGACTTGCTTAATGACTAACTCTGAATCTCCCATTATTTCGACTCGAGTTGCCCCCAATTCCAACAATATCTCAAGGCCAGTAATTAGAGCTTCGTACTCAGCCTCATTGTTCGAACAAGCACCTTCTATCTTGTACTTGAATGTTGTTGGAATTTTTTCTGGAGAAATAATTAAGACCCCTACTCCTGTTCCATCTTTATGGCTGGAACCATCGAAGTAGAATTTCCAGGGTTCTATCTCCACGTAATTTATATTTTCAACCTGAATTGAGTGGTCGACTATAAAGTCTGCTACCACTTGCCCTTTTACTGCCTTAAGAGGCATAAAGGTCAATGAATACTCAGTTAATGCTAGCGCCCACTTGCCAATTCGGCTGTGCAAGATGGGTTTCGACAACATGTATTTGAAAACATCAAAATGAGACGAAACATACACATCAACTGGTTTTATATATTGTTTGAGCTTTGTACAAGAGAAATAAAGACATAGACATAATTTTTCAACTTCGTTATATCTAGTTTCTGCATCGTTCAAAACTCTGCTAAGGTAGTAAATGGGTCTTTCGACTCCATTTTCGTCTTCTTGGGCTAACATGCTTCCCAAAGTTTTGTCGGATGCAGCTATGTACAATCTCATACTCCTATTGCTACAAGGAGGCACCAAAATAGGCGGCTTGGTGAGGTACCCTTTGATCTTGTCGAAGGCTTCCTGTTGTTCTTGCCCCCACTCGAATCCTTCCTTGTTCAATAGAAGTAAGGGTGAGAAGGCTTGAGCTTTTCCACTTAGGTTAGATATAAATCTCCTTAAGAAATTTATCTTGTCCAGTAGAGATTGCAGTTCCTTCTTGTTCGTTGGCGCTTTCGCTTCCAAGATTGCCTTTGTCTTGTTCTGGTTGATTTCGATTCCTTTCTTGTGGACGACGAAGCCCAAGAAATCTCCAGCATTCACACATAACGCACATTTTAAAGGGTTCATTTTTAGACCATGTTCTCTCATTCTTTCAAATGATTGTCGAAGGTGGTCTATATGGTTCTTCCTGGAAACAAATTTTACAACAATATCATCAATATATACTTGCATAAAAGTGTTAATAAAATCATGGAAGATAGAGTTCATCGCTCGCTGATATGTTGCCCCAGCGTTTTTCAGGCTAAAAGGCATCACTACCCATTCGTAAGTGCCTAAAGCCACGGGGCATCAAAAAGCTGTTTTCGATACATCTTCTTCAGTAATGAAAATTTGATTGTATCCTGAGTAACCATCGAGCATGCTCAGGTACTCATGGCCAGCGGCAGAATCGACTAGCATTTCCGCCACAGGCATAGGATATTCATCTTTGGGTGTTGCAGCATTCAAATCTCTGAAATCTATGCATACCTTCAACGTACCATTTTTCTTAATTACTGGCACAATGTTTGCAATCCATTCGACATACCTCGTAGCTCGTATGAATTTGCACTTCAGCAGTCTTTCGACTTCCGTTTTGATCTTCGATAGTATTTCTGGAGCGAAGCGTCTTGGACTTTGCTTGACTGGCTTTTTTCCAGGTTTGATTGGCAACTGAAGTTCTACCAATCCTCTGTCGAGACCAGGCATCTCGTCGTAATCCCATGCAAAGCAGTCCTTGAACTCCTTTAATAATTGGATCACTTCAAACCTGAGCTCTGGGTCTATTTTGGCGCTGATGTAAATGGGCCTTTTCTCTAACCCTTCGCCCAAGTTGATTTCTTCTAAAGGATCATGTGCTAACATTTTGAGGTTGTTCGCCAGGGGGTCCTTTTCGAATCCCAAAGGCTCATCGTCATAGATGGCGTCGAGCCTTTGCTCCTGCATTCCTTCTGTCATGATATCAGGAGGTTCTGGGTCGAAATCTTTTCTAGGGCCTATATCTGGTGGTTCTGGGTCAAAATCTTTTCCAGGACCTGCAGAAGGTAGCTCTTGGTCGTTGGCCTGGGTGGCTATATATTTTACTTCGGCTTCGATAGCCGCTATCATCCTTGTTTCGGCTACATGAGCCGAAATTCGCTGTAGTGCCTGTGACTCAGTCATTATCACTGAATTCACTTCCCTAACCAGTTGGCTGGATGTCAGTTAACCCACTGAAATCAATGTGGGACAAGTCTTCTTTGTCCCATTGAAACCCATGATCATGGTGCAGGTACAAGGAACAAAAAGCATTTGGCGCTGGCGCCATGTCGAAGTCAGGTGCTGGGCATGGCCCAATGTGAGCCAAATTTTTGTCGAAGTCAGCTCTCCCTAGGTGATTTACTTCGCCCAAGTAGTAGCTCTGATCTGCTTCTATATTATCGACAATTCCATCAGGACGCCATAATATTAACCTTTGGTGCATTGATGATGGTACTGCTCCAACACCATGTATCCATTCTCGGCCCAACAATAGATTATAATTTGGTTTAGCCGATATGACCATAAACATAGTTGGTCGAAGGATGGATCCTACTTTGAGGTCTAGTTGGATCACACCCATAGTGGTCCCTATTCCGCCTTCGTAGTTCGATAGGACCATGTTATGAGGCTTAATGTTTTCATCACTCTTGCCTATTCTTCTTAGCATGAAGTGGGGGATTATGTTGATGGTTGCCCTACAGTCCACCAAGATCTTGTTTACAGTGGTTTCTTCAAGTTTTGCCCTTATGAATAAAGGCTTGAGGTGACTTTTCATCGCCTCAGTAGGTGGTTCGAAGAAACCATTTTGCTCTTCAGTGCAGCCATTATCCATGACGAAGTAGCATACTGGCCTATGCTTGGCCATTTCTTGTTCGACTTCTCAGTCGTTCGATTCGACCTCTATCTGGCGGTTGAACTCTCTTGGCAAAACTGAGACTATATTCACCATGATATCCAGGGTGTCATCAGACTCAGAGCCATCTTCATCACCAACTTCGCCTTGGTCAGGCCATACCAGTCTATTGGCCACTGGTTCTCTCTCCAAAGGCCTTCTTTGCTTTCGCTGGGGGACATTTGAACTTGACTCTGGCTTTGGTTCGTTGATGGCTTCCCTCTCAGCCTTGCGCCGCCTTTGGTATCTTCTCCACTGGGATCGATACATCGGATTCTTTCCCTTGTAGTTACTTGATACTTGGGTCACTTTGGAGGCAACAACATGAGGTTCTTTCTTGAGTGTCAAAGATGAACCTCTTGGCACTTCGAAGAAATGCCACCTTTCTTCACTCGGTCTCTTTCGACTCGATGTTTTGAGCCACGTATCAACTGGCACATTGGTTGGAGGCCTGAAAGTTAGTGGCCTCTTTTCTTGATTTGAACCCTTTTGGTAGGTTCTTCTGGGATCATGTCGAACATCAGGACCTTCCCTTCTTTTGTTTGCTGCTCTCACACCTTCGATGTGTTCAGCAGCTTTCTTGTCAAAAATAGAGCTGCATCGAGGACACAACATCACTTCTGATATTTTCTTCTGGCATCGTTGCAAAAATTCTGCCAGATTTTCGTTTTCCCGAGGGAAAGCCGTTATGTTTGCTTGCTCTTGCCTAATGGCCTCCTCTGAAACTTTTGATCCAGAGATTTCGACCATGTTGACGTTCATGTTGTCTTTAGTAGCAAGAGTCATCTGCTTCATTTGGGCCTCCAGGGCTTTTGTATGGCCTTGCACTGCAGCCAAGTAAGTGATGGGTTTAGCTCCAGATTTTGAGGCTCCACCTGTCTCCCGTTTTGGGCCTTCAGCAGCTTTTTGGACTGCTTCGATTATCTTTCTAGAAAGATTCCCATAAAAACTGCCAAAGATTGGCATGTTGATATGATCTTTGGTGACTTCGACCATAGTTATTCCTGGCCTTTTCACCTGACTCCTGGAAGCCTCGATCACATTCACCTCTGAAGTTTCAGCATAGCGGGCTTCCGCCTGCAAAGGGTTAGAGTCCACAGTCATGGGGGTCTTATCAACGAACTTCAACCTCGCTTCTTCGATAGCATTTTGTACGAGATCCCTGAAAAGAAAACATTGAGATGTTTTATGGCCCATAAAATTATGATATTTACAAAAGCCTCTTTTCTTTCTTTGATCAAGAGGAGGCACTTTTACCCCTGGGGGTATTATCATTTGGCCATCTTTTACAAGTAAGTCAAAAATTTCATCACATTTTGTAATATCAAAATTGTAAGTCTTTTTAGGGAACCTATCATTGGCCCTTTCAGGACCAGTGGGGTTTTTTCCACTTGAGGGGACTAGTAGTTTGCAAGAGTATGGTGGCCCTTGTTTTAATTCAGCTAAATCGACCTCACTTTCTTCGACGGTTATAGGTTCGTCGAATGTTTCTGGATCTTCATCGTCCATTTTGACATACGCTATCCTTTCTCTTTTATGAGTTTTTGTCGCCCTGGGTTTTTCAGCTTTAAGGCGTTCTACCTGTCGAACCCTATCGGCCAATTGGGCCATGTCTCTCAGGTATTGAGTGTCTAATTTCTTCCTAATGGAGTAATCTAGACCTCCTGCGGCTATTTCGACTAACTCATGTTCTGGAACTTGCGTAAAGCATCTTGCCTTGAGCAACCTAAACCTATTCAAATATTCGTCTATAGGTTCAGTGAATCGCCTCTTCACACTGGCCAACTCTTTCAGGCTTATCTTGGTTTGTCCCATGTAGAATTGCTCATGGAATAATCTCTCCAACTGGGTCCAATGGTGGATCGAATTGGGGGGGATAGTTGTGAACCAAGTAAACACATTCTTTGTTAGGGAACTTGGGAAATACTTAATCCTCAGGTTCTCATTGTTTGAAATCTCTCCTGCTTCGATCAAGTATCTTGCCACATGTTCGACAGTGGATTATGTCGTGTCCCCTGAAAACTTAGTGAACTTAGGGACTTTGCATCTAGGAGGCAAGTCCGTTTGTAACACATATTCTGACAACGGGGATGTAAAGTTGGGCCTACGGAAGCCCGTATTCATCCCATTTTGCATCATGATTCTTTCAATCATGGCCGTCAAGTTATTTTCCAAACCAATATTCTGGTATTGGATCTGCTGAACTACTTCGTCAGCGTTTTGGTTTCTATTAACCATCCTTACTTCCGGGGCTATGACTCTAGGCTCTTCGACCCTGGGTTGTTCCATTCGTACCCTAAGGTTTTCTTTGACAGGCTGCTGGACTTGGTTAATAGTGGTTTCTTTCTCTAGAAGTATACCTTGGTTTCCCCTTATCTGTGCCCTTTGGGGCTATCGAATAGGTTGGGGTACCCCAAAAAAGTCAGCCAGACGCGACATTTGCGCTGTCATTTGTTGATTCGACTGGGTGGTATTCTGTATTAGAGGATTTAGCACTGTGCTTAAATTTTGCGCCAACATTTGAACCATGTCGTGGTTGCTTTCGTCCATTTGCTGCCTCAAGAGTGTTGTCGAGGCATTCGTAAGGCCATGCATTACTTGGGACGTTCCTACCAAGAGTTGGGTCCTACCCCTGTTCGCCATACCAACCCCAGAGCCTTGGAGTGGCGAAGAGGCGCTCACTAAAGGGTCTGAAAAAGTGGACGTAGCGTTCGTCAGGCTAGCCAATTCAGAAGTTGGCATGCCATAGAGTGGTTCTCGATTTAAACCGGCTGTCGAAAAACCTGGGGGAACATATGGCCTAGTTCCTTGGTTTCCCCTTGGTGGGGGAGTTCCCAAAGGCATTCTAGGGCCTGTAAATGGAGGTAATGGCCCCGTTTGTGTAACCGTTACTGCTGGCGTTGAACCAGCAGTTACCACTTCACTTACGGTTGGGATAACCGTTGCTCCCACGTTTGTTTGTGGGATTTCTCCATTGTTTGGCGGATTCTCCATCTCTTCACTTCTTCTCCTAGTATTGGTTTTGTTGGTGTATATTCTACCACTTCTCAATAACATGCAATACTCTCGAAAAAGGAGGGGTTAATCATAAAAATCAACACAAAGTCCCACCAGGTGTGCCAATTTGTTTACCGTGAAAATTGGTAAACAACCGCTGATCTTCCAAAAGGTTACTTATTTGGTGACTAGCAGGATCGATCAGATTGATCCTAAGACATGGTTGATTTTTTGGAGTTTGACTAATCCTAATGGTGATTAATACCGGTAAAGTAAAGAACTTTAAGTAAATTGCATGAAGAAAAGCTTGATAGAATAAATAAAAGCGTTAAGTAAAAGGCTTCGACGGAGATAAGTAAATGAAAAGCGATAAATTGCTTGAATATAAAAGACTTTGATTAATTTAAATGGTGTTTCACACATACATTCTCAATGATTCTTTCTCTCACGCTGGGTACTTGAATATAAATGAGTGACTTGTATAAGATGATGAACACACACGAAAACTACGTGAACAACTAGTATTTATACTAAAACAAATCCTAAGTAACCGCTGGGCAGTTACGCTGCTTCGAGATGACGCCACATGGCACGCTCACAGCCTTCGACGCTTCTGTTCTCGGCACATTGCACTTGGTAACTGCTGGGAACCGTTTTCCCTCCAACAATTAAAATCTCAAACCGCTCGACCTTGGGCATCAGGTACCTTTGTCGAGAGGTTCCTTCGACGTCGAAGAAAACAAGATTCCCACTTAAAGGAATTTCTCTAAGTATCTTGTCATTCTTTGATGAGCCTTCGACATGATCAGCTGGTCGAAGCCTTCTTATGTAGGAAACTCTTCTGACTCATAATTAATGGTCTATATGATAACAAACAAGGGTGTCGAATTTAGGAGTCAACACCCACTCAAAGTCTTTCTTATTATTTTCTTTCTCTTTTAGAGAAAATACTATCCATACCTTTAATTGCTAGGTAGTCCCCATCTATTGAATGTGAAAGGACAGACGTAGGGTCATCGTATGGTCATCGAAGGCAACAAGTAAGGATATTTTAGCAATTGTATCGAAGGGACTATCATCATTTTGTAGGCAACTCGAAGGGATTAGATTATTTTTCGTAGGCAACATCGAAGGGTCATCGAGGGACTATGATCTTTATTCGAGGGTCTTTTGCTAAAGTATCCCTACTTTCGAGGGACATGGCTATTTATTCGAAGGCAACGAAGAGAGATTACCCTAGAGGTGTGAGTGTGAAAAATGTGTTCAGTTCAATTATATTTATCTTAATTAGGGTTTTTAAAATTGCTTTTAGTCTTGCCATACAAACCATAATTACTAGCAATTGAATATATGTAGGAAAATAAAAGTGTGGAATATAAAGTCCTAAGCTATTACATAGCTTTGGGAGAGGTACATAATAAGAAAAAACGCAGGAAATAAAACCTACACTATTACGTCCTGTGAGCAGTTACAAAAATAGAAAAAAGACAAAAAATAAATAAATCTAAGCTATTACATTAGAACGCGCCCTATACATTTGATCTAGGAAAATAGAAATAAGAAAAAGAAAATAAAAAATTGAATGTAAAAATGTTTTTTTGACTTTGTATGGAAAATAATTTTAAATGATAGTAATAATTAAAGCCTAAATTCTAATTAATTTTAATGTTTTTAAAAAAAAGTTAATTAATTAAATAATTAGAAAAATTAAATGTTAATTAAAAAACCTAATTCTAATCAATTAGTATAAAAAAGGTTATTTTAATGATGGATTAAAAAACAAATTAGGGTTAGGGGAAGAAAACTCAATGAAATAAGGTAAAACTCAAAAAAGGAAGGAAAACTACATGGGGTAGGTGTTGAACCCACGCCCTCCTGCCTTATGCCTTGCCTTGCTTGCCACTGAGCCAAGCGCTCGTTAGTGTTTAGAAACATGCGTTGTATAAAATATAGAAAACATGAACAAATTAGAAAATAGCAAGAAAAAGTTGCAAAAGGCAGGGAACAAACCCACACTGTTAGAGACTAAAGCCTTAGCACGCGCATTCTTGCCACTGGGGTGGCTGTTTCATCCGGTAATGTAATAGAAACAAATAAATATAAAATAAACAAAAAAGATGGGCCGGAGAGGCGCCGGAGCCCTAGCTCCGATCGTCTTCTCCGGTGAGTTGATTTTTGTAACCTGCAAAATAGCAACCGTTAATGATCAAAAGAGACCTTATCCCCCTAAATTGACCCATGCGAATCCATTGGTGATCTTAGTTCTGGCTAAATCGTCCTGTATAATGAGATATGAACAAGATAACACAAAACAATTCAAACATGGTGATGCACGATTCTGGCATCATGGCCTTCATGCGAGGGTTTAGACATGTACTGTTACATCTCAAGAACACGTTAGCATGGTTAGTTTCAATAAAAACAGCATAAAAAATAAAATACGAATTTGCATAAAACGTGAAACTGGCGATGCATGTAGGGCATGTTTCAGGCACTTTTGATCATCAAGAACGATCAAGACTTACTCTACAATGTCTCAGGGTTGATTTGAACGGTTGGTTTTCTTTGAGAAGGGCTGAAACAATGATTTCAAGTTTGCCCTAGTTTGGACAAAATTTGCGGTTTTGAGAGAGAGTCTTTGAGGCAAGTTTTTTTGTGATCCCTGATGGTCTGAATGGGTTCTCTATTTATAGGCCGTGAATTAGGTAAACAAACATGAATCAAATCTTTGTATTTCATGAAAAAACATTTGATTTGATTTTTTGCATAGAAATATATCTTTTTGAGCTCAATCTTGTACCAGATCCAATCTTCATGATCCCTCACAATTTTTTAGCATGATTATGTGATATTAGACTCATGATTTGATTCAAAATAGATCCCCACACCTTGTATCATTTATTTGATTTATTTTGCTTTTAAATGAATAAAAATAAAAATAAAAAGAAATAAAAACCTTAAAAATAAATGAATAGACTTAGGAGTCTATTATGAGGTCAGGAACACGTTCGGACCTTAAAAGATAAGCTCATTAGCCCAAAAATTCAAATTTATTCAAATTGGATTTCAAGCATTTCCTCAAAATTGCATAACTTGCACAAGTCATATCTTACTCAATTTTTATCATATGAAGGTGATCTTAGACTTTTTAGAAACCTCAAGATGATCCCTACAACTTTCATTTTGGTTATTTTTCCATTTGAAGAATTTATCTTGATGTAAGTTGCTTTGACAAAAAGTGTCTTTTTGTTGACTTTTGAAATGGCCTATAATGTTTTGACCCATATCACTCAATTGAAGCATTTTTGGCCTTGAGCTTAGAGAGACAAAGTTGTAGATAATTTAATTTTATTAAAAATTAGTTTTGGTTGATAAAAATATGATGAAGTATGTGAAATTTATGTTTGGTAAAAGTTCAGTTGACTTCTCCTAAAGAAACCCCTAATTTAGTAACTTTTGACTTTTGATGAATCTTGAGTTTTCTTGATGAATCATGATCAACCCTTGATCAAATAATGAACGTGACTTCAAAATCTTGACTTTGACCAAAAATCTTGAGTTTTGACTGTATGTTGACCATAATTGACTTTTTTTGTCCAATATAGTTGATTTTCAATCATTTGAGCAATTGGCTAAGCAAACTTGTACTGTAGGGCTTGAAACTTGTCATGAGGATTATTTGAAGCATATGAGGAACTATGAAATCCACTTGAGGCATTAGAAGTCCAATTTTCTTTGAAAAAAGTGAAACCCTAGTTGTAGGTCAACTGCTTAGAAGGAGAGTTTGTCTGATCAATCCTTGAGTAGTCTTGAGCAATTGAGAATCCTAGGAGCATGAAGAGGTATCTTGAATCAATTTGTCTTGAAAAATTGGAGGGAAAATTTTGGGATACAACACATATACACTTGCATTTTAATGTCATGCACCTTACTTTAGAGTTTCACTTTGAGTTGTGTTGTTTCTACTCTATACAGTATCTCAGATGAATTCTTTTTTAAACAAGATGATACATAAGGGAGAACTAAGGATTCTCCAACTTGATTACACAACAAAACAGGATAATCCTACAAAAAGAGAGAGATTATAAACCAATTGGAATTACAAAAGGAATAACAGAGAATCTTTGCTAAACTCGTAAAAACTACAATTGGAGTGAATAATTTCTCCTATAAAAGATCACTTCCAAACCAAAGTTTTAATGTTCCACACCGTATTATCAACATTCCAGACATCATTTCAGAAACATATCTCATTCCTCAATAACCAAATAATCCATGAAATTGCAAGCCAAACAACTCCTAATTTGCCCACGTTGACCTTTTTTTTTACAAAGTAAATATCATTCCATAAAATTCGATAGACACTCTTCCTCCATCCCCACCGGTTTTTCTACCCAAGTAGCTACTTCCCTCCAAATAACCTTCACCACATTACACTTGAAAAAAATAATGATCCTTATTTTAGAATTCTATACCCCAAAAGACACGCTTTAAAGAATCTAAAAGAAAGACAACGCCTCTATACATCAAAAGGTCATTTATTGGAAGTCTATTAACAAAAAATTTCCAACCAAAAGCCTTAATTTTGAATGACACTTCCAAATTCCACACCAGATCCAAAGCAACACCATACCTGTTAAGAGGACCAAAAGGCATTCGCAAACCTATGTAGTGAGCATAACAAGACGCTATAGAGAAGACACCGACCAGAGCATTAGACCACTCCACCTTATCCCCTCCCTCCAGCCCAGTATCGTAGCCATTTATCCTTGCTAAGAAGGATGAGGAAACTGACCGAAGACTCAGATCAAGCGACTCTGCCGAGACTAACCCACAATCCCCCAATTCCATATACCATCTTTCCATCCTCTCATGCTCTCCACCGACACCTTTTTCAAACAAGAAGCCAAGTATAATTCTGGAAATTCCGCCTTCAAACTATAATCCTCCAACCATCTAGCTTCTCAAAAAGGAGTGGTGTTGTACCCCAAAATTTTCCCTCCCATATTCTTCAAAGTTTTGACAAGCATCATCTCAATTTGCTCAAGTCTACTCAAGGGCTACACAGTCAAGCACCCTCCAAAGCCAGTCAAAATTAGGGTTTTGGTTCTTGCAAGGAAGTTGAGGTTTTCAAGGGCTCAATCAAGTCACATATGCTCATATACATTGTCAAGCACCTACATGTCAAGTTTCAAGGCTCACAAGGTCAAGTTGCACAGTCAAAAACCCTAATTGCTCCACATTCAACTGTAGGGGCAAAATGGTCATTTGGCAGTCAAAAGTCAAAAAATTTGGTCAACATTTTATTTTGAAGCCACAATCATCATTTTATCAAGTCTTGATCATGATTTCACAAGAATGGCTCAAAAATCATCAAGGTGTCAAAAGTTTCTATTTTTGGACAGCTGAAAAGTCAACTGCAACTTGACCAAGGCATAACTTTTTCATGGTTCATCATAAAAATCCCATCCAATGCTCATTTTGAAGGGGATGACATTTCCTACAACTCATCTTCACATTCCAAGTCCAAGAAATGCTCTCACAAAAATTTATCAATTTCAACATTATGGGTCATTTTCAAAAGTCAACAAAAAGACACTTTAAGTCAAAGACCATAAATTGATATTGGTAAATCAAAATGACATGGGACCAAAGGCATTGGTTAGAGGACTTCAAGACCTTTCCAAAATGTCCAAGAACATGTTCATAGCTTCAAAATTGAGCAAGATATGCATTGGAGAAGTTGGGAAATTTTTGTGAAATGGCCAAAGTCAACTATCCTTGAAACTTCATTTTTGACAAAAAGGGCCCACTTTTTCCACTTGGTTCAGCTTTGCCATGCCTCCCACGTGTCCCATGATTTATTTCAAGATTAAAAATTAATTTTTCTATTTTTATTTAATTTTATTTGATTTAATTCATTTTAAATCTTTAAAATTCAAATAAAAATCAAAGAAATTAATTAAGGGATATCTTTGAGTTTGAATAGCCTTGATGCATCATATACCAAATTCGTGCAAGACCTATTTCAAGCATAAAATTCAAATTTGGAGCAAAAATGGCAAGTTGTTCAATGGTGGTTATGGAGAAAATCAAAACTTCATTGCAAGGCTTAAAGACTCCTTATTGTGACTGATTCTAATTGACTAACATATATGCAATTGGTCCAGACCATTCACACGACCTAGAACTCTCACAAACAGCACAACCAATTTCAAAATTTCAAGAGAAAAGTCACAAACTGAAAACCACTTTGCAGCATAATTCAAGCCTCACATTTGATCCAAACACACTCCCAACCCTTCCAGGAACCTTTTGCAAGCACAAACAAGTCCTCACACTCAAGAAATCGCGCTACACAACTCATACGGTTTACATTCTTTTCCAAAATCACAATCATCCATTTATGCATTTTTAACACTTTTTATTGGTTGCATTGTACTCACAGGGTCCATACGAAGCTTTCCATATAATTCAATTTGATTATAATGCCCTGGAATGAAAACTACCATTAGCGAATCCTAGGGTTTCAGAGCTTGTAATTTGGGGCTTTGCACATGCTGTAAAATTAACCCTCCAAACACCCATGGTTGAAATCAGCGTGATGAGACGAACATGATGGATACCTCGCGCCCTTTTTATGTTATCCCTAATTCTATTCGCTATTTTCAAATACTTGCATTTTGTGGGGGTTTAAAACCCCCGCTATGTGTTTTATGTTTTTTACAGGAACGAAGAAGATGAAGGACGTGCCTCCATGTGATTGGCCAGTTCAAATAAGCGCGCGAATTTTTGTTAGTTTCCAGAATAACGCTCGTTTTCATATTTAATTTTCTTTGTTTATTAGGTTTACAAACAAACGCGCTTGGCTCAGTGGCTTGAATGGACGTGTATAGACCCTTGGGACCTGGGTTCGATTCCCAGGTCCCCCTATAATTCATTGTCATTTTTTCTAAAGTATTCTTGTGCAGTTTCTCAAACAGCTTCCACCATAGACCTCACATCCCAGCACTCCAAGTGTCCATCAGTGCAAATCCAGTGGCCAAAGCATGAGGACCATGGTGCTCAGGAGTCAACATGGGCGTAGACAATCAGAAAAAGTCAAACGAGCTGGATTCAAATGGGCCTCAAATTTCAATCAAAAACCCCTCCATCTGGCCCAGTACCCCCCATGGTGGTTCTTGCTTTTTTTCTTTTTTATTTACTAATTATATTTATTAACTATTATTATTTAATTAACTCATAACTAATTTTTCACAAAAAAATTCAATATAAAAAAAACCAAAAAAAATACTTTATTAATTTAAGTAATTATTTTGTCAATAAACATTAATAAATTGAAATAGTTTAATTAGGTCAACTTTAATTTCTTTTTTTCAATAAAAATAATTTAGAATTAGGTTAACTTAGAATTTTAATTCTTTTATTTTATTTCATAAAAACATAAAAACACAAAAAATATTTTCTTTTAATAAATTAATTAATTAGTTTAATTATTAGTTATTAATTTCATTTAATCACAAAAAAGACAAAAAAAAATCCAATTTCTTTTCTTAAAAGGGTCAAAACCCTTAGGACGTTCCCGATTAATTTTTACTCGCGCGCATTTTATTTTGATTATTATGTAATTGCTTTCAAGAATGTAATAGTAAATAGGTTTACTGCTTTATTTAATTTTTCGTACTTATTTACCAAAACGGGTCTTTGTATTTTTGGCGATGTATAGACCCGCGCCTTGTAATAGCGTAGAATTTATATTTCCGCAATTTACTTTCTGCACCCCCTAACTGTTAAATGCATGAAAGAATGTATGTAAATAAAATTAACTCGTAGCTCACAAATAACATGTACAAAAACATTAACTGAAAAACAACACACAAAGCACATGCCACTCCTAGGGTACGCTTCACTCGTTGCCTCGAAACGTGGTCATCAAGTATAGGACGTCTTAGAGGTCACCCTTTGTCTAAAGATCCAGTTGCCTCGAAACGGTTGCCTCGGATAAAAAGGATCTAGGACATTAGGGTTACTTCTAAGGTGTCCTACCATTGCTTCGGTGACCACACATGTCCCGATAATCGAATTGACCCGAACAACTCCAACGATGGTGCTACCTACCTCTCAATGGTGGGATAGCACTATCTAAAGGACTCTTACACAGCCTAATTCCTTAGGGTAGGTAGATGACTCATGGGTACTTGCTCTTTTCAAAAACAAACAAAATACTTTTCACACCTCACACTTTCAAAAAAGTTTTCAAACAATACTTCATACACTCTTGAGGACTGATACAAGAGTTACCTAGAAGTTTTCAAACGAACTTTTTCAAAACCCACACACACTTGAAAAGCAAACAACATTTTGAAAACATAAGAGCAAGTACCTAAGAGCCCGTGGATAACCACTGATAGAAAGGGTGCTAACACCTTCCCTTTCTATAAATCTACCTCCCGAACCGAGAAATATTCTCATAAGGAATTTTGCTGTGCTTTTGTCCTTTCCATGTTGGAGAACATAAAAGACGGTGGCGACTCTTGCTTACCGCGACATTTCGCGAAACCAGCTAAAAAACAGTCAGTTCTATTTCCACCGATCACAAGTGGTAAATCATTTACCAATGCTAAACCGATAATGGTCACAATAGGATCACTTATAGAATATCTTCTTATCGAAGTGATATCCTTCCACCAAGAAGAAATTAAAGATGGGACATTATTACTATCACCACCATAAAACACCTTCATTGAGATATCACCATAACGAGCTTTCAACAAATTATACAAAAGAGCATCATGGCCTTGAAGAATTCTCCATCTCCATTTGTTAAGAAGATCTAAGTTAAAGTCCACATGTTTTTAACACCTATCCCCCCCCTTTTCGAAAGGGAGACACACATTCTTACAACTCACCCAATGGATCTTTTTTTCTTTTCATCCACAACCCCCAAAAGAAGTTACCTTGAATTCTTGTAAATTCTATAGAAACCTTCCCCGACATTTTGTAGAAGGACATAGTGAAAATAGTTATAGAACAAAGAATGGACATCAAGAGAGTAATCCTTCCACCTAAATTAATAAAAATGATATTTCCAACCTGATAAACGCTTCTCCATTTTGTTTAAAAGAGGAGTCCAAGTCAAATATTTCCTCGGATTATAGCCAATTGGTATACCAAGAAAAGAAAAGTTACTAACTTCCACCTTTCAAGAGAGAACGAAAGGGGTGGCTTCCAAAAAGCTGCTACTAGTATTAATTCCAATCAACTTACTTTTGTGATAATTAATACCAAGAACCGAAACAAGCTCAAAGGCTCTCAATACCGCCTTCATAGCCCACACATGCTTCCAAGACCCTTCCCCAATCAATAAAGTATCATCCACAAATTGGAGAATATCAAAAATGCACTTCCCATTAATAACAAAACTACCAAATTCACCAATTTCTAAGATTTCCTTACCAACCCCGCTAATCCTTCTACCACTAAAACGAAAAGAAAATGCGAGAGAGGATCTCCTTGCCTCAACCCTTTCTCCACCACAAACTACTTTGTCGGACTACCATTAACTAAAATGGACATCTTGCTTTGAAACACCAATAACTCAACCCATCTTCTCCAAACCGACCCAAATCCCATCTTCTCCAACATAAATATTAAAAAAATTCCAACTCACTTTATCATACGCCTTTTCGAGATCCACTTTAAAAAGAAGACAATTCCTTCCCTCATTCCTAGCATAGTCTATGTTGTACCCCAAAATTTTTCATCTCATTTTATCAATACTTCTCATCACAAGACTCTTTGAACTCAAGACCAAGTTAGGGTTCGCTCTGCACAAGACATCTCCTTGCATTGTTGACCTAAATTAGGGTTTGAGTTTACACAAGGAATTTTGGACTTCTAATGCTCAATGTGACCCTCATGCTTCATGTTGGACTTATAAGTTTGCTCATACCAAGTTTCAAGTCTTGAATCAAACTTTTGCCCAGTCAATTGGACAGTTGACCTAAAAATCAGCTGTATTGGGGAAAAAGTCAATTGTGGCCAATTTACAGTCAAACCTCATAAATTTTGACCCACATCAACATTATAAGCTTATATGAACCATTTGATCAAGTTTGGACCACAAATCCTCAAGAAATTTGATCAGATCATCAAAAGGGCAAAATGGTCATTTTTAGGGTTTTGACTGCAGAAGGGCAATTTCTGACTTTTGA
The DNA here is from genome assembly GCA_948472305.1 of Vicia faba. Classification (NCBI taxonomy): domain Eukaryota; kingdom Viridiplantae; phylum Streptophyta; class Magnoliopsida; order Fabales; family Fabaceae; genus Vicia; species Vicia faba. The sequence goes on from OX451740.1 coordinate 2,664,704, forward strand.
CCTAGACAATGGCAAATTTGGTTCAAGAATGGATTCAAGGACTCAATTGCATCATCTTGACCTATTCACAAGGTTCAAAAGATCTCAATTGTATGGGTTTGACAGATGAATTTTCCAATCAACTGATCAAAAATCAATTGTACACTGAAAAGTCAAACTTAGACTTTTCGGTCAAAATCAAGTGCCAAGAGTCATTTTTCATCAAGATGTGTCAAAACATGAAACTTGTTCATCAAGAAACCTGATTTTGCAAATTAGGGTTTAAGATTGAAAAAATTTCATAACTTAGAATTTTTCTAAGTTATGAAATTTTCTTAATCTTTCCTAACTTTGCCCAAATTTTTCATCATGATACAATTGGATTCAAACAAAACTTCCAACATGAAAGTTGTATTACTCCACAAAATCTACAACTTTTATTCACAAAGTTTTCTCAAAAGAAGCTTGGATCTCAAGTTATAATTTTTGGAACAAGGGTCCATGAAACTTTTAACTTAGTGAAATTTTGCCCTAGTTTAGGCAGGATTTTAACCTATCTTCATGGAAATTTTTCACCTAGTTCCACTTGGAATGTCAAAATGCATTTCAAATATGTATTGTAGACCATGTTACAAGCTTTCCAAAATGTCCAAGAACTCTCCAAAATCATTTGTGGTTAGGGAGAATCGAAGGTTTGAATTTGGCAAAAACTCACTTTTGATCCATGGCATTTTCATATTGATACAAGTTGCAATTTCTGTCCAACTTCATTTGTACTTGATTACAGGTCCCTAAACCCTTCCATACTCAATAATTAAATGCAAATCCAATGGTTTGAAGCTTTGTTATGATCATTAGAGGATTGCACAAGAGATTAATCCAAAAATAGCAAAAAGGCAACATTACCATTTTTGTCAAATTTTGCTTTATGTCAAATTGCATCCTTGAGCCTTGAACCAAATCTTGGACAGCAAACAATATCCACAAACTGAGGGGGCCAAGATCACAAGATGCAAGCTGGAAGATAGCCTGTACAGGCCTGTCTTGTACCACTTGATACTTTTGCTTAAAATACAAGAAAACTTGCCAAAGAGCCACAACTTGCATATCTGTTATAACCAAGCTTAGTGACCATTCCAAACAAGTTTTTGACATTACCTTGAGCCAAAAACACGAGCCATCCATCCCTTAAACACTCTTGAACATCAAAACACTAAAAACTTACAAAACAGGGCACTCCCTGCAGTTTGACTTCCATCACAAAAACCACTCGTGCGTTTTGCCCCAAACCTGTTCAAACACATTCCATATAACCTATCCGAGCTATCCCAACCATTGGCCCTGAACTGTAACTCCATTTGCAAACTTCACCATTTCTGTTTTCAGCTTGTGCAGGTTGAGTTCTACAAGCTTGTTCAAGCACATCCAAAGCAAACTAAGCATTGGGGAAGATCAGAGGAAGTTCAGGCAAGCTCCCAAGAACCTCAAGTCTCACTGAAAAGCTTCACATTGCCATACACGAGTTCAACTGAAACAGGTTTTTGTCAACTTCCTATATCTCTATTTAGGAATCATTAGGCTAAGGTTTGTGAATAAAAAATGTAGTACTCATAGCCCTGAAGTTGTACATATGCTTAGTTTTCATTTAAGTTAAGTATGCTGAGAGAATTTGATTCATGAACTTCCTGAAAAAATTAGGTTAGAATTTAGGGCCAGAGAAATTCTCTTTGGTCTTTGAGAGTTAGATTAAGTTTTTTATATGGTTAGAATCGTGGTTTAATGCTCTACAAGTTTCATGTTTTAAGTTTTTGATTTCATGCAACGAATAGAGAGAACATGATTGGAGTTATAGGGCGCGCGTTTTTCTGTTTGAACGAAGGTTGAAGATGAAGTCTGGGCTGGGCCTGGCCATTCCATGCTGTTTGCACCCCTTAGCCTGCTGTTCACACCTCCCTTGGCCCATTTCTATTATTTTGCATATTTTTGTATTTCTATTTTATTTTCTGACTTTTCTTTATTTTTATAAACATTAAAATTACCAAAAATATTTTATTTAATTTTCATATTTTATTTTATATTTTTTTATTATTTTTCTAACATAAAAACAATTATTAAATAATATACCTTTATTTTCTTTTGATAAAAACTTGAAAATAATACATAAAAATATTTTATTTTTTTATTTTTATTATTTACATACTTGAATAATATTTTTCTGATATTTTTACATTTTGTATATATTTTATTATTTTATTTTATTGTACATAATAATATAATTAATATATATACTTTCTTAAAGAAAATTAGGGTTTTTACCCTTAATAAAAAAAATAATCTTTTGTACATTAAATATTATATTTTTGCATACACAAAAATAAATACAAACATTTTTTTGCACATTTATGATATATTGCACATTTATATTTAATTGCTTATTTAAATATTGTTTATTTATCATTGGAGCAAATAAATTCAATTTGGTTGTAATAACTTAGGGTTTTAATTTCTTGCAAAATAATCCCCATTCAAAATTGTATCCCCCTCCCCATATCAATGTTGTAATAGCTTAGGTTTATTTTACGCATTTTAGTCTTTCAAATATGCCATGTTAGAGATTAGGGTTTGTATGCAAAAAAATCCAAAATCAAACAAATAGCTTAACTAATACAAAGACAAAAAAAGCATGAAAATTGACAATACAATGCACACATACACCCCTAGGGTCTCATCCACTTGTTGCCTTTAAAATGGCCATGTTATGCATGTTGAGTATCTTGGCAAAACAAAAACAAAACAAAAGATCATAGTCCCTCGATGACGCTATCTTGGTTTCCTATACAAAATGATCTAGTCCCTCAAAAATTTGCTAAAGATACTTAGCACAATTGCTATCATGGTCCATACGATGACCCGCGCCTGTCTCGTTTAACATCCAAATACAAGTTTGTTTACCAAATTCAATGGTAAAACAACACTGTCAAAAGGGTTAAAAATGTGTAGGAAATATCTTTGAGTAAAATAGGGTAGATAACTCTTAGTTACTTGATCAAAACTTGCAAAAACATCCTTGCTATTTTCAAACACACCTCACAACACAATTTCAAAACATTTCTCAAAACAAACTTTCAAACATTGAAATATCTTTTTAAAAGACAAACACCTTTGTATATATTCAAACAAGAATCATTACAAAGGTTGCCACAATGATGGCCTCTTTTCAAAGCATTTTCAAAAACCCCACACCAAGCACCATTTCAAACAATTGAAAAGCAAAAGCAAGTGATCTAAACAAGTAACTAAGAGCCCATGGATAACCATGGATGAAAAGGGTGCTTGCACCTTCCCTTTTCATAATCTACTCCCCGAACCCAAGAAAACATCTCAAAGGTCTTTCCTGTGCTTTTTGACATTTCCTTTGGATAAAATAAAAAGTCGGTGGCGACTCTTACTAAACCGAAACATTTGCAAACACAAATGCAAAACCTCAAGTCAGTTCTCCCACCGTATCACAGAACTGGCGACTCTGTTGGGGACTATTTTAAAAGTGGAGTAACCTTAGGGTTTAGATCATATTTACATGATTATCTTGTTTGCTTTGATTGCTTTACATTTGGTTCTCTTGTTTGGGTTTGAATCCTCCACCCGGATTTGTGGGAAACATTCATAGGTAAATAGCAATACATTATGGAAACTGTACGGGGTATACCGATACGGTTGAAGCAATAGCTATATTAGTACGACATATTTGTGGGTACCGGTAGCCTTTGAGTCAATCAAAGAGAATACGGGGCCGCTGAGTGATGTCATGAAGCACTAATGGACTTTTAGAACCTTTACTTGACCATCTTGTCCTTATTAGGGGTAGTGAGATGATCGGATTTGCTGCAGTCCGAAGTTGGTAGATACTCGATACTACACTCATTGAGGGTTGTTTTCTTGGAATATTTCGGTCGCCGGTAAAGTGGCTAAACTGAAACAATGAACACAGAAAATAATCCAGTGATATTGAGCTCCTTAGAACCCGGTTACTATTTATAGGACAGGTTGATCCAACTAACTTCAAGAGGGTACTTACCTATGAAACCCCATGCAAGCCTGAAACTAGGAACTTGTGTAATTTTCTTGTACATATACTTATGCATACATCATGAACATCATGAAGCATCATATGCATCCACTAACCATTTTAAGGGTTTGGATCTTCATCTTTGTTCCTGTTTTGTAGGTCATGGAATCACTTCGCAGGAAAACAATTCAGGTCAACCTTGTGAGATTTCCTCCTCTACTCAAGGAGCTTGTTTCCAAGATTCCAGAGAATTCTCCCTTCAGTGAAAGACATGGCAGACTTCTCAACTTGGTCAACTCTAACATTGAAGAAGACATGGTGAAAGTCCTCTTCCAGTTCTTTGACCCCCTACACCATTGCTTCACATTTCCTGATTATTAACTAGTTCCTACTTTGGAGGAATTTTCTCAACTCATGAGGATTCCTATTCTCCATCAACTACCCTACAACATTACGGAAAGAGAGCCAAAGCCTGAAGATGTTGCTCAAGCCTTACACTTGCAACCATCTGATATCAAAGGTCATTAGGAAACCAGAAGTGGTGTCAAGGGTTTCTTGGCAAAGTTTCTATTTGAGAAGGCACAAGACTGTTGGAATTATCTAGATCTGCAAGCTTTCGAGGAGATTGTAGCACTACTCATCTATGGGTTGGTCTTGTTCCCAAACCCTGATCAACTTATAGATGTGAATGCTGTCAATATTTTCATATCTCGGAATCCTGTGCCTACTTTGCTTGGGGATATCCTCCACTCATTTCACACACAAACAATGAGGAAAAGAGGTGTTCTCATGTGTTGTACTCCTCTTCTAGCAAGGTGGTTTATTTCACACCTTCCCCAGTCAGTCTTGAAGAATGAACAAGGCTTGAGGTGGTCACAACGATTGATGACTCTTACACATTCTAATGTTCATTGGTGTTCTCGGTCCAGAGAAAATGTCATCATCATTGATCGTTGTGGGGAATTCCCTAATGTCCCATTACTTGGCATTAGGGGAGGCATTACCTATAACCCCTGTTTGGATCTGAAACATTTTGGGTATGCCCGAAGGGATGGCTCTCATGACATGCTGATTCTAGACTTGGTTTTTGACTTCGACAACGACGCTCAAGGACTTCGACAAAGGTTTATGCGAGCTTGGAGGATGCCCAACAAAGTGGACAGTAAGACACTGGGACACAAGAATTCCATCCCCCTGGAGCCTTACCTCAAGTGGGTATGAACCCGCGCCCAGAGTCTTATGATGCCTTACCCCTACATTCTCCCAGTGATCAAAGAGCCTGTTATGGAAGGAGAGGTTCCATACACCCTCATGCATCCTGACATGCCAACATCATTGGAAGATTTTCAAAATAGTTGGATACAGCTCAAGGAAGAACGAAACACTTTTGAAGCCAGCTTCTACGCCAGTGAGAAGAAGGTTTTGGAACTTACTCGTTGACTCCATGAAGAGCAGACTCTCAACACTTACATCGCACCAAAGTGGATGCGCAACGTCTTTTTACATTAGAATTTTGTATTTATTTTTGCCCATGGGGCATTTATGTACTAACAAAATTCTTCTTATTAATATGATGTGTGTTCTTTTTGTTTGCAACAACTTTGAATTTATGAATCCTTGAATGCATTACATGAATACATATCATTCATCATATGTATAAACAGGTCTTCACACTAGGTTTCCTTATCTTTCTGCTGTTTATTTCAGCAAGATGGATATAGAGCAGACGGTCAAAGACCTACAAGCACAAAATTCACAGTTCCAACAACTCCTCATGACCTTGGCAAAGGGTCAAGAGGACCTTAAAGCACTGTTAGAGAAGGAAAAGGAAAAGGAAAAAGAGAAAAAGAAAAAGAAAAGGGTCGGTGTGGCTACTCTGGGTAGAAGATTTGAGAACCAAGCTAGAAGGGTCCTGGATTTCCCCTCAACATCTGATGAAGGGGTAGGTAAAGGAAAGGGAGTTGCAGTACCATCTGAGTCTGAGGCTGAAGAAGAAGAAAAAGAAGAAGAAGAGGGTGAAGATTATTCTGAGCAGCAGTACCCTCCTGCAGACGATAAGTATAAAAATCTGGAAGAGCGTTTGGCCGCCATGGAGGTACAAAGAGTGCCTGGGTTGGACTTCAAAGAGCTAGGGTTGGTTGCTGGGATTGTGATTCCCCCTAAATTCAAGGTGCCTACATTTGCTAAATACGATAGTTTGTCTTGCCCGAAGATGCACCTACGGTCCTACGTCAGAAAGATCTAACCTCATTCTTCTAATAAGGATCTGTGGGTCCACTTTTTTCAAGATAGTCTTTCGGGGATGCAATTAGATTGGTTTTACCAGCTTGAGAGGGCTGACGTATATAATTGGGAGGATTTGGCTGCTGCCTTCTACAGACAATATCAATATAATGCCGATTTAGCACCTACTCGTACTCAACTACAGAGTATGGGTATGGTCTCTAATGAGGGCTTTAAAGAGTATGCCCAGAAGTGGAGGGACTTGGATGGAAGGGTGCAGCCACCATTGTCTGAAAGAGAGCTTGTTGATATATTTTTGGGGACGCTGTCTGGTCCATTATTTAATCACCTGATAGGGAGTTCATCGGCGGGGTTCACTGAATTAATTCTGACTGGTGAACAAGTTGAAGTTGGCATCAAGAGCGGTAAAATTCAGAAGGACACATCTGCTTCTGCTGCCGTCAAGAAAACTTTTCCAGCTAAGAAAGAAGTCTCAGCTATCTACTCTCAGAGAGGACAAAGAACGGAGGAACGCCGGCCAGCAGTGGGGGTCGTATTAATTCAGAAGTCTGCATCTGATCAGCCTAGAAATAGTCAACCAAGGAATGATCAACCCAGAACCTACCAGCAAAGGGTAGAAAGGCCACAACGGCAATATACCCAGATAAACATGACACCTGCTCAGGTTCTCCCCCATATCCTGAACTTAAACCTTGCTAATTTGAGAGAGGCACCGAAGAATACAATACCACTTATCCACATTACCATCCCAATGCTAAATGTGCTTATCATTCAGATAGCATAGGGCATGACACCAACAATTATTGGGCCCTCAAAAACAAGATCCAGGATTTAATAGATTCCAAGGAGGTAGAATTCGACGCACCCGAAAATCCGAATGTGATTTCTGCCCCAATGCCCAAACATGGTCACAATGCCCATGTTATCAAAGAGGATCTGTATGTTACTGTTGTTAATGACTTAATGACCCCTTTTCCAATGATCAAGATGAATCTGTTGAAAGCCGGGATTTTCCCAGGCTGTGAAAAAGATTGTTACCTTTGTTCGTCCCTCCAATCCGACTGTCCGTTATTGAAGTTAGGCGTCTAACGCCTAATGGATAATCAAGAGATCCTCTTTCAGAAAACTCTTGTTACTCCTGTTACTCCAATTCCTATCAACGATGTTGCTATAATTACCATTTCCGACAATCTTTCCAAGGTCTCCAAAAGACCTGTTAAGATTACACCCGATCCAAAGATTGTACCGCTGAAGATTACTATGTCGGGGCCTATCCCATACAAGTCCAATAAAACGATACCGTGAAATTATAGAGGAGAGATCTTCTACCACGGTGTTAAGCAGATTGAATCAGTGGAAGATAATTCCGATGAAGAAGCTCCTGACATAGGAAATATTGCGGGGACAGGTAAGATCACCCGCAGCGGAAGAATCTTCTCTCCGGAGATTGCTCCTCCAAGGGAAATCTTCGGACCCTCAAGTGCTCCTGTGCCGATCAACATCTCTGTGCAAAGTCCAGTTATTGAAGAAATTGTTACTCCCGTAGTTATACCCTATGTTGTTGCTGCTGATAAAGGTAAGGGGATCCAAGAAGCGCCCGTCAGGACGAAGGCTCAGCCTTTGGTCATCCCCGAGACCACCCAAAAGGAAATGGAGGAAATTTTAAAGATAATCAAGAAGAGTGACTATGATGTCGTAGAATAATTGGGGCAAACCCCTTCAAAAATCTCCATGCTGGCCCTATTGCTCTGTTCCGAGGCTCATGCGAAAGCCTTGATCAAATTCCTGAAGACGGCGCACGTGCCTCGAGAAACTTCTGCGAATTCGTTTCAAGAGTGTGTAGCCAACCTAACCGCCGACTATGGTCTTGGTTTCTCTGATGCCGATCTAACACATAAGGGAAGAAAGCATAATGATGTGCTGCATGTCTCGGTGGAATGCAGAGGGACCACACTTGCTCACGTTCTGGTTGATACCGGGTCGTCTTTAAATGTCCTACCAAGGAAAGCATTGGACAGATTGGACTGTGAGGGTTTGACCCTGAAGCCCAACAATATCATTGTTAGAGCCTTTGACGGTTCTAAGAGGATGGTCCACGGGGAGGTGGATATCCCAATTAAGGTAGGAACGAAAATTTTCAACTTTACATTTTATGTGATGGACATCCGTCCTTCATATTCTTGTTTGTTGGGAAGACCATGGATCCACAACGTTGGGGCAGTCACTTCTTCTTTACACCAAATGCTCAAATACTCAGTCCAGGGGAAAATCATAACGGTTCACGGTGAGGAGGAGTATATGATAATCCACATTAACTCTTTCCGCTATGTGGAGTTAGATGGTGAATTCATAGAAACACCTTTCCAACACTTTGAAGAGGTTTCTCCTGAAGTTGCGGCAGCTAAGATGATGACTTATGTACCCATCATTACCAAGCCTGTGTCTCGGATGTCATCCCTTAAAGATGTGAAGGCTGTGATCAAGGAAGGAGGAAGTACAGTGCGGGGTCAGCTACCAGATTTTCCTTTCAAGATAGATAAGTTCGGTTTGGGTTTCACTGCTGCTAGTCAGAAGGTTGTGCATCACTCTCGGGTTGGAGGACCACCATTAAAGATCACTCATCATGGAGTTCATGCTTTAGAAGACGTTGAAGATGAGAGCAACTTTGAAGATTGGATTTTCCCGACCATTGAAGGAGGACTGAACAACTGGGAGGCGAAAGACTTCGTTCCCATTACTTTCATAAATCAGTAATTTATATTTTGAACATTTCTGTTGGTCTGTAATAATTATTAAACAATTCGTACACTCTTTTTGCCTTGTGCCTTACCCGGGGCACATAGATCCATTTGTAAGGGTTTTGATTCTTCATTTTCATATGCCATTTTTAATGAATCATGGACGTTTTCATCTATAAACTTTTGTGTTTATTTTCTTTCTTTTTACATTTTATTTTGTTTAAAGGTGGCTATCCCTTACACACATCCATACTCACAAAATGCAGGTACCCATCCACTCCGGATTCCATGGGTAACAATTCTGCTATGGCCTTCAGTGACTCGGAAGATCTGGTCAATCATGCCGAATACGAAGGTGATGAAGACTGTGAAGTGCCTGGAGAGTTGGCTAGACTTCTACAACAGGAAGAAAAGGCTATTCTGCCCCATGAAGAACTGTTAGAGACTATCAACTTGGGTACTGCCAAAGACAGAAAAGAGGTTAAAGTGGGTGTCAACCTGAAGCCAAATGTCAAAGAATGCTTAGTTCAGTTATTGAATGAATATGTTGAGATCTTAGCCTGGTCCTATGAAGACATGCCGGGACTCGATACAGATATTGTGGTTCACTGTCTCCCTATAAGAGAAGATTGTCCACCAATTAAACAGAAAGTCCGCCGAATGAGGCCCGATATGTCTGAAAAGATCAAAGCCGAGGTGATGAAGCAATTCAATGCTGGTTTTCTTGCAGTTACTTCCTATCCATAATGGGTTGCTAACATTGTGCCCGTGCCTAAGAAGGACGGAAAAGTGAGAATGTGTGTGGACTACAGAGATTTAAACAGGGCTAGCCCTAAAGATGACTTTCCACTACCGCACATTGACATCTTGGTTGACAATACAACTCAACATAAGGTATTTTCTTTCATGGATGGATTTTCAGGGTACAACCAGATCAAAATGGCCCCCGAAGACATGGAGAAGACTACTTTTGTTACGCAGTGGGGTACCTTCTGCTATAAAGTGATGCCATTCGGACTGAAGAATGTCGGGGCAACCTATCAGCGAGCCATGGTAGCTTTGTTTCATGACATGATACATCATGAGATCGAAGTCTACATATACGACATGATAGCCCGTTTACAGACAGAAGAAGAACACCTCGACCATCTGCAAAAGTTGTTTGTCAGGTTGAAGGAGTATAAGCTCAGACTAAACCCTAGCAAGTGCACTTTCAGAGTAAGGTCCAGTAAACTCTTGGGATTCATCGTTAGCAACAAAGGCATCGAAGTTGATCCTGCCAAAGTCAAAGCTATACAAGAAATGTCTGCCCCTCGCACTGAGAAGGAGGTCAGAGGTTTCTTGGAACGCCTAAACTACATTGCAAGGTTCATTTCTCACCTAACATCTACCTGTGAACCAATTTTCAAGCTGTTGAAGAAAGATCAGGTGGTTGAATTGAATGATGACTGTCAAGTTGCTTTCGATAAAATCAAGGAGTATTTACTAGAACCTCCTATCTTGATGCCACCCATCGAAGGAAGGCCGCTAATCATGTATTTAACTGTTTTGGATAATTCAATGGGGTGCGTACTGGGACAACATGACGAGTCTGGTCGAAAAGAGCATGCCATTTATTACCTTATGTGATCGGTGGATCTGGAACTGACTGTTTAACGCTGGTTCGCGAAATGTCACGAAAGCAAGAGTCGCCACCGTCTTTTATTTTCTCCAAATGGAAAGGACAAAAGCACAGAAAAATTCCTTATAGAGATTGCTCTCGGTTCGGGAGGTAGATTTATAGAAAGGGAAGGTGTTAACACCCTTTCTATCCATGGTTATCCATGGGCTCTTAGATACTTGCTCATTGTGTTTTCAAAAATGGTTTGTTTGCTTTTCAACTGTGGATTTTAAAAAGTTTCTTTGAAAATTCCAGTTTGACTCTTGTATCAGTCCTCAAGAGTGTTTGAAAAATTGTGTTGTACCCCAAAATTTTCCCTCCCATATTCCTCAAGATTTGCCAAGATAACGCTTCAAAATCTCCCCAAGGGTTACACAGTTCAAGGGCCTCCTAACAGTCAAAATTAGGGTTTTGGTTCTGACAAAGAAAATGAAGTTTCCAAGGGTCCAATCAAGTCCCACATGCCTACAAACATGGTCAAGCATCCTCATGCCAAGTTTCAAGACCTACAGCACAAAATTGCACAGTCAGAAACCCTAATTGCACTACAGTCAACTGTAGGGGCAAAATGGTCATTTGACAGTCAAAAGTTCAAATTTTTGGTCAACATCTCATTTTGAAGCCACAAACATCATTTGATCAATGCTTGATAATGATTCTCAAAGCTTGGCTCAAAAATCATCAAGATGCAAAAGTTTCCATATTTGGACAGTTGAAAAAGTCAACTGTAACTTGACCAAGGCATAACTTTCACATGGATTATCAGAAAAATTCCATTCAAAGTTCATTTTGAAGACAAATACATTTCCTACAACTCCTTTTCATACTTCAAGTCCAAGAAATGCTCTCACAAAAAGTTATCAATTTCAACATTATAGGTCATTTTCAAAAGTCAACAAAAAGGGACTTTAAGTCAAAGGCCATAACTTGAGATTGGTAAATCAAAATGACATGGGACCAAAGACATTGGTTATAGGACTCAAAGACATTTCCAAAATGTCCAAGAGAGTGAGCAAAGCTTAAAAATTGAGCAAGTTATGCCATGTGGAAGTTGGGAAATTTTTGGATATTTTGAAAAGTCAACATTGCTTCAAATGACCTAAAAATGCTAATGGGCCTCTTTTTCCTCCACAATTCATTACCCAAGGCATGTGCACGACCATTTGGCTCAAAGGGAAGTTTTTCATCATTTTTATTTATTTATTTGGATTTTTAATGATTAATAATTCATTTAATTAAAATAAATATGTGGAAAATACTAAACCTAAGCAATCAAATCTTTTTATGCATGAAATAGTCTTAAGATTTTGTGCATTATCTGATTTAGAAAGAATCAAGTTAATTGGCCATGATTGAAATCAAATTTGCATGAAAAGATTGAAAAAATATATGCATGGAAAATCAAATATCTTATCATCAATTCAAGGATCCTTTGGCTCAATTTCTTAACCCTAATCATTCACATGTATATATGGATGCAAACCCTCGTGCCCAGAGGCTCCCAGCTGCGCCATACCTCCATAGCCAAACTTGCACTTTTGCCTAAAATTTTCAAAACTGAAAACAGGGTTCCAAGAGGTTTCAAGCCAAAATAATTATCTCATCACCTTCCTAAGACATCAAGCAACGTAACTGAATAGTTTTCCACGCGCATAGCACCTTGAATCGGTATACAGAACTCAGAATTTCTCATGTAATATGCATATTCGTGTTTTGATTCTTAGGCATATTCATTGCATTTTATTTATGGATTTGTGCTAATTAGACCTTTCTGAAGCTAACCAGATAATTCAATTGTGTTTTTATGCACTATACGCGATTCCACCATTGATACAGGCTAGGGTTTTTCAAGCTTTGAATTGGGCGTTTCTAAACGCTGTAAAATTGGATCACCATGATACCATGACCATACTCAGCGTGTTTGGACGATCTGAATAGCACCCTCGCGCCTAATTTATACTCAAAGATGGCTTAATCGCTATTATTGGATATGGCATATTTGGGAGGGGTTTAAAACCCCCGCTAACCTTCTTCTATTTTCAGGAAAAAAGAAACGAAGAAGAAGATGATGATGTGTAGGCTGCTGATTGGAATATTTAAATTTGCGCGCTAAAAAGTCCACTAACACGCGTTTTATTTCATATTATTTATTGGTTATCTTATAAACAAAATACGCTCACAGCTCCACTGGCAAGGCATAGCACTGGTAATCCCTGGGACCTGGGTTCGAACCCCAGGTCCCCACCCCTTTCCATATTATTTTTCCATTAACACTTCTGTGCAGTTTCAGTACTGAGGAACACCATGCGTCCACAATTTCCAGCTTGCCACGCGTATAGAAAGATCAATCCAAAGACTCAGATCTGGTGAATACCATGGACTCTAGTCAAAGATGCCACATGCTAGCGTCAGAGTCAACGAGGCCAAAGGCTTATTGGGCCTAAAATGCTAAGATCTCACCTCCCATTTGGGGACAGACCCCCCCTAGGTTTGCAATCTTTTATATTTTCTTCATTATTCTATTTATTTCAATTATTGTTTTTAATTAATTCCTTTAATTTAATATTTTCATGAAAAACATAAAAACAATATAAAATCAGAAAAAGACAAAAAATAAGTATTTTTATTTCATATTATTTTTTGTAAATAAATAACATTAATTGATTTTAGTTTTAATTTAGGTTTAAATCTTAATATTTTTCTAATAAACTTAAAATTTGTAGAATTAGGGTTTGTATTAATTTTTTATCCTTTTTCTTTTCTTTTCTCTAAATAATTAAATATTTCCTATTATTTTTATAAATCAAAATTGCATGTAAATAATTAGGTTAATTTAGGTTTAACTTTAATACTTTCTTAATAAACTAAAAAACAATTAGAATTAGGGTTAACATTTTAATTAATCTTTCTCATTAAAACCATAAATGCAAAAAATCTCAAAAAAAATAATTTCTTTTTCTTTTTAATTTAACTAATTTAACAATTTAATTCAATTTCGTTAAAAAAGGGTCCAACGCCCTCGTTTCCAATCTTACTTCAATTCGCACATTTATCTCGTTCCTTTTAATTATTTATGTACTTCTCCCAAAGTCGTGTAAATTAAATTTCTCGCACTTTACTTTACTTTATTTACTTTCTGTCAAATCGGGTCCTGGAAAATTTGGCGATGTGGACCCGCGCCTTTGTAATAGTTTAGAATTTTATCTTTCTCGCAATTTTTAACTGTTAAATAATGGCATGCAAGAATGAATGATAAAATAAAAACAAACGCATAGATCACTTTGACATGACAAGATAAATGCAAACGAATCTGACACACAAATCACACACCACCCCTAGGGTACGCCTCACTGTTGCCTTGCCTCGAAAGGTGATCGTCGAGTAGAGGATGTCTTAGTAAGTCCTCATAATCCGGGAACCTGGCATGAGGGTAGCTTCTAAGGTGTCTTCCCATTGCTCTGGTGATCACCATGTCCCAAACCTCGAATTGACCTGAACACCTCCAACGGTGGTGCTACCTACCTCTCAATGGTGGGATGGCACTACTTTAAAGGACATTTACACAGACGAATTCCTTAGGGTAGGTAGACGACTCGTGGATACTTGCTCTAATTCAAAACAAAACAAATCAAAAATACTTTTCACACTGTTGTACCCCAAAATTTTCCCTCCCATATTCTCCAAGAAATTGCCAAGCCAAGTCACAAAACTCCCCAAGGGTGGCACAATGTAAAGGTCTCCTATACAGTCAAAACTAGGGTTTGTGTTCTGATCAAAGAAATGAAGTTTTCAAAGGCCCAATCAAGTCTCACATGCCTACAAATATGGTCAAGTATCCTCATATCAAGTTTCAAGGCATTCAGCTCAAAATTGCACAGTCAAAACCCTAGATTGCACTACAGTCAACTGTAGGGGCAAAATGGTCATTTGACAGTCAAAAGTTCAAATTTTTGGTCAACATATCATTTTGAAGCCACAAACATCATTTGATCAATGCTTGATCATGATTCTCAAAATTTGGCTCAGAAAATCATCAAGATGCAAAAGTTACTATATTTGGACAGCTGAAAAAGTCAACTGAAATTGACCAGGGCATAACTTTCACATGGATTATCAGAAAAATTCCATCCAAAGCTCATTTTGAAGAGAAAGACATTTCCTACAACTCATCTTCATACTTCAAGTCCAAGAAATGCTCTCACAAAAAGTTATCAATTTCAACATTATAGGTCATTTTCAAAAGTCAACAAAAAGGGACTTTAAGTCAAAGGCCATAACTTGAGATTGGTAAATCAAAATGACATGGGACCAAAGGCATTGGTTAGAGGACTCAAAGACCTTTCCAAAATGTCCAAGAACATGAGAAAAGCTTAAAAATTGAGCAAGTTATGCCTTGTGGAAGTTGGGAAATATTTGGATATTTTGAAAAGTCAACATTGATTCAAATGACCTAAAATTGCTAATGGGCCCATTTTTCTTCCATGATTCATCATTCTAAACATGTGCACGACCACTTGGCCCAAAGGGAAGTATTTTCTCATTTTTTAATTATTTATTTGAATTATTATTCATATTAATTCATTTAAATCATTTAAATATGTGGAAAATATCTAACTTGACCTAATAAATCTTTTCATGCATATTTTGCCTTCAATATTTCGTGCATAGGTCAATAGGGAAAGATTTGGTTTGATTTGAGCATAATTGATACAAGAGCACATGGAAAAGATTGAAAACATAATGGTGAAAAATCAAATATTGAAAACCATGATTGCAAGAGATTTTTATCAATTTTCTTAACCTAATTGATTCACTACAAATGCTTGAACACAACCCTAATGCCCATACACAAAAAGCTGCGCAGAAAAGCTCTCTACAAACTTGAAAAATTCTCTAAAAAACTCAACACTGAAATCATTGTTAGAGGGCGATTCAAGGCATAAAAACCATCCCATTAGTTTCCTTGAAGCCTCCTGAACGTATTCCAATCCAAAACATCAACTCAAACTTCAAGAATTGGTAATGAGAACCTTCCCTGTACAGAGAAAAAGTCACGATCGTATTTTTAATTCTAGGCATTCTCATGGCATTCTAATTGTGGATTTATATTCATTGTGATGTTTTAAAGCTAACCCTGGTGTTTAATTTGATTATTATGCTGTATATGCAATTGTACCATGCTCGATTTCTAGGGTTTACAGGGTTGTAAATTTGGGGCTTTTGAAACGAAGTAAAATCAGGACTCAAGGCCACTACCATTAGATTCAGCACGTTCAGACGAAGGAGATGGGACCATCGCGCCCAATTTATGAACCCTTGAGAGCTAATCGCTATTTTTCAATAGCTGGCCTGAGGAAACGCGTCTAAAACCGTTGCCATATGTTCTTGTTTTCAGAAAAATAAAAAACACACGAAGAAGATGGAGTCGTGGCAAGGAGTGGTTGGTCTGTTTGAAAATTGGTGCGCGGACCCACTAACGTTTTGCTTTGTTTTTATATTATTTGTTTGATATTATATATTAAATGTAATTGAAGTGGCTCAGTGGCAGGTACGTGTGCTTGCAACGTCCAAGACCTGGGTTCGAACCCCAGGTCTGTATAATTTCCCATGATATTTTTCATTAACCATTCCCATGCAGCGCCCAAGGCCAAGACGTATCATGCACGCTCAAAAATCATCACCCACGTGTACATTGAGATCAAGCCAAGGGCGGAGATTGGGAGAGTACCATGGACCCTAGTCAACATTGATGCACGCAAGCCATGAAAGTCAAAAAGGCCTCAGAGTAATGGGCCTGGATTTCTAAAAGCATACCTCCATTTGGGGACTACCCCCCCTGGTTTGCAATTCTTTTTATTTTTTTTCTTCATATTTTATTTTTTCAATTATTATTTTATTTGCTTTATTGTTTTAATTTAATTAGTTATTCTTTTTACAAAATATAAAACACATAAAAAACTCAGAAAAAAGACAAAAAAAAAATATAATGAATATTTATTTTGATATTTTTTTGTAAATAAATTGGCATGTAATTAATTAGTTTTAAATTAGGTTACAATTTTAATTCTTTTCATAATAAAATCTAAAAAATGTAGAACTAGGTTTAATTGATAATTTTTATTCCTTTTTAATTTTTCTTTTTTTATAATAATATTTATTTTATTTATTTCTATAATTAAATTTGCATGTAAATTAACTTAGGTTTAAATTAGGTTAAAATTCAATATTTTTCATAATAAATTTAAAAGCCATTATAATTAGGGTTTGCATTCAATTTTAATTTCAATTAATTCTCTTTTTCATATTAAATCATAAAATACAAAAATACCAAAAAAAAAAACATTTTCTTTTAATTTTAAATTTTAATTCCTCATTAATTTTAATTTTTGCAAAAGGGTCCAACGCCCTCGTTTCGATTTAATTTCGCATATTTGTTTTTATTTCGCTTAAATAATTATGTATCTCTCCCGAAGCTTTGTAACAATTAATTCTCGCACTATACTTTATTTGCTTTATTTATTTTCCGTCAAATTGGGTCCGGTTTAATTTTGGCGATGTGGACCCGCGCCATTTGTAATAGCTTTAGATTTATTTTTTTCCGCAAATATCTTAACTGTTAAACAAAGCATGCAAGAATGAATGGCCTTAAATAAAATCAAGCGTATATCACAATGAACATGACAAGACAAATATCAATGAAAACGACACACAATTCGCACACACCACCCCTAGGGTACGCCTCACTGTTGCCTTGCCTCGAAAGGTGATCGTCGAGTAGAGGATGTCTTAGTAAGTCCTCATGATCCGGGAACCTGGCATGAGGGTAGCTTCTAAGGTGTCTTCCCATTGCTCCGGTGATCACCATGTCCCTACAAACTCGAATTGACCCGAACACCTCCAACGGTGGTGCTACCTACCTCTCAATGGTGGGACGGCACTACTTTAAAGGACATTTACACAGACGAATTCCTTAGGGTAGGTGGATGACTCGTAGATACTTGCTCTAATTTCAAAACAAATCAAAAACTCTTTTCACACCGACACTTTTCAAAAAGCTTTCGAAAGCAATTTTTCAAACACTCTTGAGGACCGATACAAGAGTCGAACTGGAATTTTCAAAGAAACTTTTTAAAACCCACAGTTGAAAAGCAAACAAACCATTTTTGAAAACACAAATGAGCAAGTATCTAAGAGCCCGTGGATAACCATGGATAGAAAGGGTGCTAACACCTTCCCTTTCTATAACCTACCTCCCGAACCGAGAGCAATCTCTTTAAGGAATTTTTCTGTGCTTTTGTCCTTTCCATTTGGAGAAAATAAAAGACGGTGGCGACTCTTGCTTCCGCGACATTTCGCGAACCAGCATTAAACAGTCAGTTCCAGATCCACCGATCACAGAACTGGCGACTCTACTGGGGACTCATCTTATAAAGTGAGGTGTACCTTAGGGCTAGGTCATAACTGTGTTTTCACTTGTATTGATTTGCTTGCTTTACTATTGTGGGTTGCATCGGAGATACATAGATCCTAACCCGGATCTGGGGATACCCTGTTTAGGTAGCATAAGCTGTGAGGGACCTGTCCGGCGTAGACCGACACAGGTGAAGCAGTGGCTACGTTGGTGTGGCACCTTAGTCTGTACCGATATCCCTTGTGTCGCAACGAGGAGAATATGGGTCTTCTAAGGAGTCATTAAGCACCAACAACCTTAGAACCTTAATTGACACAACTTGGCCTTTAGAACAGTAGCAGTATGCTACGCCCATTGAGGCTAAACTCTCGTGATGGTTCTGGCCGCAAGAAAAGATTGCGATGCTGGAGTTATGACCGATTGAGGGTAGTCAATGATATTGGGATCCTCTAAGAACCCGATTACTTTTGATTAGGACAGGTATGAACCAACAAACCGAAAGAGGGTAGTACCTAGACCCCATGCTGGCCTAAACTTTAGGGGCTTGCTTTGTGTGACTTGTGTGCCTTACCATGTTTGCCTTTGTATCTATATGTGGTGTGCTTTATCATAACATCATAGCATCATGAGCATTGCATGCATCCTGTATAAGGACTGACCATTTCAAAGACAAGAGGGTTTCACCTTTGCTCTGTTTTGTAGGACATTATGATGCCTGTGCGAAGGAATACTATCCGGTTCAACTTCGTTCGTTCACCTGAGTTGCTTGATGAGTTGGTTAGCAGAATTCCAAATACCACTTCCTTCATTCAGAGGCATGGTTCCCTTCTCAGTTTAGTCACTGCAAAGCGGGATCAACAGTTGATGAGTGTTCTGACCCAGTTCTATGACCCTCTGTACCAGTGCTTCACCTTTCAAGACTTCCAGCTGGTCCCTACCCTGGAAGAGTTCTCTGATTTTCTTGGTATCCCTATCTTGGATCAGACTCCCTTTACGGGTTGGGAAAAGACCCTCAGGCTTGAGGATGTTGCTGCAGCTCTTCCTTTGACCCATCAAGAGGTAACAGATAACTGGGTAACTAGAAGCGGAGTTAAGGGTTTCTTGGCCAAGTTTCTGATTGGTAAAGCTAACAGTTTCTGGAATGACCTGGACTTTAGGGCATATGAAGACATCTTGGCTCTCCTAATCTATGGGTTAGTCCTGTTTCCTAATCCTGACAACTTCATCAATGTCACTGCCATAAGGATCTTTATGTCTCAGAATCCTGTGCCCACTCTCTTGGGTGACATCTTGCAACAACTTCATGCCCATACTACCCGAAGACGAGGAACCCTATGGTGTTGTATCCCTTTGTTGGTGAGGTGGTTTATTTCGCACCTCCCTAAGTTCGTACTGAAGAACCAAGAAGGAAGAGGTTGGGCTCATAGGTTAATGTCTCTCACCGATAAAGACATCATTTAGACTTGCAGAGGTTTGGATGAGATAGCTATTATTGATCGATGCGGGGAATATCCTAATGTTCCTCTAATTGGTACTCAAGGAGGGATCTCTTACAATCCATGTCTAGCACTCCGTCAGTTTGGGAGAGCAAGAAGAGCAGGTCCCCATGAGATGTTGGTGCCTCACATCAGTTTTGAATTTCAGGTGGATAGTGACGAGCTGCGTCGTAGGTTCATCAAGGCTTGGGACAAGGTTCATAAAGCTGACCCACAGGAGTTAGGGCCAAAGACTTCTTTACCTATGGAAGCCTACTACAAATGGGTTCGCATCCGCGCTCAGAAGTTAGGTATGCCGTATGAAGCTGTCAGACCCGTCATTCTTGAGTGTTCTGATAAAGATGGTGTTCCTCCAACTGTCCTTCCTCCTCAGATACCTACTGATTATAAGACATTGAAGAGATCTTGGTCGCAACTGCGAGAGGAACGGGATTCTTACCGGGAAAAGTTCAACGAGCAGGAATCAAAGATCCAGAAGCTGACCAAGCAGTTGGAGAATGAGAGAGCTCTGAATGCCTACATCCGTACTGAGAAGAGGAGACCATGGGATCAATAAGGAACTCTGAATGTGCCTTTACAGTTTTATTTCCTTTCCAGTATTTCCTTTCATGTAACGCCTAAGGGCAACTTGTTGAATAATTTCAGTTGCAAAGTTGAATCTAATGAAGTGTGTTCTTTTTTTGTTTACAAAATTGATTCCCGATTGTCTTTGAAAACATAATTCATACGCATTTCATACATCATGTGCATAGCAGGTTTTTCCTCTTTTCAGGTTGCTTACAGTTCTTCGCTGTTTATTTCAGCATCATGAATCCCGAATCTGCATCAACTGAGACATCAATCAAGGCTCTTCAGGTGCAGAATGCACAATTCTAGGAATTAATCAAGGGTCTGGCTCAAGGCCAAGAAGAACTGAAGGCTATGCTCCTGAAGAAGGAGAAGAAGAAGAAGAGAAGAACTGTTCTGTTCAACTCGGGCCGAAGGTTTGGCAATACTCTGCAGCATGAAGAGGCTGGTTCTTCTGTTGGCAAGAGTCCTTCTCAGGCAGAAGTAAAGGTCCCTAGTCCGGTAGTCTCCGACAACGAGACAGATTTTGATGAAGAGCAGTACCCTCCTGCAGACGACAGATATAAGCAACTGGAGGACAGATTGAAAGCTATGGAGGTTCAACAGGTACCTGGGCTGGATTTCGGAGATCTGGGTTTGTCAACTGGTGTGATTATCCCTCACAAGTTCAAAGCACCATCCTTCTCTAAGTATGACGGGGCGTCTTGTCCCAAGCTGCATTTAAGGTCCTATGTTCGGAAAATTCAGCCGTACTCTGCGGATAAGAATTTATGGATCCACTTCTTCCAGGAGAGTCTTTCAGGGACTCATCTCGAATGGTTCTATCAGCTGGATGGGACCAAGGTTTGTAACTGGGAGGAGTTGGCTACTGCTTTCTACAAGCAGTATCAATATAATGCCGACCTTGCCCCCACACGTACCCAACTCCAGGGTATGTCGTTAGGTGCAAGCGAAGGTTTTAAGGAGTACGCTCAGAAGTGGAGAGACCTGGCTGGCAGGGTGCAGCCACCGTTGACTGATTGGGAGTTGGTAGACATGTTCTTGGGGACCCTATCTGGGCCATTTTTCAACCACCTCATTGGGAATTCTTCTGCTGGTTTCACTGATTTGATTCTAACTGGAGAGAGGATTGAAGCTGGGTTAAAGTCTGGGAAAATTCCGAAGGGTGCGTCATCTAGTTCTGAAAAGAAACCATTCAAGAAGGAGTCTAGTGCCGTATATGGTTCCAGGAAATCAGAGAGACCGGAGCACCGCCAATCTGTCAGTGCGGTGATGATCGCTAAGCCTGCTGCCGCTCCCCGGCCAACTAACCCTCAGAAGTTTGAAAGGCCCCGGAGAGAATTCACCCGCTTAAGCATGACTTTGTCGCAGATCCTGCCACAGTTGCTCTCAACCAACTTAGTGACTGTCAGGGAGGCTCCAAAGTTCCCCAATACTGCATCCCCCAAGTACAACCCGAATGCTCATTGTGCCTACCATTCAGATAGCCCGGGGCACTCTACCGATGACTGTTGGGCGTTAAAGAACAAGCTGCAGGACCTTATTGACGCTAAGGAGGTACAGTTTGAGGCATCTGAGAAGCCTAACGTGGTGACAGCTCCCCTGCCTGCTCACGGAGTGAATGCTATTGGGGACGAGGACGAAGTTGATGAAGCTGAGTTTGATAGCTGGATCTACCCGGCAACCGATGGCGGATCTAACAATTGGAGTGCAAAAGACAATCTCCCTGTTTCTCTTGTTACTGAGTAATGAACTCCTATGTTTTGTTATGTTGTAATAAACAATGATAAACTCTATGGCCCGGTGTCTTACCCGAGGCACCGTGGTTCTATTTGTGAGGGCATACAAACTGTCATTTCATATATCATGAATGAAAATCTTGGACGTATTTTTCGCATTACAAATATTGTGTTCCTTTTCTGTCTTTCTTTCCTTTACATATATTTCAAAACAGCTGTATTTACACACACACTCACTCATACAGGTTTCAATCCACTCTGGATCTCACTGATAACAACTCTGCTACTGCCAATTATGACTTCGAAAATCCGATCAACTTAGCCGAAGACGAAGGTGAAGAGGATTGCGAAGTGCCAGGCGAGCTTGCAAGACTGTTGCTTCAGGAAGAGAGGGCAATTCAACCCCATGAAGAACCAGTGGAAACCATAAACTTGGGTACTGAAGCAGACAGGAAAGAGGTAAAGATTGGTGCCAACCTAGAGCTCAGCGTGAAGCAACGGTTAACCAAGATGCTGCATGATTATATGGAAATCTTTGCCTGGTCCTACGAAGACATGCCGGGGTTGGATACTGATATTGTGGTACATCACTTGCCGACTAAGGAAGACTGCCCTCCAGTTAAGCAAAAGGTCCGTCGGATGCGTCCAGAGATGTCCGAGAAGATTAAGGCCGAGGTTATGAAACAGTTTGATGCTGGGTTCCTTGCAGTGACTTCTTACCCTCAGTGGGTTGCTAACGTGGTGCCGGTACCTAAGAAGGACGGTAAGGTCAGAATGTGTGTCGATTACAGGGATCTGAACAGGGCCAGCCCCAAAGATGACTTCCCCTTACCTCACATTGATGTCCTTGTCGATAATACGGCTCAGCACAAAGTATTCTCTTTCATGGATGGCTTTTCGGGTTACAATCAGATCAAGATGGCACCTGAAGACATGGAAAAGACTACATTTGTTACTCAGTGGGGCACCTTCTGTTACAAGGTCATGCCATTTGGATTAAAGAACGCTGGGGCAACCTACCAACGTGCCATGGTTGCCTTATTTCATGATATGATCCATCATGAGATAGAAGTGTATGTGGACGACATGATCGCAAGGTCCCAGACTGAGGAAGAGCATCTAGATCATCTGCAGAAGTTGTTTGACCGGTTGAAACTATACAAGCTAAGATTGAACCCGAACAAGTGCACCTTCGGGGTAAGATCCGGGAAGTTGCTAGGCTTCGTGGTCAGTGATAAAGGTATTCAAGTGGACCCTGCTAAGGTCAAAGCTATTCAAGAGATGCCAGTTCCTAGGACAGAGAAGGAAGTCAGAGGCTTTTTAGGACGCCTGAATTACATCGCTCGATTCATCTCACACTTGACTGCTACCTGTGAACCAATCTTCAAGCTGCTGAAGAAAGATCAGGTAGTACGTTGGAACGATGAATGTCAGGCTGCTTTCGACAAAATCAAAGAGTATCTCCAAGAACCGCCTATCCTTATGCCACCAGTTGAAGGGAGACCTCTGATACTATACCTAACAGTGCTTGACAACTCAATGGGGTGTGTGCTGGGGCAGCATGACGAGTCTGGCCGAAAAGAGCATGCCATTTATTACCTTAGCAAAAAGTTTACCGACTGTGAGACCCGATACTCACTGCTTGAGAAAACTTGCTGCGCTTTGGTATGGGCTGCTCGCCGGCTGAGGCAGTATATGATGACTCACACTACCTTGTTGATCTCAAAGATGGATCCTATAAAGTACATATTCGAAAAGCCTGCTCTGTCTGGGAGGATTGCAAGATGGCAAATGATCTTGACGGAATACGACATTCAGTACACAACCCAGAAAGCCATCAAAGGGAGTGTATTGGCAGACCACCTGGCACATCAAGCTGTAGATGACTATCAATCAATGAGCTTCGAGTTTCCAGATGAAAGCATCATGATAGTAACAGATTGTGAAGTGCCTGGACCGGATGAAGGACCTGAACCAGGATCCCGATGGTCTATGCACTTTGACGGAGCCTCCAATGCTTTGGGAAATGGTATCGGCGCCATCATCATATCTCCACAAGGTACTCATACTCCACTCACTGCCCGGCTATGTTTCAACTGTACCAACAACATGGCGGAGTATGAGGCGTGTATCATGGGTCTTCAAGCTGCGATCGACCTAAGGATCAAATTTCTGAGTGTCTTCGGAGATTCCGCTCTTGTGATCAATCAGATCAAAGGAGAGTGGGATACGAAACATCCCAACTTGATTCCTTACCGAGAACGTGTGTTGACCTTGATCCCCCACTTCACGGAGATAACCTTTGAACACTTTCCAAGAGAAGAGAATCAGTTGGCGGACGCGTTAGCTACAATGTCTTCTATGTTCAAAGTTAAATGGGATAATGAGGCCCCCCGGATCATCATCTGGAAACTGGACGAACCGGCATACTGTTGTGATCTCGAAACTGAATTGGTGACTGAGAAGCCTTGGTACCACGAAGTGAAGAGATATCTGGAAGCTCAGGAATACCCTGAAGGTGCCTCTGTCAATGATAAGAAGTTCCTGAGGAGGTTTGCAGCCAAGTTCTTCCTTAGCAACGGCATCTTGTACAAGCGAAACCATGATTCAACCTTACTGCGTTGTGTAGATAAAACTGAAGCAGAAAGAATCATGGAAGAGCTACATAAGGGACCTTTGGTACGCATTCCAGTGGACACACTATGGCTAAGAAAATCCTACGGGCAGGATATTACTGGTCCACAATGGAAGCTGACTGTTACCAACATTCCAGGACATGCCACAAGTGCCAGATTTACGCAGATAAGGTGCATGTTCCTCCAGTTCCGCTGAATGTTCTGACTGCGCCTTGGCCATTTGCAATGTGGGGCATAGACATGATTGGCGAGATTAAACCTACGGCATCCAATGGACATCGCTTCATCCTAGTAGCGATTGATTATTTTACGAAGTGGGTTGAGGCAGCATCCTATGCTACGGTAACCAAGACTGTTGTGGCACGGTTCATTCGGCACAATCTGATCTGTCGATACGGCGTCCCTGAGCGAATTATTATAGACAACGGTACCAATCTGAACAACAAGATGATCGCTGAGCTCTGCGAACAGTTCAAAATACAGCACCACAATTCTTCTCCTTACAGACCAAAGATGAATGGGGCTGTAGAAGCAGCAAATAAGAACATCAAGAAAATCGTGCAGAAAATGACAGTGACTTACAAAGATTGGCACGAGATGTTACCGTTCGCTCTACATGGGTACCGTACCTCAGCTAGGACGTCAACCGGGGCAACTCCTTTCTCTCTGGTTTATGGTATGGAGGCAGTCTTGCCGATCGAAGTGCAAATTCCCTCTCTCCAGATAATGAAGGATGCAAATCTAAACGAGGATGATTGGATCCAGACACGACTTGATCAGCTCAACCTCATTGACGAAAAGAGACTTGCTGCTATCTGTCATGGTCAGACGTATCAAAAACGGATGATCAGGGCATTTAACAAAAAGGTCAGACCACAGGAATATCAAGTTGGGGATCTGGTAATCAAGCGAATCATCCTTCCTCAGAGTGATCCAAGGGGGAAATGGACCCCTACGTACGAAGGGCCATTTGTGGTTAAACATGTGTTCTCAGGAGGAGCAATGATATTAACCAATATGGATGGTGACGACCTTCCTCACCCCGCCAATGCAGACATAGTAAAAAGATACTACGCATGAAAAAAGACCCGCTAGGCTGACATGCCTAGGCAAAAGTTAGGGCTTCCCGTCGAACCAAAAGGGTTCGGGCAAAATGAAGGGATAAAAATGAAAAAATCTGTACACCCGGCAAGTCGAAAACCTGAAAAGGCGGCTTGGGCAAAAATGGGTATCCCGGTGGACTGAAAACCCGAAAGGGCAGTCCAGGCAAAAATTAGGGATAAAAGCGTAATACTATGTCTCATTGGATCACTTTGCATCCAGAATCCGGTATCTACATCAAGTTCAGACGGCATCAATCAGTCAGCTTCGCCTTCAACCAAGGTCATCAAGTGATGAGACGCTCGGAGTTATAAAGGCAATAGCAGAGTTGAAACCCAGTGGATCATTCATTTCACACAGCTGTTTTATTTTCTTTTGTACAAAATCTGTATAAACTCTCTTGTTCGGCGGCGTTCCTCTTACTAGGACGCCAGCCTCTTGTATACAAAACGCCTATTTTCAGGCCATTCAAAATCAATACAAATACAATTTTCAGTCAAATGTGCCAAGTGTTTTTCTTTTTCTGTTTTGTTTTGCGAAGAACGTCCAAGGTTCAATTTATGATATATGCATTGACAATAATTTGCTAACTCATAAATATTTGCATACGAAACAAAGGAATTAATTGCAGGTGACACTAGAAACAGGGGCAATAAAGAGTTGTCCGAGCAGTCTAATTGTTCTATCCTCCAAGGTACCAAGGTAGGTTCAGCTAAAGAACATAACCAGATACCTTAATTCCCCAGAGAGTCAGTAAAACAGTACATTCCTCTCCAAGCAAAATTATCAAATCTCAAGGAAGTTGGGTATCCTCCAGCAGATACCAACATTCCCCAGCAGCAATACAAGCATCCCCGACAGTCTTGGCATAAAGATTGTTCCCCGGCGGTATATCAACATTCAAAGGGATCACTTCCCCAGCATATCAAACTCCCCAGAAGAGTCCAATCCAGCTTCCCCAGGAAAGTTGGAATTCACCTCCCCAAGCAGTAAGCTTATCCCCAGTAAATTCTGGAAGCTTATCCTTCGCAGAGCACGAACGCGTCGCCCGACTTGATTTAAAGAGTTATTTCCTTAACAGGATATAACTGGGTTATCCTCAGCCAAAAGCCATGGAAAGAGCGTCGTCGACAAAGTCGTCCTATCCCCAGCAAACTATTATCAACACTCAGCAAGGCATCCCTCTCCCCACAGAGTATTGCTTCCCAGCATGGTCGCTAGAGCATCTTTCCTCCCCGCAGAATCTTCCATTTGCCAAGTTTATTCCGCAACGGAGTCATCTTCTCCTACCGGTATTCTTGCAGTTATCATCCCCAGCGGAAGTAAAAGCTTATTCTTCAACATCAGCCCAGGATACGACTTCCCGGCACCCGTCAAGGATTCACTTTCCTAGACAAAAACATACATAAAACATCACATACATCATTATAGCATGCATAGACCCACCATATCATACAAGTCTCATTTATATCGAGAACATCATTGCTTGATCCATATCATGCATTGCATATGACTGACCTTTACCCTTTCAGGAAAGATCCAGTTAAGTTCTCAAGCTACATTTCAAGACCTAGACCGGTTCAGTTAAATCGCCCTAAGATTTTCCTGATGCTTATCCAGTCAAAGGCCTTCTCTGGTTTAGTCAGATCGACCCCAAGATCTCCCTGATGCTTATCCAGTTGAAGATATTTCAAGACCTAGACCGGTTCAGTTAAATCGACCCCAAGATTTTTCTGATGCTTATCCAGTCAAAGGCCTTCTCTGGTTCAGTCAGATCACCCTAAGATCTCCCTGATGCTTATCCAGTTGAAGATATTTCAAGACCTAGACCGGTTCAGTTAAATCGCCCTAAGATTTTCCTGATGCTTATCCAGTCAAAGGCCTTCTCTGGTTCAGTCAGATCGACCCTAAGATCTCCCTGATGCTTATCTAGTTGAAGATATTCCAAGACCTAGACCGGTTCAGTTAAATCGCCCCAAGATTTTCCTGATGCTTATCCAGTCAAAGGCCTTCTCTGGTTCAGTCAGATCGACCCTAAGATCTCCCTGATGCTTATCCAGTTGAAGATATTTCAAGACCTAGACCGGTTCAGTTAAATCTACCCTAAGATTTTCCTGATGCTTATCCAGTCAAAGACCTTCTCTGGTTCAGTCAGATTGACCCCAAGATCTCCCTGATGCTTATCCAGTTGAAGACATTCCAAGACCTTGTCCGGTTCAGTTAAATCGACCCTAAGATTTTCCTGATGCTTATCCAGTCAAAGGCCTTCTCTGGTTCAGTCAGATCGACCCTAAGATCTCCCTGATTCTTATCCCGGTAGAAGACACCCAAGATTTTTCTCAACGAGCGTTGTTGAAGTTAAAGTCATCCAAGGTTCTCTTACCATTCATGCTAAGGCAGTAACCATCCCTGGTTCATTCATCGCCGTTTGAAGCTCCAGATTCAGCTCCTGTAACCAGTCAGGACACACCTATACCAGGCATCTAAAAATCAGCTCCTGCGACGTGTCAGGTACTCATTTTTTGTTTTGCAGGTATGCAGGTTCTAGCTAAGGAATCTCCTACGCGATCAACATCCAGATGGCATCTATAAGCCCATTCCCCCCATCACATTGCTAACATGTGAGCGCAAATTTTTGGGCACTCTAGTGTCCAATCATCTTCTACCCTCAGATTACGAAAGGCACGTCAGCCAATCTGCATCCTCAGGTCTAAGAAGATTGAACAGGGGCAACTGTTGTACCCCAAAATTTGCCCTCCCATATTCTCCAAGAAATTGCCAAGCCAAGTCACAAAACTCCCCAAGGGTGGCACAATGTAAAGGTCTCCTATACAGTCAAAACTAGGGTTTGTGTTCTGATCAAAGAAATGAAGTTTTCAAAGGCCCAATCAAGTCTCACATGCCTACAAATATGGTCAAGTATCCTCATATCAAGTTTCAAGGCATTCAGCTCAAAATTGCACAGTCAAAACCCTAGATTGCACTACAGTCAACTGTAGGGGCAAAATGGTCATTTGACAGTCAAAAGTTCAAATTTTTGGTCAACATATCATTTTGAAGCCACAAACATCATTTGATCAATGCTTGATCATGATTCTCAAAATTTGGCTCAGAAAATCATCAAGATGCAAAAGTTACTATATTTGGACAGCTGAAAAAGTCAACTGAAATTGACCAGGGCATAACTTTCACATGGATTATCAGAAAAATTCCATCCAAAGCTCATTTTGAATAGAAAGACATTTCCTACAACTCATCTTCATACTTAAAGTCCAAGAAATGCTCTCACAAAAAGTTATCAATTTCAACATTATAGGTCATTTTCAAAAGTCAACAAAAAGGGACTTTAAGTCAAAGGCCATAACTTGAGATTGGTAAATCAAAATGACATGGGACCAAAGGAATTGGTTAGAGGACTCAAAGAACTTTCCAAAATGTCCAAGAACATGAGAAAAGCTTAAAAATTGAGCAAGTTATGCCTTGTGGAAGTTGGGAAATTTTTGGATATTTTGAAAAGTCAACATTGATTCAAATGACCTAAAATTGCTAATGGGCCCATTTTTCTTCCATGATTCATCATTCTAAACATGTGCACGACCACTTGGCCCAAAGGGAAGTATTTTCTCATTTTTTTAATTATTTATTTGAATTATTATTCATATTAATTCATTTAAATCATTTAAATATGTGGAAAATATCTAACTTGACCTAATAAATCTTTTCATGCATATTTTGCCTTCAATATTTCGTGCTTAGGTCAATAGGGAAAGATTTGGTTTGATTTGAGCATAATTGATACAAGAGCACATGGAAAAGATTGAAAACATAACGGTGAAAAATCAAATATTGAAAACCATGATTGCAAGAGATTTTTATCAATTTTCTTAACCTAATTGATTCACTACAAATGCTTGAACACAACCCTAATGCCCATACACAAAAAGCTGCGCAGAAAAGCTCTCTACAAACTTGAAAAATTCTCTAAAAAACTCAACACTGAAATCATTGTTAGAGGGCGATTCAAGGCATAAAAACCATCCCATTAGTTTCCTTGAAGCCTCCTGAACATATTCCAATCCAAAACATCAACTCAAACTTCAAGAATTGGTAATGAGAACCTTCCCTGTACAGAGAAAAAGTCACGATCGTATTTTTAATTCTAGGCATTCTCATGGCATTCTAATTGTGGATTTATATTCATTGTGATGTTTTAAAGCTAACCCTGGTGTTTAATTTGATTATTATGCTGTATATGCAATTGTACCATGCTCGATTTCTAGGGTTTACAGGGTTGTAAATTTGGGGCTTTTGAAACGAAGTAAAATCAGGACTCAAGGCCACTACCATTAGATTCAGCACGTTCAGACGAAGGAGATGGGACCATCGCGCCCAATTTATGAACCCTTGAGAGCTAATCGCTATTTTTCAATAGCTGGCCTGAGGAAACGCGTCTAAAACTGTTGCCATATGTTCTTGTTTTCAGAAAAATAAAAAACACACGAAGAAGATGGAGTCGTGGCAAGGAGTGGTTGGTCTGTTTGAAAATTGGCGCGCGGACCCACTAACGTTTTGCTTTGTTTTTATATTATTTGTTTGATATTATATATTAAATGTAATTGAAGTGGCTCAGTGGCAGGTACGTGTGCTTGCAACGTCCAAGACCTGGGTTCGAACCCCAGGTCTGTATAATTTCCCATGATATTTTTCATTAACCATTCCCATGCAGCGCCCAAGGCCAAGACGTATCATGCACGCTCAAAAATCATCACCCACGTGTACATTGAGATCAAGCCAAGGGCGGAGATTAGGAGAGTACCATGGACCCTAGTCAACATTGATGCACGCAAGCCATGAAAGTCAAAAAGGCCTCAGAGTAATGGGCCTGGATTTCTAAAAGCATACCTCCATTTGGGGACTACCCCCCCTGGTTTGCAATTCTTTTTATTTTTTTTCTTCATATTTTATTTTTTCAATTATTATTTTATTTGCTTTATTGTTTTAATTTAATTAGTTATTCTTTTTACAAAATATAAAACACATAAAAAACTCAGAAAAAAGACAAAAAAAAATATAATGAATATTTATTTTGATATTTTTTTGTAAATAAATTGGCATGTAATTAATTAGTTTTAAATTAGGTTACAATTTTAATTCTTTTCATAATAAAATCTAAAAAATGTAGAACTAGGTTTAATTGATAATTTTTATTCCTTTTTAATTTTTCTTTTTTTATAATAATATTTATTTTATTTATTTCTATAATTAAATTTGCATGTAAATTAACTTAGGTTTAAATTAGGTTAAAATTCAATATTTTTCATAATAAATTTAAAAGCCATTATAATTAGGGTTTGCATTCAATTTTAATTTCAATTAATTCTCTTTTTCATATTAAATCATAAAATACAAAAATACCAAAAAAAAAACATTTTCTTTTAATTTTAAATTTTAATTCCTCATTAATTTTAATTTTTGCAAAAGGGTCCAACGCCCTCGTTTCGATTTAATTTCGCATATTTGTTTTTATTTCGCTTAAATAATTATGTATCTCTCCCGAAGCTTTGTAACAATTAATTCTCGCACTATACTTTATTTGCTTTATTTATTTTCCGTCAAATCGGGTCCGGTTTAATTTTGGCGATGTGAACCCGCGCCATTTGTAATAGCTTTAGATTTATTTTTTTCCGCAAATATCTTAACTGTTAAACAAAGCATGCAAGAATGAATGGCCTTAAATAAAATCAAGCGTAGATCACAATGAACATGACAAGACAAATCTCAATGAAAACGACACACAATTCGCACACACCACCCCTAGGGTACGCCTCACTGTTGCCTTGCCTCGAAAGGTGATCGTCGAGTAGAGGATGTCTTAGTAAGTCCTCATGATCCGGGAACCTGGCATGAGGGTAGCTTCTAAGGTGTCTTCCCATTGCTCCGGTGATCACCATGTCCCTACAAACTCGAATTGACCCGAACACCTCCAACGGTGGTGCTACCTACCTCTCAATGGTGGGATGGCACTACTTTAAAGGACATTTACACAGACGAATTCCTTAGGGTAGGTGGATGCCTCGTAGATACTTGCTCTAATTTCAAAACAAATCAAAAACTCTTTTCACACCGACACTTTTCAAAAAGCTTTCGAAAGCAATTTTTCAAACACTCTTGAGGACCGATACAAGAGTCGAACTGGAATTTTCAAAGAAACTTTTTAAAACCCACAGTTGAAAAGCAAACAAACCATTTTTGAAAACACAAATGAGCAAGTATCTAAGAGCCTGTGGATAACCATGGATAGAAAGGGTGCTAACACCTTCCCTTTCTATAACCTACCTCCCGAACCGAGAGCAATCTCTTTAAGGAATTTTTCTATGCTTTTGTCCTTTCCATTTGGAGAAAATAAAAGACGGTGGCGACTCTTGCTTCCGCGACATTTCGCGAACCAGCGTTAAACAGTCAGTTCCAGATCCACCGATCACACACACCAACATATTTTCAAAAAGCTTTCGAAAGCATTTTTCAAACACTCTTGAGGACCGATACAAGAGTCGAACTGAAATTTTCAAAGAAACTTTTTAAAACCCACAGTTGAAAAGCAAACAAACCATTTTTGAAAACACAAGTGAGCAAGTCTCTAAGAGCCCATGGATAACCATGGATAGAAAGGGTGCTAACACCTTCCCTTTCTATAATCTACCTCCCGAACCGAGAGCAATCTCTATAAGGAATTTTTCTGTGCTTTTGTCCTTTCCATTTGGAGAAAATAAAAGACGGTGGCGACTCTTGCTTCCGCGACATTTCGCGAATCAGCGTTAAACAGTCAGTTCCAGATCCACCGATCACAGAACTGGCGACTCTGCTGGGGACTCTTTTTAAAGTGAGGTGTACCTTAGGGATAGGACTCATAACTGTGTTTTCAATTGCTTTCCTTGTTTGCTTTAAATTGTGGGTTGCATGGGAGTTACATAGATCCTAACCCAGATCTGGGGATACCCTGTTTAGGTAGCATAAGCTGTGAGGGACCTGTCCGGCGTATACCGATATGGGTGAAGCAGTGGCTACGTTGGTGTGGCGCCTTGGTCTGTATCGATATCCCTCGTGTTGAAACAGGGAGAATATGGGTCTTCTGAGGAGTCATTAAGCACCAACAGACCTTAGAACCTTAAATGACCCAACTTGGCCATTAGAACAGTAGCAGTATGCTACGCCCATTGAGGCTAAACTCTCGTGATGGTTCTGGCTGCAAGAAAAGATTGCGATGCTGGAGTTATGACCGATTGAGGGTAGTCAATGATATTGGGATCCTCTAAGAACCCGATTACTTTGATAGGACAGGTATGAACCAACAAACTGAAAGAGGGTAATACCTAGACCTCATGCTGGCCTAAACTCTAAGGGCTTCTCTTGTGTGACTTGCGTGCCTTCGTACTTGACTATTTGCATGCCTGTTATCTGACACATGAACTACTTGCAGGTTTCGTTTATAGTCCTTAATTAGGACTTATAACAGGGTTTATTGAATTCCTTGCAGGTTTTGTTTTAGTCCTTAATTAGGACTCATAACAGGGTTTACTGAGTTTGCTTGCAGGTTTTGTTTATAGTCCTTAATAGGGACTTATAACAAGGTTTACCCATGTTACCCCATGCATCATGACATCATACCATTGCATACATCCTAACTTATTTCAAGGATCTCAAGGGTTTGCGATGCAGGTCAGGATGAATCAAACATCTAGCAAGAGGCAAAGAGGATTTATTTTCCTCTAGCCAAGGTTGTCAGAGGCTATGACCCACTTGGTATGGTGAGCTTTGACACTTGAAGAAGGTTCCTTTAGCCAAAGTTGCTTGGAGATCAAAACATGATAACTCGAGTTAGGGGCTATGACCCACTGGATATGGTGAGCCTTTGACCCTTTGAAGAAGGACTCTCAATAATAGGAAGTTCCCTCAATCAAGCTACTGGACCCAAATTCTAACAAATTTTCTTGTTTATCCCGCGAGGTCCTTGAAAACATTACATGCATGTCATACTCATCATTGCATAACAAGTATCCTTGTTGCAGGTCACTTACCTTTCTCGCTGTTTATTTCAGCAATGGCTTCACAACAAGATAACCAGGACCTTCACACTCAAGAGACTCAGTTCAGGGAAATCTTCCTAAGCCTATCCAAGGGGCAGGAAGAGTTGAGGACACTCCTCATGGGGAATCTGATCAGAAAGAGTCCTGAAGATGACTAGGACGAACAGCTGAAACGTCTACAAGCTGAGGTAGACACATTGAAAACCCAGGTGCTGGGGCAAAGGGCCCTCATTCAAGGTTTAGCTCAGGAGCAAGGAGAGCTGAGGGCCATGATCAGCCAGCTTCCTCAAGGCATGAAGCAACCAGCCCAAATCAGGGACCAGGTCATGGAACAACTTCCAAGAAGGCAAAAGTCGGGTCAAATGAATAGACCTCTCCGAGTTGCTACTACTTCTCAGGGCCAACAACGACCTCGCCAAGAACAGCGGGTTGATCAGAACAGGTCGGACGAGCCTAAGAGACAATTCACCTACATCAACATGTCATGGTCACGAGCTTTGCAGCACATGTTAAGGATGAACCTGATTGCGGTGATCAACCCTCCTGCAAATCCAAAGACTTCCTCTCCAAACTACAACCCAGAAGCAAGGTGCGCTTACCATTCTGGTAGCCCGGGGCACGATACTGAGGACTGTTGGGCACTAAAGTACAAGATTCAGAATATGATCGATGCTAAAGAGATCGAGTTCGAGCCCGCCGAGACTCCCAATGTGATCATTGCTCCCTTGTCGAAACATGGCTAGGATTGAGAAATTTTTGTTCATTAGAATCTTTCAAGTTGTAATTTTCTTTTGATTGTTCAAGCATTCCATTCATATCAAACGTTGTTATTTCATTAATGCATCGCACATGTCTGTTCTGAAACAATATATTCATATTCACTAAATGCAAATTATTTTCATATTTTTTCTGATGATCAACTCTTAAATAATAATTCTAAGCCTCTTGAGGGAGGATGACGAAAACGATACCATAATCTACAGTATGCTTTTGAACAGACCCCGCTGATGAGGTACAGGCATTGTTTAAATCCCTAAACACTGGAGTTATAAGGATGATAATCCCTCGTCAACCCCTCTGAGCCAAAGAAGTTGGAGTTTTTCATTTCGAAATTTAAAACCCTTAATCATAACCTGGGGCAGGGTAGTCTCTCAGTTGATCCAAGTGCATAACGAATGGCACCAAAGAGGTCCTTACAAACAAAAAAAAAGACAGTGATGGTTCCAAATAACCATAAAAACAGGCAGTCATTACCAAAATTAAAAAGCCCATTAAGTCAAAACCTATGAAGGAGACTTACAAAACTGGGACATCCCACTGACTGTAATTCCAAAAAAGGAAACAGTTCAGGCAAAAAAAAGAAAGGGATAACAAAAAAATCAGACAAGAAAGAGGTCTTACAAACCCTCAACGGAAAAGGAATGGCTGCCTATTCAAAATAAGTTATCAACATCCGAATCATCACCAGAAAGTCAGAGCAAAGACTCAAACAAGGTCTAACGTATGATTAACTGAGTTTAGGTTTGGAGAACATCACGAAGAGCGGGTGGGTACAAACAAAATTTGAGCCTTTATCCTTTGTTTCTTAAACCGTGAACCAGGCCACGTTATAACCCTCAAAAGTCCTAGCTGAAGCATGGGTTAGTTCGAAAGCATACTGTTACGAAAGGTATCCTGACTCCTTAAGGCCTACGGTAAAATATGGAGTTGACATCACGTTTTACAAACATTCATTTGTTTTATGAAAAAGAATGCATTTTCAAAATCTTCAAGACAGACATAAGCTTTGCATTTTTAACATAACTTTGTTTGCATATGACTTTTTGTTTGAACAGCATAGAAGTTCGCACGACGAAAGCCTAATGAACAGAAGCACTTCCAATCAAGGGGCATGGCATGACTATTGTCCATCATCTGGGGCAATTAAGTCAAGATTCGGAGAATCTCTCAAAAGGCCAACCAGCCTGGGGCAAATCTCCGTCTAAGTCACTTGGGGCATTGGACGATCAAACGAAGATCTTCTGGTGGCATGGCAACACAACAACAGGGGCACCTCCCTGCTTTCCCTGAACGTGGACATAGTCGGAAAAAAATCCTACGCAAAATCGAAGACCCGCTAGGCTGACATGCCTAGGCAAAAATTAGGTCCTCCCGGCGAACCAAAAGGGTTCGGGCAAAATGAAGGGATGAAATGAAAAATCTGTACACCCGGCAAGTCGAAAACCTGCAAAGGTGGCTTGGGCAAAAATGGGTATCCCGGTGGACTGAAAACCCAAAAGGGCGGTCCAGGCAAAAGTTAGGGATTAAAGCGTACGACTATGTCCTGTTATCTTGTCACCTGCCGACCAGAAGAAGGTTTGTCCATCAACAACTATCAGCACCTCACAGGTCTTCATCTCCCACCTCAGAAACAGGGGCAATGATGGGTTGTCCAAACGATCTAATTGTTCCGTCCACCAAGGTACCAAGGTGAGTTCGGCGGAAGAACATAGCCATCATATCTTAATTCCCCAGAGAGTGAGCCAGCAAGTCAGTACACTCTCCCCAAGCAAAGCTACTATCAAACTTAAGGAAAGTTGGGTACTCTCCAGCAGGTCTCAACATTCCCCAGCAGTAATATACATATTCTTAACAAGCATCCCCAGCAGTCTTGACCTAAAGATTGTTCCCCGGCGGTATATCAAACATTCAAGGGAATCACTTCCCCCACAGTTCAAAACTTCCCCAAGAGAGTCCAATCCAGTTCCCCCAGGAAAGTTGGAATTCATCTCCCCAAGCAATAAGCTTATCCCCAGTAGATTCTGGAAGCTTATCCTCGCAGAGCATGAACGCGTCTCCCGACTTTATTCAAAGAGTTATTTCCCTACCAGGATATAACTGGGTTATCCTCAGCCAATAGCCATGAGAAGCTCGTCCTCGGCAAAGTCTTCTTACCCCCAGCGGAGTCTATTTAGCACTTCCAACATAACAATGGTATCCCCAGCGGAGTTATCATCAACCTCAGCGAAGTATTCCTCTCCCCACAGAGTATTCCCCGCAGAGTAATCTATTCGCCAAGTTTGTTCCCCAACGGAGTTATCTTCTCCTACCGGTATTCTTGCAACTATCATCCCCAACGGAAGCAAAGATCTAATTCTTCAATATCAGCCCAGGAGCGACTTCCCGGCACCCGTCAAGGATTTACTTTCCTAGACGACAAACATACATTCATAAACGTCACATACATCATCATAGCATGCATATACGCATCATATCTTACAAATCTCATTTATGTTGAGAACATCATTGCTTGATCCATATCACGCATTGCATATGACTGACCTTTACCTTTCAGGAAATATTCAGTTAAGTTCTCAATCATATGTCAAGACCTAGACCGGCTCAGTTAAATCGACTCCAAAGATTTCTCTGTTTCTTATCCAGTCAAAGGCCTTCTCTGGTTCAGTCAGATCGACCCTAAGATCTCCCTGTTTCTTATCCAGTTGAAGACATTTCAATACCTAGACCGGTTCAGTTAATCGACCCTAAGATTTTCTGTTTCTTATCCAGTCCAAGGCCTTCTCTAGTCCAGTTAAATCGACCCCAAACAGATTTTCCTGATAAAGACTCAGCAGAAGATATCCAAGATTCTCTCAATGATTGCTGTTGAGGTTGTAGTCGCCTATGGTTCTCTCCCCGATACTGCGGAGGTAGTAATCATCCCAAGATTCGCTCAATGATTGTTGTTGAAGCAGAAGATATCCAAGATTCTCTCAATGATTGTTGTTGAGGTTGTAGTCGCCAATGGTTCTCTCCCCGATACTGCGGAGGTAGTAATCATCCCAAGATTCGCTCAACGATTGCTGTTGAAGTTGAAGTTATCTAAGATTCTCTCAATGATTTCTGTTGAGGTTGTAGTCTTCTATGGTTCTCTCCCCGATACTGCGGAGGTAGTAATCATCCCAAGATTCGCTCAACGATTGCTGTTGAAGTTGAAGTTATCCAAGATTCTCTCAATGATTGTTGTTGAGGTTGTAGTCGCCTATGGTTCTCTCCCCGATACTGCGGAGGTAGTAATCATCCCAAGATTCTCTCGACGATTGCTGTTGAGGTTGAAGTTATCCAAGATTCTCTCAATGATTGCTATTGAGGTTGTAGTCGCCTATGGTTCTCTCCCCGATACTGTGGAGGTAGTAATCATCCCAAGATTCTCTCAACGATTGCTGTTGAGGTTGAAGTTATCCAAGATTCTCTCAATGATTGTTGTTGAGGTTGTAGTCGCCTATGGTTCTCTCCCCGATACTGCGGAGGTAGTAATCATCCCCGAATTCGCTCAACATTACTGTTGAAGTTGAAGTCGCCCAAGATTTTCTCAATGATTACTGTTGAGGTTAAAGTCGCCTAAGGTTCTCTCACCGTTCCTGTTGAGATAGTAACCATCCCTGGTTCATTCATCGCCGTTTGAAGCTCCAGGTCCAGCTCCTGTAACCAGTCAGGACACATCTATACGAAGAATTTGAAGACCAGCTCCTGTAACAGGCCAGGTACTCATTTTTTCTTTTGCAGGTATGCAGGTTCTCGCTAAGGAGTCTCTTATGCGATCAACGTCCATATGGCATCTATAAGCCCATCCACCTTCCCTCATCTCTTAGCATGGCATCTATAAGCCCATCATCCTATCCATCAATCTCCAAATGGCATCTATAAGCCCATTCCCATCACACTGCTACTATGTGAGCGCAAATTTCTGGGCACTCTAGTGTTCAATCATCTTCCACCTTCGGACTACGAAAGGCACGTCAGCCAATCTGCATCCTCAGGTCTAAGAAGATTGAACAGGGGCAACTGTTGTACCCCAAAATTTTCCCTCCCATATTCTTCAAGATTTGCCAAGATAATGCTTCAAAATCTCCCCAAGGGTTGCACAGTTCAAGGGCCTCCTAACAGTCAAAATTAGGGTTTTGGTTCTGACAAAGAAAATGAAGTTTCCAAGGGTCCAATCAAGTCCCACATGCCTACAAACATGGTAAAGCATCCTCATGCCAAGTTTCAAGACCTACAGCACAAAATTGCACAGTCAGAAACCCTAATTGCACTACAGTCAACTGTAGGGGCAAAATGGTCATTTGACAGTCAAAAGTTCAAATTTTTGGTCAACATCTCATTTTGAAGCCACAAACATCATTTTATCAATGCTTGATCATGATTCTCAAAGCTTGGCTCAAAAATCATCAAGATGCAAAAGTTTCCATATTTGGACAGTTGAAAAAGTCAATTGTAACTTGACCAAGGCATAACTTTCACATGGATTATCAGAAAAATTCCATTCAAAGATCATTTTGAAGACAAAGACATTTCCTACAATTCCTTTTCATACTTCAAGTCCAAGAAATGCTCTCACAAAAAGTTATCAATTTCAACATTATAGGTCATTTTCAAAAGTCAACAAAAAGGGACTTTAAGTCAAAGGCCATAACTTGATATTGGTAAATCAAAATTACATGGGACCAAAGACATTGGTTAGAGGACTCAAAGACATTTCCAAAATGTCCAGGAACATGAGCAAAGATTAAAAATTGAGCAAGTTATGCCATGTGGAAGTTGGGAAATTTTTGGATATTTTGAAAAGTCAACATTGCTTCAAATGACCTAAAAATGCTAATGGGCCTCTTTTTCCTCCACAATTCATTACCCAAGGCATGTGCACGACCATTTGGCCCAAAGGGAAGTTTTTCATCATTTTTATTTATTTATTTGGATTTTTAATGATTAATAATTCATTTAATTAAAATAAATATGTGGAAAATACTAAACCTAAGCAATCAAATCTTTTTATGCATGAAATAGTCTTAAGATTTTGTGCATTATCTGATTTAGAAAGAATCAAGTTAATTGGCCATGATTGAAATCAAATTTGCATGAAAAGATTGAAAAAATATATGCATGGAAAATCAAATATCTTATCATCAATTCAAGGATTCTTTGGCTCAATTTCTTAACCCTAATCATTCACATGTATATATGGATGCAAACCCTCGTGCCCAGAGGCTCCCAGCTGCGCCATACCTCCATAGCCAAACTTGCACTTTTGCCTAAAATTTTCAAAACTGAAAACAGGGTTCCAAGAGGTTTCAAGCCAAAATAATTATCTCATCACCTTCCTAAGACATCAAGCAACGTAACTGAATAGTTTTCCACGCGCATAGCACCTTGAATCGGTATACAGAACTCAGAATTTCTCATGTAATATGCATATTCGTGTTTTGATTCTTAGGCATATTCATTGCATTTTATTTATGGATTTGTGCTAATTAGACCTTTCTGAAGCTAACCAGATAATTCAATTGTGTTTTTGTGCACTATACGCGATTCCACCATTGATACAGGCTAGGGTTTTTCAAGCTTTGAATTAGGCGTTTCTAAACGCTGTAAAATTGGATCACCATGATACCATGACCATACTCAGCGTGTTTGGACGATCTGAATAGCACCCTCGCGCCTAATTTATACTCAAAGATGGCTTAATCGCTATTATTGGATATGGCATATTTGGGGGGGGGGGGGTTAAAACCCCCGCTAACCTTCTTCTATTTTCAGGAAAAAAAGAAACGAAGAAGAAGATGATGATGTGTAGGCTGCTAATTGGAATATTTAAATTTGCGCGCTAAAAAGTCCACTAACACGCGTTTTATTTCATATTATTTATTGGTTATCTTATAAATAAAATGCGCTCACAGCTCCACTGGCAAGGCATAGCACTGGTAATCCCTGGGACCTGGGTTCGAACCCCAGGTCCCCACCCCTTTCCATATTATTTTTCCATTAACACTTCTGTGCAGTTTCAGTACTGAGGAACACCATGCGTCCACAATTTCCAGCTTGCCACGCGTATAGAAAGATCAATCCAAAGACTCAGATCTGGTGAATACCATGGACTCTAGTCAAAGATGCCACATGCTAGCGTCAGAGTCAACGAGGCCAAAGGCTTATTGGGCCTAAAATGCTAAGATCTCACCTCCCATTTGGGGACAGACCCCCCCTAGGTTTGCAATCTTTTATATTTTCTTCATTATTCTATTTATTTCAATTATTGTTTTTAATTAATTCCTTTAATTTAATATTTTCATGAAAAACATAAAAACAATATAAAATCAGAAAAAGACAAAAAATAAGTATTTTTATTTAATATTATTTTTTGTAAATAAATAACATTAATTGATTTTAGTTTTAATTTAGGTTTAAATCTTAATATTTTTCTAATAAACTTAAAATTTGTAGAATTAGGGTTTGTATTAATTTTTTATCCTTTTTCTTTTCTTTTCTCTAAATAATTAAATATTTCCTATTATTTTTATAAATCAAAGTTGCATGTAAATAATTAGGTTAATTTAGGTTTAACTTTAATACTTTCTTAATAAACTAAAAAACAATTAGAATTAGGGTTAACATTTTAATTAATCTTTCTCATTAAAACCATAAATGCAAAAAATCTCAAAAAAAAATAATTTCTTTTTCTTTTTAATTTAACTAATTTAACAATTTAATTCAATTTCGTTAAAAAAGGGTCCAACGCCCTCGTTTCCAATCTTACTTCAATTCGCACATTTATCTCGTTCCTTTTAATTATTTATGTACTTCTCCCAAAGCCGTGTAAATTAAATTTCTCGCACTTTACTTTACTTTATTTACTTTCTGTCAAATCGGGTCCTGGAAAATTTGGCGATGTGGACCCGCGCCTTTGTAATAGTTTAGAATTTTATCTTTCTCGCAATTTTTAACTGTTAAATAATGGCATGCAAGAATGAATGATAAAATAAAAACAAACGCATAGATCACTTTGACATGACAAGATAAATGCAAACGGATCTGACACACAAATCACACACCACCCCTAGGGTACGCCTCACTGTTGCCTTGCCTCGAAAGGTGATCGTCGAGTAGAGGATGTCTTAGTAAGTCCTCATAATCCGGGAACCTGGAATGAGGGTAGCTTCTAAGGTGTCTTCCCATTGCTCTGGTGATCACCATGTCCCGAACCTCGAATTGACCCGAACACCTCCAACGGTGGTGCTACCTACCTCTCAATGGTGGGATGGCACTACTTTAAAGGACATTTACACAGACGAATTCCTTAGGGTAGGTAGATGACTCGTGGATACTTGCTCTAATTCAAAACAAAACAAATCAAAAATACTTTTCACACCAACACATTTTCAAAAAGCTTTCGAAAGCATTTTTCAAACACTCTTGAGGACCGATACAAGAGTCGAACTGAAATTTTCAAAGAAACTTTTTAAAACCCACAGTTGAAAAGCAAACAAACCATTTTTGAAAACACAAGTGAGCAAGTATCTAAGAGCCCATGGATAACCATGGATAGAAAGGGTGCTAACACCTTCCCTTTCTATAATCTACCTCCCGAACCGAGAGCAATCTCTATAAGGAATTTTTCTGTGCTTTTGTCCTTTCCATTTGGAGAAAATAAAAGACGGTGGCGACTCTTGCTTCCGCGACATTTCGCGAACCAGCGTTAAACAGTCAGTTCCAGATCCACCGATCACAAATTGCTTTCGAAAACTTTTTTGAAAAGGTGTCGGTGTGAAAAGTATTTTTGAATTTGTTTTTGAAATTAGAGCAAGTATCTAGAGTCGTCTACCTACCCTAAGGAATTCGTCTGTGTAAATTTCCTTAAAGTAATGCCATCCCACCATTGAGAGGTAGGTAGCACCACCGTTGGAGGTGTTGGGGTCAATTCGAGGGTTCGGGACATGGTGATCACCGGAGCAATAGGAAGACACCTTAGAAGCTACCCTCATGCCAGGTTCCCGGATCATGAGGACTTACTAAAACATCTTCTACTCGACGATCACCTTTCGAGGGGCAAGGCAACAGTGAGGCGTACCCTAGGGGTGGTGTGTGATTCGTGTGTCGTTTTCAGATATTTTTGTCTTGTTCATGTAATTGGTGATCTACGCGTTGCTTTTACTTTGACATTCATTCTTTCATGCAGTTTAATTAACAGTTTAAAAGCTGCGAGAATTAAAGTTCCTACGCTATTACAAAGGCGCGGGTCCACATAGCCAAATTTAATCCAGGACCCGATTTGAATAAAGAAATAAAGTGCGAGAAATATAAAAATCCTAATTGATCTATTACATGGCCTTGGGAGAATTACATAAATATTCGTAAAAAAGAAATAAAATGCGAAGGGAATTAAAATCGGGAATGCGAGGGCGTTGGACCCTTTTTTAGGAAGTTAAATTAAAATTAATAAATTAATTAAATTAAAATAAAAGAAAAAGATTTTT
This sequence comes from Vicia faba, assembly GCA_948472305.1. Classification (NCBI taxonomy): domain Eukaryota; kingdom Viridiplantae; phylum Streptophyta; class Magnoliopsida; order Fabales; family Fabaceae; genus Vicia; species Vicia faba. The sequence continues at coordinate 2,707,712 of OX451740.1, forward strand.
TGGAGTTTTTTGCATTTATGGATTTTTTTTAATGAGAAAATTAAATGAAATTGAAAAATTGATTAACCCTAATTCTAACTATTTTTAATTTATTAAGAAAAATATTTAAAATTAAGCCTAAAATTAACCTAATTAATTAATACAATTTTATTTACAAAAATAGTAATTAATAATTAATAATTAATATGGTGGAAAAAGGAAAACAAGGATAAAAATATAAAACCCTAATTCTATAATTTTTAAGTTTATGAAAAAATGTTAAAAGTAATCCTAGAATTGAAAACTAAATTAATTAATGAGATTTATTTACAAAAATAATATTTAAATAAAATATATTTTTATTTTTGTCTTTTCTGATTTTTATTATTTTTTATGTTAAGAAAATATTAATTTGAAGAATTAAATTAAAATTAAACTAAACAAATAAAAAGAGAAAAAAAAATGGAAGAGAGCAAACCAAAGGGGGGTGTTGTCCCCAAACTGGAGGAATTGTCTAGCAATTAGGCCCATTTGTTTTATGGCCTTGTTTGACTATTATGGGCGCGTGTAGCACGTTTGACCAGGGTGTATGGAGTTCATCAGATCAGGGCCCTTGGATGGGAGTTATTGGCCATGTGGCAAGCCTGGATGTTGAATGTACGCTGAACCTCTGGAAGCGAGCTGCATAGGAACATGGTTAGCAAAATAATATTGAGAAAGGGAGGGGACCTGGGAATCGAACCCAGATCCCAGAGGTTACCAAACGCCTTGTCCACCACTGGAGCTGTTAACGTGCGTTGAATATAGAATGACAAATAAATAATATAAGAGAAAATTGGTTAGTGGCCTAGAAACAACAAAAACGCGCGCTGAATTCAAATTGTCCAATCACTTCTTGCCACATGATCATCTTCTTCGTTTATCCCTGAAATAAAAAAGAAGTAGCGGGGGTTTTAAACCCCCCCCAAAATGCAACCTTTTCCAAAATAGCGATTAGCTTATGAGGCCATATAAATTAGGCGCGATTAGTGTGTTAGATTCGTCCAAGCGTCCTGAGTCTAGCCATGGTACTGGGATGTCTTAATTTTACAGTATACGTAAACGCCCAATTTGGAGCTTGAGGAACCCTAGCGAGCTTCAATGGTGATTTCGCGTATAGGCAAGGAAAACTCAATTAAACAATATGGTTAGCTTCAGAATGATAAGACTAGTACAAAACAATCATTAGAACTCAAAATCATGGCATGAATGATGAAATACGATTATGCAAAAAAGATGAAACAGTCTGACTTCTAGTTACCAATTCTTGATGCTATGGATGTGGAAAAGTGTTCAGTCAGGTTCAATGATGTCTTTGCAAGCTAATGGGATCAATATTCTCCTTTGAATCGTCCTCCAAGGCAGTTTTCAGTTTTTGATTTTTTTGGTAAAAATGCAAACTTGGTTCTTCAGATGGGGCGCAGCTTTTAGGTCCTCGGGCATTAGGTTTTGATCATTCTTATATGAGTGATGGATTAGGGTTGAAAAATATGTCCAAAACCTTTTGCATTGATGGAATGAATATTTGATTTTCATGCATATTTTTCAAATCTTTTTTCATGTGATTTTGATGTCAATCATGGCCAATCTTCCCAATTTGAGTTGTGCACGAATCTTGAGTGAATCATGAGTGATTATACTGCATAAAAAGATTCACATACCTTTGTTTAGTATTTTTTCCATATTTTAATTAATTAAATGAATTAATTGTAATTAAAAATTCAAATAAATAATAAAAATGATGAAATAAATCCCCTTTGGGCCAAATGGTCGTGCATATGCTTTGGATGATGAATTTTGGAAGAAAATGTGGCCCATTAGCAAATTTGAAGCATTTGAAGTAAAGTTGACTTTTCAAAATTCCCAAAAATTCCCCAACTTCCACAAGGCATATCTTGCTCAATTTTTAAGCTTTGATCATGTTATTGGACATTTTGGAAAGGTCTTGAAGTCCTATAACCAATGCCTTTGGTCCCATGTCATTTTGATTTACCAATCTCAAGTTATGGCCTTTGACTTAAAGTCCCTTTTTGTTGACTTTTGAAAATGACCTATAATGTTGAAATTGATAACTTTTTGTGAGAGCATTTCTTGGACTTGAAGTGTGAAGAGGAGTTGTAGGAAATGTCTTTCTCTTCAAAATGAGCTTTGGATGGAATTTTTCTGATAAACCATGTGGAAGTTATGCCTTGGTCAAGTTACAGTTGACTTTTTCAACTGTCCAAATATGGAAACTTTTGCATCTTGAGACTTTTTGAGCCATGCCTTGAGAATCATGATCAAGAATTGATCAAATGATGTCTGTGGCTTCAAAATAAGATGTTGACCAAAAATTTGAACTTTTGACTGTCAAATGACCATTTTGCCCCAGCAGTTGACTGTAGAGCAATTAGGGTTTTTGACTGTGCAATTTTGTGCTGTAAGTCTTGAAACTTGGTATGAGGATGCTTGACCATATTTGTAGGCATGTGGGACTTGATTGGACCCTTGGAAACTTCATTTTCTTTGTCAGAACCAAAACCCTAGTTTTTGACTGTTAGGAGGCCCTTGAACTGTGCAACCCTTTGGGAGATTTTGAAGCTTTGACTTTGCAAATCTTGAAGAATATGGGAGGGCAAATTTTGGGGTACAACACCTTAGCAAAAAGTTTATCGACTGTGAGACTCGCTACTCACTGCTTGAGAAAACTTGTTGCGCTTTGGTATGGGCTGCTCGCCGGCTAAGGCAGTATATGTTGACACATACCACTCTGCTGATTTCTAAAATGGATCCGATCAAGTACATCTTTGAAAAGCCTGCTTTATCTGGAAGAATCGCTAGATGGAAAATGATCCTGACTGAGTATGACATCCAGTACACAACCCAAAAAGTTATAAAGGGGAGTGTACTAGCTGACCATCTAGCTCATCAAGCTGTCGAAGATTACCAATCCATGAAGTTCGACTTCCCCGACGAAGATATCATGACATTGGACAACATTGAAGGTAACGGACCATATGACGGACCTGAACAAGGATCCCGATGGACCCTGTACTTTGATGGCGCTTCAAATGCATTTGGCAACGGTATCGGCGCGGTACTTATATCTCCATAAGGTTGCCACACACCTTTCACCGCTAGACTCTGTTTCAGCTGCACCAACAACATGGCCGAGTATGAAGCTTGCATCTTTGGTCTCAAGGCTGCTATTGACTTGGGAATCAAATCTTTGGTTGTGTTTGTGGACTCAGCTTTGGTTATCAGTCAAATCAAAGGAGAGTGAGACACTAAACATCCTAATCTCATCCGATACAAAGAATATGTCCTGACATTGTTACCTCATTTTGAGCAGATTACCTTCGAGCACTTCCCGCGAGAAGAAAATCAGCTAGCGGATGCTCTAGCAACAATGTCATCCATGTTTAAACTTAACTGGGATAATGAGGCTCCCCAAATCACCATTGAGCGGATGGACGAACCTGCACATTGTCACGAGATTAATACTGAAGAAGTAGTGGACCGACCCTGGTTCCACGAAGTCAAAAGATATCTCGAGACTCGAGAATGCTCTGAAGGAGCTTCAGTCAACGATAAAAAGTTCTTAAGGAAATTTTCTGCCAAGTTCTTCCTGAGCAATGGCATCCTATACAAGCGCAACCATGATTGCGTTCTGCTTCGTTGTATGGACAAGGTTGAAGCTGAGAAGATCATGACTGAACTGCATAGTGGCACATTTGGCACCCACTTGAGCGGACATACGATGGCTAAGAAGATTCTAAGGGCAGACTACTACTGGTCTACCATGGAAGCTGACTGTCATCAATATTCCCGTACTTGTCACAAATTCCAAATCTATGCGGACAAGGTACATATTCCTCCAGTTCCTCTCAATGTCCTAACAGCTCCTTGGCCATTCGCAATATGGGGTATCGACATGATTGGAGAGATCAAGCATACAGCACCCAATGGACAATGCTTCATCCTGGTGGCCATTGATTACTTTACCAAGTGGGTCGAAGCAGCTTCCTTCGCCTCTGTTACAAAGAATGTGGTTGCCCGCTTCATCAAGCAGAACCTCATATACTGGTATGGTATCCCCGACCGTATCATCACGGACAACGGTACAAACCTGAACAACACTATGATCACCGCTCTGTGCGAGCAATTCAAGATTCAACATCACAATTCATCTCCCTATCGGCCAAAGATGAACGGTGTTGTCGAATCTGCGAATAAAAATATTAAGAAGATCATTCAAAAAATGACAGTCACCTACAAGGACTGGCATGAGATGTTACTGTTTGCTCTGCGCGGGTACCGTACCACGACGCGAACATCAACTGGGGCAACACCTTTTCCTTTGGTATACGGCATGGAAGCTGTTTTACCTATGGAGGTTTAGATTCCTTCCTTGAGAATCAGGAAGGATGCTGGTTTGAGTGAAGACGATTGGATTCAGACCCGGCTTGATCAACTTAACTTGATTGACGAGAAGCGACTTACTGCTACTTTTCATGGTCAGACGTATCAAAAACGGATGATCAAGGCTTTCAACAAGAAAGTCAGGCGCCAGGTATATCAAGTCGGAGATCTTGTAATCAAGCGGATCATCTTGTTGCAAAGTGATCCCCGGGGCAAGTAGACTCCTACTTACAAAGGACCATTTATGATCAAAAACATCTTTTCTGGTGGGGCTATGATTCTAACCGCCATGGACGATGACGACCTGCCGCACCCTGCAAACGCAGACATAGTCAAAAGATATTACGCATAAACGACCCGACAAGTTGAAAACCCGAAAGGGCGACTTGGGTAAAAAATGGGCATCCCGCTGAATCAAAAACCTGAAAGGGCGGTTCAGGAAAAAATTAGGGATAAAACAAAAAAAATCTGTACACCCGGCAAGTTGAAAACCCGAAAGGGCGACTTGGGCAAAAAAAGGGTTTCCCGGTGGATCAAAAACCCGAAAGAGCGATCCAGGCAAAAGTTAGGTAATTAAAGTGTATGACTATGTCTCGTCGGATCACTTTAAGGACAATCTCTTCACGGACAAGCTCCAAGCTTCCGATCAATCCAATCATATGCGGGCGAAGCAACGAATGGACAAGATACTAAAAGTTACGAAGGCTATAGCAGAATGGGAACCCCATGGAATTTTTACACATAGCCATCTTTCTTTGTATAAATTTTTTCTCAATTTTATGACAACATTCTCTTACTAGGATGTATCTATCCTTTGTACAAAATACTTACACAAAGTTAATACAAAGATACTTCAAAGTGCAGAAAATCGTTTGCCTTTTCTTTCTTTTTTACACTTGTGTTTTATTTGAAAACGTCCAATGATTTATTAAATGAGCATATGCATTTGAATATAATCACTGCTTACAAATAAAATGGAATGAGAAAGAATAATTACTGATAGGATGAAAGTATAGGAAAATGTCTTTAGGCTATTCCAGGAGAAATCCCCTGCAATACATCATCCAGATCCTCGGAGGAACTAAAGCCTTGAAATGCATATCCCCAACGGAGTTAAGTTTTAAGAATCCCCATCAGAGCTGAGTTTTCAAATTCCCAATCCCCAGTGGAGCAAAACTTTGAACTACAAACCCTCGGTAAGGATGAAACTTTCTTCCCCAAACAGATTCAAACCTTCGACCTTTGAACACCAGTGGAGACCATCCAATTTCCTCCATTGTCCCCGAAGAGTCACTTTTTTAAAATCGGATAATTCCCCAGAGAATTATTTTAAACCTTCTTCCTCAACGGAGTCAAGTTTACATACACAATCAAACCAGCACGTTATTAAGATCCCCAGCGGAGAGAAAACTTTGATCTACCAATCCCCAGCGGAAACCGTTCAGTTTTCTCCTGATACCCTAACAGAACGGAGATCCTCATTCTTGAAGTCCCAGTAGATTGGTATACAACCCAAACTCCTGATCTCCCCGGCAGTATAGCTTCTCCCCACAGAGGTTGTCAAAGATCCCGAATCTCCAACAAATGGTCCAGGATTTATTTTCCCCGACAGCAGTCAAAGATTTTATTATCTCCAGCTATCCAGGATTTATTTTCTCAGCAAGACAACTTATCAGCTTACATGCGCATACATTACATTCACACATCATGAACATTGATAAAACACATATATTGCATCATACATTCCATGCAACATAACTTTGTATTTCAGCTAATATTTTACCATTTTCAGGATAAGATTAACAAGCTACCAATTCAAGGATCATGAAAACAGTTTACAAGTGCTTCCAAACACGAATGTTAATCTATCGCTTGTTCAGATTCTGCTCATGAAAACAGTTTACGGATGCTCCAAACACGGATGCTAATCTATTTCTTATTCAAATTCAAGGATCGTGAAAACAGTTTACAGATGCTTCCAAACACGGATGTTAATCTATCGCTTGTTCAGATTCAGCTCATGAAAATAGTTTACGGATGCTCCAAACACGGATGCTAATCTATTGCTTATTCAAATTCAAGGATCATGAAAACAGTTTACGGATGCTTCCAAACACGGATGTTAATCTATCGCTTATTCAGATTCATCTCATGAAAACAGTTTACGAATGCTCCAAACATGGATGTTAATCTATTACTTATTAAAATTCAAGGATCATGAAAATAGTTTACGGATGCTCCAAACATGGATGCTAATCTATCGCTTGTTCAGATTCAACTCATGAAAACAGTTTATAGATACTACAGACACGGATGTTATTCTATTGCTTGTTCAAATTCCCAGCTCAGAGATGCTCCAGACACAGATACCATTTTGACGCTCACCTACAACTTACAATTCAACAAACATTCTTGATGGCATCTTTAAGCCCATCTTCAACAATATTCAATCACATCTCTAAATGGCATCTTTAAGCCTATTCCCTCAACTACTCTGACGAGTGCAAATTTACGGGCACTCTAGTGTCCAATCCTCTTTTACCTTCGAGTCACGAAAGGCAAACTCGCCAATCTAAATCTTCAGGCTCAAGAAGATTGAACAGGGGCAGATGTTGTACCCCAAAATTTGCCCTCTCATTTTATCAATACTTCTCATCACAAGACTCTTTGAACTCAAGACCAAGCTAGGGTTTGCACTGCTCAAGACATCTCCTTGCATTGTTGACCTAAATTAGGGTTTGAGTTTACACAAGGAATTTTGGACTTCTAATGCTCAATGTGACCCTCATGCTTCATGTTAGACTTATAAGTTTGCTCATACCAAGTTTCAAGCCTTGAATCAAACTTTTGCCCAGTCAATTGGACAGTTGACCTAAAAATTAGTTGTATTGGGGAAAAAAATAATTGTGGCCAATTTATAGTCAAACCTCATAAATTTTGACCCACATCAACATTATAAGCTCATATGAACCATTTGATCAAGTTTGGACCACAACTCCTCAAGAAATTTGATCAGATCACCAAAAGGGCAAAATGGTCATTTTTAGGGTTTTGACTGCAGAAGGGCAATTTCTGACTTTTGACCTAGCCAATGGAAATTTGGGTTCAATCATGGATTCAAGGACTCAATGACATCATCTTTACCTATTCACAAGGTTCAAAAGATCTCAATTGCATTGGATTGACAAATGAATTTTCCAATCAACTGATCAAAAATCAACTGTACACTAAAAAGTCAAACTTTGACTTTTTGGTCAAAATCAAGTGCCAAGGGTCAATTTTCATCAAGATGTGTAAAAACATGAAACTTGTTCATCAAGAAACCTAATTTTGAAAATTAGGGTTTAAGATTGAAAAAATTTCATAACTTATAATTTTTCTAAGTTATGAAATTTTCTTAATTTTTCCTAACTTTGCCCAAATTTTTCATCATGATGCAATTGGATTAAAACAAAACTTCCAACATGAAAGTTATATTCCTCCACAAAGTATACAACTTTTATTCACAAAGTTTTCCCAAAATAATCTTGGATCTCAAGTTATGATTTTTGGAACAAGGGTCCATGAAACTTTTAACTTAGTGAATTTTTGCCCTAGTTTAGGCAGGATTTTGACCTATCTTCATGGAAATATTTCACCTAGTTCCACTTGGAATATCAAAATTCATTTCAAAGATGTATTGTAGATCATGTTACAAGCTTTCCAAAATGTCCAAGAACTCTCCAAAATCATTTGTGGTTAGGGAGAATCAAAGGCTTGAATTTGGCAAAAACTCACTTTTGATCCATGGCATTTTCATATTGATACAAGTTACAATTTCTGTCCAGCTTCATTTGTACTTGATTACAGGTCCCTAAACCCTTCCATACTCAATAATTAAATGCAAATCCAATGGTTTGAAGCTTTGTTCTGATCATTAGAGGATTGCACAAGAGATTAATCCAAAAATAGCAAAAAGGCAACATTGCCATTTTTGTCAAATTTTGCTTTATGTCAAATTGCATCCTTGAGCCTTGAACTAAATCTTGGACAGAAAAAAATATCCACAAACTGAGGGGGCCAATATCACAAGATGCAAGTTGGAAGATAGCCTGTACAAGCCTGTCTTGTACCACTTGATACTTTTGCTTAAAATACAAGAAAACTTGCCAAGGAGCCACGACTTGCACATTTGTTATAACCAAGCTTAGTGACCATTCCAAACAAGTTTTTGACATTACCTTGAGTCAAAAACACAAGCCATTCATCCCTCAAACACTCTTAAACATCAAAACACTAAAAACTTGCAAAACAGGGCACTCCCTGCAGTTTGACTTCCATCACAAAAACCACTCGTGCATTTTGCCCCAAACCTGTTCAAACACATTCCATATAACTTATTCGAGCTATCCCAACCATTGGCCCTGAAATGTAACTCCATTTGCAAGCTTCACCATTTCTGTTTCCAGCTTGTGCAGGTTGAGTTCTACAAGCTTGTTCGAGCACATCCAAAGCAAACTAAGCATTGGGGAAGATCAGAGGAAGTTCAGGAAAGCTCCCAAGCACCTCAAGTCCCACTGAAAAGCTCCACATTGCCATACACGAGTTCAACTGAAACAGGTTTTTGTCAACTCCCTATCTCTCTATTTAGGAATCATTAGACTAAGGTTTGTGAATAAAAAATGTAGTACTCATAGCCCTGAAACTGTACATATGCTTAGTTTTCATTTAAGTTAAGTGTGCTGAGAGAATTTGATTCATGAACTTCCTGAAAAAATTAGGTTAGAATTTAGGGCCAGAGAAATTCTCTCTGGTCTTTGAGAGTTAGATTAAGTTTTTTATATGGTTAGAATCGTGGTTTAATATTCTACAAGTTTCATGTTTTGAGTTTTTGATTTCATACAACGAATAGAGAGAACAGGATTGGAGTTACAGGGCGCCCGCTTTTCTGTTTGAACGAAGGTTGAATATGAAGTCTGGGTTGGGCCTGGCCATTCCATGCTGTTTGCACCCCTTAGCCTGTTGTTCACACCTCCATTGGCCCATTTATATTATTTTGCATATTTTTGTATTTCTATTTTATTTTCTGACTTTTCTTTATTTTTATAAACATTAAAATTACCAAAAATATTTTATTTAATTTTCATATTTTATTTTATATTTTTTATTATTTTTCTAACATAAAAACAATTATTAAATAATATACCTTTATTTTCTTTTGATAAAAACTTGAAAGTAATACATAAAAATATTTTATTTTTTTATTTTTATTATTTACATACTTGAATAATATTTTTCTGATATTTTTACATTTTGTATATATTTTATTATTTTATTTTATTATACATAATAATATAATTAATATATATACTTTCTTAAAGAAAATTAGGGTTTTTACCCTTAATAAAAAAAATAATCTTTTGTACATTAAATATTATATTTTTGCATACACAAAAATAAATACAAACATTTTTTTTCACATTTATGATATATTGCACATTTATATTTAATTGCTTATTTAAATATTGTTTATTTATCATTGGAGCAAAGAAATACAATTTGGTTGTAATAACTTAGGGTTTTAATTTCTTGCAAAATAATCCTCATTCAAAATTGTATCCCCCTTCCCATATCAATGTTGTAATAGCTTAGGTTTATTTTACGCATTTTATGCTTTCAAATATGCCATGTTAGAGATTAGGGTTTGTATGCAAAAAAATCCAAAATCAAATAAATAGCTTAACTAATACAAAGACAAAAAAAGCATGAAAATTGACAACACAATGCACACATACACCCCTAGGGTTTCATCCACTTGTTGCCTTTTGTGATACGGTGGGAGAACTGACTTGAGGTTTTGCGTTTGTTTTCGCAAATGTTTCGGTTGAGCAAGAGTCGCCACCGACTTTTTATTTTATCCTAAGGAAAGGTTAAAAAGCACAGCAAAAAAACCTTTTGAGATATTTTCTTGGGTTCGGGGAGTAGATTATAGAAAGGGAAGGTATTAGCACCCTTTCTATCCATGGTTGTCCATGGGCTCTTAGTTACTTGCTTAGATCACTTGCCTTTTTGTTTTCAATTGTTTTAAATGGTGCTTGAGTGTGAGTGGGTTTGAAAAATATTTTGAAAAGAGGCCAATGTGGTGGCAACCTTTGTAATGATCCATGTGGGGATGTATACAAAGGTGTATGTCTTTTGAAGAAGATTTTCATTTGTTTTTGAAAGTTATTTTGAAAGTGTAGTGATGTGTGGTTTGAAATAGGCAAGTGTTTTAGTTTGCAAGATTGATTCAAGTAACTAAGAGGTTATCTACTCCTAAATTTCTCAAAAGATTATTGCTATGTTTTAACCCTTTTAACAAGTTTGTTCCACCATTGAATTTGGTGGACAACCTTATGTTAGGATGTGAAAGGGACAGGCGCGGGTCATCGTTTAGACCATAATTGCAACGGCGTTAAATGTCTTTGGGCAATTTTCTTTAAGGGACTTGATCATTTATTTTTGTTTGTTTTGAAAAGTTTTATCGAGGGACTATGATCATTCAAATTGTTTGCTTTGCCCAAAGAAGTTCAACATACAATATGGCCCAATTTTGAAAGGCAACAAGTGGAATACCCTAGGGGTGCAAGTGTGATTTGTGTGTCCATTTTCATGCTTGTTTATCTTGAGATTAGGTCATAACTATTTTTTTATCGTTTTTTCGCATACAAACCCTAATTCTAACATGGCATAATTAGAAAGCGTATAAAGTGCGAAATTTAAATTACTAAGCTATTACAAAACCAAATATGGGAAGGGGGGTACAAATGTTCAAATGGGGATATTGACAAGAATTTAAATCTAAATTATTACATCATTTTTGAATATTTGCAAAATAAATAAATTGCATAATTAAATGGAAATTAAATAAATATGCAAAATGCAAAAAGAAAGTTTTTTATGTATGAGAAAAGTATGGTTTATTTAAAATAAAATAAGAAAATAAAAAGGTATTATTTTTGAGTGTTTTTAACTTTTAGGGCAAAAACCCTAATTTTAATGAAAATGGATATTAATTGATTTAATACAAGTGTTATACCCCAAAATTTGCCCTCCCATATTCTCCAATAAACTGCCAAGCCAAGCTACAAAATTCCCCAAGAGTTGCACAATGCAAAGGCCTCCCTACAGTCAAAACTAGGGTTTGTGTGTTGATCAAGAAAAGGAAGTGTTCAAAGGTCCAATCAAGTCTCATATGCTTACAAACATGGTCAAGCATCCTCATATCAAGTTTCAAGGCATTCAGCTCAAGATTGCACAGTCAAAACCCTAAATTGCACTACAGTCAACTGTAGGGGCAAAATGGTCATTTGACAGTCAAAAGTTCAAATTTTTGGTCAATATATCATTTTGAAGCCACAAACATCATTTGATCAATGCTTGATCATGATTCTCAAAATTTGGCTCAGAAATCATCAAAGATGCAAAAGTTGCTATATTTGGACAGCTGAAAAAGTCAACTGAAATTGACCAGGGCATAACTTTCACATGGATTATCAGAAAAATTCCATCCAAAGCTCATTTTGAAGAGAAAGACATTTCCTACAATTCATCTTCATGTTCCAAGTCCAAGAAATGCTCTCACAAAAAGTTATCAATTTCAACATTATAGGTCATTTTCAAAAGTCAACAAAAAGGGACTTTAAGTCAAAGACCATAACTTGAGATTGGTAAATCAAAATGACATGGGACCAAAGGCATTGGTTAAAGGACTCAAAGACCTTTCCAAAATGTCCAAGAACATGTGAAAAGCTTAAAAATTGAGCAAGTTATGCCTTGTAGAAGTTGGGAAAATTTTGTGAAATGGCAAAAGTCAATTATCTTTGAAAATCCAATTTTGACAAAAGGGCCCCATTTTTCTCACTTTGTCCATCCTTGTCATGCCACACACGTGGCCCATGGTTGATTTCAAGACCAAATGTTGACTTTTTCATTTTTATTTAATTTTTGATGATTTAATTCATTTTAATTCATTAAAAATTCAAATAAAATTTAAAAGTCAATGTAGTGGTGTCAAATGAATTTGGACAAGTTCTATACATCATGAATCAACTCAAAAATCAGGCCAAGGTTCATTTTCATACCAAGTCTAGGTTTTGGCTAGAAATTAGGAAAAAATGGTTAATGGACAAACCCTAATGCCAATTCTTTCTCAAGCATGGATTAAGGGGAGTTAGCATGCCTATTCAATTCCCTAAGGATCATTGAGTCAAACCCTACCAAGAACATAGCACAAAGCACGCTGAAAAGGCATTTGGACATTTGAAATTTTGGACATAAAAAGCAAAACTGAAATCATAGCTAGGGATCTTCTCAAGCCATAATCTTTGTACCAATAGCTTCCTGAGACGATTTTGGACGTATCTCAATCAATAACAACAACAAAAACACCTTGTACTGGTATCTATGAGTCCAACCGTGCCTTGGAAATTTTGAAATCACATAGCATGATTCCATCACTTTTATGCATTTTTTTTCATGGATTCATGTTTATCTTGATGTTTCTGAACTAACCACTATATTTAATTGAGTTTTCATGCCCTCCACGCGATTCTGCCATTAACAAACATTAGGGTTTCTCAGCTTCGAAATTAGGGGTTTCCAAGAACGGCAAAATTGGACGTTCCTAATACCATGGTTGTGTTCGGGACATGGAGACGAAGAAAGATGCATCCTCGCGCTTAATTTATGTTAAGAAGAGAGCTATTCGCTATTTTTTGAATCACCCCTAACGCAACAGTATAAAAACCGTGGCCTCTGAGTTATGTTTTTGCAGGGACGAAGACGAAGGCATCGTGGCAAGACGTGATTCGTCTATTCGAATTGCGCGCGTTTTTAAGTGCTACGCGTTGTTTTGTTTTTTTATTATTTTCGTACCATAATATGTTAACTGATATTCGTTGGCTCAGTGGCAAGCGTGAGTTCCATTAGCCTTCATGACCTGGGTTCAGGTCCCAGGTCTTGCAATTTCTAATATTATTTTTCATTTCAAAATTCCATGCAGCGCTGACATTAGTACATACCATGCACACTCCTCATCAATTGGCCACGCGTCTTGGAGATCTAATCCAGGGATCAGAATGCAAGCATATGGTGAAGACCAGTCAAGACATCTCACTGGATCAAAAAGTCAACAAAATGCTCACAAATAAATGGGCCAGGCTTGCACCTCCAAATTCAAATCCATACCCCCTGGTTCTATTGTTTTTTTCTTTCTTTTCTAATTTTCTTTACATTTTATTTTTTTTAAATTCACTTGTGTTTTATTTTCTTATCTAATTAATTTTAACCAAAAATACAAAAAACATTAAAAATACAGAAAAGACAAAAAACAATATAATTAATTTTGATTCTTTTTTTAATAAATTAAAATGTGACTCATTTAGTTTAATTAGGTTTTAATATTCATTTTAATTCTTTTTTCATAATAAAAAATCCAAAAAATATAAAATTAGGGTAATTGTTAATTTTCATATCCTTTTTAATTCTTTAACCTTTTTCTCACAATGTTATTATTTATTATTTATTTTCTATAAATCAAAATTGTACATAAATTAGTTTAGAATTTAATTAGGTTAGAGATTAAATCTTTTTCATAATAAACTTAAAAAATGATAGAACTAGGATTTTAATTTTAATTAACTTTTCTCTTTTTTTCTTTTAAACCTAAAAAACACAAAAAACATTATGTTTCATTTAATTTTTTAATTTCCTTGATTAATTTTAATTATCTGTTAAAGGGTCCAACGCCCTAATTTTGTTTAGTCTTTATTTCGCGCGTTTGTTTTATATTTATTAAATACCTCTGTATATGCCCCAAAGCCATGTAATTAAAAACTCTCGGACTCTTTATTCATTCGCTTTATTTTATTTTCAGTCAAATCGGGTCCGGTTTTTTTGGCGATGTGGACCCGCGCCAGTTGTAATAGTTAGATTTATTTTCTCGCAAATATAACTGTTAATAAATATGCATGAAAGAATGAATGCCCGAAAAATAAAATTGAATCGTTAGATCACCAATGCATGACAAGACAAATAATGAACTGAAAATGACACACAATTCACATACACCACCCCTAGGGTACGCCTCACTGTTGCCTTTCGAAAGGTGGTCGTCGAGTAGAAAACGTCTTAGTAAGTCCTCATGGTCCGGGAACCTGGCATGAGGGTAGCTTCTGAGGTGTTTTCCCGTTGCTCCGGTGACCACCACGTCCCTAAAACTCGAATTGACCCGAATACCTCCGACGGTGGTGCTACCTACCTCTCAATGGTGGGATAGCACTACTTTCAAGGACTTTTACACAGACGAATTCCTTAGGGTAGGTAGGTTCTCAAGGATACTTGCTCTAATTTCAAACAAATCAAAATACTTTTCACACCAACACACTTTCAAAAACTTTCAAAACAAACTTTTCAAACACTCTGACGTACGAGTTGAACTGAAACTTTTCAAAGAATATTTTTGAAACCCACAATTGAAAAGCAAACAAACAATTTTGAAAACACATTGAGCAAGTACCTAAGAGCCCATGGATAACCATGGACAGAAAGGGTGCTAATACCTTCCCTTTCTATAACCTACCTCCCGAACCGAGAGCAATCTCTTTAAAGGAATTTTTCTGTGCTTTTGTCCTTTCCATTTGGAGAAAATAAAAGACGGTGGCGACTCTTGCTTACCGCGACATTTCGCGAACCAGCTTTAAAACAGTCAGTTCCAGATCCACCGATCACAGAACTGGCGACTCTGCTGGGGAAAAAACTTAAAGTGAGGTGTACCTTAGGATTAAGATCACTGTGTTTTCAATTGCTTTCCTTGTATGCTTTATTATTGTGGGACTGTCTTGGGAGTTCTATAGATCCTAACCCGGATCTGGGGGATACCTTCTTAGAAAGTAGCAACAAGGCTGTGAGGGAACTGTGCGGGGTATACCGACATGGTTGAAACAGTCTGCTACGTTGATGTGGCACTTTGGTGTGTACCGGTAACCCTTGAGTCAGTCAAGGAGAGTACGGGGCCTCCATGTGGTGTCATGAAGCATCAACAGACCTTAGGAACCTTAATTGAACCATCTTGGCCTCTTTAGGGTAGTGAGATAACTGACTTTGGTGCAGTCCGAGGTTGGTTGATACTCGATACTACACTCAATTGAGGGTTGCTTTCCTGGAATATTTCGGTCGCCAGTTCAGTGGCTAAATCGAAACGATGAACAATGAAAGCAATCCCGTGATATTGGGAACCTTAGAACCCGGTTACTTTGATTAGGACAGGATGAACCCACCAACTTCAAGAGGGTACTACCCAGACCCCATGCTGGCCTTAAACCTTAAGGGCCTGTCTTGTGTGCCTTGTGTGCCTTACATGTTTGTCTTTGAAAATATCTGTGTTTAATCATAGCATCATGACATCATCCAGCATCATATGCATTAACTAACCATTTCAGGGGTTCGAATTTTCATCTTTGTTCTTGTTTTGTAGGACATGGAAACCGTTCGTAGAAAAACAATTCCAATCAGTCTTGTAAGGATCCCTCCTCAGCTTAAGGAACTTACATCCAGGATTCCTGAGAACTCTTCATTCAGTGAAAGGCATGGAAGCCTCATCAGCTTGGTCAACACCAACATTGAGGAAGATATGATAAAAGTCCTGTTCCAGTTCTTTGATCCTCTGCATCACTGCTTTACCTTCTTGGACTATCAGTTGGTACCTACATTGGAGGAGTTCTCCCGACTCCTGAAGATCCCTATCCTTGATCAGCTACCCTTCAACGGTACAGAAAAGGAACCTAAGCTTGAAGAGATTGCTAAAGCCTTGCACCTGCAGTCATCTGACCTCAAGGGACATTGGGAAGTTAGAAGTGGTATCAAAGGGTTCTTAGCCAGGTTTCTGTTTGAAAAGGCCTATGATTGTTGGAACTCCCTTGACTTACAAGCTTTTGAAGAGGTTGTGGCCCTCCTTGTTTATGGTTTGGTATTGTTCCCTAACCCAGACCAGCTCATTGATATCAGTGCTGTCCAGATCTTTATGTCCAGGAATCCTATACCTACGTTGCTGGGAGACCTCCTTCACTCATGTTACACTCGAACCATGAGAAAAAGAGGTGTCCTTATATGTTGCACTCCTCTCCTGGGAAAGTGGTTTATTTCGCACCTTCCACAATCAGTCCTGAAGAACGAGCGGGGTTTGAGATGGTCACAACGGTTGATGACTCTTACACATGCAGATATACATTGGTGTCCTAGGTCCAGAGAAGATGTCACTATCATTGATCGTTGCGGGGAGTATCCTAATGTTCCTTTACTTGGAATCAGAGGGGGTATTACTTATAGTCCATGCCTGGCTTGGAGACAATTTGGTTATGCTCGGAGGGATGGTCCTCATGACATGTTGATTCCTGACATAGTTTTTGACTTCGACAACGATACTCAAGGACTTCGCCAGAGGTTTATCAGAGCTTGGAGGATGCCTAGTAGGATAGACAGCAAAACACTGGGGCACAGGAACTCCATCCCTTTGGAGCCTTATCTCAAGTGGGTACGAGCCCGTTCTCAGAAGTTAGTAATGCCTTATCCTCACATGCTTCCAGTAATCAAAGAGCCTGCCTTGGAAGGAGAGGTATCTCATGTTATTCAGCACCCTGATATGCCCACATCCTGGGAAGAGATGCAGAAGAGCTGGATCCAACTGAAGGAAGAACGGAATTCTCTTGAGACTAGTTTGCATGCCAGTGAAAAGAAGGTCTTGGAGCTCACCCGCCTGTTGCATGAGGAAAGGAGTCTCAACACTTACATAGCTCCAAAGAAGATGCGCAACATATTTTGGATGTGATTTGATCTTTTTGTACTTTTGCCCATGAGGCTTTGATGTATTAAAACAATGATTTTCTTAATAATAAAGTGTGTTCCTTTTGGTCTACAACAAATTTGAATTTTCGAACCCTTGAATGCATTGCATAAACACACATCATTCATCATGTGCATCATAAATACTCT
This sequence comes from Vicia faba, assembly GCA_948472305.1. NCBI lineage: Eukaryota > Viridiplantae > Streptophyta > Magnoliopsida > Fabales > Fabaceae > Vicia > Vicia faba. The sequence goes on from OX451740.1 coordinate 2,725,139, forward strand.
TCTTTTCAGGTTGTTTACCGTTCTTCGCTGTTTATTTCAGCATCATGAACCCTCCTGAATCATCAACCGATGCGGCTATCAAGGCTCTTCAGGCGCAGAACGTCCAGTTTCAGGCGCAAAACGCCCAATTTCAGGAGCTGATCAAGGGCTTGTCTCAGGGTCAACAAGAGTTAAAGACCATGCTGTTGAAGAAGACTAAGAAGAAGAGGAGGACTGTGCTATTTAGCACTGGGCGCAGACTCGGGAACACCTTGCAAATTGAAGCTGAAAGGACTCCTCCATCTGTGACAGAAGGTAGTCACCATGAAAGGGAGGTCACTACTCCTGTGGGCTCTGATACTGAAACGGACTTCAACGACGACCAGTACCCTCCTGCTGAAGACCGGTACAAACAGCTGGAAGACAGATTAAAGGCTGTGGAAGTTCAACGGGTACCTGGATTGGATTTCGGAGACTTGGGGTTATCTACTGGAGTGGTGATCCCGCACAAGTTCAAAACACCTGCCTTCGTGAAGTATGATGGGGCTTCCTGTCCCAAGATGCACCTCCGTTCTTATGTAAGGAAGATCCAGCCTTACACAGCAGACAAGAACCTTTGGATCCACTTCTTCCAGGAGAGTCTTTCAGGGACTCACCTCGATTGGTTCTATCAACTAGATGGAATCAGCATTCGTAACTGGGAGGATCTGGCCACTGCTTTTTACAAGCAGTATCAGTATAATGCCGACCTCGCTCCTACGCGTACCCAACTCCAGGGTATGTCACTAGGGTCGGGAGAAGGTTTTAAGGAGTACGCTCAGAAATGGAGAGACCTGGCTGGCAGGGTGCAGCCACCATTGACGGATCGGGAGCTGGTAGATATGTTCTTGGGGACCCTGTCTGGTCCATTTTTCAATCATCTCATTGGCAATTCCTCTGCCGGGTTTACCGATCTAATCCTGACTGGTGAAAGGATCGAAGCTGGTATAAAATCAGGGAAGATACAGAAAGTTGCCTCCTCCAGCACTGAGAAGAAGCCCTTCAAAAAGGAGGCTAGTGCTGTATATAACTCCCGGAGAACAGAGCGACCTGAACACCGCCAATCTGTCAGTGCGGTAATGATCGCCAAACCTGCTGCCGTTCCTCGGCCAACTAATCCTCAGAAGTTTGAAAGACCCCGGAGAGAGTTTACCCGGTTAAGCATGACCTTATCACAAATCCTGCCACAGTTGCTATCCACCAATTTAGTGACTGTCAAGGAGGCTCCAAAGTTTCCCAACACTGCATCCCCCAAGTTCAATCCAAATGCTCGCTGTGCTTATCACTCTGATAGCCCGGGGCATAACACAGATGACTGTTGGGCCCTAAGGAACAAAGTTCAAGATCTCATTGACGCAAAGGAGATACAGTTTGAGGCGCCCGAGAAGCCGAATGTTGTAAATGCTCCCATGCCCCAGCATGGAGTGAATGCTGTTGAGGAGAATTTGTATGTAGCTTCGGTGGATGATGTTGCTACTCCGTTGCTGATGGTTAAGAGGAATCTGTTGTTAGCCGGTTTATTTCCGGGATGTAGCGAAAGTTGCCCTCTATGTGTTGCTTCCCCTGTTGGTTGTTCTCTGTTGAAGTCAGGCATCCAAAACCTGATTGATAGTAGAGAGATTTTGTTTGAAAAGACTGTTGTTCCTGCTGCTCCTGTTGAAGAAGTGTCAATCGTTACCATCTTCAACAACTATTCCGAAGCTCCTTCAAAGAAGCCTATACAAGTTGTGTCAGTTCACAAGAATGTTCCCATCACCATTACTGTCCCGGGGCCTATACCCTACAAATCTGATAAGGCCGTCCCATGGCACTATGGGGCGGATGTTTATGTTCTGGGTGTGAAACGAGAGTGCAACATTGATGCTGGTGTCTCCAACATCACCGGGCCTGCTAAGGTCACTCGTAGTGGAAGACTGTTCTCGCCAGACATTGCTCCTCCAGCAGTTCATAGGCCTTTGATCTTCACACCTGCCAGAGTGCCTGTTTCTCCTTCTGACCAAGTATCCACCCCTGCTGCTGAGTCATCTGATACTCGGGGCAAGGGAACTGCTGCTGATGTGCCTGCCAGGACGGAGGCACCAAAGACCATTGTTGAGGCTTCCAAACAGGAAATGGAAGAAATTCTCAAGATAATAAAGAAAAGTGATTTCAATGTTGTGGAACAGCTGGGGCACACCCCCTCTAAAATCTCCATGTTGTCACTGCTGCTATGTTCAGAGGCCCATGCAAAGGCTCTGATTGCTTTCTTAAAGACTGCCCATGTACCCCAAGATACGACTGCTGACCAGTTCACCGATTGTGTGGCCAACCTAACTGCTGATAATGGCCTGGGTTTCTCTGATGCCGATCTGACAGCAAAGGGGAAGAACCATAATGATGCCCTGCATGTCTCCATTGAATGCAGGGGCACTACCCTTGCTCATGTGCTGGTTGACACAGGTTCGTCATTAAATGTGTTGCCCAAAAAGGCTCTGGATAGGCTGAATTGTGAGAGTCTGGAGCTCAAACCAAGTAGCATTGTTGTCCGGGCCTTTGACGGGTCCAAAAGAATGGTACATGGTGAAGTGGACATCCCAATCAGGGTTGGGTCACAAGTATTTGATTCAAAATTTTATGTGATGGATATCCATCCGTCCTATTCTTGTTTGCTGGGTCGCCCATGGATCCACAAAGCTGGAGCTGTGACTTCTACATTGCATCAGAAGCTCAAGTACCCGGTCAGGGGGAGGATAGTAACAGTGCAAGGGGAGGAGGAATACATGGTCAGCCACCTCAACTCTTTCAGATACGTGGAAATGGATGGGGAGTTCATTGAAACCCCCTTTCAACATTTTGAGGAAGTACCACCAACCTTGGCAACAGCAGAAGATGAAGAGATTTCTCCTATGAAGATGGCCTCCTTAAAGGACGCCCGGGCTGTGATCGAAAAAGGTGAATGTGCAAACTGGGGCAAGCTTCCTGATCTTACTCCTAAGACTAACAAGTTTGGGCTGGGTTTCACCACAGAAGCTCAGAAAGCGGTGCGCAAGGCAAGAATTGGAAGACCTCCGTTGCTCATCACTCAGCATGGAGTGAATGCTATTGGAGAGGAAGATGAAGTGGGAGAGTCAGAGTTCGATAGCTGGATCTACCCAACGGCCGACGGTGGATTGACCAATTGGACTGCTAAAGATTTTACTCCAATTACTTTTGTCTCCCAGTAATGAATTTCTTTGTTTTTGAATTGTAATAAACAATAATTTGAGACTATATGGCCCGGTGTCTTACCCGGGGCACCGTGGTTTTATTTATGAGGGCTTTTGTTTGTCACCATCATATATCATGAATAAAAGCATTGGACGTTTTTCACATTTCAAATTTTGCGCTCCTTTTCTTTCCTTTCTTTACATATTGCAAAACAGCTGTATTTACACACACACTCACTCGTACAGGTTTCAATCCACTCTGGATCTCACTGGTAACGACTCTGCTACTGCCAGTTATGACTTCGAAAATCCGATCAACTTAGCCGCCGACGAAGGTGAAGATGATTGCGAAGTGCCTGGTGAACTTGCAAGACTGTTACAACAGGAAGAGAGGGCAATTCAACCCCATGAAGAGCCAGTGGAAATGATAAACTTGGGTACGGAGGAAGACAAGAAAGAGGTGAAGATTGGTGCCAACCTAGAACTCAGCGTGAAGCAACGGTTGACTCAGATGCTGCAGGATTATAAAGAAATCTTTGCCTGGTCTTACGAAGATATGCCCGGATTAGATACCGACATTGTGGTCCATCATTTACCAACTAAAGAAGATTTCCCTCCGGTTAAGCAAAAGGTTCGTCGGATGCGTCCAGAGATGTCTGAGAAGATTAAAGCCGAAGTTATGAAGCAGTTTGATGTCGGGTTTCTTGCAGTAACTTCTTACCCTCAGTGGGTTGCTAATGTGGTGCCGGTACCAAAGAAGGACGGCAAGGTCAGGATGTGTGTCGATTACAGGGATCTGAACAGGGCCAGCCCCAAGGATGACTTCCCTCTACCCCACATTGATGTCCTTGTTGATAATACAGCTCAGCATAAAGTGTTCTCTTTCATGGATGGTTTTTCAGGTTACAATCAGATCAAGATGGCACCTGAAGACATGGAAAAGACTACCTTTGTTACTCAGTGGGGCACCTTCTGTTACAAGGTCATGCCGTTCGGGTTGAAGAACGCTGGGGCAACCTACCAACGTGCTATGGTTACTTTATTTCATGACATGATCCATCATGAGATAGAAGTTTATGTTGACGACATGATCGCTAGGTCCCAGACTGAGGAAGAGCACCTTGATCATCTGCAGAAACTGTTTGACCGTTTGAAACTGTACAAGCTGAGATTGAATCCTAACAAGTGCACCTTCGGGGTAAGATCTGGAAAGTTGCTAGGCTTTGTGGTTAGTGATAAAGGAATTCAAGTGGACCCTGCTAAGGTCAAAGCCATTCAAGAGATGCCGGTTCCTAAGACGGAGAAGGAAGTCAGAGGCTTTCTAGGACGTCTGAATTACATTGCTCGCTTCATCTCTCATCTGACTGCCACCTGTGAACCAATCTTTAAGCTGCTGAAGAAAGATCAGGTAGTACGTTGGAATGATGAATGCCAGGCTGCTTTTGACAGAATCAAAGAATATCTCCAAGAACCACCCATCCTTATGCCACCAGTTGAAGGGAGACCTTTGATACTTTACCTGACAGTGCTTGATAATGCAATGGGGTGTGTACTGGGGCAGCATGACGAGTCTGGCCGAAAAGAGCATGCCATTTATTACCTTAGCAAAAAGTTTACCGACTGTGAGACCCGATACTCACTGCTTGAGAAAACTTGCTGCGCTTTGGTATGGGCTGCTCGCCGGCTAAGACAGTATATGCTGACTCACACTACCTTGTTAATCTCAAAAATGGATCCTATAAAGTACATATTCGAAAAGCCTGCTCTGTCTGGGAGAATTGCAAGATGGCAGATGATCTTGACGGAATACGACATTCAGTACACGACCCAAAAAGCCATCAAGGGAAGTGTATTGGCAGACCACTTAGCACATCAAGCTGTAGATGACTACCAATCAATGAACTTTGAGTTTCCAGATGAAAGCATTATGATAGTAACTGACTGTGAAATACCTGGACCGGATGAAGGACCTGAACCCGGATCCCGATGGTCTATGCACTTTGACGGAGCATCCAACGCTTTGGGAAATGGTATCGGTGCCATAATCGTATCTCCACAAGGTACTCATACTCCACTTACCGCCCGGCTGTGTTTCAACTGTACCAACAACATGGCGGAGTATGAAGCGTGTATCATGGGTCTTCAAGCTGCGATTGACCTGAGGATCAAATTTCTAAGTGTCTTCGGAGATTCCGCTCTCGTGATCAATCAGATCAAAGGAGAGTGGGATACGAAACACCCAAACTTGATTCCTTACAGAGAATGCGTGTTGGCCCTGATCCCCCACTTCACAGAGATAACATTTGAGCACTTTCCAAGAGAAGAGAATCAGCTGGCGGACGCGTTAGCTACAATGTCTTCAATGTTCAAGGTTAAATGGGATAATGAAGCTCCTCGGATCATCATCTGGAAACTGGACGAACCGGCATACTGTTGTGATCTCGAAACTGAATTGGTGACTGAAAAGCCTTGGTACCACGAAGTGAAGAGATATCTGGAAGCTCAGGAATACCCTGAAGGTGCTTCTGTCAATGATAAGAAATTCCTGAGGAGGTTTGCAGCCAAGTTCTTTCTTAGCAATGGCATCTTGTACAAGCGAAACCAGGATTCAACCCTACTGCGTTGTGTAGATAAGACTGAAGCGGAAAGAATCATGGAAGAGCTACATGATGGGACCTTTGGTACACACTCCAGTGGACACACCATGGCAAAGAAGATTCTACGGGCAGGGTATTACTGGTCCACCATGGAAGCTGATTGCTACCAACATTCTAGGACATGCCACAAATGCCAGATTTATGCAGACAAGGTGCATGTTCCTCCGGTTCCCCTGAATGTTCTGACTGCGCCTTGGCCATTTGCAATGTGGGGCATAGACATGATCGGTGAGATTAAACCTACAGCGTCCAATGGACATCGCTTCATCCTAGTGGCAATTGATTATTTCACGAAGTGGGTTGAGACAGCATCCTATGCTACGGTAACCAAGACTGTTGTGGCACGGTTCATTCGGCACAACCTGATCTGTCGGTACGGCGTCCCTGAGCGGATTATTACAGACAACGGTACCAATCTGAATAATAAGATGATCACCGAGCTTTGCGAACAGTTCAAGATACAGCACCACAATTCTTCTCCTTACAGACCGAAGATGAATGGGGCTGTAGAAGCAGCTAATAAAAACATCAAGAAGATTGTGCAGAAGATGACAGTAACGTATAAAGATTGGCACGAGATGTTACCGTTCGCTCTGCATGGGTATCGTACCTCAGCTAGGACGTCAACCGGGGCAACTCCTTTCTCTCTGGTTTATGGCATGGAAGCAGTCTTGCCGATTGAGGTACAAATTCCTTCTCTCCGGATAATGAAGGATGCAAATCTGAATGAAGATGATTGGATCCAGACACGACTTGATCAGCTCAACCTTATTGACGAAAAGAGACTTGCTGCTATCTGTCATGGTCAGACGTATCAGAAACGAATGATCAAGGCGTTTAACAAAAAGGTCAGACCACAGGAATATCAAGTCGGGGATCTGGTGATCAAGCGAATCATCCTTCCTCAGAGTGATCCAAGGGGCAAATGGACCCCTACGTACGAAGGGCCATTTGTGGTTAAGCATGTGTTCTCAGGAGGAGCAATGATATTAACCAATATGGATGGTGACGACCTTCCTCACCCCGCCAATGCAGACATAGTTAAAAAATACTACGCATGAAAAAAAGACCCGCTAGGCTGACATGTCTAGGCAAAAATAAGGGCTTCCCGTCGAACCAAAAGGGTTCGGGCAAAATGAAGGGATGAAAATGAAAAAATCTGTACACCCGGCAAGTCGAAAACCTGAAAAGGCGGCTTGGGCAAAAATGGGTATCCCGGTGGACTGAAAACCTGAAAAGGCAGTCCAGGCAAAAGTTAGGGATAAAAGCGTAATACTATGTCTCATTGGATCACTTTGCATCCAGAATCCGGTATCTACATCAAGACGGCATCGATCAGTCAGCCTCACCTTCAACCAAGGTCACCAAGTGATGAGACGCTCGGAGTTATAAGGGCTATAGCAGAGTTGAAACCCAGTGGATCATTCATCTTTCACACAGCTGTTTTATTTTCTTTTGTATAAAACTTGTAATAAACTCTCTTGTTCGGCGACGTACCTCTTACTAGGACGCCAGCCTCTTGTACACAAAACGCCTATTCACAGGCTATTCAAAATCAATACAAATATACTTTTCAGTTAAGCGTGCCAACTGTTTTTCTTTTTCCGTTTTGTTTTGCGAAGAACGTCCAAGGTTCAATTTGTGATATATGCATTTGACAATAATTTGCTAGCTCATAAATATTTGCATACGAAACAAAGAATTGATTGCAGGTGACACCAGAAACAGGGGCAATAAAGAGTTGTCTGAGCAGTCTGATTGTTCTATCTTCCAAGGTACCAAGGTAGGTTCGACTAAAGAACCTAACCAGACATCTTAAATTCCCCAGAGGACAGCAAGTCAGTGCATTCTTCCCCAGCCTATCTTAAATTCCCCAGGAGAGTCCCATCCAGGTTCCCCAAGAAAGATGGAATTCATCTCTCCAAGCAGTAAGCTTATCCCCAGTATATTCTGGAAGCTTATCCTTCACAGGACACGAACGCATCGTCTGGCTTGATTTAAAGAGTTATTTCCTCAACAGGATATAACTGGGTTATCCTCAGCCGAAAACCAAGGGAAAGTCGTCGTCAACGTAGTTCTTTCCTATCCCCAGCGAAGTCTATTCACACTTCCAATACGACAATGGTATCCCCCAACAGAGTTACTATCAACATCCAGCAAAGCATCACTCTCCCCACAGAGTATTGCTTCCCAGCATGATCACTAAAGTATCTTTTCTCCCTGCAGAATCTCCCATTCGCCAAGTTTATTCCGCAACGGAGTCATCTTCTCCTACCGGTATCCTTGCAGTTATCATCCCCAGCGGAAGCAAAATCTATGCTTCAACATCAGTCCAGGATACGACTTCCCGGCACCCGTCAAGGATTTACTTTCCTAGATGAAAACATACATAAAACATCACATACATCATTATGACATGCATCACGCACTGCATCATACAAATCTCACTTATGTTGAGAACATCATTGCTTGATTCATATCATGCATTGCATATGACTGACTTTTATCTTTCAGGAAAAATTCAGTTAAGTTCTCAAGCTACATTTCAAGACCTAGACTGGTTCAGTCAAAGGCCTCCTCTGGTTCAGTTAAATCGTCCCAAGATTTTCCTGATTGCTTATCCAGTGGAAGACATTTCAAGACCTAGACTTATTCAGTCAAAGGCCTTCTCTGGTTCAGTTAAATCGTCCCAAGATTTTCCTGATTGCTTATCCAGTGGAAGACATTTCAAGACCTAGACTTATTCAGTCAAAGGCCTTCTCTGGTTCAGTTAAATCGTCCCAAGATTTTCCTGATTGCTTATCCAGTGGAAGACATTTCAAGACCTAGACTTATTCAGTCAAAGGCCTTCTCTGGTTCAGTTAAATCGTCCCAAGATTTTCCTGATGCTTATCCCTTTGAAGACATTTCAAGACCTAGACTGGTTCAGTCAAAGGCCTCCTCTGGTTCAGTTAAATCGTCCCAAGATTTTCCTGATTGCTTATCCAGTGGAAGACATTTCAAGACCTAGACCGGTTCAGTTAAATCGTCCCAAGATTTTCCTGATTGCTTATCCCGTCAAAGGCCTCTTCTGGTTCAGTTAAATCGTCCCAAGATTTTCCTGATTGCTTATCCAGTGGAAGACATTTCAAGACCTAGACTTATCCAGTCAAAGGCCTTCTCTGGTTCAGTCAGATCAACCCTAAGATCTCCCTGATTCTTATCCCAGTAGAAGACACCCCAGATTTTTCTCAACGAGCGTTGTTGAAGTTGAAGTCGCTCAAGGCTCCCTTACCATTCATGCTAAGGAAGTAATCATCCCTGCAACGTGTCAGGTACTCATTTTCTATTTTGCAGGTATGCAGGTTCTCGCTAAGGAATCTCCTACGCAATCAAACATCCAGATGGCATCTATAAGCCCATCCCCATCATTGCCAACATGTGAGCGCAAATTTCCGGGCACTCTAGTGTCCAATCATCTTTTACCCTCGGATTACGAAAGGCATGTCAGCCAATCTACATCCTCAGGTCTAAGAAGATTGAACAGGGGCAACTGTTATACCCCAAAATTTGCCCTCCCATATTCTCCAATAAACTGCCAAGCCAAGCTACAAAATTCCCCAAGAGTTGCACAATGCAAAGGCCTCCCTACAGTCAAAACTAGGGTTTGTGTGTTGATCAAGAAAAGGAAGTGTTCAAAGGTCCAATCAAGTCTCATATGCTTACAAACATGGTCAAGCATCCTCATATCAAGTTTCAAGGCATTCAGCTCAAGATTGCACAGTCAAAACCCTAAATTGCACTACAGTCAACTGTAGGGGCAAAATGGTCATTTGACAGTCAAAAGTTCAAATTTTTGGTCAATATATCATTTTGAAGCCACAAACATCATTTGATCAATGCTTGATCATGATTCTCAAAATTTGGCTCAGAAATCATCAAAGATGCAAAAGTTGCTATATTTGGACAGTTGAAAAAGTCAACTGAAATTGACCAGGGCATAACTTTCACATGGATTATCAGAAAAATTCCATCCAAAGCTCATTTTGAAGAGAAAGACATTTCCTACAATTCATCTTCATGTTCCAAGTCCAAGAAATGCTCTCACAAAAAGTTATCAATTTCAACATTATAGGTCATTTTCAAAAGTCAACAAAAAGGGACTTTAAGTCAAAGACCATAACTTGAGATTGGTAAATCAAAATGACATGGGACCAAAGGCATTGGTTAAAGGACTCAAAGACCTTTCCAAAATGTCCAAGAACATGTGAAAAGCTTAAAAATTGAGCAAGTTATGCCTTGTAGAAGTTGGGAAAATTTTGTGAAATGGCAAAAGTCAATTATCTTTGAAAATCCAATTTTGACAAAAGGGCCCCATTTTTCTCACTTTGTCCATCCTTGTCATGCCACACACGTGGCCCATGGTTGATTTCAAGACCAAATGTTGACTTTTTCATTTTTATTTAATTTTTGATGATTTAATTCATTTTAATTCATTAAAAATTCAAATAAAATTTAAAAGTCAATGTAGTGGTGTCAAATGAATTTGGACAAGTTCTATACATCATGAATCAACTCAAAAATCAGGCCAAGGTTCATTTTCATACCAAGTCTAGGTTTTGGCTAGAAATTAGGAAAAAATGGTTAATGGACAAACCCTAATGCCAATTCTTTCTCAAGCATGGATTAAGGGGAGTTAGCATGCCTATTCAATTCCCTAAGGATCATTGAGTCAAACCCTACCAAGAACATAGCACAAAGCACGCTGAAAAGGCATTTGGACATTTGAAATTTTGGACATAAAAAGCAAAACTGAAATCATAGCTAGGGATCTTCTCAAGCCATAATCTTTGTACCAATAGCTTCCTGAGACGATTTTGGACGTATCTCAATCAATAACAACAACAAAAACACCTTGTACTGGTATCTATGAGTCCAACCGTGCCTTGGAAATTTTGAAATCACATAGCATGATTCCATCACTTTTATGCATTTTTTTTCATGGATTCATGTTTATCTTGATGTTTCTGAACTAACCACTATATTTAATTGAGTTTTCATGCCCTCCACGCGATTCTGCCATTAACAAACATTAGGGTTTCTCAGCTTCGAAATTAGGGGTTTCCAAGAACGGCAAAATTGGACGTTCCTAATACCATGGTTGTGTTCGGGACATGGAGACGAAGAAAGATGCATCCTCGCGCTTAATTTATGTTAAGAAGAGAGCTATTCGCTATTTTTTGAATCACCCCTAACGCAACAGTATAAAAACCGTGGCCTCTGAGTTATGTTTTTGCAGGGACGAAGACGAAGGCATCGTGGCAAGACGTGATTCGTCTATTCGAATTGCGCGCGTTTTTAAGTGCTACGCGTTGTTTTGTTTTTTTATTATTTTCGTACCATAATATGTTAACTGATATTCGTTGGCTCAGTGGCAAGCGTGAGTTCCATTAGCCTTCATGACCTGGGTTCAGGTCCCAGGTCTTGCAATTTCTAATATTATTTTTCATTTCAAAATTCCATGCAGCGCTGACATTAGTACATACCATGCACACTCCTCATCAATTGGCCACGCGTCTTGGAGATCTAATCCAGGGATCAGAATGCAAGCATATGGTGAAGACCAGTCAAGACATCTCACTGGATCAAAAAGTCAACAAAATGCTCACAAATAAATGGGCCAGGCTTGCACCTCCAAATTCAAATCCATACCCCCTGGTTCTATTGTTTTTTTCTTTCTTTTCTAATTTTCTTTACATTTTATTTTTTTTAAATTCACTTGTGTTTTATTTTCTTATCTAATTAATTTTAACCAAAAATACAAAAAACATTAAAAATACAGAAAAGACAAAAAACAATATAATTAATTTTGATTCTTTTTTTAATAAATTAAAATGTGACTCATTTAGTTTAATTAGGTTTTAATATTCATTTTAATTCTTTTTTCATAATAAAAAATCCAAAAAATATAAAATTAGGGTAATTGTTAATTTTCATATCCTTTTTAATTCTTTAACCTTTTTCTCACAATGTTATTATTTATTATTTATTTTCTATAAATCAAAATTGTACATAAATTAGTTTAGAATTTAATTAGGTTAGAGATTAAATCTTTTTCATAATAAACTTAAAAAATGATAGAACTAGGATTTTAATTTTAATTAACTTTTCTCTTTTTTTCTTTTAAACCTAAAAAACACAAAAAACATTATGTTTCATTTAATTTTTTAATTTCCTTGATTAATTTTAATTATCTGTTAAAGGGTCCAACGCCCTAATTTTGTTTAGTCTTTATTTCGCGCGTTTGTTTTATATTTATTAAATACCTCTGTATATGCCCCAAAGCCATGTAATTAAAAACTCTCGGACTCTTTATTCATTCGCTTTATTTTATTTTCAGTCAAATCGGGTCCGGTTTTTTTGGCGATGTGGACCCGCGCCAGTTGTAATAGTTAGATTTATTTTCTCGCAAATATAACTGTTAATAAATATGCATGAAAGAATGAATGCCCGAAAAATAAAATTGAATCGTTAGATCACCAATGCATGACAAGACAAATAATGAACTGAAAATGACACACAATTCACATACACCACCCCTAGGGTACGCCTCACTGTTGCCTTTCGAAAGGTGGTCGTCGAGTAGAAAACGTCTTAGTAAGTCCTCATGGTCCGGGAACCTGGCATGAGGGTAGCTTCTGAGGTGTTTTCCCGTTGCTCCGGTGACCACCACGTCCCTAAAACTCGAATTGACCCGAATACCTCCGACGGTGGTGCTACCTACCTCTCAATGGTGGGATAGCACTACTTTCAAGGACTTTTACACAGACGAATTCCTTAGGGTAGGTAGGTTCTCAAGGATACTTGCTCTAATTTCAAACAAATCAAAATACTTTTCACACCAACACACTTTCAAAAACTTTCAAAACAAACTTTTCAAACACTCTGACGTACGAGTTGAACTGAAACTTTTCAAAGAATATTTTTGAAACCCACAATTGAAAAGCAAACAAACAATTTTGAAAACACATTGAGCAAGTACCTAAGAGCCCATGGATAACCATGGACAGAAAGGGTGCTAATACCTTCCCTTTCTATAACCTACCTCCCGAACCGAGAGCAATCTCTTTAAAGGAATTTTTCTGTGCTTTTGTCCTTTCCATTTGGAGAAAATAAAAGACGGTGGCGACTCTTGCTTACCGCGACATTTCGCGAACCAGCTTTAAAACAGTCAGTTCCAGATCCACCGATCACAACAAGTATTTATTTATTATGTACAAAAATAAAAATAAAATGAAGTATATTATGAAAAAAGTATTTTTTATATCAAATATTAATAAAAATGAAAATATTCTTATATTTTAACTTAAATGTATATATATATATATATATATATATATATATATATATATATATATATATATATATATATATATATATATATATATATATATATATATATATATATATATATATATATATATATATATATATATATATATATATATATATATATATATATATATATATATATATATATATATATATATATATATATATATATATATATATATATATATATATATATATATATATATATATATATATTAAGTTCTAAATATTATATTATATACAAAATAATATATATTTAATATTTTAACAAAATAAATAAGAAAAAGTATTTTTTATGTGAAATATTTTCAGAAGGTAAATAAAAATAAAAAAATGTATTTACACTATTTTTCTATTTATTCTAATAATAGTATATATATAATATTTATATACAAACAAAAGAAATAAATCAAATAAATATGCCATATATTCAAAAAAGATGGAAAAAATATTTTCAAAATTTTAATATGCTGAGAAAAAATAAACAAGTCAAACAAAAAAAGAAAAAGTCAAAAAGAATTAAAAATAAGACAAATGGGCTCAGGGGGTGAGAAAATGGAAAGAGGGTGCAAAAAGAAGAAACCACACAGGCCCAGCCCATGTGGCTTCATCTTCAACCTTCGTTCAATAACGTTCAAAAAACGCGCGCCCTGTACTCCAGCTGCTAACTCCTGATTCCTGGCTTTTTAACAAAAACTCATAACATGAAAAATGCTCAGCATGAAGAGACGATTCCAACCATGTATAGAACTTGACCTAACTCTCTAAGATGAGGGAGAATTTCTCCTCCCCCAAATCCTAACCTAGTTTTTCTGCCATTTTCAAACTCCAAATTCTCTCTACTCAGGCAAAAGAAATGAAATGTAAAGATATGTACATGTTCAGGGCTATGAGTAGAACCTTGTTTCTTCACAAACTTAAGACTAAAGATGCATGATAAGAGAGATACGAATTCAAAGTTTTACCTGTGCAGTTGAACTTCTATCTGGAGAATGAGGAACTTCTGGTGCAAGGTAATGATTGGAAAAGCTTCCTTGAGGTCCAGGGATGCTTTTTCAATGCTTACTTTGTCTTGAAACTTCTTGTATCAAGCTATAGAACCTCACCTGCAAGTCAAAAATGTAAAAATGGTGGAAGCTGTTAGAGAGATTACAGGTCAGGTTTTAGGTCATGGTTAGCTTGCATATATGCTAGGGAGTGTGTATGAATTGATTTTGGTAAGAATGCTCGAGGGAAATGGGAGTTGGCACTCAAACTGCAGAGGCAACTCTGTTTTTGCAGTTTGAGGATGATTCTGAGATGGAGGGTGTTTTGGAGGTGCAAGGGTTGTGTCTTGGCTTGGTTATGTTCTATGAAAGGTGTTTGATAACTTTGTTCTTGTGGTTCTATGCTGAAGAGAGAGTTGTTACAAGTTATGGACTTTTCTTGAACTTTAAGCAAACAAATGCAACTTGGCTTTCTAGGTCAGTAGAGGACCCCCTAATGTGCTGCATAATCCTCTCTTGATCAGTGTGTTATGCACATAATCTTGTGCCAAGCAGATTTTCCATGTACTTTCTTGATTTGCAATTGGACATAAAGTTAATCTTTTCAAAAATGGAAAGTTCACTTTATCTAGTTTAGGATTAATCTTGCATACAATGCTTGCACTCAAAGAACAACACTTTAACACATTGAATATGCATTAAATTATTGAGTATGGAATGGTTCAAGGACCTGTAATCAAGCATAAAGCAAGCTGAGTTCAAATTTGCAAGATTATGAACATGTCTTGGTTAAGAACAAAAGTGAATTTTTGCCAACTTGTGAAATTCGAATCTCTCAAGTTATGAGGTTGTTTGAGAAGCTCTTGGACATTTTGGAAAGCTTGGAATGTGTACTACAATCCATCTTTGAAATGCAAATTGAAATTCCAAGTGGAAGGGTATGAAAAATGGCCTTGAAGTGGGGTAGAAAACCTTGTCAAAATAGGTTAAAATTTCACTAAGTTAAAAATGGTTTAGTGCCCTTATTCAAAAAATTGTAACTTGAGATACAAGCTTCAAATGAGAAAACTTTGTGAATCAAAGTTGTAGATTATGCAACAAGCTACAACTTTCATGTTTTTACTTTTGTTTGAATCCAGATGGATCTTGGTGAAAAGGTGGGGCAAAGTTGGGAAAAAATTAGGGTTTTTTCATAACTTAGAAAAATTCTAAGTTATGAAAAATTCCATTTTCTAACCCTAATTTGCATTTTGTGATTTCTTGGTGAACAAGTTTCATGATTTGGCATGTTTTGATGAAAAATGAATCTTGACTCTTGATTTTGACCAAAAAGTCAAAGTTTGACTTTTCAGTATACAGTCAAAATTGATCAATTGACTGGGAAATTCAACTGTCAATCTTGTGTACTTGGGATCTTTTGAGCTTGATGAATGTGTCAAGACCATTTCATTGGGTCCTTGAGTCCATATGTGAGTTTGATTTGCCATTGGCTAGGTCAAACAGTCAAAAATTGCCTTTGTGCAGTCAAAACCCTAAAAATGACCATTTTACCCTTTTGGTGATCTGATCAAATTTCTTGTGGAATTGTGATCCAAACTTGATCAAATGGTCCATATGAGTTTAATATGTTGATGTGGGTCAAATTTCATGAGATTTGGCTGTCAATTGGCCACAGTTGACTTTTTCCCCAATACAGCTGATTTCTAGGTCAACTGTCCAATTGACTGGGTAAAACTTGGAATCAGGACTTGAAACTTGGTATGGGTAAACTTGGAAGTCCAACATGAAACATGAAAGTCATCTTAGGCATTTTAGGTCAAAACATCCTTGGGCAAACACAAACCCTAATTTGAGTCCACAGTGCAAGGAGCAGTCTTGAGCAGAGGAAACCCTAGCTGGATCTTGATCTTCAAGGGTCTGGTGATGAGAAAATGTTGAGGAAATGGGAGGGCAAATTTTGGGGTACAACAGTTGCCCCTGTTCAATCTTCTTGAACCTGAAGAGTTAGATTGGCAAGTTTGCCTTTCGTGACTCGAGGGTAAAAGGAGATTGGACACTAGAGTGCCCGGAAATTTGCACTCGCATGCTGGAGTCTCAACAACGTGGTGTCGGGAATGGGCTTATAGATGCCATTTAGGGAGATGGTGGATAGGGAGATGGGCTTATAGATGCCATCTGGAGATGTGACAGAACCTTGTCGGGAATGGGCTTATAGATGCCATTTGGAAGTGTCGATCGCATAAGAGATTCCTTAGCGAGAACTTGTATATTTGAGAAAGACGGATGTTTTCCTGGCTTGTTACAGGTGTTTGATCTTCAGTCTCCTTATGCAGATATGCCCTGGCTAGATACAGGTATCGAATCTACAATTGGTTGTTCACAAATGTGCCCTGGCTGGATACAGGAGTCGAATCTGGAAATAGTCGTTAAGAGATGTGCCCTGGCTGGATACAGGAATCGAATCTGGAAATAGTCGTTAAGAGATGTGCCCTGGCTGGATACAGGAATCGGATCTTCGAACTCTTCAGACGTGCCCTGGCTAGATACAGGAATCGAGTCTGGAAACGCGGTCAACAGATATGCCCTGGCTGGATACAGGAATCGAGTCTGGAGATGTTGTAGTTGATAGATGTGCCCTGGCTGGATACAGGAATCGAATCTTCGAACTCTTCAGACGTGCCCTGGCTAGATACAGGAATCGAGTCTGGAAACGTGGTCAACAGATATGCCCTGGCTGGATGCAGGAATCGAATCTGGAGATAGATCACTCTCAGATGTGCCCTGGCTAGATACAGGTATCTAATCTGGAATTGTGACAGTTGAAGGTAGTTGTTTTTGGGATTGTCTTTTTCCTGAAAAGGCAAAAACATAAGTTGTATGCAATGTCATGATGTATGATATGCACGATGTCATGATGTTCAACATGAGATGGTGTTGTACGCATTGTATGTAAGCAAGATGTATGAAAATGTGAAATGTTTATGAATGTGATTTCGTCTTAGGAAAATAAATCCTTGACGAACGGCCGGGGAGCTGCTCCGTGGAAGAGGTACTTGGCCGAAGTTTTGATAAGAGGCCTGTTGAAGACTTTGATGATGGATTCCGCTGGGGATAATGATGATAAATTCCGCTGGGGATTGAAGGAACTTTGCCGAGGGCGGTCCTCCGTGGTTTTTTAGCTGAGGATAACCCAGTTATAAGTCCTTGTGAGGAAATAACTCTAAATAAAACTCGGGAGAGACGTCCGTACTCTGCAGGGGATAAGCTTCCAGAATCTACTGGGGAATGTTGTGACTTTTCAGGATTGACGGGGAGTCAACTCTGCTTGGGGAAAGTATTGCTGAATCTTGTTTTACTCTGCGGGGAGTTGAGATGATTTGGCCACATTCTTCAGTTGATCCTACCTTGGTACCTTGGCGGACAAAACAAACAGACTGCATTTAGATAACTTCGCATTGCCCCTGTCTCTGATGCCACCTGTAATCAATCTCTTGTTTTATGTGTAAACATTTATGAATCAGCAATTTAATGTCAAATGCATATATCAAAAATGAACATTGGACGTTCTTCGCAAGACAAAACAGAAAAAGGGAAAACAATTGGCACTTTCGACTGAAAAGTATATTTGTATTGATTTAAACTTTGCCTGTGAATAGGCGTTTTTGTACAAGAGGCTGACATCCTAGTAAGAGGACGCCGCCAAATAACATAGAGTTTACAATTTGAAAAAGGAAACAAAACAGCTATATGAACAATCCCACTGGGTTCCAACTCTGCTATCGCCTTTATGTTTTCGAACGTCTCATCGCCTTGCTGCCTAATTGAAGATGAAGCTGATTGGTCGATGCCGAAATCTTGAGCCAGACAGTTGATGCCGAATTCCGGATGCGAAGCGATCCAATGAGACATAGTGTTACGCTTTTATCCCTAACTTTTGCCTGGACCGCCCTTTCGGGTTTTCAGTCCACCGGGATACCCATTTTTGCCCAAGCCGCCTTTTCAGGTTTTCGACTTGCCGGGTGTACAGATTTTTATTCATTTCATCCCTTATTTTTGCCCGAACCCTTTTGGTTCGCCGGGAAGCCCTTATTTTTGCCTAGGTATGTCAACCTAGCGGGTCTTTTATTTATGCGTAGTATCTTTTCACTATGTCTGCATTGGCGGGGTGAGGAAGGTCGTCACCATCCATGGTGGTTAGGATCATGGCTCCTCCTGAGAACACACGTTTAACCACAAATGGCCCTTCGTATGTAGGGGTCCATTTGCCCCTGGGATCACTTTGAGGAAGGATGATGCGTTTGATTACCAGGTCCCCAACTTGATACTCTTGTGGTCTGACTTTCTTGTTAAATGCCATGATCATCCGTTTTTGATACGTTTGACCATGACAAATAGCGGTGAGCCTCTTTTCGTCAATCAGATTTAATTGATCAAGTCGATTCTGGATCCAGTCATCTTCATTCAAGTCTGCATCCTTCATTATCCGGAGAGAGGGTATCTGGACTTCAATTGGCAAGACTGCCTCCATGCCAAAGACCAAGGAGAAGGGAGTTGCCCCGGTTGACGTTCTGGCTGAGGTACGGTACCCATGCAGAGCGAACGGTAACATCTCGTGCCAATCTTTATAGGTCACTGTCATCTTCTGCACAATTTTCTTGATATTCTTATTGGCTGCCTCTACAGCCCCATTCATCTTCGGCCGGTAGGGAGAAGAATTGTGGTGCTGTATCTTGAATTGTTCAGAGTTCAGTGATCATTTTGTTATTGAGATTGGTACCATTGTCCGTAATGATTCTTTCCGGGACGCCGTACCGACAGATCAGATTATGCCGGATGAAACGTGCCACGACGCTCTTGGTTACTGTGGCATAGGAAGCTGCCTCAACCCACTTCGTGAAATAGTCGATCGCCACCAAGATGAAGCGATGCCCATTGGATGCCGTCGGTCGGATCTCACCGATCATATCGATGCCCCACATTGCAAAAGGCCAAGGTGCCGTCAGGACATTCAAAGGAACCGGAGGGATATGCACCTTGTCAGCATAGATCTGGCATTTATGACAAGTTCGGGAGTGCTGGTGACAATCGGCTTCCATTGTGGACCAGAAATATCCTGCCCGAAGGATTTTCTTAGCCATGGTGTGTCCACTGGAATGTGTTCCAAATGTGCCTTCATGTAATTCCATCATAATTTTCTCTGCTTCAGCCTTATCCACACAATGTAGCAGAGTTGAATCATGATTCCATTTGTAGAGAATGTCGTTGCTGAGGAAGAATTTTGCAGCAAACCTCCTCATGAACTTCTTATCATTGACAGATGCACCTTCAGGGTATTCCTGAGCTTCCAAGTACCTCTTCACCTCATGATACCAGGGTTTTTCAATAACCTTCTCAGCCTCGAGCTCGCAGCAGTACGCCGGTTCATCCAACTTCCAGATAATGATTCGGGGAGCCTCATTGTCCCATTTAACTTTGAACATTGAAGACATCGTAGCTAGGGCGTCCGCTAGCTGATTCTCCTCTCTAGGGAAGTGCTCAAAAGTTATCTCTTCAAAGTGGGGAAGCAAGGTCGACACATACTCCTTGTAAGGAATAAGATTCGGGTGTTTTGTATCCCACTCGCCTTTGATCTGATTGATCACGAGAGCGGAATCTCCGAAGACACTCAAAAATTTGATCCTTAAGTCGATTGCAGCTTGTAAACCCATGATACATGCCTCATATTCTGCCATGTTGTTGGTGCAGCTGAAACATAATCGGGCGGTGAGGGGAGTATGAGTTCCTTTGGGAGATATGATTACAGCGCCGACGCCGTTACCCAAAGCATTGGAGGCTCCATCAAAATGCATAGACCATCGGGATCCTTCCTCAGGTCCTTCATCCGGTCCAGGTACTTCACAGTCAGTTACCACCATGATATCTTCGTCCGGAAAATCAAAGTTCAATGATTGGTAGTCGTCCACAGGTTGGTGTGCCAAATGATCTGCCAGTACACTTCCCTTAATTGCTTTCTGAGTTGTATACTGGATATCATATTCTGTTAAGATCATTTTCCATCTCGCTATTCTTCCAGACAGAGCGGGCTTTTCAAATATGTATTTAATGGGATCCATCTTTGAAATCAATAAAGTAGTGTGAGTCAGCATATACTGTCTCAGCCGGCGAGCAGCCCATACAAGAGCGCAGCAATTTTTCTCAAGCAGTGAGTAACGAGACTCACAGTCGGTAAACTTTTTGCTCAAGTAATAAATAGCGTGCTCTTTTCGGCCAGACTCGTCATGCTGCCCCAGCACACACCCCATTGAATTGTCAAGTACTGTTAAGTATAGTATCAGAGGTCTTCCTTCCACTGGTGGCATAAGAATGGGTGGCTCTTGGAGATATTCCTTTATCCTTTCAAAGGCGGCCTGACATTCATCATTCCAGCGTACTACTTGATCTTTCTTCAGCAATTTGAAGATTGGCTCACAAGTAGCAGTTAGGTGTGAGATGAAGCGGGCAATGTAATTTAGTCGTCCCAGGAAGCCTCTGACTTCTTTCTCTGTTTTTGGAGCCGGCATCTCTTGTATGGCTTTTACCTTGGCAGGGTCCACCTGAATACCCTTATCACTCACAATGAAACCTAGCAATTTTCCGGACCTCACCCCAAAGGTGCATTTGTTGGGATTCAATCTCAGCTTGTACAACTTGAGTCGGTCAAATAACTTCCTCAGATGGTCAAGGTGCTCCTCCTCAGTTTGAGACCTTGCAATCATGTCATCAACGTATACCTCAATCTCATGATGGATCATATCATGAAATAAGGCAACCATGGCACGTTGATAGGTTGCCCCAGCATTTTTCAATCCGAATGGCATGACCTTATAACATAAGGTGCCCCACTGAGTCACAAATGTAGTCTTCTCCATATCCTCTGGAGCCATCTTGATCTGATTATACCCTGAAAAACCATCCATGAAGGAGAACACCTTGTGTTGAGCTGTATTGTCAACAAGGACATCAATGTGAGGTAGGGGGAAGTCATCCTTGGGGCTGGCCCTGTTCAGATCCCTGTAGTCAACACACATTCTGACTTTACCGTCCTTCTTCGGCACTGGCACCACATTGGCAACCCACTGAGGGTAAGCAGTCACTGCAAGGAACCCGGCATCAAACTGTTTCATAACCTCGGCCTTGATCTTTTCAGACATCTCTGGACGCATCCGTCGGACTTTTTGCTTTACCGGAGGGCAATCTTCCTTGGTTGGCAGGTGGTGAACTACAATGTCGGCATCCAAACCAGGCATATCTTCATAGGACCAAGCAAAAATCTCCATGTAGTCTTGTAGCATCTGGATCAATCGTTGCTTCACGCTGAGCTCTAGATTGGCACCAATCTTGACCTCTTTCCTATCTGTCTCAGTACCCAGGTTAACTGTTTCCACCGGCTCTTCATGTGGCTGAATAGCTCTCTCTTCCTGGAGCAGCAGTCTTGCGAGTTCACCAGGCACTTCGCAATCATCTTCACCTTCGTCCTCGGCCAAGTTGATCGGATTTTCGAAGTCATAACTGGCGGTAGCAGAGCTGTTACCAGTGAGATCCAGAGTGGATTGAAACCTGTGTAAGTGAGTGTGTGTAAATATAGCTGTTTTGCAATATATATAACACAGAAAGGAAAAGAGCACAAGATTTGAAATGCAACAAACGTCCAATGTTTTGATTGATGATATATGAACATGTCATACAAAAAGCCCTCACAAATGGAGCTACGATGCCCCGGGTAGGACACCGAGCCAACAAAGTTTTAACATATTGTTTGTTACAAATTGGAAATCAAAAGAAATTAATTACTGCGTGACAAATGTGATAGGGGTAAAATCCTTTGCCATCCAGTTGCTTGGTCCGTTGCTGGTAGTCGGGTAGATCCAACTGTCAAACTCTGCTTCCTCTACATCCTCCTCGATAGCATTCACCCTTGAGCTGGAGATAAACACCGGAGCCTTTCTGACCTTCTCCTTGCGCACAGCCCTCTGAGCCTCTGCAGTAAAGCCCAGCCCAAACTTGTCGTTCTTCTGAGTGAAGTCAGGAAGCTGACCCCAGTTCGCACAATTTCCTTTCTGAACCACAGCCCGGGCATCCCTTAGGGAAGCCATCTTCAAGGAAACATTCTCTTCGACTGCTGTTTCTGCTGCTGCTGAAATTGGATGCACCTCCTCGAAATGCTGAAAGGGGGTTTCAATAAATTCCCCGTCCATCTCAATGTATCTGAAGGAATTCAAATGGCTCACCATATACTCCTCTTCCCCTTGCACAGTGACGATCTTCCCTCTAACAGGGTACTTCAGCTTCTGGTGCAAGGTAGAGGTCACTGCCCCAGCTTTATGGATCCAAGGTCGACCCAGTAGACAAGAGTACGATGGACGTATATCCATCACATAAAAGGTAGAGTCAAACACTTGAGAGCCCACACGAATAAGGATGTTAACCTCTCCATGAACCATCCTTTTTGAACCGTCAAAGGCCCTGACGATGATATTGCTGGGCTTCAGCTCCAGGCCTTCATAATCCAGACGGTCTAAAGCCTTTTTCGGTAGAACATCAAGGAAGAACCAGTATCCACCAATACATGCGCCAGAGTAGTGCCCCTGCATTCGATAGAGACATGCAGGGCATCATTGTGGTCCCTTCCCTTCGCAGTCAGGTCAGCATCTGAAAAACCCAAGCCATTGTCTGTTGTCAGATTTGCTACGCAATCAGTGAACTGGACTGCAGATGTCTCCTGTGGTACATGGGCCGTCTTGAGAAATGAGATTAAGGCCTTAGCATGGGCCTCGGAGCATAGCAACAAAGAGAGCATGGAGATCTTAGAGGGCGTATGCCCCAGCTGCTCGACAACATTGAAATCACTCTTCTTTATTATTTTCAGGATCTCCTCCACTTCTTGTTGGGAGGCCTCAGCATTTATAGGTACTGATGCCTCCATCCGGGCAGGCTCCTCTTCAATTTCTTTGCCCCGAGCATTAGATGGCTCGGCAGAAGGGGGAACAACTTTATCAGTAGCGGGAACAGGTAAACTTGTAGGTGTTATAAGGAGGGGTCTTCGAATAGCGGGCGGTGCAATGTCAGGCGAGAAGAGCCTGCCACTGCGGGTGACCTTGGCTGGACCAGTGATATTGCAGATACTGGCGCCAGTGTCGAATTCTTGTTTGATTCCATTCACATATACGTCTGCCCCATAATGCCAGGGGACAGCTTTATCAGATACGTAGGGGAGAGGCCCCGGAACAGTAATAATCACAGGTGCAACAGTCATGATTTGAACAGGCTTCTTTGGGAGAGCCTTGATTGGATTATTGAAGATGGTAATCACAGAAACTTCTTTTACCGGAATCAACTGAACAGCAGACTTCTTGAATAGAATCTCCTTGCTATCCATTAGGCTTTGGACGCCTAACCTCAGCAAGGGACAACCAGATAGGGAAACGGCACAGAACAGGCAACCTTCACTGCAACCCGGAAATAAACCGGCTCGCAGTAGGTTCTTCTTGACGGTCTTCAAAGGGGTGACAACTTCATTTACCGAAACAGCATACATTTCTTCCTCAATGGCATTCACTCTATACTGGGGCATAGGAGCAGTTACAACATTTGGTCTCTCCGGCGCTTCAAACTGAATTTCCTTTGCGTCGATCAGATCTTGCACTTTGTTTCTCAAGGCCCAGCAATCATCAGTAGTGTGCCCGGGACTATCAGAATGATAAGCACACCGGGCATTTGGGTTATACTTAGGAGATGCAGTGTTGACGACCTTAGGAGCTTCTTTGAGGGTCACCAGGTTGGTGGTTAACAGTTGGGGTAAAATTTGAGATAAGGTCATACTCAGTCGGGTATACTGCCTCTTGGGTCTTTCGCTTCTTTGTTGATTGTACTGCTGAGGAGCAGCAACAGGTTTTGAGATGACCAAAGCATTGACGGCTTGGCGACTTTCGGGCTTGACTTGTCTTCTAGTACCATAGACGGCACTTGCTTCTTTCTTAAACGGCCTCTTCTCAGCACTTGTGGAGGCAGCCTTTTGTATCTTGCCTGACCTGATGCCAGCTTCAATCCTTTCTCCCGTCAATATCAAATCTGTAAACCCAGCGGAGGAGTTACCAACCAAATGATTGAAAAATGGACCAGACAACGTCCCTAGAAACATATCAACCAGCTCACGATCAGTCAATGGAGGCTGCACCCTGCCAGCCAAATCTCTCCATTTTTGAGCGTACTCTTTGAACCCTTCACCCGTTCCTAGAGACATACCCTGAAGTTGGGTACGCGTAGGAGCGAGGTCAGAATTGTATTGGTATTGTCGGTAAAATGCGGTTGCCAAATCTTCCCAGTGTCGGATGCCAGTTCCATCTAATTGGTAGAACCATTCAAGCTATGACCCCGAGAGGCTATCTTGGAAGAAGTGAATCCAAAGGTTCTTATCCGCCGTGTAAGGTTGGATCTTCCTTACGTACGACCTTAGATGCAGCTTTGGGCAGGAGACCCCATCATACTTGGCGAAGGCATGCGCCTTAAACTTGTGTGGAATTACTACCCCAGAAGATAACCCCAAATCTCCGAAATCCAGTCCTGGCACATTCTGAATTTCCATGGCGCTCAAGCGGTCCTCCAATTGCTTGTATCTGTCAGCAGCAGGTGGGTATTGTTCGTCGTTATAGTCCGTCTCGTTGTCGGAGACTGCGGGACTAGGAGCTCCTCCCCCTTGGGGACTGTTTTTCTCAGCAGAAGAAGTAGTTGGATCAGCTTCATTATGGAGTGTGTTCCCAAATCTGCGTCCGGTGTTGAACAATGCAGTCCTCTTTTTCTTCTTCTTCTTCAGGAGTAGAGTCTTCAACTCTTGCTGACCTTGGGCTAGGCTTAGGACCATCTCTTGAAACTGTGCATTTTGGGCCTGAAGGGCCTTGATTGCTTGCTCACTGGAGGAGTCTGGATTCATGATGACTGTGCAAAATAAACAGCGAAGGAGATTAAGCATCCTGTGAAATAGGGTACCTGCTATACATATGGTGCAATGGAATGCGTATGTTTTATGTTTTCAAAGACAAACAAGATTCAATCTTTGTAGACAAAAAGGGAAACACACTTCATTAGATTAAAATTTTCAATTGTTCAACAATTTGCCCTTAGGCATTACAGGAATGAAAAATACTGAAAGGAAATAAACTATAAAAGGAAACATCCAAAGCTCATCAATGCTCCCATGGCCTCCTCTTTTCAGTGCTGATGTAGTTGTTCAGGACCCGCTCTTCCTCCAATTGCTTAGTCAGCCTCTGGATCTTCCGTTCCTGCTCGTTGAATTTCTCCCGATAGAAATCCCGTTCTTCCTTTAGCTGCGCCCAAGATCTCTTCATGGTGTCAAAATCAGTAGGTATCTGAGGAGGGAGGACAGTTGGAGGAACCCCATCTTCATCAGGAGACTCAAGAATGAGAGGTCTAACAGCTTCGTATGGCATACCTAACCTTTGAGCACGGATGCAGACCCATTTGCAATAGGGCTTCAATGGCAGAGAAGTCTTTGGTCCCAACTCATGTGGGTTGGCTTTGTGGATTCTGTCCCAAGCTCTAATGAACCCCTGGCGTAGTTTGTCACTGTCTGCCTGAAACTCAAAATGGAAGTGAGGAACCAGCATTTCATGAGGCCCATCTCCTCTGGCTCTTCTAAACTGACGGAGGGCTAAACACGGATTGTAAGAGATTCCTCCTTGGATACCAATCAACGGAACATTAGGGTATTCTCCGCAACGGTCAATAACAGCTACCTCATCCAAACCTTTGAGAGTCCAAGCGATGTCATTATCAGTGAGAGACATTAACCTCCGAGCCCAACCTTTTCCTTCTTCATTCTTCAGCACGAACTTAGGAAGGTGCGAAATAAACCACCTTACTAGCAAAGGAGCACAACACCACGGAGTTCCCCGTTTTCGAGCAGTACGAGCATAGAGTTGTTGTAGAATGTCACCCAAAAGAGTGGGTACCGGATTCCGAGACATGAAGATCCTTACGACATGGATACTGATAAAGGTGTCAGGGTTGGGAAACAACACCAGACCATAGATCAAAAGAGCCAGAATATCCTCGTACGCCTTGAAGTCCAAGTCATTCCAGAAACCATTAGCCTTGCTAACCAGAAATTTGACCAAAAAGCCCTTGATCCCATTTCTAGTTTCCCAGTTGGATAATACCTCTTCTTTGGTCAAGGGGAGAATTGCAGCAATCTCTTCAGGCCTAGGAGTCTTTTCCAAACCAGTGAATGGAGTTTGTTCCAAGACAGGGATCCCAAGCAAATAAGAAAATTCTTCCAGGGTAGGAACCAGCTGGAAGTCTTGAAAGGTGAAACAATGGTACAGAGGGTCATAAAACTGGGTCAGAACACTTATCAGTTGTTGGTCCCATTTTGCAGTGATCAAGCCAAGGAGAGACCCATGTCTGTTGATGAAGGAAGAAGTGTTTGGAATCCTACCAACCAGATCCTTGAGTAACACTGGTGGTTGAACAAAGTTGAGTCGAACAGTATTCCTACGCACGGGCATCATGATGTCCTACAAAACAGAGCAAAGATGAAACCCTTTTTGTCTTTGAAATGGGTTAGTCCTTTATACAGGATGCATGCAATGGTATGATGGCATGATTCTATGATGAAGCACACCACAAGTATTCACATAGGCAAATAAGGCACACAAGTCACACAAGACACCCTTAGGTTTCAGGCCAGCATGAGTTTTAGGTATTACCCTCTTTTGGTTTTGTTGGTTAAAACCTGTCCTATCAAAAGTAACCGGGTTCTAGAGGATCTCAAATCATTGGTTACCCTCAATCGGTCATAACTCCAACATCGCAATCTTTTCTCGCGGCCAGAACCATCTCGAGAGTTTAGCCTCAATGAGTGTAGCATACTGCTACTGTCCTAATAGCCAAGTTGGTCAATTTAGGGTTCTAAGGTTGGTTGGTGTTTAATGACCCCTTAGAAGACCTATATTCTCCCCGTTGCAACACAAGGGATATAGGTATAGACTAAGATGCCACACCAACGTAGCCACTGCTTCACCCATGTCGGTCTACGCCGGACAGGTCCCTCACAGATTATGCTACCTAAAAAGGGTATTTCCCAGATCCAGGTTAGGATCTATGAAACTCCGAGGCAAAGCCCACAAATATAAAAGCAAACAAAGCAAACAATTGAAAACAAAGGTGATCTAAGCCCTAAGGTTACTCCACTTTTAAGTTTCCTCCCCAGCAGAGTCGCCAGTTCTGTGATACGGTGGGAGAACTGACTTGAGGTTTTGCGTTTGTTTTCGCAAATGTTTCAGTTGAGCAAGAGTCGCCACCGACTTTTTATTTTATCCTAAGGAAAGGTTAAAAAGCACAGCAAAAAAACCTTTTGAGATATTTTCTTGGGTTCGGGGAGTAGATTATAGAAAGGGAAGGTATTAGCACCCTTTCTATCCATGGTTGTCCATGGGCTCTTAGTTACTTGCTTAGATCACTTGCCTTTTTGTTTTCAATTGTTTTAAATGGTGCTTGAGTGTGAGTGGGTTTGAAAAATATTTTGAAAAGAGGCCAATGTGGTGGCAACCTTTGTAATGATCCATGTGGGGATGTATACAAAGGTGTATGTCTTTTGAAGAAGATTTTCATTTGTTTTTGAAAGTTATTTTGAAAGTGTAGTGATGTGTGGTTTGAAATAGGCAAGTGTTTTAGTTTGCAAGATTGATTCAAGTAACTAAGAGGTTATCTACTCCTAAATTTCTCAAAAGATTATTGCTATGTTTTAACCCTTTTAACAAGTTTGTTCCACCATTGAATTTGGTGGACAACCTTATGTTAGGATGTGAAAGGGACAGGCGCGGGTCATCGTTTAGACCATAATTGCAACGGCGTTAAATGTCTTTGGGCAATTTTCTTTAAGGGACTTGATCATTTATTTTTGTTTGTTTTGAAAAGTTTTATCGAGGGACTATGATCATTCAAATTGTTTGCTTTGCCCAAAGAAGTTCAACATACAATATGGCCCAATTTTGAAAGGCAACAAGTGGAATACCCTAGGGGGTGCAAGTGTGATTTGTGTGTCCATTTTCATGCTTGTTTATCTTGAGATTAGGTCATAACTATTTTTTTATCGTTTTTTCGCATACAAACCCTAATTCTAACATGGCATAATTAGAAAGCGTATAAAGTGCGAAATTTAAATTACTAAGCTATTACAAAACCAAATATGGGAAGGGGGGTACAAATGTTCAAATGGGGATATTGACAAGAATTTAAATCTAAATTATTACATCATTTTTGAATATTTGCAAAATAAATAAATTGCATAATTAAATGGAAATTAAATAAATATGCAAAATGCAAAAAGAAAGTTTTTTATGTATGAGAAAAGTATGGTTTATTTAAAATAAAATAAGAAAATAAAAAGGTATTATTTTTTAGTGTTTTTAACTTTTAGGGCAAAAACCCTAATTTTAATGAAAATGGATATTAATTGATTTAATACAAGTATTTATTTATTATGTACAAAAATAAAAATAAAATGAAGTATATTATGAAAAAAGTATTTTTTATATCAAATATTAATAAAAATGAAAATATTCTTATATTTTAACTTAAATGTATTAATAAACATATATATATATATATATATATATATATATATATATATATATATATATATATATATATATATATATATATATATATATATATATATATATATATATATATATATATATATATATATATATATATATATATATATATATATATATATATATATATATATATATATATATATATATATATATATATATATATATATATATATATATATATATATATATATATATATATATATATATATATATATATATATATATATATATATATATATATATATATATATATATATATATATATATATTAAGTTCTAAATATTATATTATATACAAAATAATATATATTTAATATTTTAACAAAATAAATAAGAAAAAGTATTTTTTATGTGAAATATTTTCAGAAGGTAAATAAAAAAAAAAATGTATTTACACTATTTTTCTATTTATTCTAATAATAGTATATATATAATATTTATATACAAACAAAAGAAATAAATCAAATAAATATGCCATATATTCAAAAAAGATGGAAAAAATATTTTCAAAATTTTAATATGCTGAGAAAAAATAAACAAGTCAAACAAAAAAAGAAAAAGTCAAAAAGAATTAAAAATAAGACAAATGGGCTCAGGGGGTGAGAAAATGGAAAGAGGGTGCAAAAAGAAGAAACCACATAGGCCCAGCCCATGTGGCTTCATCTTCAACCTTCGTTCAATAACGTTCAAAAAACGCGCGCCCTGTACTCCAGCTGCTAACTCCTGATTCCTGGCTTTTTAACAAAAACTCATAACATGAAAAATGCTCAGCATGAAGAGACGATTCCAACCATGTATAGAACTTGACCTAACTCTCTAAGATGAGGGAGAATTTCTCCTCCCCCAAATCCTAACCTAGTTTTTCTGCCATTTTCAAACTCCAAATTCTCTCTACTCAGGCAAAAGAAATGAAATGTAAAGATATGTACATGTTCAGGGCTATGAGTAGAACCTTGTTTCTTCACAAACTTAAGACTAAAGATGCATGATAAGAGAGATACGAATTCAAAGTTTTACCTGTGCAGTTGAACTTCTATCTGGAGAATGAGGAACTTCTGGTGCAAGGTAATGATTGGAAAAGCTTCCTTGAGGTCCAGGGATGCTTTTTCAATGCTTACTTTGTCTTGAAACTTCTTGTATCAAGCTATAGAACCTCACCTGCAAGTCAAAAATGTAAAAATGGTGGAAGCTGTTAGAGAGATTACAGGTCAGGTTTTAGGTCATGGTTAGCTTGCATATATGCTAGGGAGTGTGTATGAATTGATTTTGGTAAGAATGCTCGAGGGAAATGGGAGTTGGCACTCAAACTGCAGAGGCAACTCTGTTTTTGCAGTTTGAGGATGATTCTGAGATGGAGGGTGTTTTGGAGGTGCAAGGGTCGTGTCTTGGCTTGGTTATGTTCTATGAAAGGTGTTTGATAACTTTGTTCTTGTGGTTCTATGCTGAAGAGAGAGTTGTTACAAGTTATGGACTTTTCTTGAACTTTAAGCAAACAAATGCAACTTGGCTTTCTAGGTCAGTAGAGGACCCCCTAATGTGCTGCATAATCCTCTCTTGATCAGTGTGTTATGCACATAATCTTGTGCCAAGCAGATTTTCCATGTACTTTCTTGATTTGCAATTGGATATAAAGTTAATCTTTTCAAAAATGGAAAGTTCACTTTATCTAGTTTAGGATTAATCTTGCATACAATGCTTGCACTCAAAGAACAACACTTTAACACATTGAATATGCATTAAATTATTGAGTATGGAATGGTTCAAGGACCTGTAATCAAGCATAAAGCAAGCTGAGTTCAAATTTGCAAGATTATGAACATGTCTTGGTTAAGAACAAAAGTGAATTTTTGCCAACTTGTGAAATTCGAATCTCTCAAGTTATGAGGTGTTTGAGAAGCTCTTGGACATTTTGGAAAGCTTGGAATGTGTACTACAATCCATCTTTGAAATGCAAATTGAAATTCCAAGTGGAAGGGTATGAAAAATGGCCTTGAAGTGGGGTAGAAAACCTTGTCAAAATAGGTTAAAATTTCACTAAGTTAAAAATGGTTTAGTGCCCTTATTCAAAAAATTGTAACTTGAGATACAAGCTTCAAATGAGAAAACTTTGTGAATCAAAGTTGTAGATTATGAAACAAGCTACAACTTTCATGTTTTGACTTTTGTTTGAATCCAGATGGATCTTGGTGAAAAGGTGGGGCAAAGTTGGGAAAAAATTAGGGTTTTTTCATAACTTAGAAAAATTCTAAGTTATGAAAATTTCCATTTTCTAACCCTAATTTGCATTTTGTGATTTCTTGGTGAACAAGTTTCATGATTTGGCATGTTTTGATGAAAAATGAATCTTGACTCTTGATTTTGACCAAAAAGTCAAAGTTTGATTTTTCAGTATACAGTCAAAATTGATCAATTGACTGGGAAATTCAACTGTCAATCTTGTGTACTTGGGATCTTTTGAGCTTGATGAATGTGTCAAGACCATTTCATTGGGTCCTTGAGTCCATATGTGAGTTTGATTTGCCGTTGGCTAGGTCAAACAGTCAAAAATTGCCTTTGTGCAGTCAAAACCCTAAAAATGACCATTTTACCCTTTTGGTGATCTGATCAAATTTCTTGTGGAATTGTGATCCAAACTTGATCAAATGGTCCATATGAGTTTAATATGTTGATGTGGGTCAAATTTCATGAGATTTGGCTGTCAATTGGCCACTGTTGACTTTTTCCCCAATACAGCTGATTTCTAGGTCAACTGTCCAATTGACTGGGTAAAACTTGGAATCAGGACTTGAAACTTGGTATGGGTAAACTTGGAAGTCCAACATGAAACATGAAAGTCATCTTAGGCATTTTAGGTCAAAACATCCTTGGGCAAACACAAACCCTAATTTGAGTCCACAGTGCAAGGAGCAGTCTTGAGCAGAGGAAACCCTAGCTGGATCTTGATCTTCAAGGGTCTGGTGATGAGAAAATGCTGAGGAAATGGGAGGGCAAATTTTGGGGTACAACACCTTTAAAATGGCCATGTTATGCATGTTGAGTATCTTGGCAAAACAAAAACAAAACAAAAGATCATAGTCCCTCGATGATGCTATCTTGGTTGCCTATACAAAATGATCTAGTCCCTCAAAATTTTGCTAAAGATACTTAGCACAATTGCTATCATGGTCCATACGATGACCCGCGCATGTCCCTTTTAACATCCAAATACAAGTTTGTTTACCAAATGCAATGGTAAAACAACACTATCAAAAGGGTTAAAAATGTGTAGGAAAGATCTTTGAGTAAAATAGTGTAGATAACTCTTAGTTACTTGATCAAAACTTGCAAAAACATCCTTGTTATTTTCAAACACACCTCACAACACAATTTCAAAACATTTCTCAAAGCAAACTTTCAAACATTGAAATATATTTTCAAAAGACAAACATCTTTATATATATTCAAACAAGAATCATTACAAAGGTTGCCACAACGATGGCC
The DNA here is from genome assembly GCA_948472305.1 of Vicia faba. Lineage (NCBI taxonomy): Eukaryota > Viridiplantae > Streptophyta > Magnoliopsida > Fabales > Fabaceae > Vicia > Vicia faba. The sequence continues at coordinate 2,757,510 of OX451740.1, forward strand.
TCTTTTCAAAGCATTTTCAAAAACCCCACACCAAGCACCATTTCAAACAATTGAAAAGAAAAAGCAAGTGATCTAAACAAGTAACTAAGAGCCCATGGATAACCATGGATGAAAAGGGTGCTTGCACCTTCCCTTTTCATAATCTACTCCCGAACCCAAGAAAACATCTCAAAGGTCTTTCCTGTGCTTTTTGACCTTTCCTTTGGATAAAATAAAAAGTCGGTGGCGACTCTTGCTAAACCGAAACATTTGCGAACACAAACGCAAAACCTCAAGTCAGTTCTCCCACTGTATCACAGTCTACCAGTTTATTAGCAACCAAAACACCGTCAAGCAATTGTCTACTCGACACAAAAGCACTTTGACACAGGGAAATAATCGAATTCAACACTCTTTTTAACCTCCCCGCCAAGAGTTTAGAAAGCACTTTGTACATACACCCCACCAAACATATCGGTCTATAATCATCCCAAAACACCAGATTCGAAGATATAGGAACCAAAGTCAAGAAAGAAGAAGTCACCGCCATTGAAATTTCGCATTCGGAATGAAAGTAATTGAAGAAACTGATGAAATCCTCTTTAATAAAATACATACATTTTTTTATAAACATAAACGAATAACCATATGGGCCTGGACTTTTAGAACTCCCACACCCCCTTATAGCCTTTGTGATACGGTGGGAGAACTGACTTGAGGGTTTTGCGTTTTATCGCAAATGTTGCGGTTAGCAAGAGTCGCCACCGACTTTTCTTTCATCCAAAAGGAAAGGTAAAAAAGCACAGGAAAGACCTTTGAGATTATTTCTTGAGTTCGGGGGGTAGATTATGAAAAGGGAAGGTATTAGCACCCTTTTCATCCATGGTTTTCCATGGGCTCTTAGTTACTTGCTAGATCACTTGCTTTTGTTTGAAATTGTGCTTGGTGTAGTTTTTGAAAGTATTTTGTAAAGAGGCCATTGTTTAGGCAATCTTTGTAATGATTCTCGTTCGTAAGAATGTATACAAAGATGTTGATCTTTTGAAAATGTTTTCAAGTTTGCAAGATGTTTGAAAGTGTATGTGTTTGTTTTGAAAATAGCAAGGATGTTTGTTTGAAATTGAGCAAGTAATTAGGAGCATTCTACCTACTCAAAAGTCTTTCTTGTTCATTTTTCTTTTCCTTTGACATTGTTATCTTACCATTGATTTGGTAAGTAACCCTATCTTTGGATGTAAACGGGACGGGCGTGGGTCATTGTATAACCATGATTAGCAATATTACAAGGTATCTTAGCATTCTTTTTAGGGAGTAAGATCATTTGAAAGACAACTTAGATAGCGTCATCGAGGGACTATGATCTTGTATTTGCTTGTTTTTGCTAAGATACCTCACATGTGTAATACGGCCATTTTATATAAGGCAACCAAGTGGAATAACCCTAGGGGTGCTTGTGTGCAAGTGTATTATTTTCATGCTTGTTTTTGTCTTGAATTAGGATTTTCTAAGTATTGGTTTTAGTCTTTCCATACAAATCCTAATTACTAGCATTTGTATATAAAAGCGATGAATTGCGGAATTTAAAGTTACTACGCAATTACAACATTTGTGGAAGGGGATGTATAAATTGAATGGGGATTGCAAGAATGTAAACCTAGTTAGTCTATTACAACCATATTGAATTGATATCAATGTACAAGGAATTAAATGAATACAAAATACAAAATGGATAAATGTACAAAAATGCAAAATGTGAAGTAAATGGATATTTGTTTGATTTTCTAGAGAAAAAGGAGTTTGTTTTGACCTGATTAATTAAAGAAAATAATTAATTAAACTTAAATTTATTAAGAAAATATTTTTAAACAAAACCCTAAATCTATCAATTAAAATTTTAAGAAATTAAGTTTTATAAGTAAAGTGTTTTTGATTTTTTTTGTCTTGAAAAAAAATTATGGTGTTGTAAAATATTTTTGACCTTTTTTATATTAAAATAAATATATTTTAATTAGTGTAAAAAAATAAATAATAACCTAGTTTTAAATTAAATTTACAAGACTAGTTATTAAAATAAATAAAATATAGTTAATAAAAATATTTTTTATGAGAAAAATAAAATAAACTAAGTTAAAATAAAAATCTAATATTTTTGTGATTTTTTGTGATTTTTTAGTATTAGGAAAATATTTTTTAGCCTTTGTGATGATTGCCTTAGTTGATGACAAAGGTGCTTTAGAAATTACAGATCTTTACAAGGTGCACCTAAGTGTTGATATATACATTCAACACATTGTTGCTCAACATGATTATTGTGACGGCCCTATTGATAATGTTGAAGAGGGCCTGATGACATTGTAGGTAAGGTGGAAGATATGTTTAACAAACTGTATGATGAGATTGCTGATAAGTTGAAGGATGACAATGTTGGAGTTGAAACAACCAATGTTACAATGGAGTCAACTAATGTTGGAGTTGATTCATCCAATGTAGAAGTGGAATCAACCAATATAGGAGTGGAATCAACCAATGTAGGAGTGGAACCAATCAATGTTGGAGTGGAATCAACCAATGTAGGAGCGGAATCAACCGATGTTGGTGAGGTGCGTGATGAATACTATTTTGATGATAGTGAGGATGAAAGCTACTAGTATGATAGTTCTCTTGAAGTAACTTTTGAGGATGATTCTGATGGGTATGATGAGATGGAGGAAGATGAACTTGATAATCTGGTTGGATATGAAAGTGATGAAGAGGGAAAAGGGAAAACAAAAAGGGTAGCATGTGAAGAAGAATTTAAAGGGAGTGATAATGACAGTGAATATATCCAAAGTGGTTGTGAGAGTGATGATAGTAGTGAAGCTAAAAGGAAGAAGTACTCAACTTTCAAGTTACAAAATGATATATCTAATTACAAATGGGATGTAGGAATGTATTTACTTCAAAAAGTGATATTAAAGAAGCAATAACCACATATGATGTTCAGAATGGTAGAGACTTGAAGTTCAAAAAAATGACAACAAAGGGGTGAGAGTGAGATGTAAAGATGGTTGTGAGTGGGAAGTCTATTTTGAAAAGTGGCCAAATAAGGAATCTTGGCAAGTAAGGAAGGTACTTGACAGACATAACTGTAGCAGAGAGTATAATGTGAAGATGATGAGTACGCAATGGTTGAGCAAGAGGATTCAGAATTCCTTGGAAAAAATCCTAGGATGAAGGTAAAGGATATAAAGGAAAAGGCACTTAATAAATGAAATGTATGGGTAAACAAGACTAAAGAAACCAGAGCAAGACTTGCTGCTATGGACATGGTTGGTGGTTCTTTCTTAGGGGATTACACTAGAATCTATGACTATTATCAAGAACTATTAAGAGCTAATCCAGAGTTAACAGTTAAGGTAAATGTTGAACCTATTCAAGAAGATATTTAGGATCAAAGACCGTTTTTTAGAAGGTTGTATATATGTTATGCAGCATGTAGGGAGAGCTTCAAGTTACGTAGACATGGCATGGGTCTGGATGGGTGCTTTTTGAAAGGGCTTTATGGAGGACAAACTCTATCTTCCATAGGGGGATCCTAATAATCAGATGTTTCCCATAACTTTTGTTATTGTGGAGGGTGAAAATAGGGATAGCTGGACTTGGTTTTTGGAGCTCCTGATTAATGACCTATGAGGTACAAATGAGTGTCTCACATTCACATTTGTTTCAGACCAACAAAAGGTATGTAAATTTGTTTATTTCCTCTTTTTATTACATGAATAATGGTTGTTGTGTAAATTTGTTAATTACTTCAATGTATGATGTTTTGTAGGGTCTATTACCTACAATGGATGATCTTTTGCCTAATATTGAACAAAGATTATGTGTCAGACATTTGTATAACAATTTCAGGAAGATGTGTCCTAAAAAGATGTTGAAGGAAAATTATATGGAGGGCTTCCAAATTAACACACTCACAAGCTTGGGAAAGAGAAATGAGGGGAATGAGATTGATTACTCAAGATGCATATCTCTAGCAGAAACATTTATTGAAAATTTAAAGTAATACACATGCTCTTGAAAAAGATGGGATCTCACAAGACTTCCATGTGTTCATGCATTGTCAGCTATGAAGAGTATGAACTTTAGGATTGATGATTATATCCTTGAGTATTATAGGAAGTCAAGGTACATGAAAGTATACAAGCATGTGCTTTACCATGTGAATGGAAAATCTTTGGGTTAAGACACCATATCCAGATGTGCATCCACCTAAGTATAAAAAGTACCTGGTATACCAAAGAAAAGGAGGAATAATCGACTATTTATATGAGTACAAAATCTAACTGCAAATGCACAACCTATCGTGTAGTTTTAAAAGATATCAAACCACAGAGACTAGTGGTCAAATCTATTGTTATTAATTGTTACGGTGTTTATTTAAGGCGATTAATTAAAAGAACGTATCGGTATTTTGCCTAAAATTTTAGATCAAACAATTACAAGTGAAATAGATGAAGTTCAATTTTTTTTTGTTTTTTCCTTCTGTGTTTTTTCTAACCACCACCAAAATTTCAAAAATTCACTAGTATAGAGCCAAAAAACGCTAAACTAAATCATCTCACACTTATTATAACATTTATAATCAATTAACAAATTAATATTAATCGAAATTCACACATAAAATTTGTGACAAGTTCTAAATATTACATGATATGGATTTGAGTGCTTCTATATTACATCAAAGTAGTAAAGAAAAGAAGAAACACAAACAAGAAAATATGGAATAGAAGAGAAATGGAAGAAATCGCCACATTCCACAAAAGAATAATAAGATCAATGTAGAATCACCGTAACTCTTGATAGATTAAAGTTTGATTCAAAGAAGAACTCTAGAGTTCATTTTTCTAAACTCACATTAATTTTATTTTTATTTCTAAAATTATCAAATATTATCCAAATAAAAGACATATATAATCTAAGATAAAAATTAATCGTAAACTAATTCTTATGACCAAGATTTTAGAATGATGTAGATTAATCTTATCACTTATCATGTAACTTAAAGTCAAGAAAGTTAATAATTTGTTGGTTCAATTGTGATTTTAATTTCTAGTCTTTTCTCTTTTTGACGTAGTCCTTTTACTCCTAACTCTCAAATATATGTCTGATTTTAAAAATTATACTCATCTTATTTTTGTTATCTTTTTGAAAGGGAATTGGATCCTCTATTAACCAGCAGCAGTGCAACTTCAAGTTTATGAGTGTAGAGAGAAATTGAATAGAAAAAATGAAGTGGTAAAGATGAGAGATAAAAAATGATGAAAGAGATAGAGACATATGAGAGAGGGCGGAAGATAAAAATAGAAATAGATTAGGTCGAATTAGGCTTTGTTAAATCTGATTCTAACTAATTAAAGATTTCAAAGTTTAAGTCTAATATTTAGTCTATCAAAGATTTATTTTTAGGTCAGAGTTTAGACTTTTCGAAAGTCTGATTGACCTATTAACTTACATAAAAGTCTATTTTATTTGAATATTTTCAAATAAATAATTCAACTAATGTTAAAATAGACTAACAAATTAAAAGATTAATTAGACTAGATGCTTATTTGTATTAAATTATTCAAGTTTACCTACTAACATATATTTTGTGATACTATTTATTTGAAAGAACTTATGAAAACAATTTATGATATTGTTCATAAGGTTTTTTCAACATATTTTCATAAGTTCTTCTAGACATATAAATTTTATTTTTGTATTTTAATTTAAAATACAAATACCACATAATAATAATAATAAATTATATTTATTTAAATAGGTCGATCTGATAAACTTGAAATATTTTTTTTTGCGACATATAATTTAGTATTTTTAACTAAATAGATTTATAAAAAAATCAGATTTCTTTTTATTTAAAAAAAAAAAATCAGATCTGACTTTGATCTATATAGACTAACATCTAGGTCTCTCTTGTTAGTCTAACTTATTTCCACCTTTAATTGCATAAGTATGACTGCAAGTGATCCAAACTCTTCTAAAAGACATAGCTCGAAAATCTTGGGCAAGCAAAAATATTTTCTTGATCTAAACAATTTGTTATTGTACTAAGAACCGGCCAAATTGATTATTTCCTTTCCAATGTATGTCTCCCTATAAGATAATTAACGTGATTTGAAATCAAAGTAGTTTGAAGAACTTTTTCATCCCAACTACGTTAACACTTTTATATCTATTTATCAAAGTTTACCAAAATAACATAAGATAGCTTAGATAAGTACATTTTTCCATAAGCCATGTGTTTTTCCAACTAGCTTGTGTGGAGTTTAATTTTCCACAGTCTCTTAATTTGCTTCAATTGACTTACCCTACAACTTGAAACATAAGTTGATTTATTTTATCAAATGAGTGAATTAATTATTCAACTTCTACTTATGCTATTACCCTTATAAATAGAAGCATAATGTGAGGTATGTTACATAGTCTTTGAAGGTGTGGAATACTTGTCAAGTGTTTCAAAAGCATGACAATATTTTATACTATGGTTAGTATCTTACGAGAGTCGTCATGAAACCGACACATACAATAATATTAAATTAATTCATTTTTTCCTGTTATTTCTAATATAAATATGTATGTGTTTGTGTCAGTATTATGCCTGAAGTTTTTTTTTTATGCAGAAGTGTTTTTTCACATTGATAGTGATTCTGAGTATGATTAAACCTGGATTGAGTAGCACAACGACTTTCAATGTGTTAAAATATGGAGCAGTTGGAGATGGAAAAATCAATGATTCTCCTGTAAATTAATTTTAATCTATTTAGCTTCATGTGTAACATTAATCAAAATATATTTTGAAAACTATTTCTTATGAAAATTTGTAATGTTATTGAACAGGCTTTTCTAAAAGCATGGAAAGATTTGTGTAAGAGCAAATCAGATACATCTCAATTGATCATACCAGCAGCCAAGACATTTTTACTGAGGCCAATAGCACTCAATGGTCCATGCAATTCTAAAAATATTTACATTCAGGTACTTTTTTAATTTTAGTATTTTTGCAATATATTCCCTCAAAAGTCAAAACTATTAACCATGATATTCATGTCAATATAATTAAGAGATTCAAATATTATTACTCGATAAATATTTGAATCTCTTAATTGTTTGATCTATAGTTTGATTATGGCCGGTGCGTATGAAAAATGTATACATTAATAGAGGTTAATTTATTGGATATAGACTTGAGTTAACTCAATGAATTAATTTCTATAATTTTAAGTGAAAAGTAATCAATTAAGTGCTTTTTTTGTGAATTCAGCTTTCAGGGAACATAGTTGCACCAGCAACAAAATCAGAATATTCAGGATCCCATTTAAACACATGGATTGGTTTCTCATTTGTGAATGGCTTAATTATAAGTGGAAAAGGCACTATTGATGGTAGAGGCTCTATGTGGTGGAAACAACCTTGCTTAGGAAATCCATCACCTGTAAGTCAAATTTTAAGTGCTTTTTTGGCTTAACATTTCAACTTCTAGTTCTTCTATAATACATTATTCTATAATTTTTTTATGATTTTTTTTTCTCTTTTCAGGGAACATCTTGCCGTCCACCAACGGTAAGTATCATTTCTCCAAAATACTGACACCTCTGAATAAAAATGTGTCTGGTGTCTAACACGTGTCATTGTGTGACAGATAGCAGACACATATTCAATCAGAGTATTTGGTATGTTAATTTTGTTTGTGTGAATTAATGTGCAGGCAGTAACACTGAATAGATGTAATGGATTTCAACTAAAAGATTATAAAAGTATTAATCCAGCAAGAAGCCATATAACTCTAACAAATTGTATAAAGGGAATAATCACTAATCTCAAATTAATTGCTCCTGGAGAAAGTCCTAATACTGATGGCATTGATATTTCTAGTTCAAAAGAAATTCAAGTACATGACTCTATAATAGCAACAGGTAATTAATTAGTAACTAATTTTAATCTATATTAGATAATAAACCAAAAAGAAAACACATTGAATGTTGTGTGTAATTGTAATTTAGGTGATGATTGTATTGCTATTAGTGCTGGATCATCATTAATCAACATAACTGGTATAACATGTGGTCCAGGACATGGTATCAGGTTGGAATTTTGATTTTTTAAAATTAAAATGTGCTAGCTACTTTACCTTATATTATCAAGAAAATGTTATTTCTTTTGGTAGTATTGGATCATTGGGGGCACGTGGAGAGAGTGATGTTGTAGAGGATGTGCATGTGAAAAATTGTACAATTATTGAGACGTTAAATGGAGTAAGGATCAAGACTAAACAGGTAATTAATGCATTACTTTTATTATAAGGTTTTCTTTTTCTCATATAACTTTGGTCACATTATTATTTAAACTCAACAGGGAGGAGGAGGATTTGCTAGGAGGATCACCTTTGAAAAAATCAAATTTGTTAGAGCCAATAATCCAATTATCATTGAACAATTTTATTGTATTAAGCCAATGATCTGTCCAAACAAGGTAACACAAGAGAAAATGCACTAACTAACTTTTTTTTATCAATAATTATACAATTTTTTAACAATTTTTCTATTGAATGTTATATGTACTAGACTCAAGCAATCAAAGTGAGTGATATCACTTTCAAATCGATTCTCGGAACATCATTAACAGACAAAGCAATAAATTTGAACTGTGACCAAAATTTTGGATGCTCCAACATTGTGTTTGATCATGTTTATATACAATCTGCTGTTCCTAGAATGAAGGTTTTCTCTTACTGCCACAATGCTCATGGAACTGCCACTCATACCAAACCAAAACCATTCTGCTTGCTTAAGTAGCTACCAATTCCCTTTGAATTGTTGAGAATATTCCAAATTGTTTTTATTTGTTGTGTAATTATGATTATTGAACAATAATCTGTGTAAATTTTGTTGTATTTTGAATAATTACTATATGCCGATTTTATAAATAATAAAAAATATATATTTAGCAATATTATCGAAAGTGTATTATTGTAATATGTGTTATACTATATACTATATATAGTATATAACATAATGTAAGGTAATATATATATATAAAATGCAATAACAAATTATAATATAAGGAAGAAAATGAGTTACCTAATTTAACTGCCAGGCTAAGACTCATTCGATTCGTTCATAAGCATTTCCATATTTGCCAACACAACATTCTATTTCTGTTGTTTTTCTTTTGTCTCTGTCTGTGGATGTTCGTTTGTTACAATCCTTAGAATCTCCCATGGGGAAAAGGCCGCCGTACTCCAACGATATAGAGGCGGCTCGTTATCCCCCGCCACCACCGCCTTCTTACCATATACCACAATCAACACAATGGTTCTCATGGTTGGTGCCGCTCTTTTTTTTAGCCAATGTTGTATTGTTTGTGTATAGCATGTATCTCAATGATTGTCCTGGATACTTGAATGAAAATGATTGTCTTTACTATCATTATTTGGGAAGATATTCTTTTCAACCTTTCAGCGAAAACCCTCTCCTCGGCCCTTCTGTTCGCACGTAAGAATCTCTTTTCTCTCTATAATCGTCGTCATCTTATATGATATAATGTTCGTGATTATGTTAAATGCATATCCTGAATTACTTCTATGCATGGCTTTAAAAAATTGTGGTTTGCAACAGCAATTGCACTCGCAATATAACAAATTTTGAGCAATCTGCAACGATTTCACATTTCAACAGCAATTGCACTCGCAATATAACAAATTTTGAGCTATCTGCAACGAGTTCACATTTCACATTTGCAATTTCAACCGCCTCGGCTGCATTTTTCTGCATTTGACCGAAATATAAAAAATTTGCAGTGTAACCGCCTCAACAATTTAAAATCATAGTCATGTGGTCTTATTTTGAGGATATGCAACATAAGACATAAAATGAAATTGCCTATAATACATGCATGCATGCATGGGAAAAAAAGAAAAGAAAGAAAAGAAACATTGTTAAATTTTAATCTTCTTTTGTTAATTGGTCATTGGGGTGTTATTGTGTAAACTTTGTGCAGGCTGAGGGTAATGGGAGCTCTTGAAAAGGACCTTGTGGTGGGTGAAAATGAAGCATGGCGTTTCTTAACTTGCATGTTTCTTCATGCAGGAGTTATACATTTACTTGCCAATATGTTTAGTCTTTTATTCATCGGAGTTCGCCTTGAGAACGAATTTGGATTTTGTAAGCATGCCTCAATTGAAACTCACTGTTATTTTCTTTGTTTAGTTGATTTATTTATGTATGATTCCTTGGACTCTGCAGTTAAAATTGGATTACTGTATATGTTTTCTGGTTTTGGTGGAAGTTTGCTATCAGTTTTACATCTGGGAGATTCGGCAGCACCAAATACCATATCCGTCGGCGCATCAGGTGCACTTTTTGGACTTCTGGGAGCCATGCTTTCTGAGCTTCTAACCAATTGGACTATCTATTTAAACAAGGTACTTTCTAACGTGTATGTGTGCCGGTAAGAACAATGCTATGTGACTCAGATCAATTGGTCAAACTGCGTGATCAAATTTCATGTGTTCTGTGGTTGTGTTTTTCGTATCTTTTTACTTTTGAATTAGAGTTGTAATTCTAACTTTTAACAGACCGATTTGATACCGTGATTACTTCTACAGTGTGCTGCTCTTACAAGTCTTCTGCTCATTATTGGCTTAAATTTGGCTGTTGGATTTCTACCTCATGTGGACAATTCAGCTCATATAGGAGGATTCCTTGCAGGATATTTCCTTGGTTTCGTTCTTTTAATACGCCCTCAATATGGTTATGTGAACCGCAAATATGTACCTCCAGGATATAACGTAAAACGTAAATCCAAATATAAATGGTATCAGTACGTCTTTTTGGTTTTGGCACTCATTATATTACTTATCGGGTAAGCAACTCATAATATTTGTACAAGTTCAATTCTGATACATAGTTGATGAAAAAGGTTTATACACTGTCAAACTAATCAGAGTCGATTTTGATTGATTCACAGGTATGCATATGGGTTAGCTTTATTGTACATAGGAAAACCACCAGATGTAATGTTTTCCATATCGGGGACTAATCCAATTTGAATCATTCTAATTCCACCACAGCTTGTTCTTCAAGTTTTCATGTACGTAGCAGTACATATGTTATAAAGGACTCCTGGGTTTATTTTGTTCAAAACATGCACATGATCGCGGATACTTGTCTGAATTCTGGTTTGTAGACTATCCATAAAAAATAGAACCAACCCAACTATACATGTATCTATTTGACAGTTTATATGAATAGATGAAATTCATAGCCGTTTGGTCCATGTAATATAATAGCTATATGTAGATGCCATCAGCAATGAATTTACTTATAATCGTTAGTAACGGATGAACCCGAGTAATCAATCTCAAGTTACAGTTTTTGTTTGAATAACTGGTCGTGGTACAACAATATACATTATTTGTGAAACAATTATATCAAGTTAAAAGCTTGTTTGTTTGCTATGCTTTACAGTACATATACATATAACAAAATGCTGATGCTAGATTTCACATGACTCAGAGCGACCGAAAACAGTGTAACGATTATTTGCAACGTTGTCATAAACAAAGTCTCTGACAAACCTGCGGTTGTTGGTTGCATATATCATCAATAGCAATAAAATAAGATGATAAAAATGGTAAAGAAACGATAAAATATACTTACAGAGGCATGAAGTGAAGAAGAAAGGCTAGCTGAGGAAAGGGTAAGTCTATGTATTCCATTATCTTCAGCACAGCTTCTGACTTTATGTATGATCTATACAATAAATAAACTACCTTATCAGTTAACCGCTATTTTTTATCCGTTATCCGCTATAAACTAGTTTATTAGTTATCCGCTATTTTTTTATGAGTTATCCGCTATAAACTAGTTTATCAGTTATCCGCTATTTTTTATAATAATAGAAATAGTGTATACCTATTAATTTCAACAAGAACAACACTTGAGATATCATCAGGAGCTCTTCCTGATCTCTTAAGTAACATCCTACCAGCGTCACTCTGAAGAGCTTCATATCTAATTGTCCTGTCAAAACCAATTAACTAACTAATCAACTTCTTTAAGTAACTAATCAACTAGTCTAATCTAAATGTGAAGAATAATAATTTACTTATTTCGATCATTATCACGAACAAACTTTACTCCTCCATTACACAAATTGCATACACCTGTGTATGAAAATCAAAATAAAATTAATAAAACTTGCATCGAAAAGACGTTTGTTCCATGGAAAATTACCGTCGAATAACATGATGGGTCTTTTGTCTTGCTCGAAGAAGCTTGAAGTTGCTTCTACCCAGTTAACGCCGTCGTTTTGGGGTTGCGACAGAGTAGCGAAAGTTTTGACTCTTCGTGCACGCGGCGAGCATGTGGTTGATTTCACGCGCGCAACAGCACAACCAGGAAGCTGAAGAGACATTGGAACAAACAAGTTATCTGCGAGCAACTCTGATTAATTGTATCAAAGGTAAAAATATATTAATAATTCTATTTTCCTGGTGGCGCAGGACTAGCCACCACCAACCTTGGTTATACTTTATGCCACTAATGGATATTTATCTTACATTTTTTTACTACTTACACTAATTCGTATGTTTTTGAGTTTAAAATTGAATTTTCACCAACAATTTTAAGCAATTCAAAACGAATGCCTAGGTCTCATTTTTCACATTCATTTAGGTAGAATGAATTTTCATACAAATTTTTTTATTTTAAATGATTTAAATTTAATTTGACTATTATAAAATCCATCCTTTTTTTTAACTAACAATTATTTTATTTTGAAAGTTTTTTTTTAAGTATGTTTTAAAATCTTAAATCATGAAGAGAAATAAAATAATTTTGAAATTGTCATAAATTAAGAAGTCGAAAAATAATAAAAAGATGTCTGATTTGGATACTATGTAGATATCGAGTTTCGTCGGTTCAATTTGCATATCTATTCATTAATGTTAAAAAATTAAATATATATTTTATATTAATTTAGAGATACTATAAATTAATATAAAAATGTATTATAAGATATTTATAATATTCTATTTTAACAATTAATGGATTTTGTTTTGGGAGTTTATTATGGATTTGTTGGATTTTAACAATTATAAATATGTATTGTGACAATTTAGAATTGTAGAGCAAAAGAGAGAAATAAAGGTTTAGGGAATTTCAAGTGAAAACTTAGAAAGACATTGTCTTTTGGGAAACTTTTGAAGTTATCTAAGGGGGTTGAAAAATATTTTTAAATATTTTGGATTCGTGTGATTCTTATATTAAGAGTTTAGGAGATTGAGACATTAAGACTTAAAGAGATTGAGAAATATTTTGATAGAAAATAAGGTTTGAAAATAGCGTTTGTTCTTGAGAACTTGGAATACTATTTTCTTGTAACTCATTTGTAATATCTTATAACAATTTTTGGAGTATAGTAAATTGGAGAGTTGTTATCTCCTCTAGACGTAGATTATTTGATCGAACTGGGTAAACAAACTTTTTGTGTTTCTCACTTTATTTTATCTTAGGGTTAAATATATTTTTGGTCTCTATAATTACCAAATTTTGTTTTGGTCTCTATAAAAAAAACTAACATGTTTTAGTCTTTACAAAATTATTATGCACGTAGTTTTAGTCTCTGATGTTAAACCGATGTGTATTTTTTAATGATTATTTTGCAAACATGTTTAGAACGTTATAAAAAGTTTCTCGAAAAAAAAGGAACTCAAAATTTGATTTTTAAGTCGAGATTTTCATTGCTTTTATCAATATCTTTTTAAATTTAAAAAAATCATATTTAATTCTTCTCATTTTAAAAAATTCTAAAATTTGGTAAATAAGTATTTCATAGTATTCTAAACACTTAAGAGAAAATATATTCAAAATTTTAAAGATTTAAGGATAATTAAACAGTTTTCAAAATTTTAAAAAATAATAGGGACTAATATTGCATGAATACAAATTTTGTAGGGACCAAAATATGTTATTTTTTTAATAGGGACTAAAAATGAAATTTTAGATATTTATAGGGATCAAAAACATATTTAACCATTTATCTTATTCTGCAAAATTCATTGTCTTATTGGTTACTATTGTTGAAGGCCGTTTATTTTGGTTGTCATTGTTCTTTGTCCCCACTCATCAAATTTCTTGGTGTGAATTAAACCTTATCATTCTCACAACAAGTGGCGTCCATCATAGGACAAAGGGGTATTGTTTACAAGTGAGTGTCATGGCTAAATGGGAGATCACAAAAAATTTCGAAGACAATGAGTTCGGGTTGTGGAAAGTGAAGATGCAAGTAATTTTAACTCAAGAGAAGTGTATTGAAGCTTTGAAAGGTGAGGCATTGGTGCATGTGCGCCTAACAAAAGCTGAGAAGAGTGAGATGGTGGATAGGGCCATAAGTGATATTATATTGAGCCTCGCAAGGATAAAGTTATAATGGGCCAGGGAATAGATTGTTGCTTCGATGTGGGCAAAACTTGAATCATTGTATATGACAACGTCTTTGACTCACAAGTTGTGTCTGAAACAACAATATTATTCATTCTGAATGGTAGAGAACAAATCCATAGTCGAGCAGCTGACAGAATTTCATAATATTATTGATGATATTGAAAATATTGAGGTGTAGATTGATGATGAGGACAAGGCTCTACTTTTGTTGAGCTCACTACCCATGTCCTTTAAGCATTTTAAGGATACACTTCTTTATGGTAAGGAAGGTACTATTACTTTTGAAGAAGTTCAAATAGCGATGAAATCCAAAGAATTTTTAAAGGTGAAAGATTTGAAGATTGATGATAGTGGTGAAAGCTTGAGACTCTCAAGAGGAGGAAATGAGCATGGAGGAACATCCAAATCAAAGAGGTTTGGCAAGTCAAAGGTAAAAAAGTTTTAATTTTCAAAAAATCGATCACTTCAAGAAGAACCATCCTTAAAGAAATGTCAATGATGATTTTATTCAAGTTGTGGTTGCCTTATATGAGGATGGTTATGAGAGTGTTGGTGAACTAGTGGTATCGAGTTTAGATACTTAAGATAGTTGGATCATAGACTCAGGTTGCTCTTATCACATGTGTTCGAGAATAGAATACTTTGAGAATTTAAAGTTGGAGCAAGGTGGAGTAGTTTACGTTGGTGATAATAAGGCTTGCAAGGTTTATTGTATTGGTATGGTCAGACTTAAGATGATTAATGATCATGAGTTTCTTCTTCATAATATGAGGTATATTCCAGAATTTAAGTGAAATTTGTTGTCCATAAGCATGTTTGATGATCTAGGCTACTGCACTAGAGTTGAATATGAAATGTTGAAGATTCTTCATGATGAAGTGATCATTGTTAAAGGGTTAAAAATATGTGGTCTATATATCTCAGAACATTCAAATATTGTTGTTCACTCATCATTAACTACTGAAAACTTTCATAACAATAACAAGTTATGGGATTTTAGGTCAAGACATGATTTCCTGAAAGTTGTTTCAGAATAATTTAATGAATTTTGCAGAAGACGGGGGATAAAGATACATGTGACTGATGAGTTGTCATTGAGTTTATGGGGTAAGGTTGGTGTTAAAACAACTTACTTAGTTGGTAGTGAGTTCTTCCAGATAAAGAATAGTAAAAACCAAGGAATGAAGTTTTTAGAAACTATGGCGGAGAAAACTCAGTTTGAGGTGGAGTTTCCTACTACGGATACTAGTAGTAGTGAGAAAATAGTTACAGAGATCTATAATTATCATTTGACTCGTGATAAGGTCAAGATGGATATTGTTACATATCAAAGGGACGAGTATGCTAACCTTAGGTGTTATGCTTTGAATTTAGATAAAGGGTTTCAAAATTCAGAAAGAATGACCTTCAGGGAGGCATTCGAAAGAAGGTGGTGTCAATGATGGTTGAAGAACCATTAATTATTGTAGGCTTGTTAGAATACACAGGTAGAAAAAGGTGATTGAAAACAAGTGGATGCAAGTGGTGAGATCAAGATTCAATGGTGTCTTGAATTTGATTAAGGTTGTTGAATAGTATTTCAATAAGGTAGATAGTAGAAAGGTGGTTGATGGTTAAGTTGACATCACCACAGTTTCAATTCAACATGGAGATTATTGAAGTATGCCTTAAAATCTTAAGTAATGAAGAGAAAGAAAACATGTTTCGAGATTTTTAGAAATCAAGAATTCGAAAAGCAACAAGAATGTATGGTTCAGGCGGTTTGCGAATATCGAGTTTGGTTTGTTCGGTTTGAGGATTCATTTATTAATGTTAGAATATAGAATATATATTTTATATTAACTTAGAGATACTATAAATTAATATAAAAATATATTATAATATGTTTATAATATTTTATTTTAACAATTATTAGGCTTTGTTTTCGGCTTTGTTATGGATTTGTTGGGTTTTAGCAATTATAAATATGTATCTCTTATGTTATTACAGTGTTACAATTTTAGATTTTTAGAGCAAAAAAGAGAAATAAGGGTTTAGAGTTCTAGGGATAAACTTAGAAAGGCTGGGGTTTTGGGGAAACTTTTGTAGTTATCTAATGAGATTATGAAATACTTCTAAACATCTTGGATTCATGTGATTCTTATATTGAGAGTTTGGGAGATTGAGAAATACTTGGGTAGAAAGTATGGTTTGTTCTTGGAAAATTTGAAGGTTATTTTCTTGTAACTCATTTGTAATCTCTTGTAACAACTTTTGGAGTATAGTGAGTTTGAGAGTTGCTCTCTCCCCCAGGCATAGATCAGTTGATCGAACTGGGTAAACAAATATTTTGTGTTTCTCTCCTTATTTTATTGTATTCTACAAAATTCATTGTCTTTTTAGTACTATTGTTGAAGGCTATTTATTTTGGTTGTCATTGTTCTTTGTCCCCGCACATCAAATTTCTTGGTGCGAATTGAACCTTATCATTTTCACAACAATTTCAATTCGTCTAACATGAGATTCAAATAATCTTTCATGGGCAATTCATTTTATTTTTTAATTCTTACGAGTTTGGAGTAAATTTGACATGAAACACGACATATGTCTCATACACTAACTTGTATGAAGAAGTGTGTGTGTGTGTGTGTGTGTGTGTGTGTGTGTGTGTGTGTATGTGTGTGTGTGTGTGTGTGTGTGTGTGTGTGTGTGTGTGTGTGTGTGTGTGAGAGAGAGAGAGAGAGAGAGAGAGAGAGAGAGAGAGAGTCTGTTAATTCTCTTAGTGAGTTCACATATGCCCACAACATTTTAGTCAAAGTCTAATGCAAATTTCTTAGGCATTGATTAATATGTTTTTAGTCAGACCAGTGACAATTTTAACCATGACCTATATTTTACCATTACCTTGGGCATAAAACATTGTCGACGTCAGTTACTATACTTTCCTAAATTTTACAAATTTAATTTTTTTTGTCCCCCACAAAAATATTTATGTGGTCGGAGTTTGTTGAATTTGCAGACAATGTAATTTTCAACAAATTCAATCACATCTAATTGGGTGACATATTTTAAGACAACGACTCCGACTCCCAAGGTCGACTCCATTTCGCTAGACAACCACTTCGACAAGGATGAAGCATCCAACGGCGAATAGGGACTCCACTGACCAACCCCGAACAGAGACTTTGAGTTCGTCCCCCTTGGTGAAGACTCTCACAAAGGCGTAAATATTGGCACCGGACTCCCCGACCTGGAGAGGAAGCAGGATCAAAGCTTGCTTGAGGGAGAAGGCAGACCTGTTCGTATGGAGTGCCGCAAAGATGCCCGGATTCGACCCCGAGATCGTCTGTCACCACTTAGCCATTGATCCAGCCGCTAGGGAAATAGTACAACGTAGACGTAGGCAGTCTCCCGAGAAAGCGAAGGCTGCTGAAAATGTTGTAAAAGGCCCGGTATTCAACATGGCTCTCAAATGTTGTACTTGTTAAGAAAAATAATGGAAATGGAGAATGTGTGTTGACTATACTGATCTTAACCGAGCATATCCCAAAGACGCTTTTCCTTGACCTAATATTGATATGATGGTCGACAATCCGGCCGACTATAAAAAAAATTCATGGACGCCTACTCGGGATATAACCAAATCCCAATGGCGATGAGCGACAAGCATTAAACTGCTTTCATGACCAGCTCGGGCAATTACTACTATAACGTAATGCCCTTCGGCCTGAAAAATGCAGGGGCAACGTACCAACGGATGATGAATAAAGTCTTCTACAACGAGATCAGGGATATGCTCGAGGTATACATGGACGACATGATTGTCAAATCTCAAACAGACACTGACCATGATACCCACCTGTTGTACCCCAAAATTTTCCCTCTCATTTTATCAAGATTTCCCCTCACAAGACTCTTTGAACTCAAGACCAAGCTAGGGTTTGCTCTGCTCAAGACATCTCCTTGCACTGTTGACCTGAAATTAGGGTTTGAGTTTGCACAAGGATCTTTTGACTTTCAATGCTCAATGTGACTTCCATACTTCATGTTGGACCTCTAAGATTGCTCATACCAAGTTTCAAGCCTTGAATCAAATTTTTGCCCAGTCAATTGGACAGTTGACCTAGAAATCAACTGTATTGGGGAAAAAGTCAATTGTGGCCAATTTACAGTTAAACCTCATAATTTTTGACCCACATCAACATTATAGGCTCATATGAACCATTTGATCAAGTTTGGACCACAACTCCTCAAGAAATTTGATCAGATCATCAAAAGGACAAAATGGTCATTTTTAGGGTTTTGACTACAGAAGGAAAATTTATGATTTTTCACCTAGACATGGAAAATTGGGTTCAAGCATGGATTCAAAGACTCAATGGCATCATCTTGACCTAATCACAAGGTTCAAAAGATTTCAAAAGCATTGGATTGACAGATGAATTTTCCAGTCAACTGATCAAAAATCAATTGTACACTGAAAAGTCAAACTTTGACTTTTTGGTCAAAATCAAGTGCCAAGGGTCATTTTTCATCAAGATGTGTCAAAACATGAAACTTGTTCACCAAGAAACCTAATTTCGAAAATTAGGGTTTAAAATGGAAAATTTTCATAACTTAGAAATTTTCTAAGTTATGAAAATTCCTTATTTTTTCCCAAATTTTTCCAACTTTTACACCATGATGCAATTGGATTCAAAGAAAACTTCCAACATGAAAGTTGTATTCCTCCACAAAATCTACAACTTTTATTCACAAAGTTTTCCCAAAAGATGCTTGGATCTCAAGTTATGATTTTGTGAACAAGGGTCCATGAAACTTTTAACTTAGTGAAATTTTGCCAAGCATATTCAAGCTATTTCAAAGCAAGCCAAGCATTGGGAAAGCTCAAAGGAACTTCAAGCAAGCTCAAAATAACCTCAAGCCTCACTGAAAGTTGCTGCATTTCCATACTCGAGCTTGACTGAAATAGGTAAATTTCAAACTTCTATCTCTCTATTTAGGAAACATTAGGCTTAGGCTTGTGAAGCAAAAATGTAGTTCTCATTGTCCTTAAGCTGTACATATGCATAGAATTCATTTATGTTAACTGAGCTAGGAGAATTTGGATGTTGAACTTTCTGAAAAAACTAGGTCAAGATTTAGGGCCAGAGAAATTCTCTCTGGTCTTTGAGAGTTAGATTAAGTTTTTTACATGGTTAGAATCGTGTGATCAAGAGCTATAACTTTCATGTTGCAAGTTTTTGTTTTTAAGCACAAATGCAGGAGATAGAGATTTGAACTATGGCGTGCGTGTTTCAGTCTCAAGGACAGGGATGAAGCTGGACTTTGGGCTGGGCTTGGTTTGGCTTGCTATTTGCACCCCTTGGCTTGTTGTTTACACCCCCTTGGCCCATTTCATTATTTTTTTATATTTTCCATTTCTATTTTCATTTTTGACTTTTATTATTTTTTTCTAAATATAAAAAATCACCAAAAATATTTTCTTAAATTTTCACATTTTATTTTATTATTTTTATTATTTTTTGGACATAGAAATAGTTATTAAATAATATATACTTTTATTTTCTTAAAATAAATTCATAAATAATACAAAAAATATTATATATTTTTCTTTTTTATTATTTATATACTTAAATAATATTTTTCTCACATATTTAATTTTTTTTAACACTCTTGTATATATTTTTATTTTACATAAATAAATAATGTAATATATATATATTCTTAAACCAAAAAAAAAACTAGGGTTTCTACCCTTTCAAAAATAATCATTTTTATTTTCCTTTTATTTTTAGGATATTAAATAATTTATTTTACATACATAAAATAAAAATACAAAAAAAAACATTTTTTGCATATTTATAATATATTGCCTATTTAAATATTTGTCAATTTATTATTTGTACAATGGATTCAATTTGGTTGTAATAGTTGAATTAGGGTTTTATTTTCTTGCAAATATCCCTCTATTCAAACTTGTATCCCCCTCCCCATATCAATGTTGTAATATTTGTAGATTTACTTTTACGTATTTTATCACTTTCAAATATGCATGATAGTAAGATTAAGGTTTGTATGACAACCAAAATCAAAACAAATAGCTTGACCTAATACAAGATAAAAATGCATGAAAAATGACAACACAATGAACACAAGCACCCCTAGGGTTTCATCCACTTGTTGCCTTAAAAATGGCCATGGTATGCATGTTAGGTATCTTGGCAAAACAAAACAAAACAAATGATCATAGTCCCTCGATGACGTTATCTTGGTTGCCTATACAAAAATGATCTAGTCCCTCAAAAAACTTGCTAAAGATACTTATCACAATTGCTATCATGGTCATACGATGACCCACGCCTGTCCCGTTTAACATCCAAACACAAGGTTGCTTACCAAATACAATGGTAAAACAACAATGTCAAATGGTTAAAAATGTGTAGGAAAGATCTTTGAGTAGGTAGGTAGATGCTCCTAGTTACTTGATCAACTTGCAAACCATCCTTGCTAATTTCAAAACACGCACAATTTCAAAACATTTCCCAAAAACAACTTTCAAACATTGAAACATTTTTCGAAAGACAAACACCTTTGTATACATTCAAACAAGAATTATTACAAAGGTTGCCTAGACAAATGCCTCTTTTCAAAATATTTTCAAAACCACATGAAGCACCATTTCAAACAATTGAAAAGCAAAAGCAAGTGATTTAAACAAGTAACTAAGAGCCCATGGAAAACCATGGATGAAAAGGGTGCTAGCACCTTCCCTTTTCATAATCTACCCCCCGAACCCAAGAAAACATCTCAAAGGTCTTTCCTGTGCTTTTTGACCTTTCCTTTGGATAAAATAAAAAGTCGGTGGCGACTCTTGCTAAACCGAAACATTTGCGAACACAAACGCAAACCCTCAAGTCAGTTCTCCCACCGTATCACACCACCTTAAAAAGGTCTTTGCCCAAGCGAAACAATGCAAAATGAGGTTCAATCCTGAGAAATTCACTTTCGGGGTTAAGGTGGGCAAGTTCCTCATTTTTTATCTGAAAGAATGGGGAAATGAAGCCAACCCCAACAAGTGTCAGGCATTCTCCGAGCTCCCTACACCTAATTCAAAGAAATTCATACAAGTTCTAAACGACATGCTCATCTCACTCTCTCGTTTCATGGCAAAGTCCGTGCAACATGCTCTTCCATTTTTCAAACTTTTGTGCAAAGGGGCATCCTTTGAATGCATCGAGGAATGCGAGCAAGCCCTCCTCCATCTCAATCAAAGCCTTTCACAACCACCCGTACTGTCGCAACCTGTGGACGGGGAAACCCTGATCCTTTACCTGGTCGTCTCCGTCGAGGCTGTGAGCGCGACCCACGTTCATGAGACTCCTGACGGGGAAAAGCCATTGTATTTCACGAGAAAGCATTTCAGGGACCCGAGGTCAGGTATCAACAGATTGAGAAGGTGGCCTTGGCCCTCATCAATGTGGCAAGAAGGCTTATACATTACTTCCTAGCACACACGGTCATCATACGAACATACCAACCTGTAAGACAACTCCTATGTCGACCAGACATGACAAGTCGAATGCTAAAATGGTCCTTGGAGCTCTCGGAGTTCGACATCCAGTACGAGAGCATGAAGGCCCTCAAGGCCCAAACACTGGCCAACTTCGTCGCAGAGATGACCACTCACGATCCTCCGTAGGAAAGAAACACAAGTGGACCATCTTTGTGGATGGAGCTTCCAGCTCGACGGAAAGCGGAGAAGGAATCTTCCTCGAGAACGAGGAAGGCGTCGTGATTGAACACTCCCTACCCCTTTCCTTTCCAAGTCAAGCAATCAGGCTGAATATGAGGCCCTGCTCGCAGGATTAAGACTGGCCGAGGATCTGGGTGCCCGAGAGATACAAATTTTCACTGACTCCCAACTTGTCACATCTCAAGTTCAAGGGGGATACTAGGATAAGAACAACAACATCATTGAATATTTAAACTTGGTCATAGAACATATGAAAAAGTTTGACCAGGAAAAAATCACGCACATGCCACGCAAAAAGAACACGCGGGTCGACATACTTTCAAAGTTCACGAGCACAAAGAAGAAAGGCAGGAACAAACTCGTCATCCAAGAATCCCTTTCTCGCCCGAGCATTGAAAAGTCAATTGTGCCACCCGAGATAAATGCCATCAGGGAAAATCATGTTGGATGACCCTGATGTTCAATTTTATAAGAAAAGGGGAAGTCCCCGTGGATCAAAGAGAGGCAGCCGCGACCAAACGACGAGCATGCTCGTACGTGGTTCTCGAACACAAATTTTATCGTCGGGGATTCTCCACCCCACTTTTAAAATGTGTCGAAGAGTTCGTAATCTCTGAGGTACTGTAGGAAATCTACAAGGGAATCAACACACATCACATGGGTGGAAGATCCCTAGTGCGAAGGGCACTGCGAGCAGGGTACTACTGGTCGACCATGCAACAAGACGCCAAAGAGCATGTCAAGAAATACGACAAGTGCCAAAGGCACGCGGACACGCACCTTGCGCCTCCGCACGAGCTAAATACACTCTCCTCCCCATGGTCGTTTTCCTGGTGGGGAATGGACATCCTCGGACCTTTCGTGCAAGGGACGTAACAAAACAATTTCTTATCATGATTGTAGACTATTTCACAAATTGGATAGAGGCCGAAGCTCTAGCAAAAATCACTTCACACAACATCCTCCGTTTCTACAAACGGAACGTGCTTGCTCAGTTTGGGATACCACAAGCACTCGTCACTGACAACGGGACCCAGTTCACCGATCAAGGTTTCTAAAGCTTCGTCACCAAACTCGGCACTAAGCAGCATTTCACCTCAGTCGAACACCCCCGGACCAATGGGCAAGCCGAGGCTGCAAATAGGGTCATCTTACGAGGTCTCAAACGAAGTTTGGGCGAGGCCAAAAAAGGGTGGGTCGAGGAACTCCATAGCGTCTTATGGGCGTACTGAATAACACCTCACTCAAAGACGGGCGAAACCTCATCTCGACTGACCTATGGCACAAAGGTTGTCATCCCCGTAGAAATCTTGGAACCTTCCAGAAGAACCGAGGCTCCTCTAGACGAGGAACTAAATGACTAGGCCCTAAGATAAGAGCTCGACCTAGTCGAGGAAATTCGTTTAGGGAAGCTCTTCGCGAGGCCACACTAAAATAATAGACAGCCCTTCGCCATGACCTCAAAGTTAAAAAGCGCAAATTCCAGCTCAGCAGCCTAGTCCTGTGGAGAAATCAGAAAGATTCTCGCGAAGGAAAGCTGGTCGTAAATTGGGAAGGACCATATCGCGTCCGCGGGGCTACGGGCACCAGGGGGCATACTACCTCGAGCATCTAAATGGAGAACCACTACCTTGACCATGGAACGCCACAAAACTGAAACAATATTACAGCTAAGTCTTTATCCTACTACGAGCATTGGCGGTCGGCTAGTTCTCTTTAACCGATGACAGGATTGGTACGACTACGTAGGCATGTTAAGGTACAAACATGACCTTTAAATATAAACTCTGGCGGGTTGCTGTTTGTTTGTCAAATAGAAGCTTAGCCTGACCAGGACACCTCAATTGAGCTCTACTGTCGAAGTACCTTAAAGGCAGAACACCCAGCTCGCGATGAGCAGTTCACGCCACGAGCTTTAGATCCCGACCACGGTCTTGAGCTCGTTCATCAGAAACCTACTCCATTTTTCCTCGATACATTCGACATCTGTCGAGCACAACCAAGGTCGAGCTCAAATCTCCAACCTTAACAATACAAA
The DNA here is from genome assembly GCA_948472305.1 of Vicia faba. Taxonomy (NCBI): domain Eukaryota; kingdom Viridiplantae; phylum Streptophyta; class Magnoliopsida; order Fabales; family Fabaceae; genus Vicia; species Vicia faba. The sequence goes on from OX451740.1 coordinate 2,781,748, forward strand.
CATTCATACGATGAGAAAAAATAACGACAAGCAATTATTTACAAACAAATAAGCATAGAAGAAAAATGAAGGCATTCATAAATGCTGACCACGAAGGTCAGTGCTGTTTAAATAATTACAAAATTAGGCACGACGGCCACAAATCTAAAATAAAACGAGAATGGGCGTGCAGATCCTAAAAATAATCAAATCTCATCCTCCCTGTCACTATTCTCGGGAGGATAGTAGATTTTCCCATCAATCACTTTGTTGAATGGTCCCGCTCCTTCGACCATAAGCTCGACCCCAGGGTTCAGAATCCTGAGTTGCTCCACAGTTGTGTTGAAACCATAGTCGAGGGTGTCCACGACATCTTCCTCGAGCACCCAAATATTCGCAATTAGCTATGCTCTAGACGTCATACCATTCTATGCATCGGTCTCTTCTACAACTAGGGTCGTGATTTCTTCCAACTCCTTTGTCTGGGAAACCAGGAGCTCGTTCTCTTTGGTCACGACTTTCAGTTGGGGCCACAACTTGTTCAGATCCTTGAGAAGTCAAACTTGGGCCTCAAACTTTGACTCGTGTTTGAGGATGTCAGACTTTAATTTCCCATTCTTGGCCTTCAACTTCTGAATCTTAGCGTATGCTGCATCGAGGGAGGCCTGGGAGCTCGCGGCCTCGTCATTTAGCGACAGTCTCGAGCATCCTTATCACGGCGGCCACATCCTCTACCAAATTCTTTTGATGGACCTCCTTATCCTCGGACAGAATCGCCTCCCTCTCCTCCTTGTGAACGCCCAAGGAGCCCTCCCCGCCGAAGAAATCACGATTTAGATGGCAAGGAGGCAACACGAAGACCCCGGCGGGCACCTTGTCACCCTCGGGCACGTCACCTTCGACATCTTCCACGCGTTTCCCCTTCGTTATGGGCTCGCTGACGGGAACCCGGACGGGCTCGCCAGGGGGAACTTGGATTTTTGACAAAGAGGGGGAACCGCTGACACGAGCCGCAGATTTGGCCTGCTCTTGGAGCTGGGCGACCCTATTTTTTGGTCCCAAGGTGGAAGCGTTCTTGGGTCTAAACTTTAATAAGCGCTCGGAGAGGGATGCTGTTGTACCCCAAAATTTTCCCTCCCATATTCTTCAAAGTTTTGACAAGCATCATCTCAATTTGCTCAAGTCTACTCAAGGGTTGCACAGTTCAAACCATCCTTCTAAGCCAGTCAAAACTAGGGTTTTGGTTCTTGCAAGGAAGTTGAGGTTTTCAAGGGCCCAATCAAGTCCCACATGCCTATAAACATTGTCAGGCATCTACATGCCAAGTTTCAAGGCTCACAAGGTCAAGTTGCACAGTCAAAAAACCCTAATTGCTTCACAATCAACTGTAGGGGCAAAATGGTCATTTGGCAGTCAAAAGTCAAAAAATTTGGTCAACATCTTATTTTGAAGCCACAATCATCATTTGGTCAAGTCTTGACCATGATTCCACAAGAATGGCTCAAAAATCATCAAGATGCAAAAGTTTCCATTTTTAGACAGTTGAAAAGTCAACTGTAACTTGACCAAGACATAACTTTTTCATGGTTCATCAGAAAAATCTCATCCAATGCTCATTTTGAAGGGGGGGGACATTTCCTACAACTCATCTTCACATTCCAAGTCCAAGAAATGCTCTCACAAAAAGTTATCAATTTCAACATTATAGGTCATTTTCAAAAGTCAACAAAAAGGCATTTTAAAGTCAAAGACCATAACTTGAGATTGGTAAATTAAAATGACATGGGACCAAAGGCATTGTTTAAAGGACTTCAAGACCTTTCCAAAATGTCAAAGAACATGTTCATATGATCAAAATTGAGCAAGATATGCATTGGAGAAGTTGGGAAATTTTTGTGAAATGGCAAAAGTCAACTATCCTTGAAACTTCAATTTTTGACAAAAGGGCCCACTTTTTTCAACTTGATTCAGCCTTGTCATGCCACCCACGTGTCCCATGATCAATTTCAAGACCAAATAATTATTTTTCTATTTTTATTTAATTTTTATGGATTTAATTCATTTTAATCCATAATAATTCAAGTAAATCTAAAAAAATTAATTAAATGGTATCTTATGGTTTGAATAGCCTGCATGAATCATTTGCAACCTACCAATTTCGTGCTAAGCTCATTTAGGCATGAAAATTCAAATTTTGAACAAGCTTTGGAAGGCCTTTAATGGTGGTTAAGACAAAATCCAAAGCTTAATTGCAATGGTTAAAGGCTCCTAAATGTGACTTATTCTCACTCATTACTACATATGCAAGCCTTGCAAGCCTCATTCACACCCTGAACATTACACAAACAGCCAGAGCAAAATCTAAAAAGTGTCAAAAAAATGTGAGATCAAAAGGAGTATTGCAAGCATTTTCAGGCCAGAAGGAGAACGTGACTCTCTTTTTTGCCATCCCCTGAAGCTAAAGCAACCCTTGCCACGTCCTATGATCCATCATACCGCGCTGTAAGTTCTTCCCAGGTCCCCCAAAATTCCATATCATTTTTTCTTATGTGTTTGTGTGCAGGATGCCCAATGCGTTTCACCATGAACCTTCAGCGTTCCACATGCCAAGTGGCCATGATCATCAATCCGAGGGCCAAAAAGTGATGAACACTATATTCTCCAGTCAACGTGCTCCAGGCAATCTCCAAAAGTCAACAAGGCTGGTTAATGGGCCAGCAATTTCCAGGCTTCACACCTCCATTGGGCCATCAACACCCCCATTGGTTTCTATTTCTTTTTTTTTTCTATTTTCCTTTTCTTTTTATTTTCCTTTTTTTAATTATTATCATTATTGTTAATTAACCTAACAAACTAATTTTTCCCATAAAATTCAATAAAACAAAAAAAAAATTATTATTTATTAACTTATTTTGTAAATAAATTTTAATATTAATTAATTAGTTATGTAATTAGAACAATTTCAACATTTTTTTTAATAAGTAAAATTAATTTAGAATTAGAACTTTCAACTTTTAATTTATTTTTTTTATTTTATTAAAAATATAAAAACACAAAAATATTTTTCTTTTAATTAAATTAATTAATTAGTTATTAATTTTAGTTTCATTAATTACAAAAAAAAAGACAAAATTCAATTCTCATTCAAAAAGGGTCAAAACCCTTAGGACGTTCCCGATTTAATTTCTTTTCGCGTTTTAATTCCTTTTTATTATATTTTATGTAACTGTTTCCGGATATGTAATAGTTAATTAGGACTTTATTGCTTTCTTTTAATTTCTCGCACTTTATTTCCAAACGAGTTTTGTTTTTTTGGTGATGTATAGACCCGCGCCTTGTAATAGTTAGATTTATCTTTCCGCAATTTACTTTCCGCACTCCTAACTGTTAACAATGCATGAAAGAATGTATGAATAATAAAATTAATCCGTAGCTCACAAATAACATGTACAAAGACAATTAACTGAAAAACAACACACAAAGCACATGCCACTTCTAGGGTACGCCTCACTAGTTGCCTCGACGTGGTCGTCAAGTATAGGGTGTCCTAGGGGTCGCCCTTCTGTCCAAAAGATCAAGTTGCCTCGAAACGGTTGCCTCGGATAAAAGGATCTAGGACATTAGGGTTACTTCTAAGGTGTCCTACCGTTGCTTCGGTGACTACACATGTCCCTCATAATCGAATTGACCCGAACACCTCTAACGATGGTGCTACCTACCTCTCAATGGTGGGATAGCACTATCTAAAGGACTCTTACACAGCTTAATTCCTTAGAGTAGGTAGATTCTCCTGGGTACTTGCTCTTTTCAAAACAAACAAAAAAACAACTTTTCGCACCCCACACTTTCAAAAACTTTTCAAACAAAACACTTCATACACTCTTGAGGACTGATACAAGAGTTACTTAGAAATTTTCCAAACGAACTTTTTCAAAACCCACACACACTTAAAAAGCAAACAAATTTTGAAAACATAAGAGCAAGTACCTAAGAGCCCGTGGATAACCACGGATAGAAAGGGTGCTAACACCTTCCCTTTCTATAAATCTACCTCCCGAACCGAGAAACATTCTCAAAGAAGGAATTTTGATGTGCTTTTGTCCTTTCCATGTTAGAGAACATAAAAGACGGTGGCGACTCTTGCTTACCGCGACATTTCGCGAAACCAGCTAAAAAACAGTCAGTTATATTCCCACCGATCACAGAACTGGCGACTCTGCTGGGGAATAAACTATAAAGTGAGGTGTACCTTAGGATTAGATCATACTTATGTTTTCAATTGCCTGCTTTGTTTGCTTTAAATATTGTGGGCCTGTTTTGGGAGTTTCATAGATCCTAACTCGGATCTGGGGGATACCTTTTAGAAAGTAGCAACAAACTGTGAGGGAACTGTGCGGGGTATACCGACACGGTTGAAGCAGTTTGCTACGTTGATGTGGCACTTTGGTGAGTACCGGTAACCCTTGAGTCAAGTCAAAGAGAGTACGGGGCCGCCGCGTGGTGTCGTGAAGCATCAACTGACCTTAGGAACCTTACTTGACCATCCTGGCCTCTTTAGGGGTAGTGAGATGACCGACTTTGGTGCAGTCCGAAGTTGGTAGATACTCGATACTACACTCATTGAGGGTTGTTTTCTTGGAATATTTTGATCGCCAGTTCAGTGGCTAAATCAAAACAATGAACATAGAAAATGACCCAATGATATTGAGCTCCTTAGAACCCGGTTACTTTTGATAGGACAGGTTTTGAGCCCACCAACTTCAAGAGGGTAGTACCCCAAACTTCATGCTGGCCTAAACTCTAAGGGCTCTTTGTGTGACTTGTGTGCCTTCAAACTTGAATTACTTGCACACTTGTTATCTAACAACACGAGTTCCTTGCAGGTTTTGTTTACAGTCCTTAATTGGGACTCATTACAGGGCCTACTTACATCACTCCACGCATAGCATAACATCATACCACCATACCATTGCATACATCTTGCATAAGGACTAACCCATTTCAAGGGTCTCAAGGGTCTATGATGCAGGTCATGATGAACCATTTATCCAGCAAGGGGCAAAAGGGGATTTATTTTCCTCTAGCCAAGGTTGCTTTGAATCAAAACATGACAACTCGAGTTAGGGGCTATGACCCACTCGATATGGTGAGCCTTGACTCTTGAAGAAGGACTCTCAACAACATGAAGTTCCTTCCATCAAGCTACAAAATTCAAATTCTAACAAGTTTCCCTGTTTACCCCGCGAGATCCTTAAAAACATTGCATGCATATCATACATATCATTGCATTACAGGTACACTTTTACAGGTCACTTACCTTCTTCGCTGTTTATTCACGCAGTCATCATGAATCCTGAATCATCTAATGAATAGGCTATCAAGGCCCTCCAGGCCCAGAACGCCCAGTTCCAGGAGCTGGTCATGAGCTTAGCCCAAGGACAACAGGAATTGAAAACTCTGCTTTTGAAGAAAAAGAAGAAGAGGACTGTTTTGTTCAACCCTAGACGCAGATCTGGGAATACACTGCAGAATGAAGCTGAGCGGACTACTCCATCTGTTGGGGAAGGCAGTCAACAAGAGGGAAGAGTTCCTAGTCCCATGGTCTCTGACACCGAGACAGATTTCAATGATGAACAGTACCCTCCTGCTGAGGACAGGTACAAACAGCTGGAGGACCTATTAAATGCTATGGAGATTCAACGTGTGCCTGGGTTGGACTTTGGGGACCTAGGTTTATCTTCTGGGGTGGTGATCCCTCACAAATTCAAGGCACCTGCCTTTGCAAAGTACGACGGGGCTTCCTGTCCTAAGTTGCACCTCCGTTCATACGCAAGGAAGATCCAACCCTACACGGCAGACAAGAACCTATGAATCCATTTCTTCCAGGAAAGTCTCTCAGGGACTCAGCTCGAATGGTTCTATCAGCTGGATGGAACCAGTATTCGTAACTGGGAGGACTTGGCAACTGCTTTTTATAAGCAGTATCAGTATAATGTCGACCTCGCTCCTACGCGTACCCAACTGCCGGGTATGTCACTAGGAACGGGTGAAGGTTTTAAAGAGTACGCACAGAAGTGGAGAGACCTGGCTGGCAGGGTGCAACCACCGTTGACTGACCGTGAACTCGTGGACATGTTCTTGGGGACCCTGTCTGGTCCTTTCTTCAACCATCTGATTGGGAATTCTTCTGCTGGGTTTACAGATCTGATCTTGACTAGGGAAGGAATTGAAGCTGGTATCAAGGCTGGGAAGATTCAAGAGGCTACACCCTCTGATACTCACAAAAATCCTTACACGGGGAAGAAAGAGTCCAATGCTACGTACAGTCAGAAGGGTCATCGTGACCAACACGTAGGGGCAGTCATGATCTCTGGTTCGGCGTCACGCCGACAACCGCCAAAGGGAAATCAGCGAAGGCCAGACGAGTCTAAAAGACAATTCGCCAACATCAACATGCCATTGTCACAAGCATTGTAGCACATGTTGAAAATGAACCTGATTACGGTGATCAACCCTCCTGCAAATCCCAAGACCTCTTCTCCAAACTACAACCCAGATGCGAGGTGTGCTTATCATTCCGGAAGCCCGGGGCACGATACTGAGGATTGTTGAGCGCTGAAATACAAGATTCAGAACATGATTGATGCCAAGGAGATCGAATTCGAGCCTGTTGAGACTCCCGATATGATCACTGCTCCCTTGCCAAAACATGGCTAGGATTGAGAGACTCTTGTTCATTTAGATTCTGATATTGTATTTTTCTATGCTTATTCAAACAATTATTATGTCAAACTCTATTATTTCATTAATGTATTACACGTGTCTGTTTTGAAGTAATTGTGTTCTCTATATTCAAAATTGCTTTTATTTTTTCTTGATGTTCAACTCTCGATTGAAAATTCTAAGCCTCTTGAGGGAGGATGACGAAAACGATACCACAATCTACAATATGCTTTTGAACAGACCCCGCTGATGAGGTACAGGCATTGTTTCAATTCCTAAACACCGGAGTTATAAGGAAGATAATCCCTCGTCAACCCCTTTGAGCCAAAGAAGTAGGAGTTTTTCTTTTCAAAATCAAAACCCTTAATCATAACCTGGGGCAGGGTAGTTCTCTCAGTTTGATCCAGGTGCACAACGAGTGGAACCAAAGAAGTCCTTACAAAACAAAAGACAGTGATGGTCCTGAATAATCATAAAGACATGCAGTCATTACCAAAAAAAACTAAAGCCCAATAAGTCAAAACCTACGAAGGAGACTTACAAAACTGGGGCATTCCGCTGACTGTAATCACAAAAGAAACAGTTCAGGCAAAAGACAGGGATAATAAAATATAAAAAAAAGGTCCTACAAACCCTCAACACAAAAGGAAATGACTGCCTATTCCAAATAAGTTATCAATATCCGAACCATCATTGGTATATCAAAGCAAAGACTCAAACAAGGTCTAACGCACGATCCGCTGAGTTTAGGTTTGAAGAACATCACGAAGAGCGGGTGGGTATAGATAAATTTGAGCCTTTATCCTTTGTTTCTTAAACCGTGAACCAGGCCACGTTATAACCCTCAAAAGTCCTAGCTGAAGCATGGGTTAATTCGAAAGCATACTTTACAAAGGTATCCTGACTCCTTAAGGCTCGCTGTAAAATCTTGAATTGACATCACATGTTACATAATTTGCTTGTTTTACTAAAAAAATGCATTTTCAAAAACTTCAAGACAGACATAAGCTTTGCATTTTTAATATAACATTGCTTGCATATGACTATTTGTTTGAACAACATAGAAGTTCGCATGACGAATGTCTAAATGAACAAAAGCACCCCCAATCAAGGGGAACGGCATGATCATTGTCCATCATCTGGGGCAGTTAAGTCAAGATTCGGAGAATCTCTCAAAAGGCCAACCAGCTTGGGGCAAACCTCCTTCACTTGGGGCATTGGACGATCAAACGAAGATCTTCTGGTGATACGGCAACACAACACTATCAACAGGGGCACCTCCCTACATCTCTGAGAACGTGGGCATAGTCGGAAAAAAATACTGCGCATAATCAAAGACGCGCTAGGTTGACACACCTAGGCAAAAATAAGGGATGAAATGAAAAAATCTGTACACCCGGCAAGTCGAAAACCTGAAAAGGCGGCTTGGGCAAAAATGGGTATCCCGGTGGACTGAAAACCCGAAAGGGCAGTCCAGGCAAAAATTAGGGATCAAAGCGTACGACTATGTCCCGTCATCTCGTCACTTGCCTACCAGAAGAAGATTTGTCAATCGGCAGTCATCAAGCACCTCTACAGGTGACATCAAAAACAAGGGCAGTCAGATTTGTCTAAGCGATCTAGTTACTCTGTCCACCAAGGTACCAAGGTAGGTTCGGCTGAAGAACGTAACTGTGATACAGTGGGAGAACTGACTATGAGTTTGCGTTTGTATTCGCACTTGTGCGGTTGAGCAAGAGTCGCCACCGACTTTTTATTTTATCCTAAAGGAAAGGTTAAAAAAGCACATCAAAAACCTTTTGAGATATTCCGTGGGTCCGGGGGGTAGATTATGAAAAGGGAAGGTATTAGCACCCTTTTCATCCATGGTTATCCATGGGCTTTTAGTTACTTGGTTTTTTAGATCACTTGCCTTGATTTTCGATTGCTTGAAAATGTGGTGTGTGGTGTGTGTTTTTGAAAATGTTTTGGAAGAAGATGCCTTGTCTTAGGCTACCCTTGTAACAATTCTTTACTCGAATGTTTTACAAAGGTGTGTATCTTTTCGAAAAGATGTTTCAAAATGTTTTGAGAGTTTGTTTTGAAAGTGTTCGTGGAGTGTGGTTTTTGAAAAGAAGGCAAGTGTTTTTGCAAGTTGATCTCAAGTAACTAAGAGTTTTGTCTACCCTATTGTACTCAAAGGTTTTCTCTATGTTTTCAACCCTTTTTTAACAATTTTGTTCCACCATTGAATTTGATGGACAATCTTGCGTTTAGGAGTTTAACGGGACGGGCGCGGGTCATCGTATGGACCATGAATGCAATGATGCCAAGTGTCTTTGGCAATTTGCTTTGAAGGGACTATGATCATTCCATTTAGGCAACTTTCGAAAGCGTCATCGAGGGACTTATGATCATTTGAATTTGTTTTGCCAAAGATACTCGACGTGCAAGCATGGCCCATTTTGGAAGGCAACATGTGGGATTACCCTAGAGGGTGCAAGTGTGATTGTGTATTGATTTCATGTATTTGTCTTGTATTAGGTTATCTAGCGTTTGATTTTATGTACATGCAAACCCTAGGTCTAACCATGGTATAATTTGAAAGCGGTAAATTGCAAGAATTTAAAGTCTACGCTATTACAAAATAAGTATCCGCGAGTGGGGGTACAAATTTACGAATGGGGATGAGACTTAGGAATATAGTGTCCAATAGATTACAACCAAATCGAATCGATCAAATGTAAATGTAACGAATATACAAAATAAGCAAATGTATAATGTATCAAATACAAGTACATTGTGTAAGTGTATGTGTATACGTGTATGTAATTATTTACAGGTTAGGAAAATGTGAATTTAAGAGAGTATTATTAAGTATTGTTTAACTTAAAGAAAGAAATTAAAATATCTGTTTAATTAATCTTTTGTGATCTTGTATATTCTTAATATGTACAAAAAGGAATGTTTTGATTAAATGTTTTAAGTTCTCATTATGTATATAAAAAATGTATTTTTTTTATTTGTTATGCACAAAGAGAATATTTCAATTAAAAGAAAAAGGTGTTTTCAATTTTAATTATATTGTGTATAAAAGATATATTTCATTTATTATGTATAAATATAATATCTTTAAAAAAGGGAGAAGTATTTATCTTAAGAAAAAAATTAATATTCTATGTATAAAAAATAAAAGAAAATGTAAGTTTAATTATAGAGAAAAAAAAATACTATTTTTACAAGTTTCTATATAAACTTAATTATGCTATAAAAATATTGTTAGTGTAAAAATGCTATGTTTCGTTAATTTATTAATCAAAATAATATGTTTTAAAAAATTAAATGAAAGGGTTTGAATGGGCTTTAGGCGTGGTTGAAACGGGCAAGGCCCAAGTTCTTGAACGATTTTTTGCTTAGGGTTAATTGTTTTTGTTTCATTCTGGAATAAGCTTAGGGTTTACAGAGGCGCGCCGTTTGTAACACTTTGTCTTCTCCGATTGCAATCTTCTCCGCCTAGCTCAAACCCTTCGCCTCAGCCACCAGCGTCGTTTTCCCTTCTCCCCTCAGATCACTCAGGCGACGATTAAACAAGGTAGCGCTTTGTCTCGAACTTATTAGGCGTTTTAGACTTCCATGTTATGATTTTACTGCTTCTTTTGATTAAGGCGTTTTGATTTTGTTTGTTTTAACGAGGTTGAAAAGGGAAGAGAAGAGGATTTACTACCTTTTTTGTTTGAGGGAGGAATGGTGGAGGCGCTTAGGAGGTTCGATGGTGAAGAGGATTGCGCGATGAGAGCTTTAACTGGTATCTTTACCTTTTTGCCATTTTAGGGTTTTGTGATGATATTGACTGAAAACCCTTTTGAAAATTCACTTCTTTCTTCTTCTCTCCTACTGTATGCTCGTTGCTTATGTTGCCTTTAACGCTTGCCTTTTGTATGATGCCCTTTGTATGATGCCCTTTGATTGCCCTGTGATGACCCTTCTGAGGGCCTGCCTTGAATGTGCTTCTTTTTCCCTTCTCTGAGTTGCCTGCCTTGCCTTATTGTTTGTTTATGGCCCAATGATGAGTATTCCTCTAAGGGTTCTGTGGTTTGGCTTTGGATACTTTGTAGGTGGGTTGAATGCTATGCTTGAATTTGATTTGGATGGTGTTGAAAGGTATGTTTGAGCAGGTTCTGGGGCTTTCTTGGATTAGCTTCAGGCAGGTTATGGCCCTCTTTTTTAGTTTATGCAGGTCCAAGGTTTTGGTGGCTTGCTTCAGGCAGGTTATGGCCTTACTGGAGGCTTAGCAGACTTGGCCTTTTGGTGAGTTTGTGTTTGATGGATCAAGGTTGGACAGAGTTAAGGTTATGAGGTTTTTATGGTTATTGTTTCTAGTTTATGCGTTTGGGCTTGAAAAGGGTCTTACTGGTTTTAGGCTTATGAGGTTTTAGGGTGAGGCTTTTGACAGGTTATGCTTGTTTTTTGGTTTAAGGATGGAAGGCTTTTGCAGTTTTGTATATTGGTTTGCCTCCCTCCTTTTATCCACTGTGTTCAGTTTGTTTTATATTCTTTTTCTTCCTGCCTAAAGCCTAAACCTGCTTTCTTTGCTCTCTTTTCTTCTCTTTCAGTACAGTTTGCATTAAATATTGTTTATGCTTTGTACTTTCTGAAAGGGCCACTTGGGAAATGATGACAATGAGATAGCTTGCTTGCATATCAATTTTCCTCTGCATATTTGTCCCTTCTTTTGACAGCTTCTTGTACTTTGTATCTTTTCAAATCTTCTTCTTTGATAGCTTGGGTAGCCTTGTACAGTTTGACAGCAAGTTTAAATTTTTCAGTTTGGACTTTGTAGTTTGATTTGCACTTTGGAGTTTTGAGATTTGAACTTATGCAGTTTGGACAATTTTTGAATTGTGCAATTTTGACTTTTGTGCATTCATTTTTTAGCAAATAAAAATTCGTCCCTCTTTGTGAACCGGGAGAAATCCCGTGATTTACAGAGAGGGTTAACTGATCCCAATCAGTGGCCCTTAATGATGAATTTTATATCTGTCTCTTTTATTTATCTGCTATTGACTTTCCTTTTTTTCATTTGCAGATAAAAAAAATAAAATGGAGCACTGGAACAAGGGATGGCAGATGAAGAAATGAAGATTAGAAAAAAATGTTTAGGATAGTCTTTTTATTTAAGTTTAAATTACTGTAAAATTATTGTTGTAAACAAATTGTAAATAATAATTGTACGAATAATTTAAAAGTAAATAAAAGGTTTTTATCCAATTAATTCTTTTTTTATCCTTTATTGTTTATTTATTATTTAAAATTCTTTGAATTAAAATAATTGAAAAATAAATTCCAATCACTTAATTTTAGAATAATAAATAATTTAAATAAACAAAGCTTTAGCATTTGATCAGTTAAACCTGGCATTTCCAACATCCAAAGCAAAACAACAATTAATCAAAACAACTGATCAGGCGCATTCCCTTCTTACTGATTTCTTACCAAACACTGTAAATCCAAACTGAATGTATCCTTTGACTGGTTCGATCAAACAAACGTGGATTCAATCCAAATGCATTCTTTTACTGATTAAGTCAAACAACGCGAATTCAAACCCAAATCTCAGAATAAATTGCAAAGCATCGTAGAATTAAATCTTTCTGAGGAACCGTGCACGAAAACCCTAATTCATGATTAAATGCCAAAGAGCGTTCGCCTGATCAAAGTTGAGCCAAAATCAACCAAAACCCTAAACCAACTGTTTGAAACATTCCAGAGCCCTGAAAAATCAATAAAACCCTAATTGTGTCTGACTGACGAGAAAAGTCTGTTTGACCGATTCTTGAGCCAGTTTGAAAGATCAGGAAAAGCCTGAAGTTGTTATTTCTTGAGGAAAAATGCGAGGGCAAATTTTGGGGTACAACAGTTGCCCCTGTTTAATCTTCTTGAACCTGAAGAGTTAGATTGACAAGTTTGCCTTTCGCGACTTGAAGGTAAAAGAAGATTGGACACTAGAGTGCCCAGAAAATTTGCACTCGGCGATGTGATGGTAGAGATGAATGGGCTTAAAGATGCCATTTGGTGATGGGCTTAAAGATGCCATCTGACGCGATAGAATCTTGTCGGGGGATGGGCTTAGAGATGCCATCTGGAAATGGGCTTAAAGATGCCATTCGATGCGATAGAATCTTGTCGGGGGATGGGCTTAGAGATGCCATCTGGAAATGGGCTTAAAGATGCCATTTGATGACTGCTGGTAGGAGGATGGGCTTAAAGATGCCACCTGGTAATGTTGAACTGTATGTCAATGGACGAGTATCAGAAAGGCACCCATGTTTTGGAACATTTCTGAATTGGGGGTCCGAGCAAGCAATAGATTGACATCCACGTTTTGGAGAATCCGTAAACTATTTTCAGGAGTTGAGATTGAATAAGCAATAGAGCAGCATCCGTTGTTGGGAAGCGTCCGTAAACTGTTTTCAAAAGTTGAGAAGAGTCTGAACAAGTGATAGGTTAACATCCGTTACTGGAGAACCCGTGAACTGTTTTCAGAAGTCTTGAGGTTGAATAAGCAACAGAGCAGCATCCGTTGTTGGGAAGCGTCCGTAAACTGTTTTCAAAAGTCTTGAGGTTGAATAAGCAACAGAGCAGCATCCGTTGTTGGGAAGCGTCCGTAAACTGTTTTCAAAAGTTGAGAAGAGTCTGACCAAGTGATAGGTTAATGTGATACGGTGGGAGAACTGACTATGGTTTTGCGTTTGTTTTCGCAAATGTTTCGGTTGAGCAAGAGTCACCACCGACTTTTTATTTTATCCTAAGGAAAGGTTTAAAAAGCACAGCAAAAACCTTTTGAGATGTTTTCTTAGGTTCGTGGAGTAGATTATAGAAAGGGAAGGTATTAGCACCCTTTTTATCCATGGTTATCCATGGGCTCTTAGTTACTTGCTTAGATCACTTGCCTTTTGTTTTCAATTGTTTGAAATGGTGCTTGTGTGTGTGTGGTTTAGAAAATGTTTTTGAAAAGAAGCCAATGTGGTGGCAACCTTTGTAATGATCCATGTTGGGATGTATACAAAGGTGTATGTCTCTTGAAAAAGGTTTTCATTGTTTTTGAAAGTTGTTTTGAAAAGTGTTGTGAGGTGTGGTTTTAGAAAAATAGGCAAGTGTTTTGTTTTTGCAAGTTTTGATTCAAGTAACTAAGAGGTTATCTACTTCTAAATTTCTCAAAGATTATTGCTATGTTTTAACCCTTTTAATAAGTTTGTTCCACCATTGAATTTGGTGGACAATCTCATGTTAGGAGGTGAAAGGGACGGGCGCGGGTCATCGTTTAAGACCATAATTGCAATGGTGCCAAGTATCTTTGGGCATTTTCTTTAAGGGACTTGATCATTTGTTTAGGCAACTTTTTGAAAGCGTCGTCGAGGGACTATGATCATTTGATTTGTTTGTTTTGCCCAAAGAGACCTAACATGCAATATGGCCCAATTTTGAAAGGCAACAAGTGGAATACCCTAGGGGGTGCAAGTGTGATTTGTGTGTCTATTTTCATGCTTGTTTATTTTGAAATTAGGTCAAAACTATTTTCGTTGTTTTTTCGCGTACAAACCCTAATTCTAACATGGTATAATTAGAAAGCAATAAAGTGCGAAAATAAATTTACTAAGCTATTACAAAACCATATATGGGAAGGGGGGTACAAATGTTCAAATGGGGGTTTTTAGACAAAGAAATTAAACCTAGCTATTACATCATTTTTTGGAATATTTACAAGGTAATTTAATTGCATAAATTAAATAGAAATAAAACAAATATGCAAGAATGCAAAAAGTTTTTATATGTATGAAAAAAAGTATTATTTATGTCACATAAATAAAATAAAAATAAAAGTATTTTTGGAGTATTTTCATATTTTAGGTCAAAACCCTAGTTTACAAAATAAAATGCATTATTCAATATATACAATATTTATTATTTACATACAAAAATAAAATAAAAAATGAAGTCTATTTGTGAAAAATGTATTTTTAATGTTAAATATTAATAAAATAAAATATATATATTTTTGGTATTTTATTCTAAGTATACTAACATATGTATGTATTTATTTATATTATTTACAAAATATGTATTATATATACTAATTAATAATATTTAATATTTAATAAAAAAAGGTATTTTTTCTATAAAATATTTTCAGAAAGTAAAACAAAAATGAAAGTGTATAAAAATGTATTTGCACTATTTTAGTATTTTAAATAAAAAGTATATGTGTTTATTTATTTATGTACAAACTAAAAGAAAAATCAAATAAATGCCTAATAAATTCAAAATGGTGAGAAAAAATATTTTTATATTTTTAATATCATGAGAAAAAATAAATGAGTCAATCAAAAAAAGAAAAAGTCAAAAATCATTAAAAATAAACCAAATGGGCTCAGGGGGTTCAGAAGCAATTGTATGGTGTGAAAAGGAAACACAAAACAAGCCCAGCCCAGATAACCTTTCTTCAACCTCTGGCCAGAAATATCAAAAAAAACGCGCGCCTTGTTCCACCATTCAAACACCCTGATTCCTGGCTTGTTAATAAAAACTCACAACATAAAAAATGTTCAGCATCAAGAGACGAATCCAACCATATGCAGAACTTGTCTTAACTCTCTAAGATGAGAGAGAATTTCTTCTCCCCCAAATCCTGACCTATATTTTCCTCCATGTTCATACTCAAAATTCTTGCAACACACATAATATAAATAAAATTTAATTATATGGGCATGTTCAGGGCAATGATTGTGACATATTCTCTTCATAAACCTAAAGCTAACAATGCCTAATAAGAGAGATACGGATTCAAAAACTTACCTGTTCAGTTGAAGTTCTATCTGGCAATGGAGAAGTCTTGAGCAGAGGGAACCCTAGCTGGGTCTTGAGCTCCAAGGGGTTTGTGATGAGAAAATGTTGAGGAAATGGGAGGACAAATTTTGGGGTACAACAGTTGCCCCTGTTCAATCTTCTTGAACCTGAAGAGTTAGATTGGCAAGCTTGCCTTTCTTGACTCGAGGGTAAAAGGAGATTGGACACTAGAGTGCCCGGAAATTTGCACTCGCATGTTGGAGTATCAGCAATGTGATGTCGGGAACGGGCTTATAGATGCCATTTAGAGAGGTGGTGGATAGGGAGATGGGCTTATAGATGCCATCTGGAAATGTGACAGAACTTTGTCGGGAATGGGCTTATAGATGCCATTTGGAAGTGTTGATCACATAAGAGATTCCTTAGCGAAAACTTGTGTATTTGAGAAAGATAGATGTTTTCCTGGCTTGTTACAGGTGTTTGATCTTCAATCTCCTTATGCAGATATGCCCTGGCTAGATACAGGTATCGAATCTACAACCGGTTGCTCACAGATGTGCCCTGGCTGGATACAGGAGTCGAATCCGGAAATAGTCGTCAATAGATATGCCCTGGCTGGATACAGGAATCGAATCTTCGAACTCTTCAGACGTGCCCTGGCTAGATACAGGAATCGAGTCTGGAAATGTGGTCAACAGATATGCCCTGGCTGGATACAGGAATCGAATCTGGAAATAGTCGTCAATAGATATGCCCTGGCTGGATACAGGAATCAAATCTTCAAACTCTTCAGACGTGCCCTGGCTAGATACAGGAATCGAGTCTGGAAACTGATCACTCTCAGATATGCCCTGGCTAGATACAGGAATCGAATCTGGAATTGTGACAGTTGAAGGTAGTTGTCTTTGGGATTGTCTTTTTCCCTGAAAAGGCAAAACATAAGTTGTATGCAATGTCATGATGTATGATATGCATGATGTCATGATGTTCAACGTGAGATAGTGTTGTATGCACTTTATCATGAATGTAAGCGAGATGTATGAAAGTGTGAAATGTTTATGAATGTAATCTCGTCTTAGGAAAGTAAATCCTTGATGACCGGCCGGGGAATTGCTCTGTGACAGAGATACTTTGCTGAAGTTTTGATGAGAGGCCTGCTGAGGACTTTAATGATGGATTCCGCTGGGGATAATGATGATAAACTCCGCTTGGGAACACCGAAGATAAACTCCGCTGGGGAAAAAGGAGGAACTTTGCCGAGGGCGATCTTCCGTGGCAGATAGCTGAGGATAACCCAGTTATAAGCCCTTGTGAGGAATAACTTTGAATAAAGCTCAGGAGAGACGTCCGTACTTTGCAGGGATAAGCTTCCAGAATCTACTAGGGATAAGCTTCAAGACCTGCTGGAGAAACTTTTGGAATTGTACTGGTAAATGGTTCCACTGGGGATGATGGTATTCCGCCGGGGAACAATCTTAGATCAAGACTGTCGGGGATGCTTGCTGATGAATGTCTATACTCCGCTGGGGAAAGTATTGCTGAATCTTGTCTTATTCTGCGGGGAGTTGAGATGATTTGGTCACATTCTTCAGTCGAATCTACCTTGGTACCTTGGCGGACAAAGCAACCAGACTGCATCAGACAACTTCGCATTTGCCCCTGTCTCTGATGTCACCTGTAATTAATCTTTTGTTTCATATGCAAATATTTATGAATCAGCAATTTAATGTCAAATGCATATACCAAAAAAATGAACATTGGACGTTCTTCGCAAGACAAAACAGAAAAAGGAAAAACAATGGAAATTTGTATGGACAAGTGAATTTGTATTGATTTGAGTTTTGCCTGTGAATAGGCATTTTTGTACAAGAGGCTGACATCCTAGTAAGAGGATGCCGCCGAATAACATAGAATTTACAATTTTGAAAAGGAAACAAAACAGCTATGTGAACAATCCCACCGGGTTCCAACTCTGCTATCGCCTTTATGTCTTCAAGCGTCTCATCACCTTGCTGCTTAGTTGAAGATGAAGCTGATTGGTCGATGCCGAAATCTGAGCCAGATAGTTGATGCCGAATTCCGGATGCAAAGTGATCCAATGAGACATAGTGTTACGCTTTATCCCTAACTTTTGCCTGGACCGCCCTTTTGGGTTTTCAGTCCACCGGGATACCCATTTTTGCCCAAGCCGCCTTTTCAGGTTTTCGACTTGCCGGGTGTACAGATTTTTTTCATTTCATCCCTTACTTTTGCCCGAACCCCTTTGGTTCGCCGGGAAGCCCTTATTTTTGCCTAGGTATGTCAACCTAGCGGGTCTTTTATTCATGCGTAGTATCTTTTCACTATGTCTGCATTGGCGGGGTGGGGAAGGTCGTCACCATCCATGGTGGTTAGGATCATGGCTCCTCCTGAGAACACATGCTTAACCACAAATGGCCCTTCGTACGTAGGGGTCCATTTGCCCCGGGAATCACTTTGAGGAAGGATGATGCGTTTGATTACCAGGTCCCCAACTTGATACTCTTGTGGTCTGACTTTCTTGTTAAATGCCATGATCATTCGCTTTTGATACGTCTGACCATGACAGATAGCAGTGAGTCTCTTTTCATCAATCAGGTTTAATTGATCAAGTCGAGTCTGGATCCAGTCATCTTCATTCAAGTCTGCATCCTTCATTATCCGGAGAGAGGGTATCTGGACTTCAATTGGCAAGACTGCCTCCATGCCATAGACCAAGGAGAAAGGAGTTGCCCCGGTTGACGTCCTTGCTGAGGTACGGTACCCATGAAGAGCGAACGGTAACATCTCGTGCCAATCTTTATAGGTCATTGTCATCTTCTGCACAATTTTCTTGATATTCTTATTAGTTGCTTCCACAGCCCCATTCATCTTCGGCCGGTAGGGAGAAGAATTGTGGTGCTGTATTTTGAATCACTCACAGAGTTCAGTGATCATTTTGTTATTGAGATTGGTACCATTGTCCGTAATGATTCTTTCTGGGACGCCGTATCGACAGATCAGATTATGCCGGATGAAACGTGCCACGACGCTCTTGGTTACCGTTGCGTAGGAAGCTGCCTCAACCCACTTCGTGAAGTAATCGATTGCCACCAAGATGAAGTGATGCCCATTGGATGATGTCGGTCGGATCTCCCCGATCATATCAATGCCCCACATTGCGAAAGGCCAAGGTGCCGTCAGGATGTTCAGAGGAACCGGAGGGATATGCACCTTATCATCATAGATCTGGCATTTGTGACAAGTTCGAGAGTGTTGATAACAATCGGCTTCCATTGTGGACCAGAAATATCCTGCCCGAAGGATTTTCTTTGCCATGGTGTGTCCACTGGAATGTGTTCCGAATGTGCCTTCATGCAGTTCTATCATGATCTTCTCTGCTTCAGCCTTATCCACACAACGTAGTAGAGTTAAATCATGATTCCGTTTGTAGAGGATGCCGTTGCTGAGGAAGAATTTTGCCGCAAACCTCCTCATGAACTTCTTATCATTGACAGATGCACCTTCAGGGTACTCCTGAGCTTCCAAGTACCTCTTCACCTCATGATACCAGGGTTTTTCAATTGCCTTCTCGGCCTCGAGGTCGCAGCAGTATGCCGGTTCGTCCAACTTCCAGATAATGATCCGGGGAGCCTCATTGTCCCATTTAACTTTGAACATTGAAGACATCGTAGCTAGTGCGTCCGCTAGCTGATTCTCCTCTCTAGGGAAGTGCTCAAAAGTTATCTCTTCAAAGTGGGGAAGCAGGGTCAACACATACTCCTTGTAAGGAATAAGATTTGGGTGTTTCGTATCCCACTCGCCTTTGATCTGATTGATCACGAGAGCGGAATCTCCGAAGACACTCAGAAATTTGATCCTTAAGTCGATTGCAGCTTGTAGACCCATGATACATGCCTCATATTCTGCCATGTTGTTGGTGCAGTTGAAACACAATCGGGCGGTGAGTGGAGTATGAGTTCCTTTGGGAGATATGATTAAAGCACCTACGCCGTTACCCAAAGCATTGGAGGCTCCGTCAAAATGCATAGACCATCGGGATCCCTCCTCAGGTCCTTCATCCGGTCCAGGTACTTCACAGTCGGTTACCACCATAATGTCTTCGTCCGGAAAATCAAAGTTCAATGATTGGTAATCGTCCACAGGTTGGTGTGCCAAATGATCTGCCAGTACACTTCCTTTGATTGCTTTCTGAGTTGTATACTGGATATCATATTCTGTCAAGATCATTTGCCATCTTGCTATTCTTCCAGACAGAGCAGGCTTTTCAAATATGTACTTGATGGGATCCATCTTTGAAATCAATAGAGTAGTGTGAGTCAGCATATATTGTCTCAGTCGGCGAGCTGCCCATACTAGAGCGCAACAAGTTTTCTCAAGCAGTGAGTAACGAGACTCACAGTCGATAAACTTTTTGCTCAAGTAATAAATAGCGTGCTCTTTTCGGCCAGACTCGTCATGCTGCCCCAGCACACACCCCATTGAATTGTCAAGTACTGTCAAGTATAGTATCAGAGGTCTCCCTTCCACTGGTGGCATAAGAATGGGTGGATCTTGGAGATATTCCTTTATCTTCTCGAAGGCAGCCTGACATTCATCGTTCCAGCGTACTACTTGATCTTTCTTCAATAATTTGAAGATTGGCTCACAAGTAGCAGTCAGATGTGAGATGAATTGGGCAATGTAATTCAGTCGTCCCAGGAAGCCTCTGACTTCTTTCTCTGTCTTTGGAGTTGGCATCTCTTGTATGGCTTTTACCTTGGCAGGGTCCACCTGAATACCTTTATCACTTACAATGAAGCCTAGCAATTTTCCGGACCTCACCCCAAAGGTGCATTTGTTGGGATTCAACCTCAGCTTATATAACTTCAGTCGGTCGAATAGCTTCCTCAGATGATCAAGGTGCTCCTCCTCAGTTTGAGACCTTGCAATCATGTCATCAACGTATACCTCAATCTCATGATGGATCATATCATGAAATAAAGCAACCATGGCACGTTGATAGGTTGCCCCAGCATTTTTCAATCTGAATGGCATGACCTTGTAACAGAAGGTGCCCCACTGAGTCACAAAGGTAGTCTTCTCCATATCCTCCGGAGCCATCTTGATCTGATTATACCCTGAAAAACCATCCATGAAGGAGAAAACCTTGTGTTGAGCAGTATTGTCAACAAGAACGTCGATGTGAGGTAAGGGGAAGTCATCCTTGGGGCTTGCCCTGTTCAAGTCCCTGTAGTCGACACACATTCTGACTTTACCGTCCTTCTTCGGCACTGGCACCACATTGGCAACCCACTGAGGGTAAGAAGTTACTGCTAGAAACCCGGCATCGAATTGCTTCATAACCTCAGCCTTGATCTTTTCGGACATCTCTGGGCGCATACGGCGGACCTTTTGCTTTACCGGAGGGCAGTCTTCCTTGGTTGGCAAGTGATGAACTACAATGTCGGCATCCAAACCAGGCATATCTTTGTATGACCAAGCAAAGACCTCCATGTAATCATGTAGCATCTGGATCAATCGTTGCTTCACGCAGAGCTCTAGATTAGCCCCAATCTTGACCTCTTTCCTATCTGTCTCCGTACCCAGGTTAATTGTTTCCACTGGCTCTTCATGTGGTTGAATAGCCCTCTCTTCCTGGAGTAGCAGTCTTGCGAGTTCACCAGGCACTTCACAATAATCTTCACCTTCGTCTTCGGCCAAGTTGATCGGATTCTCGAAGTCATAACTGGCGGTAGCAGAGCTGTTACCAGTGAGATCCAGAGTGGATTGAAACCTGTATAAGTGAGTGTGTGTAAATATAGTTGTTTTGCAATATATAACACATAAAGAAAAGAGCACAAGATTTGAAATGCAACAAACGTCCAATGTTTTGATTGATGATATATGGAAATGTCATACAAAAAGCCCTCACAAATGGAGCTACGATGCCCCGGGTAGGACACCGAGCCAATAAAGTTTTAACATATTGTTTGTTACAAATTGGAAATCAAAAGAAATAATTACTGCGTGACAAATGTGATAGGTGTAAAATCCTTTGTCGTCCAGTTGCTTGGTCCGTTGCTGGTAGTCGGGTAGATCCAACTGTCAAACTCCGCTTCCTCTACATCCTCCTCAATAGAATTCACCCTTGGACTGGTGATAAACACTGGAGCCTTTCTGATCTTTTCCTTGCGCACAACCCTCTGAGCCTCTGCAGTAAAGCCCAGCCCAAACTTGTCGTTCTTTTGAGTGAAGTCAGGAAGCTGACCCCAGTTCGCACAATTGCCTTTCTCGATTACAGCCCGGGCATCCTTCAAAGATGCCATCTTCAACGAAAAGTCTTCTTCAACCACTGTTTCAGCCGATGCCAAAGTTGGAGGAACCTCCTTAAAATGCTGAAAGGGGGTTTCAATAAACTCCCCGTCCATATCGATATACCGGAATGAATTCAAGTGACTAACCATGTATTCCTCCTCACCCTGCACAGTAACAATCTTCCCTTTGACAGGGTATTTGAGCTTTTGGTGTAGAGTGGAGGTTACTGCCCCAGCCTTGTGAATCCAGGGTCGACCCAATAAGCAGGAGTAAGATGGACGAATATCCATTACATAGAACGTTGAGTCGAAGACTTGGGAACCCACACGAATAGGAATGTCTACCTCGCCATGCACCATCCTCTTAGAACCGTCAAAGGCTCTAACAATGATGTTACTAGGCTTTAATTCCAAATCCTCACAATCCAAGCGATCCAATGCCTTCTTAGGCAAAACATTCAGGGAAGAGCCGGTATCCACTAACACGTATGCGAGAGTAGTGCCCCTACATTCTATGGAAACATGTAGGGCATCATTGTGATTTTTCCCTTTGGCGGTAAGGTCAGCATCCGAGAACCCTAAGCCATTGTCAGCCGTCAAATTAGCCACACAGTCGGTGAATTGATCCGCGGAGGTCTCTTGCGGCACATGGGCCGTTTTCAGAAATGAAATTAGGGCTTTTGCATGGGCCTCTGAGCATAGCAGCAACGATAACATAGAGATTTTGGAGGGGGTATGCCCCAACTGTTCGACAACATTGAAGTCACTCTTTTTGATGATTTTGAGGATTTCCTCCATTTCTTGTTGGGAGGCTTCCACAGCAGTCTTTTTCGGTGCCTCCGTCCTGGCAGGCAAATCGGTAGCAACTTCTTTGCCCCGAGTATCGGAGGACTCGGCGGCAGTAGTAGACACAGGAACTTGATTCGGCACATGCACACTTGCGGGTGTGATGGTGAGAGGTTTTCGGATAACTGGCGGCGCAATGTCAGGCGAGAAGAGCCTGCCACTGCGGGTAATCTTGGCGGGACCAGTGATGTTACTGATACTGGTATTGGTGTTGAACTCCTGCTTCACCCCAAGCACATACACGTCGGCCCCATAATGCCATGGGACCGCTTTATCAGACTCATAGGGGAGAGGCCCCGGAACAGTAATAGTAATGGGTGCAACAGACATAATTTGGACTAGTTTCTTCATGGGAGCTTTGGCAGGATTGTAAATTGTGACAACAGATACTTCTTCAACGGAGACAAACGGAACAGCAGTTTTCTTGAACAGAATTTCCTTGCTATCCATCAGGCTTTGGATGCCTGATTTCAGCAGCGAACAACTGGTAGGGATAACAGCACACAGGAGGCAACCCTTGCTACAACCCGGAAATAAACCGGCTAGTAGTAAGTTCCTCTTAACAGTCAAAAGAGGGGTAGCAACGTCATTCACCGAAACAGCATACAAATCTTCCTCAATGGCATTTACCCTATGCTGGGGCATAGGAGCAGTTACAACATTTGGCCTCTCAGGCGCTTCAAACTGAATTTCCTTCGCGTCGATAAGGTCTTGCACCTTGTTTCTCAAGGCCCAGCAATCATCAGTAGTGTGCCCGGGGCTATCAGAATGATAAGCACAACGGGCATTTGGGTTATACTTAGGAGATGCAGTATTCACGACTTTTGGTGCTTCTTTGAGGGTCACCAAGTTGGTTGATAACAGTTGCAGTAAGATTTGTGATAAGGTCATACTCAGCCTAGTATACTGCCTCTTGGGCCTTTCACCTCTTTGTTGATTGTACTGCTGAGGAGCAGCAACAGGCTTTGAAATGACCAAAGCATTGACGGCTTGGCCTCTTTCTGGCTTGACTTGTCTTCTAGGACCATAGACGGCGCTTGCTTCTTTCTTGAACGGCCTCTTCTCAGTACTTGTGGAGGCAGCTTTTTGTATCTTTCCTGACCTGATGCTGGCTTCAATTCTCTCACCTGTCAGAATCAAATCCGTAAACCCAGCGGAGAAGTTACCAACCAAATGATTGAAAAATGGACCAGACAAAGTCCCTAGAAACATATCAACCAGCTCACGATCAGTCAATGGAGGCTGCACCCTGCCAGCCAAATCTCTCCATTTTTGTGCGTATTCTTTGAACCCTTCGCCCGTTCCTAGAGACATAGCCTGAAGTTGGGTATGCGTAGGAGCGAGATCAGAATTGTATTGATATTGTCTGTAGAATGCGGTTGCCAAATCTTCCCAGTGTCGGATACTAGTTCCATCTAGTTGGTAGAACCACTCAAGCTGTGACCCCGAAAGGCTATCTTGGAAGAAGTGAATCCAAAGGTTCTTATCTGCCGTGTAAGGTTGGATCTTCCTTACGTACGACCTTAGATGCAGCTTTGGACAGGAGGCCCCGTCGTATTTGGCAAAGGCAGGCGCCTTAAACTTGTGTGGAATTACTACCCCAGAAGATAACCCCAGATCTCCGAAATCCAGCCCGGTACATTCTGAATCTCCATGGCGCTCAAGCGGTCTTCCAATTGCTTGTATTTGTCAGCAGCAGGTGGGTATTGTTCGTCGTTGTAGTCCGTCTCGTTGTCAGAGACTGCAGGACTAGGAGCTCCTCCCCCTTGGGGACTGTTTTTCTCAGCAGAAGAAGTAGTTGGTTCAGCTTCATTATGGAGTGTGTTCCCAAATCTGCGTCCAATGTTGAATAACGCAATCCTCTTTTTCTTCTTCTTCTCCAGGAGTAGAGTCTTCAACTCTTGCTGTCCTTGGGCCAGGCTTAGGACCATCTCTTGAAACTGGGCACTTTGGGCCTGAAGGGCCTTGATTGCTTGCTCACTGGATGAGTCTGGATTCATGATGACTGTTCAAATAAACAACGAAGAAGATTAAGCAACCTGTGAAATAGGGTACCTGCTATGCATATGGTGCAATGAGATGCGTATGTTTTATGTTTTCAAAGACAAACAAGATTCAACTTTGTAGACAAAAGGGAAACACACTTCATTAGATTAAAATTTTAATTGTTCAACAACTTGCCCTTAGGAATTACAGGAATGAAAAATACTGGAAAGGAAATAAAAGCTATAAAAGGAAATATCCAAAGCCCATCAGTGCTCCCATGGCCTCCTCTTCTCAGTGTTGATGTAGTTATTCAGAACCTGCTCTTCCTCCAATTGCTTAGTCAGCCTCTGGATCTTCCGTTCCTGCTCGTTGAACTTTTCCCGATAGAAATCCCGTTCTTCCTTTAGCTGCGCCCAAGATCTCTTCATTGTGTCAAAATCAGTAGGTATCTGAGGAGGGAGGACAGTTGGAGGAACCCCATCTTCATCGGGAGATTCAAAAATGATAGGTCTAACAGCTTCGTACGGCATACCTAACTTCTGAGCATGGATGCGGACCCATTTGCAATAGGGTTCCATTGGTAAAGAAGTCTTTGGCCCTAACTCATGTGGGTCAGCTTTGTGAATTCTGTCCCAAGCTCTAATGAATCCATGGCGTAGTTTGTCACTGTCTGCCTGAAACTCAAAATGGAAGTGAGGAACAAGCATTTCATGAGGCCCAACTCCTCTGGCTCTTCCAAACTGGCGGAGAGCTAAGCATGGATTATAAGAGATTCCTCCTTGGATACCAATCAACGGAACATTAGGGTATTCTCCGCAACGGTCAATAACAGCTACCTCATCCAAACCTCTGAGAGCCCAAGTGATGTCATTATCAGTGAGAGACATTAACCTCTGAGCCCAACCCTTTCCTTCTTCATTCTTCAGCACGAACTTAGGAAGGTGCGAAATAAACCACCTCACTAGTAAAGGAGCATAACACCACGGAGTTCCCCGCTTTCGAGCAGTACGAGCATAGAGTTGTTGCAAGATATCACCCAAAAGAGTGGGTACCGGATTCCGAGACATGAAGATCCTTATGACATGGATACTGATAAAGGTGTCAGGATTGGGAAACAGTACCAGACCATAAATCAAAAGAGCCAGAATATCTTCGTACGCCTTGAAGTCTAAGTCATTCCAGAGATCATTAGCCTTGCCAACCAGAAATTTGACCAAAAAGCCATTGACTCCACTTCTAGTTTCCCAGTTAGCTAATACCTCTTCTTTGGTCAAGGGGAGAATTGCAGCAATCTCTTCAGGCCTAGGAGTCTTTTCCAAACCAGTGAATGGAGTTTGTTCCAAGACAGGGATTCCAAGCAAGTAAGAGAATTCTTCCAGGGTAGGAACCAGCTGGAAGTCTTGAAAGGTGAAACAATGATACAGAGGGTCAGAACACTTATCAGTTGTTGGTCCCATTTTTCAGTGATCAAGCCAAGGAGAGAACCATGCCTGTTGATGAAGGAAGAAGTGTTTGGAATCCTACCAACCAAATCCTTGAGCAAAGTTGATGGTTTAACAAAGTTGAGCCGGATAGTATTCCTACGCACGGGCATCATGATGTCCTACAAAACAGAGCAAAGATGAAACTTTTTGTCTTTGAAATGGGTTAGTCCTTTATACAGGATGCATGCAATGGTATGATGGCATGATGCTATGATGAAGCACACCACAAGTATTCACACAGGAAAACATGATAAGGCACACAAGTCACACAAGACACCCTTAGGTTTCAGGCCAACATGAATATTAGGTATTACCCTCTTTTGGTTTCGTTGGTTAAAACCTGTCCTATCAAAAGTAACCGGGTTCTAGAGGATCTCAAATCATTGACTACCCTCAATCGGTCATAACTCCAGGATCGCAATCTTTTCTTGCAGCCAGAACCATCTCGAGAGTTTAGCCTCAATGAGTGTAGCATATTGCTACTGTCCTAATAGCCAAGTTAGTCAATTTAAGGTTCTAAGGTTGGTTGGTGTTTAATGACTCCTTAGAAGACCTATATTCTCCCTATTGCAACACAAGGGATATAGGTACAGACCAAGGTGCCACACCAACGTAGCCACTGCTTCACCCATGTCGGTCTACGCCGGACAGGTCCCTCACAGATTATGCTACCTAAAAAAGGGTATTTCCCAGATCCGGGTTAGGATCTATGAAACTCCGATGCAAAGCCCACAAATATAAAAGCAAACAAAGCAAACAATTGAAAACAAAGGTGATCTAAACCCTAAGGTTACTCCACTTTTAAGTTTTTCCCCAGAAGAGTCGCCAGTTCTGTGATACGGTGGGAGAACTGACTATGGTTTTGCGTTTGTTTTCGCAAATGTTTCGGTTGAGCAAGAGTCGCCACCGACTTTTTATTTTATCCTAAGGAAAGGTTTAAAAAGCACAGCAAAAACCTTTTGAGATGTTTTCTTAGGTTCGGGGAGTAGATTATAGAAAGGGAAGGTATTAGCACCCTTTCTATCCATGGTTATCCATGGGCTCTTAGTTACTTGCTTAGATCACTTGCCTTTTGTTTTCAATTGTTTGAAATGGTGCTTGTGTGTGTGTGGTTTAGAAAATGTTTTTGAAAAGAAGCCAATGTGGTGGCAACCTTTGTAATGATCCATGTTGGGATGTATACAAAGGTGTATGTCTTTTGAAAAAGGTTTTCATTGTTTTTGAAAGTTGTTTTGAAAAGTGTTGTGAGGTGTGGTTTTAGAAAAATAGGCAAGTGTTTTGTTTTTGCAAGTTTTGATTCAAGTAACTAAGAGGTTATCTACTTCTAAATTTCTCAAAGATTATTGCTATGTTTTAACCCTTTTAATAAGTTTGTTCCACCATTAAATTTGGTGGACAATCTCATGTTAGGAGGTGAAAGGGACGGGCGCGGGTCATCGTTTAAGACCATAATTGCAATGGTGCCAAGTATCTTTGGGCATTTCCTTTAAGGGACTTGATCATTTGTTTAGGCAACTTTTTGAAAGCGTCATCGAGGGACTATGATCATTTGATTTGTTTGTTTTGCCCAAAGAGACCTAACATGCAATATGGCCCAATTTTGAAAGGCAACAAGTGGAATACCCTAGGGGGTGCAAGTGTGATTTGTGTGTCCATTTTCATGCTTGTTTATCTTGAAATTAGGTCAAAACTATTTTCGTTGTTTTTTCGCGTACAAACCCTAATTCTAACATGGTATAATTAGAAAGCAATAAAGTGCGAAAATAAATTTACTAAGCTATTACAAAACCATATATGGGAAGGGGGGTACAAATGTTCAAATGGGGGTTTTTAGACAAAGAAATTAAACCTAGCTATTACATCATTTTTTGGAATATTTACAAGGTAATTTAATTGCATAAATTAAATAGAAATAAAACAAATATGCAAGAATGCAAAAAGTTTTTATATGTATGAAAAAAGTATTATTTATGTCACATAAATAAAATAAAAATAAAAGTATTTTTGGAGTATTTTCATATTTTAGGTCAAAACCCTAGTTTACAAAATAAAATGCATTATTCAATATATACAATATTTATTATTTACATACAAAAATAAAATAAAAAATGAAGTCTATTTGTGAAAAATGTATTTTTAATGTTAAATATTAATAAAATAAAATATGTATATTTTTGGTATTTTATTCTAAGTATACTAACATATGTATGTATTTATTTATATTATTTACAAAATATGTATTATATATACTAATTAATAATATTTAATATTTAATAAAAAAAGGTATTTTTTCTATAAAATATTTTCAGAAAGTAAAACAAAAATGAAAGTGTATAAAAATGTATTTGCACTATTTTAGTATTTTAAATAAAAAGTATATGTGTTTATTTATTTATGTACAAACTAAAAGAAAAATCAAATAAATGCCTAATAAATTCAAAATGGTGAGAAAAAATATTTTTATATTTTTAATATCATGAGAAAAAATAAATGAGTCAATCAAAAAAATAAAAAGTCAAAAATCATTAAAAATAAACCAAATGGGCTCAGGGGGTTCAGAAGCAATTGTATGGTGTGAAAAGGAAACACAAAACAAGCCCAGCCCAGATAACCTTTCTTCAACCTCTGGCCAGAAATATCAAAAAAAATGCGCGCCTTGTTCCACCATTCAAACACCCTGATTCCTGGCTTGTTAATAAAAACTCACAACATAAAAAATGTTCAGCATCAAGAGACGAATCCAACCATATGCAGAACTTGTCTTAACTCTCTAAGATGAGAGAGAATTTCTTCTCCCCCAAATCCTGACCTAGATTTTCCTCCATGTTCAAACTCAAAATTCTTGCAACACACATAATATAAATAAAATCTAATTATATGGGCATGTTCAGGGCAATGATTGTGACATATTCTCTTCACAAACCTAAAGCTAACAATGCCTAATAAGAGAGATACGAATTCAAAAACTTACCTGTTCAGTTGAAGTTCTATCTGGCAATGGAGAAGTCTTGAGAAGAGGGAACCCTAGCTGGGTCTTGAGCTCCAAGGGTTTTGTGATGAGAAAATGTTGAGGAAATGGGAGGGCAAATTTTGGGGTACAACAGTTAACATCCGTTACTGGAGAACCCGTGAACTGTTTTCAGAATTGAGAAGAGTCTGAACAAGTGATAGGTTAACATCCGTTACTGGAGAACCCGTGAACTGTTTTCAGAAGTTTTGAAGAGTCTGAACAAGTGATAAGTTAACATCCGTTACTAGAGAACCCGTGAACTGTTTTCAGAAGTCTTGAAGTTGAATAAGCAATAGAGCAACATCCGTTGTTGGGAAGCGTCCGTAAACTGTTTTCAAAAATTGCATTTGAACAAGTTGGTAGATTAACATCCGTTGTTGGGAAGAATCCGTAAACTGTTTTCAGAAGTCTTGAAGTTGAATAAGCAATATAGCAGCATCCGTTGTTGGGAAGCGTCCGTAAACTGTTTTCAAAAATTGCATCTGAACAAGTTGGTAGATTAACATCCGTTGTTGGGAAGAATCCGTAAACTGTTTTCAGAAGTCTTGAAGTTGAATAAGCAATAGAGCAGCATCCGTTGTTGGGAAGCGTCCATAAACTGTTTTCAAAAATTGCATCTGAACAAGTTGGTAGATTAACATCCGTTGTTGGGAAGAATCCGTAAACTGTTTTCAGAAGTCTTGAGAAGAATCTGAACAAGTGATAGGTTAACATCCGTTACTGGAGAACCCGTGAACTGTTTTCAGAAATCTTGAAGAGGAACCGGTGTAGGGCTTCCTGATGATGAGCTCGTGTAAAACTGCATCTGGATGAATCTGGAATAAGTATCAGAATTTCGCCGTGTCTGGGTCACATCTGAACTATTTCTGGATGAATCTCGGAAGATGATCTTTGTCTGTCGACTGATCTTACCTGAAAAGGTAAAGGGTTAGTTGTATGCAATGTTATGATGCATGATGCAATGTATGTGACATCAATGTTTATGATATGAATGTGATGAATGCGCATGTAATGCTGATGAGCTATCTTGCTGAGGATAAATGAATCCTGGATGGATGCAGATAAAAGAATCTTGACTGCTGCCGGGGAAAATAATTCCCCGGCTGCTGATGGGGAAGAGAATTCCTGATGACTTCCACTGGGGAGTTCCAATCTAATAGACTCATGCTGGGGAGGTAAGACTGAGAATCTTCAGTTTGGTGGGAAGTATTTCTGTGGGGAGAAGGTTCACTAGTCTGGCTCTGCTGGGGATTGATAATTGGAAGTTTTAGCTCCGCTGGGGATATTGAAACTTGATTCTGAGGGGAATTAGCTTTTGGAAGGTTCTCTAGCTGGGGATTGCGAGAGTCCTCTGATTGCTGCAGGTGTTGGTCTGGAATAAGTTACTGAATGTCGCCATCTCTGGGTCGCATTTGAACTATTTCTAGAAGGAAATCTGAATGAGTTGCGGAATGTCGCCAAATCTTGGGTCACATCTTGAACTATATCAATCTTCTGCGGTGATGAGGGAATTGTTGAACACTTTTGACATTCGAATGCCCCCAGTGGTGATGAAGGAGTCTTGAATCATATTACTTTGCGAATTGAGAGACTCCTTGAAATCTTGACTGGACTGCCCCAGGTTAACTGAACTTTTGAAAGATCTATTGGACCTTGACTGGACTGCCCCAGGTTAATTGGATGGTGACATGTCATGCCCCTTGTTGATAGGAGATTTGTCGTTGGAAGTGTCATTCTTTTGAAGTGATTCTGTTCACTGAGAGAGTTTTCGTTCCTCCGAACATTCGCTGTATGAAATTCTTCGCTGTCAAACAAAAGCCAAATGTAGACAGTGATATTCAAGCAATGCAAAGTTTATGTTTGTCTCGAAGTTTTGCAAAATGCGTTTTCTAGCAGAAAACTTTTTTATAAGACAGATCAACACAAGATTTAGAGCAAAGCCCTGTAAGAGTCAGGATACCTTTTGTAACAGTATGCTTTCGAACTAACCCATGCTTCAATTAGGACTTTTGAAGGGTTGTAACGTGGCTTGGTTCACGGTTTAAGAAACGAAGGATATAGGCTCAAAGTATATTTGTACCCACCCGCTCTTCGTGATGTTCTCCAACCTAAGCTCAGTTAATTGTGCGTCATACTCTGTTTTGAGTTTGGAACGACTTTTGGGCGATTGTTCACCAGTTGAATTTGAGGAGACAGTCATCATCTCCTTTTTCTTTTTCAACATTTTTCATGTTGTTGAGGATTTGTAATGACCTCACTATTTTGATTTTGATTTGTTATCCCTAACTTTTGCCTGATTGTTCCCGTTTTTCGAGATTACAGTCAGCGGGATGCCCCAGCTTTCTTAAGCCTCCTTTACAGGTTTTGGCTTGGCGGGCTTTTCTCTTTTGAGAGATTGACTGTCTATGTGATGGGGAACCACCCCTGTCTTTTGATTCCAAAGGAATGCTTTTCTTTTTCTTTGACGTTATTCGTTGTGTTACGAACTGAGAGTTTGCGACTTCAATGCGCATTTTCTTTGAATTAATTGAGATACTACCCTGCCCCAGGTTTATATCAAAGGTTTTGATCGTTTAGAACAGAAAACTCCTACTTCTTTGGCTCGAAGGGGTTGACTAGGGATTAACTTCCTTATAACTCCAGTGTTTGGGAATTGAAAGAAATGCATGTACATCATCAGCAAGGTCTGTTCAAAAGTATACTGTATAAGATTATGGTATTGTTTCGTCATCCTCCCTCTAAAGGCTTGCAGCTTTTTATCAAGAGTCAAATATCATAAAGAAAAGCATAAGAGTAGTGAAACGAATGGATGAATTCAAGACAAACATATGCAATGCATTAATGAAAACAGAGTTTAACATCAACAGATAATTGTTTGACAGCAAAAGAAATTACAACTTTGAAAATTCAAAAAGAAGCAAAAGTCTTTCAGCTTGAGCTTCGTCACTTCAAGTGGAGAACCCTTAACGGAAGGTTTTCATCTCACTGTCTGGCATGAATTCCAGCATTCCAATGTCGATCAGATCTTGAATCTTGTTCTTCAAGGCCCAACAGTCGTTGGTGTCGTGTCCCGGGCTGTAGGAGTGGTAAACACAAAATGCATCGGGATGATAGTTAGGAGAGGAGATATTGAGCTTCTGAGGAGGGTCCTTTAGGGTAAGCAGGTTGACCTCCAACAGGTGCTTCAGTATGAAGAATGATGGTATTTCAGTCTCCGTGAATTGCCTTCCCGACGTTTCTTGCTTACGCCGATTACCCCGTTGACGCTGGCGAGGTTGTTGATGGGCTTGTGACCCTGAAGCAAGCGAATGAGCTTTCCCCTTGTCTTCTTGAGTGGATGGAGGCTGAGTGGTGACTTGCTCTTCAACCTCAGCTACTTGCCCCAATTGGTTGTTTGGAAGCAGTTGGCGGACAAGAACTCTGAGTTCCTCTTGTCTTTGAGATAGGTCTTGGATGAGAGTCATCTGGCTCACCAACTGTCCCATCACTTGGGTCCTCAATGTTGTCAGATCAAACTGCAGCTCCGCAAGCTGATCACTCCTGGCATTGTTGGAATTCTCCAAGCCCTTTGTGAGGAGAGCTTTCATTTCTTCTTGCCCCAGAGACAAGTTCAGGAACACTTCCTGCAGCTGAGCAGTCTGGTCTTGGATGTCTTTGACAGACCTTTCTAGAGCCATCTCTTACTGAAATAAACAGCAGGAGAGTAAGGAAACCTGAAAAAGGAAAGACTGTTAAAATGCAATGCATGATATGTGGATGCATGCTTTCAAGGATCTCTTGGGGTAAACACAAGAAAATGTTAGAGGTTGAACTTTGCTCTTGGATTAGAGAACTTTGCACCGGTGGATGTCTTTCCACTAGAATCAAGCTCACCATGTCTAGTGGGTCATAGCCACTGATTCAAGTTGTTGTATTTGATCTTTGTTTGGAGAACTTTGTATCGGTGGATGTTTTTCCACGAGAATCAAGCTCACCATGTCGAGTGGGTCATAGCCACTGATTCAAGTTGTTGTACTTGAACTTTGGTTGGCATTGGTTAGAGGAGAAACCTCTTGCCCCTTGGTAGACGTCTGGTTCAACGTAACCCTGCACCAAAAGAACCTTCGAGATCCTTGAAATGGTTATTTGAAGATGCTATGGTATGATATCATGATGTCATGTACATGTATGCGAAAAGCAAGTGAGTGTATATACAGGCAAACATATTCACACAAAGCAAACAAGTCCTTAGGTTTAGGCTTGCATGAGGTTCAGGTACTACCCTCTTTCAGTTTCGTTGGTTAAAACCTGTCCTATCAAAAGTAACCGGGTTCTAAGGAGCTCAATATCATTGGATTGTTTTCTGTGTTCATTGTTTCGGTTTAGCCACTTACTGGCGACCAAAATATTCCAAGAAAACAACCCTCAAGTGAGTGTAGTATCGAGTATCTACCAACTTTGGACTGCACCAAAGTCGGTCATCTCACTACCCCTAAAAAGGCTAAGATGGTCAATTAAGGTTCTAAGAGTTCGTTAGTGCTTCACGACATCACTCAGCGGCCCCGTACTCTCCTTGATTGAACTCAAGGGTTACCGGTACTCACAAATATGTCACACTAACATAGCTTACTGCTTCAACCGTGTCGGTATACCCCGCACAGCTCCCTCGCAGTTTTTTTGCTATTTACCTAAGAAGGTGCCCCAAATCCGGGTGTAGGATTTACAACAAACCCAAACAAGAACCCAAAAGATAAAGCAATCAAGTCAATCAAAGCAAGAGAGTAAAGGTGATCTAATCCCTAAGGTAACCCCACTTTTAAGATTATCCCCAGCAGAGTCGCCAGTTTTGTGATACGGTGGGAGAACTGACTATGAGTTTGCGTTTGTATTCGCACTTGTGCGGTTGAGCAAGAGTCACCACCGACTTTTTATTTTATCCTAAAGGAAAGGTTAAAAAAGCACAGCAAAAACCTTTTGAGATATTTCGTGGGTCCGGGGGGTAGATTATGAAAAGGGAAGGTATTAGCACCCTTTTCATCCATGGTTATCCATGGGCTCTTAGTTACTTGGTTTTTTAGATCACTTGCCTTGATTTTCGATTGCTTGAAAATGTGGTGTGTGGTGTGTGTTTTTGAAAATGTTTTGGAAGAAGATGCCTTGTCTTAGGCTACCCTTGTAACAATTCTTTACTCGAATGTTTTACAAAGGTGTGTATCTTTTCGAAAAGATGTTTCAAAATGTTTTGAGAGTTTGTTTTGAAAGTGTTCGTGGAGTGTGGTTTTTGAAAAGAAGGCAAGTGTTTTTGCAAGTTGATCTCAAGTAACTAAGAGTTTTGTCTACCCTATTGTACTCAAAGGTTTTCTCTATGTTTTCAACCCTTTTTAACAATTTTGTTCCACCATTGAATTTGATGGACAATCTTGCGTTTAGGAGTTTAACGGGACAGGCGCGGGTCATCGTATGGACCATGAATGCAATGATGCCAAGTGTCTTTGGCAATTTTCTTTGAAGGGACTATGATCATTCCATTTAGGCAACTTTCGAAAGCGTCATCGAGGGACTTATGATCATTTGAATTCGTTTTGCCAAAGATACTCGACGTGCAAGCATGGCCCATTTTGGAAGGCAACATGTGGGATTACCCTAGAGGGTGCAAGTGTGATTGTGTATTGATTTCATGTATTTGTCTTGTATTAGGTTATCTAGCGTTTGATTTTATGTACATGCAAACCTTAGGTCTAACCATGGTATAATTTGAAAGCGGTAAATTGCAAGAATTTAAAGTCTACGCTATTACAAAATAAGTATCCGGGAGTGGGGGTACAAATTTACGAATGGGGATGAGACTTAGGAATGTAGTGTCCAATAGATTACAACCAAATCGAATCGATCAAATGTAAATGTAACGAATATACAAAATAAGCAAATGTATAATGTATCAAATACAAGTACATTGTGTAAGTGTATGTGTATACGTGTATGTAATTATTTACAGGTTAGGAAAATGTGAATTTAAGAGAGTATTATTAAGTATTGTTTAACTTAAAGAAAGAAATTAAAATATCTGTTTAATTAATCTTTTGTGATCTTGTATATTCTTAATATGTACAAAAAGGAATGTTTTGATTAAATGTTTTAAGTTCTCATTATGTATATAAAAAATGTATTTTTTTTATTTGTTATGCACAAAGAGAATATTTCAATTAAAAGAAAAAGGTGTTTTCAATTTTAATTATATTGTGTATAAAAGATATATTTCATTTATTATGTATAAATATAATATCTTTAAAAAAGGGAGAAGTATTTATCTTAAGAAAAAAATTAATATTCTATGTATAAAAAATAAAAGAAAATGTAAGTTTAATTATAGAGAAAAAAAATACTATTTTTACAAGTTTCTATATAAACTTAATTATGCTATAAAAATATTGTTAGTGTAAAAATGCTATGTTTTGTTAATTTATTAATCAAAATAATATGTTTTAAAAAATTAAATGAAAGGGTTTGAATGGGCTTTAGGCGTGGTTGAAACGGGCAAGGCCCAAGTTCTTGAACGATTTTTTGCTTAGGGTTAATTGTTTTTGTTTCATTCTGGAATAAGCTTAGGGTTTACAGAGGCGCGCCGTTTGTAACACTTTGTCTTCTCCGATTGCAATCTTCTCCGCCTAGCTCAAACCCTTCGCCTCAGCCACCAGCGTCGTTTTCCCTTCTCCCCTCAGATCACTCAGGCGACGATTAAACAAGGTAGCGCTTTGTCTCGAACTTATTAGGCGTTTTAGACTTCCATGTTATGATTTTACTGCTTCTTTTGATTAAGGCGTTTTGATTTTGTTTGTTTTAACGAGGTTGAAAAGGGAAGAGAAGAGGATTTACTACCTTTTTTGTTTGAGGGAGGAATGGTGGAGGCGCTTAGGAGGTTCGATGGTGAAGAGGATTGCGCGATGAGAGCTTTAACTGGTATCTTTACCTTTTTTCCATTTTAGGGTTTTGTGATGATATTGACTGAAAACCCTTTTGAAAATTCACTTCTTTCTTCTTCTCTCCTACTGTATGCTCGTTGCTTATGTTGCCTTTAACGCTTGCCTTTTGTATGATGCCCTTTGTATGATGCCCTTTGATTGCCCTGTGATGACCCTTCTGAGGGCCTGCCTTGAATGTGCTTCTTTGTCCCTTCTCTGAGTTGCCTGCCTTGCCTTATTGTTTGTTTATGGCCCAATGATGAGTATTCCTCTGAGGGTTCTGTGGTTTGGCTTTGGATACTTTGTAGGTGGGTTGAATGCTATGCTTGAATTTGATTTGGATGGTGTTGAAAGGTATGTTTGAGCAGGTTCTGGGGCTTTCTTGGATTAGCTTCAGGCAGGTTATGGCCCTCTTTTTTAGTTTATGCAGGTCCAAGGTTTTGGTGGCTTGCTTCAGGCAGGTTATGGCCTTACTGGAGGCTTAGCAGACTTGGCCTTTTGGTGAGTTTGTGTTTGATGGTTCAAGGTTGGACAGAGTTAAGGTTATGAGGTTTTTATGGTTATTGTTTCTGGTTTATGCGTTTGGGCTTGAAAAGGGTCTTACTGGTTTTAGGCTTATGAGGTTTTAGGGTGAGGCTTTTGACAGGTTATGCTTGTTTTTTGGTTTAAGGCTGGAAGGCTTTTGCAGTTTTGTATATTGGTTTGCCTCCCTCCTTTTATCCACTGTGTTCAGTTTGTTTTATATTCTTTTTCTTCCTGCCTAAAGCCTAAACCTGCTTTCTTTGCTCTCTTTTCTTCTCTTTCAGTACAATTTGCATTAAATATTGTTTATGCTTTGTACTTTCTGAAAGGGCCACTTGGGAAATGATGACAATGAGATAGCTTGCTTGCATATCAATTTTCCTCTGCATATTTGTCCCTTCTTTTGACAGCTTCTTGTACTTTGTATCTTTTCAAATCTTCTTCTTTGATAGCTTGGGTAGCCTTGTACAGTTTGACAGCAAGTTTGAATTTTTCAGTTTGGACTTTGTAGTTTGATTTGCACTTTGGAGTTTTGAGATTTGCACTTATGCAGTTTGGACAATTTTTGAATTGTGCAATTTTGACTTTTGTGCATTCATTTTTTAGCAAATAAAAATTCGTCCCTCTTTGTGAACCGGGAGAAATCCCGTGATTTACAGAGAGGGTTAACTAATCCCAATCAGTGGCCCTTAATGATGAATTTTATATCTGTCTCTTTTATTTATCTGCTATTGACTTTCCTTTTTTTCATTTGCAGATAAAAAAAATAAAATGGAGCACTGGAGCAAGGGATGGCAGATGAAGAAATGAAGATTAGAAAAAAATGTTTAGGATAGTCTTTTTATTTAAGTTTAAATTACTGTAAAATTATTGTTGTAAACAAATTGTAAACAATAATTGTACGAATAATTTAAAAGTAAATAAAAGGTTTTTATCCAATTAATTCTTTTTTTATCCTTTATTGTTTATTTATTATTTAAAATTCTTTGAATTAAAATAATTGAAAAATAAATTCCAATCACTTAATTTTAGAATAATAAATAATTTAAATAAACAAAGCTTTAGCATTTGATCAGTTAAACCTGGCATTTCCAACATCCAAAGCAAAACAACAATTAATCAAAACAACTGATCAGGCGCATTCCCTTCTTACTGATTTCTTACCAAACACTGTAAATCCAAACTGAATGTATCCTTTGACTGGTTCGATCAAACAAACGTGGATTCAATCCAAATGCATTCTTTTACTGATTAAGTCAAACAACGCGAATTCAAACCCAAATCTCGGAATAAATTGCAAAGCATCATAGAATTAAATCTTTCTGAGGAACCGCGCACGAAAACCCTAATTCCTGATTAAATGCCAAAGAGCGTTCGCCTGATCAAAGTTGAGCCAAAATCAACCAAAACCCTAAACTAACTGTTTGAAACATTCCAGAGCCCTGAAAAATCAATAAAACCCTAATTGTGTCTGACTGACGAGAAAAGTCTGTTTGACCGATTCTTGAGCCAGTTTGAAAGATCAGGAAAAGCCTGAAGTTGTTATTTCTTGAGGAAAAATGCGAGGGAAAATTTTGGGGTACAACAGTAACCAAGATATCTCCCCGTAGAGTAGGATAAGACTCAACAATACTCTTCCCCGAGCAGAGTTGGTCTCCCGTCGGCCCTAACAAGGCACTGTATCTCCAGCAAGTCAGCAACACTCTCCCCAAGCAGAGTTAGTCTACTGTCAGCCTTAAGGAAGTTGGGTATCCCCAGAAAATCTCAATATTCCCCAGCGGAGTATACAGATGTTCCTAAGCAAGCATCCCCGGCCGTCTTAATATAAGATTAGTCCCCGGCGGAATACAGACACCCCAGTGGAGCCACTTCCCCAGTACAGTCCAAAGTTTCCCCAGGAAAGTTGAATCAATCTCCCCAGTAGATTTTGGAAGCTTATTCCCAACAGATTCTGGAAGCTCATCCCCTGCAGAGCACGAACGCGTCTCCCGGCTTTATTCAAAGTTTATTCCCCACCAGGGTATAACTGGGTTATCCTCAACCAATTGCCACGGAAAGATCGTCCTCGGCGAAGTTCTTCCTATCCCAAGCGGAGTTCATCAAAATCCTCAACAAAACATATCAATGGAATCCCCAGTGGAGTTATCATCAAACCTCAGCGAAGTATCTCTTCCCACAGAGTAATTCCCTACAGAGCAACCTCTCCAACAAGTTTATTCCCCAACGGAGTCATCTTCTCCTACCGGTTTATTCTTACAACCATCATCCCCAGCGAAAACGAAGAACTCTACTCTTCAACATCAGCCCAGGATTCAAACTCCCGGCATTCGTCAAGGATTTATTTTCCCAGACGAGAATACATTCATAAACATCACATCTTCATACATTATAGCATGCATACGCATCATACAACACAAATCTCATTTATTTTTGAGAACATCTCAGAATCATGCAATTTATGCATCATGACATTGCATACGACTAATGCTTTGTCTTTTCAGGAAAAAGTCAATCAAAAGATGATAACCATCTACCTTTACAGTTCCAGATCAACACCAGTAACAAGCCAGGAAAATTCTGTGGACGACTGATCGTGGGTTAATATCCGAAACCAAACAGGACAATTATCTACTTGATCATCCTCGGTCAACCCTACACCGGTTCCTTTTCTTTCAGAAGAAGTCTTACACGGGCTCATCAACAGGCAACCCTACACCCGTTCCTTTTCTTTCAGAAGAAGTCTTACACGGGCTCATCAACAGGAAACCCCACACCTGTTCCTTTTCTTTCAGAAGAAGTCTTACACAGGCTCATCAACAGGCAACCCTACACCGGTTCCTTTTCTTTCAGAAAAAGTCTTACACGGACTTATCATCAAAGTAACCCTACACCGGTTCCTTTTCTTTCAGAAAAAGTCTTACACGGACTTATCATCAAAGTAACCCTACACCGGTTCCTTTTCTTTCAGAAAAAGTCTTACACGGACTTATCATCAAAGTAACCCTACACCGGTTCCTTTTCTTTCAGAAGAAGTATTACACGGACTTATCTCAAGATGACTTTACCCCGGTCCATCAAGAAGTTTTACACGAACTTATCCTGCAGTAACCTTACACCGGTTCCTCCAGAAGTCTTACACGGACTTATCTCAAGATGACCTTACCCCGGTTCATCCAGAAGTTTTACACGAACTTATCCTGCAGTAACCTTACCCTGGTTCCTCCAGAAGTCTTACACGGACTTATCTCAAGATGGCCTTACCCCGGTTCATCAAGAAGTTTTACATGAACTTATCCTGCAGTAACCTTACCCCGGTTCCTCCATAAGTCTTACACGGACTTATCTCAAGATGACCCTACCCCGGTTCATCCAGAAGTTTTACACGAACTTATCCTGCAGTAACCTTACCCCGGTTCCTCCAGAAGTCTTACACGGACTTATCTCAAGATGACCTTACCCCGGTTCATCCAGAAGTTTTACACGAACTTATCCTGCAGTAACCTTACCCCGGTTCCTCCAGAAGTCTTACACGGACTTATCTCAAGATGGCCTTACCCCGGTTCATCAAGAAGTTTTAGATGAACTTATCCTGCAGTAACCTTACCCCGGTTCCTCCAGAAGTCTTACACGGACTTATCTCAAGATGACCTTACCCCGGTTCATCCAGAAGTTTTACACGAACTTATCCTGCAGTAACCTTACCCCGGTTCCTCCAGAAGTCTTACACGGACTTATCTCAAGATGACCTTACCCCGGTTCATCCAGAAGTTTTACACGAACTTATCCTGCAGTAACCTTACCCCGGTTCCTCCAGAAGTCTTACACGGACTTATCTCAAGATGACCTTACCCCGGTTCATCCAGAAGTTTTACACGAACTTATCCTGCAGTAACCTTACCCCGGTTCCTCCAGAAGTCTTACACTGACTTATCCCGAAGTAACCTTATCCCGGTTCCTCCAAAAGTTTTACACGAACTTATCCCGAAGAAACCCTACACAAGTTCTCTCTCTCCAGACGTAGTTTTACACGGGATCATCGTCAAAGAAACCCTACACAGGTTCTCTCTTCCCAAGGATGCAGTTTTACACGGACTCGTCATCAAAGTAACCCTACAAAGGTTCCTTCTCCATTTCAGATGCAGTCTTATACAGACTCATTATCAGCAAACCCTACACAGGTTTCCTTCCTCCAAAGATGCAGTTTTACACGATCTTATCATCAGTCAACCCTACACAGGTGTCCTTCTTTCCAAGATGCAGTTTTACACGAGCTCATCATCAGGCAACCCTACACAGGTTCCCTCTTTCAACTTAAAAAAATTACAATTCAACAGATAACCTCCAGATGGCATCTATAAGCCCATCCGCCTACCAACAGTCTCTAAATGGCATCTATAAGCCCATTCCCGACAAGGTTCTGTCACATCCCCGGATGGCATCTATAAGCCCATCCTCCTACCCATCATATCTCCAAATGGCATCTATAAGCCCATTCCCAACAAGGTTCTGTCACACTTCCAGAAGGAATCTATAAGCCCATCCTCCTATCCATCATCTCTCCAAATGGCATCTATAAGCCCATTCCCGCCATCACATTGCTGATATTCTACTATGTGAGTGCAAATTTCTGGGCACTCTAGTGTTCAATCATCTTCCACCTTCGGATCACGAAAGGCACGCAAGCTAATCTACATCCTCAGGTCTAAGAAGATTGAACAGGGGCAACTGTTGTACCCCAAAATTTTGCCTCCCATATTCTTCAAAATTTTGACAAGCATCATCTCAATTTGCTCAAGTCTACTCAAGGGTTGCACAGTTCAAACCATCCACCTAAGCTAGTCAAAATTAGGGTTTTGGTTCTTGCAAGGAAGTTGAGGTTTTCAAGGGCCCAATCAAGTCCCACATGCCTATAAACATTGTCAGGCATCTACATGCCAAGTTTCAAGGCTCACAAGGTCAAGTTGCACTGTCAAAAAACCCTAATTGCTTCACAATCAACTGTAGGGGCAAAATGGTCATTTGGCAGTCAAAAGTCAAAATTTTTGGTCAACGTCTTATTTTGAAGCCACAATCATCATTTGGTCAAGTCTTGACCATGATTCCACAAGAATGGCTCAAAAATCATCAAGATGCAAAAGTTTCCATTTTTGGACAGCTGAAAAGTCAACTGTAACTTGACCAAGGCATAACTTTTTCATGGTTCATCAAAAAAATCCCATCCAATTCTAATTTTGAAGGGGGGGACATTTCCTACAAGTCATCTTCACATTCCAAGTCCAAGAAATGCTCTCACAAAAAGTTATCAATTTCAACATTATAGGTCATTTTCAAAAGTCAACAAAAAGGCATTTTAAAGTCAAAGACCATAACTTGAGATTGGTAAATTCAAATGACATGGGACCAAAGGCATTGTTTAGAGGACTTCAAGACCTTTCCAAAATGTCCAAGAACATGTTCATATGATCAAAATTGAGCAAGATATGCATTGGAGAAGTTGGGAAATTTTTGTGAAATGGCAAAAGTCAACTATCCTTGAAACTTCAATTTTTGACAAAAGGGCCCACTTTTTTCCACTTGATTCAGCCTTTTCATGCCACCCACGTGTCCCATGATCAATTTCAAGACCAAATAATTATTTTTCTATTTTTATTTAATTTTTATGGATTTAATTCATTTTAATCCATAATAATTCAAGTAAATCTAAAAAAATTAATTAAATGGTATCTTATGGTTTGAATAGCCTTCATGAAGCATTTGCAACCTACCAATTTCGTGCTAAGCTCATTTAGGC
Source organism: Vicia faba (assembly GCA_948472305.1). Classification (NCBI taxonomy): domain Eukaryota; kingdom Viridiplantae; phylum Streptophyta; class Magnoliopsida; order Fabales; family Fabaceae; genus Vicia; species Vicia faba. Next base: position 2,824,164 of record OX451740.1, read on the forward strand.
ATGAAAATTCAAATTTTGAACAAGTTTTGAAAGGCCTTTAATGGTGGTTAAGACAAAATCCAAAGCTTAATTGCAATGGTTAAAGGCTCCTAAATGTGACTTATTCTCACTCATTACTACATATGCAAGCCTTGCAAGCCTCATTCACACCCTGAACATTACACAAACGGCCAGAGCAAAATCCAAAAAGTGTCAAAAAAAAGTGTGAGATCAAAATGAGTATTGCAAGCATTTTTAGGCCAGAAGGAGAACGTGACTCTCTTCTTTGCCATCCCATGAAGCTAAAGCAACCCTTGCCACGTCCTAAGATCCATTATACCGCGCTGTAAGTTCTTCCCAGGTCCCCCAAAATTCCATATCATTTTTTCTTATGTGTTTGTGTGCAGGATGCCCAGTGCGTTTCACCATGAACCTTCAGCGTTCCACATGCCAACTGGCCATGATCAATAATCCGAGGGCCAAAAAGTGATGAACACTATATTCTCCAATCAACGTGCTCCAGGCAATCTCCAAAAGTCAACAAGGCTGGTTAATGGGCCAGCAATTTCTAGGCTTCACACCTCCATTGGGCCATCAACACCCCCATTGGTTTCTATTTCTTTTTTTTCTATTTTCCTTTTCTTTTTATTTTCTTTTTTTTAATTATTATCATTATTGTTAATTAACCTAACAAACTAATTTTTTCCCATAAAATTCAATAAAACCAAAATTTTTTTATTTATTATTTATTAACTTATTTTGTAAATAAATTTTAATATTAATTAATTAGTTGTGTAATTAGAACAATTTCAACATTTTTTTTAATAAGTAAAATTAATTTAGAATTAGAACTTTCAACTTTTAATTTCTTTTTTTTATTTTATTAAAAACATAAAAACACAAAAATATTTTTCTTTTAATTAAATTAATTAATTAGTTATTAATTTTAGTTTCATTAATTACAAAAAAAAAAGACAAAATTCAATTCTCATTCAAAAAGGGTCAAAACCCTTAGGACGTTCCCGATTTAATTTCTTTTCGCGTTTTAATTATTTTTTATTATATTTTATGTAACTGTTTCCGGATATGTAATAGTTAATTAGGACTTTATTGCTTTCTTTTAATTTCTCGCACTTTATTTCCAAACGGGTTTTGTTTTTTTGGCGATGTATAGACCCGCGCCTTGTAATAGTTAGATTTATCTTTCCGCAATTTACTTTCCGCACTCCTAACTGTTAATAATGCATGAAAGAATGTATGAATAATAAAATTAATCCGTAGCTCACAAATAACATGTACAAAGACAATTAACTGAAAAACAACACGCAAAGCACATGCCACTTCTAGGGTACGCCTCACTAGTTGCCTCGACGTGGTCGTCAAGTATAGGGTGTCCTAGAGGTCGCCCTTCTGTCCAAAAGATCCAGTTGCCTCGAAACGGTTGCCTCGGATAAAAGGATCTAGGACATTAGGGTTACTTCTAAGGTGTCCTACCGTTGCTTCGGTGACTACACATGTCCCTCATAATCGAATTGACCCGAACACCTCCAACGATGGTGCTACCTACCTCTCAATGGTGGGATAGCACTATCTAAAGGACTCTTACACAGCTTAATTCCTTAGAGTAGGTAGATTCTCCTGGGTACTTGCTCTTTTCAAAACAAACAAAAAACAACTTTTCGCACCCCACACTTTCAAAAAGTTTTCAAACAAAACACTTCATACACTCTTGAGGACTGATACAAGAGTTACTTAGAAGTTTTCCAAACAAACTTTTTCAAAACCCACACACACTTGAAAAGCAAACAAATTTTGAAAACATAAGAGCAAGTACCTAAGAGCCCGTGGATAACCACGGATAGAAAGGGTGCTAACACCTTCCCTTTCTATAAATCTACCTCCCGAACCGAGAAACATTCTCAAAGAAGGAATTTTGCTGTGCTTTTGTCCTTTCCATGTTGGAGAACATAAAAGACAGTGGCGACTCTTGCTTACCGCGACATTTCGCGAAACCAGCTAAAAAACAGTCAGTTCTATTCCCACCGATCACAGAACTGGCGACTCTGCTGGGGAATAAACTACAAAGTGAGGTGTACCTTAGGATTAGATCATACTTATGTTTTCAATTGCCTGCTTTGTTTGCTTTAAATATTGTGGGCCTGTTTTGGGAGTTTCATAGATCCTAACTCGGATCTGGGGGATACCTTTTAGAAAGTAGCAACAAACTGTGAGGGAACTGTGCGGGGTATACTGACACGGTTGAAGCAGTTTGCTACGTTGATGTGGCGCTTTGGTGAGTACCGGTAACCATTGAGTCAAGTCAAAGAGAGTACGGGGCCGCCGCGTGGTGTCGTGAAGCATCAACTGACCTTAGGAACCTTACTTGACCATCCTGGCCTCTTTAGGGGTAGTGAGATGACTGACTTTGGTGCAGTCCGAAGTTGGTAGATACTCGATACTACACTCATTGAGGATTGTTTTCTTGGAATATTTTGATCGCCAGTTCAGTGGCTAAATCAAAACAATGAACATAGAAAATGACCCAATGATATTGAGCTCCTTAGAACCCGGTTACTTTTGATAGGACAGGTTTTGAGCCCACCAACTTCAAGAGGGTAGTACCCTAAACTTCATGCTGGCCTAAACTCTAAGGGCTCTTTGTGCGACTTGTGTGCCTTCAAACTTGAATTACTTGCACACTTGTTATCTAACAACACGAGTTCCTTGCAGGTTTTATTTACAGTCCTTAATTGGGACTCATTACAGGGCCTACTTACATCACTCCACGCATAACATAACATCATACCACCATACCATTGCATACATCTTGCATAAGGACTAACCCATTTCAAGGGTCTCAAGGGTCTGTGATGCAGGCCATGATGAACCATTTATCCAGCAAGGGGAAAAAGGGGATTTATTTTCCTCTAGCCAAGGTTGCTTTGAATCAAAACATGACAACTCGAGTCAGGGGTTATGACCCACTCGATATGGTGAGCCTTGACTCTTGAAGAAGGACTCTCAACAACATGAAGTTCCTTCCATCAAGCTACAAAATTCAAATTCTAACAAGTTTCTCTGTTTACCCCGCGAGATCCTTGAAAACATTGCATGTATATCATACATATCATTGCATTACAGGTACACTTTTACAGGTCACTTACCTTCTTCGCTGTTTATTCATGAAGTCATCATGAATCCTGAATCATCCAATGAACAGGCTATCAAGGCCCTCCAGGCCCAGAACGCCCAGTTCCAGGAGCTGGTCATGAGCTTAGCCCAAGGACAACAGGAATTGAAAACTCTGCTTTTGAAGAAAAAGAAGAAGAGGACTGTGTTGTTCAACCCTAGACGCAGATCTGGGAATACACTGTAGAATGAAGCTGAGCGGACTACTCCATCTGTTGGGGAAGGCAGTCACCAAGAGGGAAGAGTTCCTAGTCCCGTGGTCTCTGACACCGAGACAGATTTAAATGATGAACAGTACCCTCCTGCTGAGGACAGGTAGAAACAGCTGGAGGACCGATTAAATGCTATGGAGATTCAACGTGTGCCTGGGTTGGACTTTGGGGACCTAGGTTTATCTTCTGGGGTGGTGATCCCTCATAAATTCAAGGCACCTGCCTTTGCAAAGTACGACAGGGCTTCCTGTCCTAAGTTGCACCTCCGTTCATACGCAAGGAAGATCCAGCCCTACACGGCAGACAAGAACCTATGGATCCATTTCTTCCAGGAAAGTCTCTCAGGGACTCAGCTCAAATGGTTCTATCAGCTGGATGGAACCAGTATTCGTAACTGGGAGGACTTGGCAACTGCTTTTTATAAGCAGTATCAGTATAATGCCGACCTCGCTCCTACGCGTACCCAACTCCAGGGTATGTCACTAGGAACGGGTGAAGGTTTTAAAGAGTACGCACAGAAGTGGAGAGACCTGGCTGGCAGGGTGCAACCACCGTTGACTGACCGTGAACTCGTGGACATGTTCTTGGGGACCCTATCTGGTCCTTTCTTCAACCATCTGATTGGGAATTCTTCTGCTGGGTTTACAGATCTGATCTTGACTGGGGAAAGAATTGAAGCTGGTATCAAGGCTGGGAAGATTCAAGAGGCTACACCCTCCGATACTCACAAAAAGCCTTACACGGGGAAGAAAGAGTCCAATGCTATGTACAGTCAGAAGGGTCATCGTGACCAACACGTAGGGGCAGTCATGATCTCTGGTTCGGCGTCACACCGACAACCCCCAAAGGGAAATCAGCGAAGGCCAGACGAGCCTAAAAGACAATTCGCCAACATCAACATGCCATTGTCACAAGCACTGCAGCACATGTTGAAAATGAACCTGATTACGGTGATCAACCCTCCTGCAAATCCCAAGACCTCTTCTCCAAACTACAACCCAGATGCGAGGTGTGCTTATCATTCCGGAAGCCCGGGGCACGATACTGAGGATTGTTGGTCGCTGAAATACAAGATTCAGAACATGATTGACGCCAAGGAGATCGAAGTCGAGCCTGCTGAGACTCCCGATATGATCACTGCTCCCTTGCCAAAACATGGCTAGGATTGAGAGACTCTTGTTCATTTAGATTCTGATATTGTATTTTTCTATGCTTATTCAAACAATTATCATGTCAAACTCTATTATTTCATTAATGCATTACACGTGTCTGTTTTGAAGTAATTGTGTTCTCTATATTCAAAATTGCTTTTATTTTTTCTTGATGTTCAACTCTCGATTGAAAATTCTAAGCCTCATGAGGGAGGATGACGAAAACGATACCACAATCTACAGTATGCTTTTGAACAGACCCCGCTGATGAGGTACAGGCATTGTTTCAATTCCTAAACACCGGAGTTATAAGGAAGATAATCCCTCGTCAACCCCTTTGAGCCAAAGAAGTAGGAGTTTTTCTTTTCAAAATCAAAACCCTTAATCATAACCTGGGGCAGGGTAATTCTCTCAGTTTGATCCAGGTGCACAACAAGTGGCACCAAAGAAGTCCTTACAAAACAAAAGACAGTGATGGTCCTGAATAATCATAAAGACATGCAGTCATTACCAAAAAAAAACTAAAGCCCAATAAGTCAAAACCTACGAAGGAGACTTACAAAACTGGGGCATCCCGCTGACTGTAATCACAAAAGAAACAGTTCAGGCAAAAGACAGGGATAATAAAAATAAAAAAGAAAGAGGTCTTACAAACCCTCAACACAAAAGGAAATGACTGCCTATTCCAAATAAGTTGTCAATATCCGAACCATCACTGGTATATCAAAGCAAAGACTCAAACAAGGTCTAACGCACGATCAACTGAGTTTAGGTTTGAAGAACATCACGAAGAGCGGGTGGGTACAGATAAATTTGAGCCTTTATCCTTTGTTTCTTAAACCGTGAACCAGACCACGTTATAACCCTCAAAAGTCCTAGCTGAAGCATGGGTTAATTCGAAAGCATACTGTTACAAAGGTATCCTGACTCCTTAAGGCTCGCTATAAAATCTTGAATTGACATCACATGTTACATAATTTGCTTGTTTTACTGAAAAAATGCATTTTCAAAAACTTCAAGACAGACATAAGCTTTGCATTTTTAATATAACATTACTTGCATATGACTATTTGTTTGAACATCATAGAAGTTCGCACGACGAATGTCTAAATGAACAAAAGCACCCCCAATCAAGGGGCACAGCATGATCATTGTCCATCATCTGGGGCAGTTAAGTCAAGATTCGGAGAATCTCTCAAAAGGCCAACCAGCTTGGGGCAAACCTCCTTCACTTGGGGCATTGGACGATCAAACGAAGATCTTCTGGTGATACAGCAACACAACACTATCAACAGGGGCACCTCCCTACATCTCTGAGAACGTGGGCATAGTCGGAAAAAAAATACTGCGCATAATCAAAGACGCGCTAGGTTGACACACCTAGGCAAAAATAAGGGATGAAATGAAAAAATCTGTACACCCGGCAAGTCGAAAACCTGAAAAGGCGGCTTGGGCAAAAATGGGTATCCCGGTGGACTGAAAACCCGAAAGGGCAGTCCAGGCAAAAATTAAGGATCAAAGCGTACGACTATGTCCCATCATCTCGTCACTTGCCTACCAGAAGAAGATTTGTCAATCGGCAGTCATCAAGCACCTCTACAGGTGACATCAGAAACAGGGGCAGTCAGATTTGTCTAAGCGATCTAGTTGCTCTGTCCACCAAGGTACCAAGGTAGGTTCGGCTGAAGAACGTAACTAAGATATCTCACCGCAGAGTAGGATAAGACTCATCAATACTCTTCCCCGAGCAGAGTTGGTCTCCCGTCGGCCCTAACAAGGCACTGTATCTCCAGCAAGTCAGCAACACTCTCCCCAAGCAGAGTTAGTCTACTGTCAGCCTTAAGGAAGTTGGGTATCCCCAGAAAATCTCAATATTCCCCAGCGGAGTATACAGATGTTCCTAAGCAAGCATCCCGGGCCGTCTTAATATAAGATTATTCCCCGGCGGAATACAGACACCCCAGTGGAGCCACTTCCCCAGTACAGTCCAAAGTTTCCCCAGGAAAGTTGAATCAATCTCCCCAGTAGATTTTGGAAGCTTATCCCCAACAGATTTTGGAAGCTCATCCCCTGCAGAGCACGAACGCGTCTCCCCGGCTTTATTCAAAGGTTATTCCCCACCAGGGTGTAACTGGGTTATCCTCAACCAATTTCCACGGAAAGATCGTCCTCGGCGAAGTTCTTCCTATCCCCAGCGGAGTTCATCAAAATCCTCAACAAAACATATCAATGGAATCCCCAGTGGAGTTATCATCAAACCTCAGCGAAGTATCTCTTCCCACAGAGTAATTCCCTGCAGAGCAACCTCTCCAACAAGTTTATTCCCCAACGGAGTCATCTTCTCCTACCGGTTTATTCTTACAACCATCATCCCCAGCGGAAACGAAGAACTCTACTCTTCAACATCAGCCCAGGATTCAAACTCCCGGTATTCGTCAAGGATTTATTTTCCTAGACGAGAATACATTCATAAACATCACATCTTCATACATTATAGTATGCATACGCATCATACAACACAAATCTCATTTATTTTTGAGAACATCTCAAAATCATGCAATTCATGCATCATGACATTGCATACGACTAATGCTTTGTCTTTTCAGGAAAAAGTCAATCAAAAGATGATTACCATCTACCTTTACAGTTCCAGATCAACACCGGTAACAAGCCAGGAAAATTCTGTGGACGACTGATCGTGGGTTAATATCCGAAACCAAACAGGACAATTATCTACTTGATCATCCTCAGGCAACCCTACACCGGTTCCTTTTCTTTCAGAAGAAGTCTTACACGGGCTCATCAACAGGCAACCCTACACCGGTTCCTTTTCTTTCAGAAGAAGTCTTACACGGGCTCATCAACAGGCAACCCTACACCGGTTCCTTTTCTTTCAGAAGAAGTCTTACACGGGCTCATCAACAGGCAACCCTACACCGGTTCCTTTTCTTTCAGAAAAAGTCTTACACAGACTTATCATCAAAGTAACCCTACACCGGTTCCTTTTCTTTCAGAAAAAGTCTTACACGGACTTATCATCAAAGTAACCCTACACCGGTTCCTTTTCTTTCAGAAAAAAGTCTTACACGAACTTATCATCAAAGTAACCCTACACCGGTTCCTTTTCTTTCAGAAGAAGTCTTACACGGACTTATCTCAAGATGACCTTACCCCGGTTCATCAAGAAGTTTTACACGAACTTATCCTGCAGTAACCTTACCCCGGTTCCTCCAGAAGTCTTACACGGACTTATCTCAAGATGACCTTACCCCGGTTCATCCAGAAGTTTTACACGAACTTATCCTGCAGTAACCTTACCCCGGTTCTTCCAGAAGTCTTACACGGACTTATCTCAAGATGGCCTTACCCCGGTTCATCAAGAAGTTTTACATGAACTTATCATGCAGTAACCTTACCCCGGTTCCTCCAGAAGTCTTACACGGACTTATCTCAAAATGACCTTACCCCGGTTCATCCAGAAGTTTTACACGAACTTATCATGCAGTAACCTTACCCCGGTTCCTCCAGAAGTCTTACACGGACTTATCTCAAGATGACCTTACCCCGATTCATCCAGAAGTTTTACACGAACTTATCCTGCAGTAACCTTACCCCGGTTCCTCCAGAAGTCTTACACGGACTTATCTCAAGATGGCCTTACCCCGGTTCATCAAGAAGTTTTACATGAACTTATCCTGCAGTAACCTTACCCCGGTTCCTCCAGAAGTCTTACACGGACTTATCTCAAGATGACCTTACCCCGGTTCATCCAGAAGTTTTACACGAACTTATCCTGCAGTAACCTTACCCCGGTTCCTCCAGAAGTCTTACACGGACTTATCTCAAGATGACCTTACCCCGGTTCATCCAGAAGTTTTACACGAACTTATCCTGCAGTAACCTTACCCCGGTTCCTCCAGAAGTCTTACACGGACTTATCTCAAGATGACCCTACCCCGGTTCATCCAGAAGTTTTACACGAACTTATCCTGCAGTAACCTTACCTCGGTTCCTCCAGAAGTCTTACACTGACTTATCCCGAAGTAACCTTACCCTGGTTCCTCCAGAAGTTTTACACGAACTTATCCCGAAGAAACCCTACACAGGTTCTCTCTCTCCAGGCATAGTTTTACACGAGATCGTCTTCAAAGAAACCCTACACAGGTTCTCTCTTCCCAAGGATGCAGTTTTACACGGACTCGTCATCAAAGTAACCCTACACAGGTTCCTTCTCCATTTCAGATGCAGTCTTATACAGACTCATTATCAGTAAACCCTACACAGGTTTCCTTCCTCCAAAGATGTAGTTTTACACGATCTTATCATCAGTCAACCCTACACAGGTGTCCTTCTTTCCAAGATGCAGTTTTACACGAGCTCATCATCAGGCAACCCTACACAGGTTCCCTCTTTCAACTTACAAAAATTACAATTCAACAGACAACCTCCAGATGGCATCTATAAGGCCATCCGCCTACCAACAGTCTCCAAATGGCATCTATAAGCCCATTCCCGACAAGGTTCTGTCACATCCCCGGATGGCATCTATAAGCCCATCCTCTTACCCATCATATCTCCAAATGGCATCTATAAGCCCATTCCCGACAAGGTTTTGTCACACTTCCAGATGGCATCTATAAGCCCATCCTCCTATCCATCATCTCTCCAAATGGCATCTATAAGCCCATTCCCGCCATCACATTGCTGATATTTTACTATGTGAGTGCAAATTTCTGGGCACTCTAGTGTTCAATCATCTTCCACCTTCGGATCACGAAAGGCACGCAAGCCAATCTACATCCTCAGGTCTAAGAAGATTGAACAGGGGCAACTGTTGTACCCCAAAATTTTCCCTCCCATATTCTTCAAAGTTTTGACAAGCATCATCTCAATTTGCTCAAGTCTACTCAAGGGTTGCACAGTTCAAACCATCCTCCTAAGCCAGTCAAAATTAGGGTTTTGGTTCTTGCAAGGAAGTTGAGGTTTTCAAGGGCCCAATAAATTCCCACATGCCTATAAACATTGTCAGGCATCTACATGCCAAGTTTCAAGGCTCACAAGGTCAAGTTGCACAGTCAAAAAACCCTAATTGCTTCGCAATCAACTGTAAGGTCAAAATGGTCATTTGGCAGTCAAAAGTCAAAATTTTTGGTCAACATCTTATTTTGAAGCCACAATCATCATTTGGTCAAGTCTTGACCATGATTCCACAAGAATGGCTCAAAAATCATCAAGATGCAAAAGTTTCCATTTTTGGACAGCTGAAAAGTCAACTGTAACTTGACCAAGGCATAACTTTTTCATGGTTCATCAGAAAAATCCCATCCAATGCTCATTTTGAAGGGGGGGGGGGGACATTTCCTACAACTCATCTTCACATTCCAAGTCCAAGAAATGCTCTCACAAAAAGTTATCAATTTCAACATTATAGGTCATTTTCAAAAGTCAACAAAAAGGCATTTTAAAGTCAAAGACCATAAATTGAGATTGGTAAATTCAAATGACATGGGACCAAAGGCATTGTTTAAAGGACTTCAATACCTTTCCAAAATGTCCAAGAACATGTTCATATGATCAAAATTGAGCAAGATATGCATTGGAGAAGTTGGGAAATTTTTGTGAAATGGCAAAAGTCAACTATCCTTGAAACTTCAATTTTTGACAAAAGGGCCCACTTTTTTCCACTTGATTCAGCCTTGTCATGCCACCCACGTGTCCCATGATCAATTTCAAGACTAAATAATTATTTTTCTATTTTTATTTAATTTTTATGGATTTAATTCATTTTAATCCATAATAATTCAAGTAAATCTAAAAAAATTAATTAAATGGTATCTTATGGTTTGAATAGCCTTCATGAAGCATTTGCAACCTACCAATTTCGTGCTAAGCTCATTTAGGCATGAAAATTCAAATTTTGAACAAGCTTTGAAAGGCCTTTAATGGTGGTTAAGACAAAATCCAAAGCTTAATTGCAATGGTTAAAGGCTCCTAAATGTGACTTATTCTCACTCATTACTACATATGCAAGCCTTGCAAGCCTCATTCACACCTTGAACATTACACAAACGGCCAGAGCAAAATCCAAAAAGTGTCAAAAAAAAGTGTGAGATCAAAATGAGTATTGCAAGCATTTTTAGGCCAGAAGGAGAACGTGACTCTCTTCTTTGCCATCCCATGAAGCTAAAGCAACTCTTGCCACGTCCTAAGATCCATCATACCGCGCTGTAAGTTCTTCCCAGGTCCCCCAAAATTCCATATCATTTTTTCTTATGTGTTTGTGTGCAGGATGCCCAGTGCGTTTCACCATGAACCTTCAGCGTTCCACATGCCAAGTGGCCATGATCATCAATCTGAGGGCCAAAAAGTGATGAACACTATATTCTCCAGTCAACGTGCTTCAGGCAATCTCCAAAAGTCAACAAGGCTGGTTAATGGGCCAGCAATTTCCAGGCTTCACACCTCCATTGGGCCATCAACACCCCCATTGGTTTCTATTTCTTTTTTTTCTTTCTATTTTCCTTTTCTTTTTATTTTCCTTTTTTTAATTATTATCATTATTGTTAATTAACCTAACAAACTAATTTTTTTCCCATAAAATTCAATAAAACAAAAAAAAACATTTTATTATTTATTAACTTATTTTGTAAATAAATTTTAATATTAATTAATTAGTTGTGTAATTAGAACAATTTCAATATTTTTTTTAATAAGTAAAATTAATTTAGAATTAGAACTTTCAACTTTTAATTTCTTTTTTTTATTTTATTAAAAACATAAAAACACAAAAATATTTTTCTTTTAATTAAATTAATTAATTAGTTATTAATTTTAGTTTCATTAATTACAAAAAAAAAGACAAAATTCAATTCTCATTCAAAAAGGGTCAAAACCCTTAGGACGTTCCCGATTTAATTTCTTTTCGCGTTTTAATTCCTTTTTATTATATTTTATGTAACTGTTTCCGGATATGTAATAGTTAATTAGGACTTTATTGCTTTCTTTTAATTTCTCGCACTTTATTTCCAAACGAGTTTTGTTTTTTTGGCGATGTATAGACCCGCGCCTTGTAATAGTTAGATTTATCTTTCCGCAATTTACTTTCCGCACTCCTAACTGTTAATAATGCATGAAAGAATGTATGAATAATAAAATTAATCCGTAGCTCACAAATAACATGTACAAAGACAATTAACTAAAAAACAACACACAAAGCACATGCCACTTCTAGGGTACGCCTCACTAGTTGCCTCGACGTGGTCGTCAAGTATAGGGTGTCCTAGAGGTCTCCCTTCTGTCCAAAAGATCCAGTTGCCTCGAAACGGTTGCCTCAGATAAAAGGATCTAGGACATTAGAGTTACTTCTAAGGTGTCCTACCGTTACTTCGGTGACTACACATGTCCCTCATAATCGAATTGACCCGAACACCTCCAACGATGGTGCTACCTACCTCTCAATGGTGGGATAGCACTATCTAAAGGACTCTTACACAGCTTAATTCCTTAGAGTAGGTAGATTCTCCTGGGTACTTGCTCTTTTCAAAACAAACAAAAAACAACTTTTCGCACCCCACACTTTCAAAAAGTTTTCTAACAAAACACTTCATACACTCTTGAGGACTGATACAAGAGTTACTTAGAAGTTTTCCAAACGAACTTTTTCAAAACCCACACACACTTGAAAAGCAAACAAATTTTGAAAACATAAGAGCAAGTACCTAAGAGCCCGTGGATAACCACATATAGAAAGGGTGCTAACACCTTCCCTTTCTATAAATCTACCTCCCGAACCGAGAAATATTCTCAAAGAAGGAATTTTGCTGTGCTTTTGTCCTTTCCATGTTGGAGAACATAAAAGACGGTGGCGACTCTTGCTTACCGCGACATTTCGTGAAACCAGCTAAAAAACAGTCAGTTCTATTCCCACCGATCACATATGCCATCCGACCTGCAATCAAAAAGAAACCGTCAGGTACAGGTTAAACAAGGGAAATAGCGCGGGCACGTCCCTGCATAAAAGACAACAAAAATAATCATCGCGACCATATCCCTTACCTAAGAGCCTCATGGCTTCCCCATCTAAGGATCATTAGAGCAGGACCTTCGTGTTGATAAACCTATTAACTAAGAGGTACTCCCCGTTGTTGTTAAAAAGGAGGTTGTTATTCACATCCACACACCTCACGGGGGAGAACCTCCTAACATAGGCTGCCAGCTTCTCATAGGAGAGCTGGTCCTGAGCATCCAAGTCCTCAGGCTTTACAACATAATACTAGGGCCTTTGCTCGAAGTGTTTCCATTGCCACTCAAGCAGAAATCTGGCCACGAGCCGGGTAACTGGTCACCCATCCTCCACGTGAGTGTATAGGGAGTCTATGGCCGCGTCCTTCAAAGGTTTCACAATAAAGTACCTCTCTTTGAAATGTCGGACAGATTCCAGATAGGGCCTAAAGAGCTTCCCAAACTGTTTGAAGGACACCCATACTTGTCCTCCTCCAATGGATTGACTTTGGAGGTAAAAGATACGGAAGAAGAGGGGAAACGTGGCACCTATCTGTAGACACTGGCATACGAGCTCAAATGCCAGCATGAACACCAGTGCGTTTGGATGGAATTGAGAGGACACCAATTGAAGCCACTGAAAAACCCCACCTGAAAATTATTAAAGGGAAAACACATCCCCGCCTCTTTAAATGCAAACTCATACATGGGAAAATGTTTGCCCGGATACGTCTAGCAGATCCTCCGGTTGTGATGGGGAATTTGAAGAATCCAGTTTGCGGGGGCCCCTTCTGCCTGAACCTCCGCACAGTTGAACGCGTCTGTTGCGTCGTGCGTAAAACAAGACCTTTTATTTCGAGGCTCAGGTGCTACCCAGGCCAAGGGGTCCTCCTCAACATTGGTTTCATCTTCGTAGTTGGCGGGCAGGACATCATCCTCAGTCGAGTGGGCCATTATACCTAAAAAGCAGGGGAAAACAGTGAATTCGACATTATCAAATTCACCCTTCCACCGCAGATCAAGTGAAAGGGCGATGAAGCAGTTGAGGAGCAAACCTCGACCCAAGCCCCCGACTACAAGCTAAAGTGGACCCCACTCTCTTTGGGAATGTCCAGTCAAACGGGCAAGAAGCCCGAGTCAACCCCAGCTATTCGTGGAAACCGTCCCCGACATCATGACCACTACTCGGGGAGAATGACCTCAACTTCATAAACTCATGAATCTCAATGAACATTCATGAGTGTTCATCGCAGAACTCATGAATATTCATCCAAGATTCATCCAGTCATAACAAATACTGGGTGTTTAATCTATAAACGCTAAGGCAATACATTGTTAAAGAGATATAACTTACTTGGATGAAGGATTCTTGAAAGAAATCTGGAAAAGTTGAGAGGAGAAGATTCATGCGCGAGCAAGGGAAGTTGAAGAAGAAAACTTGAGAAATGAAAAATGAAACCCAGAGGTCCCCTTTTTATAGGTGGCTCACACCCCACGAGGTTCATCATGAAAAGTCATAATTGGATTGGTCCTTTTGAACTCCTCATAAAGAGATGGTACCCCAAAGCAAAAGCCATGTGGCCCAACAATCAGCCACACGTCCATTCTCAAGAGACGAAAACGTCCTCTACTTCAACATAACTCCCTACGTGAGCACGAGGCAGATGCCTCATACGAGGGAATGTTCGATACCATGGCTGAGACACGCGTGCAGCCAGATTCTTCGCGATCCACCTTGAGGGAAAAACAACGCTCGACGTCGTAACAACCTCTTGAAGATGGGCACATCGAAAGAGAGTTCGTGGAAGTTCCCTATAACTTATATGCTTCTGTCAGACATCAGGCAAACACCTGACTTGGTCGGTCTTACTGCTCGTTTGTCTACAAGATCCCCGATATAATGCAAATAGGTTGTCCTCGACATGGGCAACGACTCGCTTCCTTTCAGAAGACTCTGACCTGCCTTCTCGAGCTAATTCTCCCCGACCATAAAAGCTGAACTTAAGTCATCACCCTTTCACCTAAGGGCAATAACTTGAGGGACTCCTGATCTGGATTGGGCATGGACTTGCCCCACGGTTGAGAGGCCCAATCCAGCACCCTTGTATAAGGCCCAAGGGAAAGCAACCCAAGCTAGGGACCGTTGGGCAGCTCCCAACGCATCCGTTGGGGAACGTGGCCCACATGTTCTCACCACTGTCATCTTAATTACCCTTCGGAAATCACGGGTCTTGCACCTATTCTCACAGAGTTGGACTCCATACACACGTAAGCCCTGGAAGTCTTCATTGTTGGGCCTCATCATGGTCCAACATTGGGGACCTTGGCCCAGCGCTGAGGGCTATAAATATCCTCTCAGTTGAGAGGTACATATATTCATTCTCATACTCATACTCACACTTGCTTGTACTCTCCTTGAAATTTACTTTGGCATCAGAGTGTCTTGCAAGTAACCCTCAATCTCGCTTCAATCTCAGCTCGACGTAAGGGCTCGACGATCCACTCTAGTCCAGTAGGATCACATGCCATTAGCGTTTAAGGTCTCGAAAAACAGGTCATCATTACTTTCATTAAATGAAAATATGCATGGCAAGATGAATGATTGATTGATATTTCCAACTTACATTTTTAGCTATTTAGAAGGCATATGACAAATGACTCACCCTCAATTAAGAGCTTATGCAATTAAAAAGACCGTCTTCAGCTGAGGGACTTACCTCTTAATAGAAAAATCTCCTTAAGCTAATGGACCCGCCTCAGAATAAAAAGTCGCTATTAGCAGAGAAACTCGCCCCGAGACGAGGGATATACCTCATAAATGGAAGAGGCATTGAAAAAATTTCCCCCTTTACAAAGTCCTTATGCTTTAGAAACTATGTAATGTTATTTTTGTGAGTGTCTTAAACAAGGGCGTCCTCACTTAAGAGTGGTGTCGCATATGAGATATCCTTACGGAGTAGAAGGGCTCGCCCCTGGCACTAAGATGCGTGTAATATCGTTGGTCAGATAAAAGGAATTCCACCATGATCCCCTGAAGATAGGTAGTCAACAACTTCCCCTAGTCATGAGAGAGCGATTGTTGCCCTTAAGGGTTTCCTAAACCCTAGCCCCAAAAGCCTATATAAATACATTCCACAGGGGGAGAAAGATATATCTTATGCCATACAGATCACACCTTAAGTACACTTATAGCTAAGCACCCCACTCTGATATAAAGTCTCTCGCCTTACGTGATCCTGTCTTTTAAACCACCACAAAACAACATTGTACAATGTTTCTCATCGCCGTGGGAAAATTCTAATTAACATACATCATAATATACCTATTAAGGCCTCTGGCCGACCCTGCCCTTGCAGGGGTAATAAACACACATGTATTTTTTGACTAGTACAACCACATCTTAGAAAATAAGTAAAAAATAAATTCATACAATATTTTTAATGATTTTCCAACCTTTTAAAAAAGATAAAAATTTTGGTACCCATGGATTATTATTTTTTGTTTCACCATGAGTATTTGACCCATTGAACTGACTAATCTAGTTCAGGGATCAGTTCTGCCATTAAGTGGTTCCAACTCCCTGCCAATCACAATTCTCACATCAACTGACATCAAGTGATACCTATGAATTTAAGTTGAATATCGATATCTTTAATACAAATTATGTTAAAGTTTTAATTTTATTTATTTTAAAATAAAATAAAATAAAAAAAATAACCGACATTGAATCATAATATTTGATTAGTTAAAGATACCGATACCTAACTAAATTTAACGATACCAGAACGTTCACCTATAGAAAATAAAGATTTCTTAAGATTGAAAAATAAGTTTTTTAAAATTAAAAATAAATTATAATTTCATTGATTAAAATATTTAAAACCCAAAAATATTAAAAATATTAAAATAAAAATTAATAGTTATGTATTGGCAGCCTAAAACATTTTAAACATATAGTCAAATTATATTAAATAAATATTAAATAAATATATTTAAAATTAATGATTAAAAGTAATACATTTTTTGTGTAAATTAATTTACACTATCATCTAATAAAATTATAACATCATATTATATT
Organism: Vicia faba; assembly: GCA_948472305.1. Taxonomy (NCBI): domain Eukaryota; kingdom Viridiplantae; phylum Streptophyta; class Magnoliopsida; order Fabales; family Fabaceae; genus Vicia; species Vicia faba. The sequence goes on from OX451740.1 coordinate 2,840,774, forward strand.
AATATTTTAAAATTAAAAATGTGATTGGACGATAAACAATATAAAAATACTTTAAACAATCAATGGATAATTTTTTTTCCTCTTAAATCTAACCTAAAAAATAATTTGAGAAAGTGATTTGATTGGTGTAAAAAAAGTTTTATACAAAGGTTTGCATAGATTAATATAATTGGTAGTACAAGACATTTCTTGATAGTTGTTTTGTCACAATGACACATTATATCCAATCAGAAAACAGAACCACTAAAAAATACTAATTAGAAACACTCTAAATAAAAAAAAAATAAAAAAGTTTTTGGTAGAAATTGGCCTTGGTTTGGTCTTTGGTTTTCTCCAATTGTTAACTGAAGAAAGTGGTGAAGTTTGGTAGAGAAAGAAAGAAGAAAGAAGCAATGGGTATGATCGGTGAGACTGTGGATTCTATCAAATCTCTTCAGATCCGTCAGGTCCTCACTCAGGCTGTTAGTCTTGGTTCGTTCTCTTTCTTTATCTCTCTTGAAAATCTTTTCATTCAATTCATACCAACAAAATTCTCTTTTTACGTTATTTAACTTCGATTTCTGAGCTACATTCATGTGGGTCGATTCTGAAAATGTAGAATTTTTATGTTTTAGATGTGAATTCTTCCTTTTAGGGTTTATGTTATGTCAAGAATGAGCCGTCATTTTTTGTTTCATTTTAGGTTTTTCAAGGTTTTTCATGTTCTGGTTTATGGATTTAGTAGTAATTTGGGGGGTGATTACAGTATCCCTCTTTCAAGTTTTTGATGAAGGAAAATTGTGAGGATGAACACTGTTAACTGGTTGCAGATCATTGTTACTATCATAAAAAAAAAATTCCCCCTTTTTTCTTTGTATTATGTATGAATTATGCTGGAAATAGTACTTTGATGTTTTTATTGATTGGTTTTTTTCTCTATTTATGCTATGCTGATTTTTTGCTACAATGTTAACATGCTGGATTTATGGTCTATTTATGCAAATTATATTTAGTGAGGTGGTTTGTTTTTTTTTTTTTGCTTCAGGCATGATTGTTACATCTGCACTGATAATATGGAAGGCATTGATGTGCATCACTGGCAGTGAATCTCCTGTTGTTGTTGTTCTTTCTGGAAGTATGGAACCGGGATTCAAGCGGGTAAGCCAATATTATCCATGGAAGCTTTGGGAATATAATTTGTCTGTTTCTTTCTGTTGCTAATGAATGTTTGCTTTTTCAGGGGGACATCTTGTTCTTACACATGAGTAAGGAACCAATTCGAGCAGGGGAGATTGTTGTATTTAATGTTGATGTAAGTTGACCTCTATGTATCAGCATTTTTCTGATTCTTTGTATTCTGCTTGATACTTTCCTTACCTTACTGACAAAATCTATTGGTATGCACCTTTTCTTCTTCTGTAGGGACGAGAGATTCCGATCGTTCATCGTGTAATTAAGGTAAGCTCAATATTTTGGTTGAATTTAGTTTGTTCATTGCAACAGTTGCATCATTACTGACTCTGATTCTGAGGCGAAGTGCTTTGTATCTTCTCATGTCAGAGTCTCAGATGAGAGGAACCACATATAGTTTTGTCTACTGGCTGGAATGTTAGGAAAAATGGTTCTCGGTGCTGGATGGGTGGGTGAATTTTATTTCATAAATGTCTTGGAATAGCTAGGCAAACTGTAACTACATTAGTTACATAACAGGATTAAGCTTACCCATCTTTATGTGGTTATGAGACCATTTTATATCAGGTCTTATCAACTTAGCTACTGCCAGGTCTTACTTATTCATCATAACTTACCTCAAAATTAAGGATCAGCCCATTAATTTGTGAAGCCATTTGGAAGTACCATAACTTTTCTCAGCCTTTCTAACTTTCTTTATGCTTTCAAAAATATACAGTTATTTGTTATTATCATGCAGTAAATGATAATTAAGATTGTCCTGTGTCTGAGGCTCTTAATGCTTGATCATTTTGTAGGTACACGAAAGGGGAGATAATGGGGAGGTTGATGTTCTCACAAAAGGTAGTAACTAATATAGAAATACTATTTTACAAAACCCAATCTTTTATTAGTGAATTTGATTTTCTTCCTTTTCTTCATATTCTATTTCATAATTTTTGTTAAGTTGTCCACTTTATCTAGTTGTTGACTGTTAATGTAATGCCATTTATATTTCTGTTTTTGGCAGGAGATAACAATTACGGTGATGACAGGCTTCTGTACGCTCATGGTCAGCTGTGGCTCCAAAGGCACCACATTATGGGTAGAGCTGTCGGGTATAGCATTTCTTTTACACTTGATTCTAAATTTCTCTTGGAAACATCATTCATCCATTACCATGACAACCTATATTATTATTTGCAATCAAAGGTTAAGGTTGTATGCATTTAAGTCTCAAACTATACTATGCATGCATGACTAATGCCTCTGCACATCTATTTGTGGAGTATTAAACACTTCTTGGGCCTTTGAACATGATATATACCAAGTGTTTATCCTTCACTGATTCATACTGTTTGCATTCTATAATATGAAACATGTTCAGTTGAAAGTCCTTTTATGAAACAGGTTCTTACCTTATGTTGGCTGGGTGACAATTATCATGACGGAGAAACCTATCATCAAGGTTTGTTTACTCCTCCAATCCACTGAACATTGTGTTATCATTTAGCTGAATTAGAAAGAAAGTTGTGGAATTTGTATCATGTTTTATATGCAATCGTGGTTATGATTTTCTACTTTTCTCTTTCAAGTCAACTCTTTATATTAGAGCGAGTATGAAGTGTGCTAAAGCTGTCTCTTCTTTTTTGCAGTATATTCTCATTGGTGCCTTGGGGTTGCTCGTGATAACTTCGAAAGAGTAATGATGAATCTTAACCAAATTACGGTCTGACCTCCAAGATACTATGAGCAAATGTCATGTTTTTTTTGAACTTGAAGGTGTCATTTTGTACCATTAAACAGCATAATGTTAAGAATTAATACAGAGTAGTTGAGTTTTATAATCTTTTTATTGTTTGTTGGTTGATTTTATAGTTTCTTGGTGCAGTATGACTGTATTTATATGTTTAGTTCCTCAAAAATAGTTTACTTTTTGAGAAGGCAAAATGGATTCTAGAAATTGTCACACATGTTTCAGTGTTTTCAATTAGAATTGATTTTGCCTCTGAAATTTATTACAAATTGAAGTTAGAATTTGGATATTTTATCTCTGGAATTTATTGTTGAATCTACTTTTAGATAGATGAATATAATCATAAAACATTTTACAGAAGAAAGAAGAAAGAAGGTTTCAATCGTTCAAAATTAGACAAAACAGTGTTTTTCCTATGTTTTTTTTGGGTTGCTCTTTCTGTCCTTATATTCTCTCACACCACGGTGAAAATGGTGTTACAAGTGAGACATCTTTTATTTTTGCCCGTAAAAATGTATGGAGATGCATTGCAGATGTTAGTTCTAAAGCTAATGGAAGGCCAGAAGCTTTTCATTGTGCGGTATAAAATGTCCTTGTAATTTGATGAATTATATATATTATTTAAAAGCCTTCCACTTCAACAATTCAAGAGCTTCTCCTACATCTAACTCATCAACTCCATACTTGTTTTAATCCCATGCCTTTCTAACAAATTTTTGTCTCGAGTAGTAATGATTACTCTGCTACCCAGACCGAACCAGTCCACCGGCCATGGCTTGCAAATGCCATCAAGGCCTTCTTAGTCTGTGTAGTATGATTGGAATTCATTCGTTCACATCTCCTGAATTAATGTTCAACCTAGATAGGAGCTTCTCTTGGAGATTTTCTAAGCCATACTGTGCTGAATTGAAAAGAAACTACTTCAAAATGATCAACAATCAAATTATTAATTTCCCATGCAAGTGTTGTTTTACTTTTTGGAAATCAAACAAGACACTAACGGAAATATATCTCTAGAATCTATCAAGATATGCATCTTCAAACATTTTTTCCGGGTAAAATAGATGGTGTCTTACTTATAACATCTTTATTGGTGTGATTTTAATTATATATATAACATGCATATAATTATTTTACAAAACCCATCATTCAAAATTTTGAGGTTCTAGTGTGTGGGTCTGATTGCCCTGTTCCAAGCCCAGCCCTAGAGAAGAAGAAAGGGGAAAACTTTAAAGAAAAAAAATGAAAGAATTGTGTAAAAGAATGGATGGATTTGTGTAGAAGGTTTTTGAGGTTTATTTTAATTCATAATATGAAATTTCTCTCGATTTTTAGAATTAAAAAATTAAAATAATTGTTATTAAATATTTAAATATTATACTGTAATACATTTATATAATGTATAATATTTAAAAGTGTATATAATAGTTATTAAATATTTTTATTAAAATAATAGTTATTAAATAATTTCATTTAAATAAGTGTTATTAAATATTTTAATTAAATAATATTATTTAAAAATCAATAAATATATGATAAAAAATATGTACATAATGAATTAATGTTATTATGTATGATAAAACGAAATAAAAATATAAGCTTGTGTATGAGATGATTGAATTAAAAATATAATCTAAATATGTAGTAATATAAGTTGGTGTAATAAGTGTCCTGGATTCAAGTCTTCACAAAACCAATTTTTACCTTTTTATAAGATTTATCAAGTTTGTCTAATAAATATTTAAAAATAAATGCCACCGTGGAATTTCTAAAAAAAAATAAAAAAAAATTGTCAAGTCAAAGATTTTGTTGAATGGATTTAAAGAGGGACCAAAATAGCTATCAACCGTATATAAAATTATTCTTCTTAAATGTTAATAATCAATTATATGTCTATTAATATAACATGCTACTAAACTACCATAAATTTCCTTTCAAATTAATTTCACTGCAAAAAGGGTATATGAGTATTTATGTGTTTATTAATATAATATGCTACTAAACTACCATAAGTGTCATTTACTTTCGAATTAATTTCATTACACATTCTTTATTTAATAAATTGTTGAGATTTGCCAATACAAAACTAATTTTTCATTTCAAATTATTTTTTTCTACTTTTGTAAATTAAATTATTTTTATCCTTCACTTTCTCTATTAAGCACCCACACATTTCATAATTTTAATATGTTCACTCACTATCTCATTCTTCTTTTAAATTAAATTTATTTTTCTTTTTATATTTCTTTTTCTTTTCATTTCATCATTTTATCTTTTCTATCCAATTCTTTTATTTTTTCTTAATTATTTTTAATATATTAAAATATATAATTATAATATATAATTATCATATTAACTATTTATAGTATATAAATATATACAATATTGACATTTAGTAAATAACCATACACATAACTAATTTTTCAGCTCGTGGATCAATATCAGAAAAATACATATTTTATTTTAATTAATATTTTCATTATTTGAGATACAAAGTTCTTATTTTTTAAATGTCAATTTTTTTCTTCTCACGGGTCAGCAAATACCTATTTTATTTTAATTAATAATTGCTTTTATTTGAGACACAAAATTCTCATTTTCAAATGTCAAAATTTCTCTTTTCTTCACAGGACACTATCAGCAAAATACATATTTTATTCTAATTAACAATTGTTTTTATTTAAGACACAAAATTCTTATTTTTCAAATATCAAAATTTATCTTTTTTTCACGAGTCACTGTCAGCAAAATACCTATTTTATTATAATTAACCGTTGTCTTTATTTGAGACACAAAATTCTTATTTTCAAATATCAATTTTTTTTCATTTCTCCATTTACAAACTTTTTTTTTCTTTTTTAGAAATTATTTAATACAATTGAATTTATATTATCATTATTCATTTTATAATTAAATAACTAATTTTAAATTTACATATATATTTAAATAAAATATATGTCGTATTAAATAAATTTACCTGTGCGGACGCACCAGTATTCTGTTAGTTTCTCAATATTTTTTTAAAACTTTCTTTATTCAAAACCTTCTCTTTCACTCTCTTCCAAACCCGCAAAATAGCCTAAGGATACAATTGTATTTTTAATCAATTTTGATACTTTTGTTCAGTTTCCTCAATTTGGTGAGGAAAGTTATTTCTTGTTAGACCCGACAAAAATTAATCATTCTTTTGTTGGGTCATGATAGAGAGCATCCACATTCGATCAAGAGCAACACACAAGTGAAAGAGACACCATATATCTCATTTATAAAGTGATCAACCTCCAATATTCCAAGTGATATGGGACTTACAACTCACACTTGTACACAATAGTAGAGAGAAAATAAGTGGAGAGTGTACATTTAGGGTTAAAATAAATAAAGAGAAAATAAGGATTCAAAAGATAGAAAAGAGGAGAGAAACTCATTCCTATTTTTCCCGCACCAGTGTCGCTAAATCGACGATCCCCGATTCTTTAGCCATCGATCGAGCTCAACTTTGGAGGATAGGTTCACAACACCTATATCTAACTTTTGACCGTTGAGATCTTCAAAATGAAGTCTAAGCTGAAAGATAATTGCTTCGCATTAAAGTTGCAGATTTGGGTAACTTTTCAGCTTTTTGGATTCTTATTTGTAAGCTAGTTTGCTTTGTGATTTGCGGTTGTTATCACTATTTTGTGAATCACTTTAAGACTCTCTTCTAACCTCAATTGATTATAATGGATCTATTTCTTTGGCCTGGATGACTCGTGGTTTTTACTCTCGCATTGAGGGGTTTTACACATTAAAAATATCAATATTCTTTTATGCCTTTATTTGTTCGGTTTGCCGTCTTATATTTGTTGTTGATCCTCAAGGTTCCTACAACTGATAGGAATTATATATCTGTTGTGTATTGTTTTGTTATCCAGTCTTAATTTCCCATCAGAGCGGTATCATGACTCTTGGTTAAGGGTTATTTTACTTGTTTGAATTACGAAATCAAATATAAAGATGAAGATGGTATTGTTGAATGGTTCTAATTACCATTTATAGAAGTGCAAGATGAAATACTTACTATTTGTGAAGAAATTACATTTACCAATTTTTAGTTCAGTAAAACTGGATTCTGTGTCTGATGAAGAATGAGAATTTGAACATCAATAAGTATGTGATTTTATTTGACAATATGTAAAAGATACTGTTTATAATCATATTGTTAATGAGACACATGTAAAAAATTTGTGGAATAAGATAGAGTCTTTGTATGCCTCCTAAATCAGGGAATAATAAATTGTTCTTGTTGAATAGCTTCATAAGTTTGAAGTATAAGGAGGAGAATTCCATTTCAGACCACTTGAGTGAATTTTAAGGGCTCCTTGATCAAATGTTAGGAATGAGTATCAAATTTGACGATGGACTTTTGGGATTATTCCTATTACTATCTTTACCAGAGTCTTGGGAGACGTTTCGGGTTTCTATTACAAATTCTGCTCCTAGAGGTGTTATTTCTTTGGAAACGACTAAGGGTGGTTTTCTGAATAAGGAGATCAGAAGGAAGGCACAAGGTTCTTCATCTCAATCTGAGGTACTTATCACTGAAAATAGGGAAAGAAGTCAGAAAAATGAACTGAAGGGTGGTAGAGAGAATAGCAGAAGCAAGTCTAAACCACAATATAAGAATCTGGAGTGTCATTATTATCACAAAACAGGACATGTACATAAGTATTATTATCAATGGAAAAGGGATAACAAAGGCAAGAAAGGTAAGTCTAAACAAAGAGATCACGATGATCATGATGATGATCGTGTTACTACTACTACTTGTAATGATCTTGTTATTCTACGTGACCACGAGTCTATTAATCTTGTATCAGATGAGACCATATGAATAGTTGACAGTGGCGCTACATTGCATGTTACATCAAGGAAGGATTTCTTCACATATTATACTTCTGGTGACTTTGGAGTGTTAAATATGTGTAATTATGGTCTATCTAAGGTAATTGGTTTTGGTTATGTTTGCTTGAAAACCAACATGGGAATGCAATTGTGGCTTAGAGATATCAAACATGCTCTGGATGTCTGCTTTAATTTGATCTCTGTGCATATGCTTGATGATTGTGACAATCACTTTGGTTCTGAAAAGTGTAAACTCAACAAATGTAACTTGGTTATGGCTAGAGGGGGGAAACTTTATAAATTATATTGGACAAAAGCTTTGGTTGCTAGGGACATTGTGAATGTTATCGACATGGAAGCATCTTTGTGGCACTAAAGACTTAGTCATATTAGTGAAAAGGGGCTGAATGTTTTGACCAAAAAGAATGTTCTTCAAGGATTAAAGAATGCATATTTGGAGAAGTGTTCTCATTCCATAGCTGGTAAACAGACTAGAGTATCTTTCAAGAGACATCCTCCCTCAAGGAAGTTAAAGTTACTTCAATTAGTACATTCTGATGTTTGTGGGAAATTAAAGGTATGTAAAATCTTTTAGTGGTGCATTTTATTTTGTTACCTTTATTGATGTTTGTTCCAGGAAACTATGGGTTTATGCCTTGAAGACAAAATACCAATTGTTGGAGAAGTTCAAAGAATTCCATGCATTGGTAGAGAGGTAGACAAGCGAGAAGTTGAAATGTGTTCATTCTGATAATGATGGTGAATATTATGGACCATTTGATGCCTATTGCAAGCAGCATGGTATTGCACATGAAAAAACTCCTTCTAAAACTCCTAAATTGAATGGTTTAACAGAGAGGATGAATCGAAAACTAATTGAGAGAGTAAGGTGTATGCTATCTGAAGCTAAGTTGCCAAATAATTATTGGGGTAAGGCACTTTACACGACGGTGCATTGATCGCACACTGACGTGTCTGTCAGATAATAACTGCAAGTATACAGTCTATCGTGTAGTTTTAAAAGATTATCGAATCCACAGAGACTAATAATCAAACTAATGTTATTTATATTGCAGTGCACAACTAAGGTTAAAGGATTAAAATGATAAGGACGAGAATAAAGGTATTAATAGATAAAGGTTTGGAAATAATGACAAAACGAGTCTGGAGTACGAATTCCGCGTTCCTAAAGAACTAGTAGAATACAATTATTAGATACCGTTAAATCCTAGTTTCGAAGAAAATGTCAAATTAAAGACTCTGTCTCACACTCTCGTGCTATTGGCAAGAAGCACACTTCTTAACCATATGATTTTTCTCTCGCTCGCCCATTAATTAAGAAACATATTTTGGAAGTTATAAAGTTCTAAACGATACCTAAAACACTCTCGCTGTTTTTAGGATCGATGCCTAATTTCCATTATCTGGTTCATTCCTCGCACTCTCGTGCTATCGGCCTGAACCTTAGTTTATTCCTCACTCTTGTGTCGAAACAATTAATCATACGAATAGAAATTAGAACCAAAACAGAACTTAAATCATATTTTTCACACCTATTGTTTTCTACCAAGTCCCGTCGGTAACGACGATCCTTATACGCCAGTCCCTAACAGATTTAGCCTAACACATTCATTTCTAAGACTAGCATGTTAAAGCATGGTATGCAGAAATTTAACATATTAACACAATTCAATATAATTCTGCGCATGTAAAATATATGAAATAACACAAGAATAAAGGTACTAAAAATATTACTTGATTAGAAACAAAGATGGTGGCATGATTGATGTAGTAATTCCAAAGTTGCAGTACAATTACAGGAAAAAGAAAGAAAAAGGACGGTGTTTGTTTTTGCTTAAGTCTAAAATAATTTGGGCAGAGCTTTCGCACGATTCTCCAATGCACCAAATGATCTCAAAGTCGATATATATATATATATATATATATATATATATATATATATATATATATATATATATATATATATATATATATATATATATATATATATATATATATATAGGATAAGGCCTCCCAACTGCCTGGGGGCGTAACTGCCTTCTTGGAGGGAAAAACAAATGCAAAAACGACTTCAAAAACTGAACAGTCACGAAACTTCCTTCCGAGAGGCAATAGCGAACGCCATTGCCTTGTTCATTAAATGACGTGGCATGCAGGGGTGATGGAGAACTCCAAGGATCCACGATGAATGCCATATCAGTAAAATAGATAAAAATGAAGCTTTTTGCTGCTCTTTCACCTCGATTCCGACTTGGTTGCGAATCTACAGAGAAACTGAACAACATCTGCAAAATAAAAGATAATAAAATAAAATTCAATGAAATGAAATAAAATACGGACAATTAATGTGCACATTGTGCCTAAATACACGATATGGTTTCTCGTTATCAAACTCCTTCACACTTAGACATTTGCTCATCCTCGAGCAAACTCCCAACTCAAAGAAAAGGATAAGTGCATTGTCTGAAGCATGGGCATGACGAAACTCAAAAAGGAAAAAATTTGCTAGGCTATTTCTAAACGAATAAGTACTTGAAATTAAAAACAAGGACACCATAGTGACACGAATCCACATTTGCGAACAAAGACTCCCCCCTGTGCAATACCAATCAGAATCACACCATTATGACTCTACCTACAATCTTTTGCTCTTTTTCACCTCTTTTTCATTCTAGCACAATCACATTAAGCATGTTATCCTCGCATGCACATAATAGAGAAACCTATTAGCGACTATGATCATTATTAGCACGGGGTTCTGGTAACAAAAAGCGGCACACCCCTTTTATACCCCAATGCAATTGTGGGGGATCAAACCGTTGTCCGCCCTACCAAGTGTAACACCAGAGACCAAATAACCAATTACAAGGGGGGAATTTCTCTTCGTTATTTCTTTTACTAGGGGTTCTGGTAGTTGTGTGGCATAACCCCTTATTCTCCCAAATTGTAGTCGCGGGGGATCAAACTGTAGTCCTCCCTACCAAGTCCAGCACTAGAAACTTCTGGACCGACCAACAACGGAAGTTTGCAATTAATTCATTTTAGGATCATTCACTTATTTTCATAATTTTCTTACATAGTTTGTGCTTAGATGGTGCTGACTGCTAGTATAAACTACTCAAGAGGCTACTTTAAAAACTCAAAGCTGCGTCTAGGCATAATTAATATTCAAATTGATGCTGCATATTTAGGGAGTCAAGGGTGTTAGGACAATGCTGATATCATCAAAACTTTCCCAAGTCTAAATATTATAGCCTAAAGGTGAAAAACAACCTATGCATCCAGAGTATCATGCCATTGAATTAGAGCAGATAAAAAATTTCAATTGGGGGTAGTATCTAAGGGAGTTTTCTAACAAAAAGAAAAAGTAACATACAATAAGACTCAACCGCGCATATGACTCGAAAATATAAAAACAAAATGAAGAAAAATAGGAAAACTAAAGATGAAAAATAAAACGGTAAAGCTCATTCCCCACGATTGAACCAAACATTGTCCCTAATGTTTCAGTGCAAGGTAGAAGAAGAAGTAGATAGAACCTGGTAAGAGACTCAGTTATAGCGACCACGACCTCTATGCCATCCATGATCACCTCCACCTTCCCTTGGATTAGGGACATGTCATATAAGCTCGTTCACATCAGCCACAGTCATACGCAATCCTTCTATCCTCTCAAGGAGATCACCCATGTTATGTTTATTTTTTTTGGCATAGTCAAGTCGGTGACCTCTAATCTCGTCAATGGTTACTTGCATCTTCTCCCGCTGGCTCTGTATACTCCTAAGCATCACATCACGCTATGCATCAATATCATTCAAATGCCTTATCTTAATTAGGATGTCATCAAGAACTATTCTCATAGTGGTGTAATCATACTCCGCTTGGGACTACTGTCTGGCTAAGGTACCTGCAGTCCGGCTGAGGTACATGCAAAAGAGTCAGGAAGAGCATGTGCAATGTGTGCATGAGTACTATTCTCAGGAACATATTGCGCCATAGTGACAGGTCTAGCATTAGCAGTGGGGTCAAGAGCGTTAACATTATAAAGCCAATCATCTCTAACTCGCACATTAGTGTGCTCAATGGAAGGCAAAGTAATGCTCCTAACCTCTCGGTTACTAACCATCAGAAAATATTTGCCATCAGGTTTGTTCTTAATGAGGCGCATGTTACAGGAATGATCTAAATCTGCAAATGTTGTCTCAAGTGGCTCTAGTGCAGACAACTCCGCGTTTAAGTTCAACGCAAGGGCTATAGATGTAATCAACCCTCCAACATAAATAAGTCCTCCTACTCAACTGCTAACAGACTAAAGGTGGGCTAACAGGAACATTGTTGGGTTAACTTTTGTTTCAGATAGGGCACAATAGATAAGGAAAAGATCCCTAGAACTCACATTACTGGTGTTTTCCATGCCGAAAATGGTGCTAGCTAGAATGCGGTGCAAGTACCTAATGGCTGGGTTCTGGATAGCGGCGGCCTTAAAGCCTTCCCAAGAAGTGGCAGTTTTACCGGTGATTTGTTGCCAAAAGTCGAAGGCATCAGATTCCCAATCGCTATCTAGAGGGGATTCACAAGAAAATCGGTCTCCACGAGGGAATTGAAAAATGTTTGCCATTTGATCTTGGCTATAAGTAAAATCTCGGCCAAACATTCTAAAGGTGGCAGTGGCTACAGTACAAGCACTAATGATAGGAGTGGAATATCAAAAAGAACTTAGAAATTCATAGGTGATCTTAATGTAAGTGGGACTAGTCAAGGAACAAAAGTAAGACACACCTTGGTTATTGAGAATCTAACAGACACTATCGAATAATCCTAATTCACGAAGAGTATCGTTATTGAGATACCTCATCGCTAAGACCGTCTGCTTGCAAAGTTTGTGATAACTAGCTCTTTGATTTTCACCGTTAATCCCTTTGGCGAAGGTGATACCCATGTAGTTGATTTGTGGTGCGACACTTAGAGGCATGTTGAAACCGATTTGGAAGGAGAGATTATGGAAGATTTTTGGGTATTGGGTTTTTGGAGAGGAAATAGTTGGTAGTAGAGGAAGAGAAAGGGAAAACTATGTGGTGATTTATAGTGAAATGATAGGGAAGTGAAATAGTTAGAGGTTAAGGGGAATTTAATGGTAGTTAATAGGAGTTAAGAGAGGTGATTATGGGGTTTGAAAAGATAATCCTTTTGAAAAATGCGCAAGAGGGAAACCCAACAGGCGTAACCGCCTGTTTTCCTGCCATGGCGAACGCCATTAAGCACATGGTGAACGTCATGTGTCTAAACATTCAGATTTGAAATTTTGAAGGAATGGCGAACACCATTAGGATAATGGCGAACACCATATCAATAAAAGAGCAAAAATTTAATTTTATGTGTGTGCAGAGCCGAGGGCAGAGGGTGGTCTAAAGATATAATAAAGAATTTTAAATACATAATATGCACAGTAAATATAAAATACATTACTAGTAAAGAAAATGAAAACAAAATGCAAGCATTTAATAACCAAAGGGAAATGTATTGATTAATATAAAAATACAACATTATTCTTGATTGAATGAAAGAACGGAAAATACAGAGGAAATAGCAACGGAAAGGGAAAATATAAGAAAGAAAATACATGAAACAAACCAACTAGGAATAGAAGCATCAATACACCCAACATCTAGCCATTGTGGCGCCCTAGTGAATAAACATGCTGAAATAAAGTGTCAAACTGCTCAGTAACAATGTCCATGAAGCCGAGGAAATCCACTCGCAGAGAAGTGGCCTCTCCTCTAAGGTACTCAAATTCAGACTGACGGGCAAGGATATCAGCGAAAAAATCAATTAGAGGATTGAAATGATCAGCTCCAGGGACTTGAGAAATAGCATCATAGAGGCTAATCTTTGGGATTATATAAGGCGATTCACTTTGATCTTCTAGGATATAGTACCAATTACCCCGGTTATTGTTACAACAAGATATGTTTTCTTTTATCCAACAAAGAAAAGGGTGAAAAGAACAGAAAAGACCTTTTTAAAGATTTTGAATTCAGAGGGTAGGTTATAGAAAGGGAAGGTGTTAGCACCCTTTTCATTCGTAGTTAACTACGGCCTCTTAGTTGCTAGCTCACTTTGAAAATTCTTTTTGGTGTAAGTGCATTTGAATTTTTTTTTTAAAAGAAGCATTAGTGCGGCGAACTTTGTAATGTTTCTCGTATCGTTGAGAACGTATACAAAGTGTTTTATCTTTGAAAATATTTTAGAGAAGAGCTTGTGTATGTGTGAAAAAATTGTTTTTTTTTGTGAGCAAGCAACTATAAGCGGTCTACCTACTCGAACGATCTTTATTCTTTTCCTCTTTTCCTTTAGAAAGTGTTATCCTACTATTAGTCGGTAGGTAGCCCTATCGTTGGATGTTTGAGGGACATGCGAGGATCATCGTACAGTCACAAAAGCAACTCGTAAGATACTTTAGTAGTTACCCTAAGGTTTTAAGATCATTTACTGAGGCAACGTCGAAAGGGTCATCGAGGGACTTATGATCTTATAACCAAAGGGTCACTGCTAAAATCTCCTACGATCGAGAGACATGACTATTTATTCTGAAGGCGATAAGTGGAGGTAGCTTAGAGGTGCGCATGTGCGAGTGTGTTGTATTTCAATTATATTTATCTTGAGTGTTAGGTTTTCTAGCGTTTGCTTTTAGTCTTTTCATACAAGCCTGTTAGCATACATCTAGCAGTTAATTGTATATAAGGACAGGAAATAAAGTGCCGAAAATGAATTTACGCTATTACATCGTTTAAGGATGGGGGGAATTACAAACCAAAAAATGGGGAATAAAAAGTAAAAGGTCCTAGTTTAACTATTACAACCCATGTGCAATTACATAATTTTATGAAAATAATGCGAATAAAAATAAATGAACGCGCGAAGGAGAAAGAAAGAAACGTGTAAAGAACCCTAAAAATCTAAGTGGAAGAAAATGTTTTTGTTGTTTTTGCATTTTTTTGTTTAGAAAAATAGTTAAATTAAATTAAAGAAAACCCTAATTTCAATTAGTTAATTAATTAAAAAAATATGATTAAATAATTAATCAAAATTAATTTAACTAATAAAATCTAAGTCTAATATTTTTTGTGGTTTTTAATTTTTATTTTATGATTTTTTTTTTGTTATAAAAATATAATTAATTGAAATAAAAAAAATGTAAATTAAAACAAAAACAAAATAATAAAAGAAGAATGGGCTTTGCTGCAAAAATAAAGAAGGGGGGTGAGAATTAGAAAAAAATAATAGGTCCAAACTTGGCCAGGGTCCAATTCTTGCGCTGGATTTGGTGTGAATGACCCTTGAAGGTCCATGATGTGAACGCATGCTTGAGGAACTGGATCTACACCCCTTGGAATCTGATGGTCCAGATATGGAGGTACATGACGCGCGCGTGGATCTGTCTATACCTGATTAGTAATGAAAAAGATAAAAATAAAACAAAACTTGGGGATCAAACCCAGAACTTGGAGGGGGAAAGCTTTTAGGACGCGCTTGTTACCATTAGGCTATGCTGCTCATTCGTTAATCTAGATACCAATAAACAAATACATTATGAAAATGCGCTCGTATTTTAAAAAAATAAAAACGCGCGCGCCAGGTGGGTCCCTGCTGTTTGAACAAGCTAATCAGAATGCAGCAAAATGCCACTCGTGCCCTTGCCGGAGTCAACAAGACTGAAGGACGCCGGAGTCAAACTCCGGTCGTCTACTCCAATCAAAAGAAATACTAAATCCCCCTAAATCACATGCTGCGGGTTCGAAAATGGCATTATTTTGGCCTGAAATGGCATGTGTACAAAGATACGAAGAGAAAGACATAAACTTCCCTAGTCGTGGAATCGATTTATTTTCACGTTATAAATCCAACTCTTTGGTCCAGACCTGTTCTATATAAACATAAAAACTTGTTTGGGAATTCAAAAGACATTAATCATGCATGAAAACTAATATACGAATATTTGGAAAAAGGGAATCGGAGCAAATGAGGGTGCCGGTTCCAAGCACCAATGACCATGGTATTTGGTCTGTTCTTACCCTTTAATGCTTCAGGGACGAATTGCAATGAGTGACTTGATCTGAATGTGGTTGGATCGTATGTTATGAGTTCACCTCGTTCTTTGAGAAATGTGTGAATTATAAGGGCTTCTTGATGCAGTCTATGTGTGTGTCTTTAGGCTTGCAATGCTGTGTATTTATAGAGGGAAGAGAAGGGTAGATAAGTATGGAAAGAATCAACCATTAACCATGGCCTTAAAACAAAAATAAAAAATTTGAAAAGTTTCCCAACTTCATGATCCCTTGCCATTTTCGTTTGCTGCATGAACCTGGACATATTCTGGTGGGCTAGCACGAAATTGTGATGGGCTTGAGGAGAGAAAACTCAAAGACCCAAGTCTCCATACTCCATTTTCATTTTTATCGAATTTTATTTATTTTTAAATGAATAAAAATTCAAATAAAAATAATAAAAATCATGAGCAAGTGTGAATGTTTTTTAAAGGTCCTATCACATCTTATAATCATGTTTGAATATCAAAAACTAGACTCATTGGTTCAAAATTGCAATTTTGCTTAATTTGTACTTCATGAATTTCTTCAAAACTTCCCAACTTGTACAACTCATAACTTGCTCAATTTTCATCTTTAGAAGATGATCTTTGACTTTTTGGAAAGCCCAAGATGTCCTCTACAATCTCTATGTTGGTCATTTTTGCTTTTGAAGACATTATCTTGATGTAAGTTGCCTTGACAAAAAGTATTTTTTGTTGACTATTGAAAATGACCTATAATGTGTGAGCTCATATCTTCCAAATGAAGAATTTTTTGGACTTGAGAATAAAAACAAAGTTGTAGAAAATTGAATTTTCTTTAAAATGGCCTTGGTTGGGGAAAATTTGATGAAGCATGTGAAAGTTATGCCTGGTCAAAGTTCAGTTGACTTCTCCTAAGAAAACTCTAATTTGACAACTCTTGACTTTTGATGATTTAAGGACTTTCCTTGAGGAATCATGATCAACCCTTGATCAAATGATGAATATCACTTCAAAATATTGATGTTGACCAAAATTCTTAAAGTTTGACTGTATGTTGACCATAGTTGACTCTTTGACCAATACAGTTAATTTTCAAACATTTGAGCCATTGATTGAGCAAACTTGTGAAGTAGCGCTTGAAACTTGACATGAACCTTGTTGAGGACCTATGAAGAACCATGGAAGCCACTGAGACCTTTGTAAATCAAATTTCCTTGAGAAACTCCAAATCCTAGTTGTGGACCTTTGACTCAGGAGGTGAGTTGACTGGTCAATCCTTGAGTGCCTTGGGTATTTGAGAAGCCTTGAAAGAGTGTCTTGAGAGAAAAATGTGAGGGAAAATTTTGGGTTACAACACCTAGCAAAATGTTCTACATAGAGTGGAAGTAAGGAGATGTCATAAGAGCCTCTGGAAAAACTATCAGGAACGGGAACAACAACCACAACAAGTTCCTCTTGTTGGGCTTCAGGGGGATTCCTAAGTTGGAGGGTTAGTATAAAACACGTATCCTCGGGAGGTCGAAGTATGAGACATGGGATCTTGTGAAGTTTGAGACATGCAACCATGTGAATTCGACACCTTTGCGACAAACGAACTAGCATTAACTTGTGGTCTCGAGCACACTACCATCTCTCTACGAACAGACGTATGTTGAGGTACACGACTGTACCTCATCCTGTCCTATAATACAAACCAAAATACGTCTTCGTAAAACAGAAAAGTAAAATTCAGAAAAATCCAAAGATGTATCTCCGTAAAATTAAAAAGGTAAAATCCAAAAAAATCTAGAGACGTATTGCCGTAAAAATGTGTGATAGGAGAACTTCCAAAAAAATGCAGACAATGCCATAAACACCAACAAACTCTTATGCATGTCTAAACAAAGTACCTATTTTGAATGTAACTACAAACTAATACCTTTAAACAACCTATTTTACCTAATACATGCATCATAACTCAAAAATAGAAAGAAAATGAAAAATGTACCGATTAAAGGTTGTTGTGCGAAAGCTTGAATGTAGTGAATGTAATCAATTAAGATTGATTGCAATGCAATTGAAATAGTGTTAAAGCTTGAAAATAACACCCCTTGAATCTTAGTCAGGGTTTATTGAAGATCTTATGAAAAATGTAACAAACGAAGAAGAAAATACAAGGTTCTGACGCAAGATATATATTAAAGCTTGTTCGAAGATGTATCTTCGTAAAAATTATTGAACATAAAATTCAATTTTTAAATTAAGAATATCTAAAAAAATACATCTCCAAAAATATTTTGAATAAAATAATAATAACTCATTCACTAAAATATTTTTCCTAAGGCACGTGTAATGTGACTTTATATCTCCTCTCATTGTTTTATTATATGCTTTCTTCCAATTAATATCAATGTGCAAAATTTTGTCTCATTGTTTTATTATATTTCTTCTTCCATTAAAATCAATGTGTGAATTTTTTTAAATGATCATTTCAAAAAGATATGAAAATAAATTCATTCCGAAAAGTCTTCTCGGTAGTGTTATATTTTGGTTTTTAATATTTATTCATTTTTAGTAGTATTTGAAATAGATATCAGTGTCATTGGATATTATCAACCTAATAGTTGAGAAAGAAGATGTTATTGTATTAAATGCTCAAGTAATTGATATTGCCAAACAAAATGTTGTCAAACTAAATGTTGGCGAATTCAGTGTTACTAGATTAATTGTTGATTAAATGAATGTTGGTAAATATTTTATCACAAAATATATGTTTATATTATAAATTTAATTTGTTTAAATGGTTTTGCGATGAGAAAATGGGTGCATGGTCAACATTAAAATATTCAAGAAAAAGTTTTACAAGATCGCTAGTATTTTTTTTAGCCAACTTAGCAACAACAAAATTCCCAGAACCACATTCCTTCAATGGCTCATATCTTTCTTCTATGTCAACCCTCTAAACCAAAACTCTCAAAAACAAAAAAGAAAACACCAAATTAGATGATAGAAATATGTGTAAAAATGATTGAATACAAAATCAAAAACCAGATTAGACAATAATCATGGATGGAAAAAACGAAATCAAGAAAAACGGTTGAATACAAAATCAAAAACCTTATCTCTATCTATGGAGGACAATTCTTTCTGCTGAGCTTTCCTTCTTGTGTTTCATGGCGGCAGAATGTGTTAGGGTTTGTGGGGTATAGAGAGATAAGAGGGAAAACGGAAGAGAGATAATGAGAGATCGTGGAGATTGTTGAAAATGACAAAAATGTGAAAAGTGGGTAGACTAGGAGAGTGACAGGGAAAATGAAATTTGAAAAAATTGAATGTCACTTGGCATAAAGAAATAATTTGATTGGATAGTATTTCTATTTAGTCATTTACCATAAAGAGCTTTTTGCAGTGTAAAATATAATGAAAGAAAAAGATAAATTAGAAAGATTGATAGCATCTTTCAGTCTTAGTTAGATAGTTGATATATGATTTTGGGTAAGGATCTTCATTGATTTTGAGATTTAGGGTTTTACATTTTACCATTCATCTTTGACCAGTTTTCTATTTGATTTTCACGATTTTAAGTTTGAAGTTTTCAAGTGATATTGATTTTGGTTCGGTTATAGTTTACTTTTGGTTATTTCGATTTGATTCTAGAACGGTTAATAAAATACCGGTATGATTTACTAACCAAATAAAATGATTCATTATTTTAACTTCAATTCATTTCAATTTGATGATCCGGTTTAATTTATGAATTTTTTGAATATATATATATATATATATATATATATATATATATATATATATATATATATATATATATATATATATATATATATATATATATATATATATATATATATATATATATATATATATATATATATATATATATATATATATATAAGAGCAAAGAGAACATACAAGCCCAAGAAAGAAGATTACGAAAAATAATATCAATTCAAATTTTAAAGGCACCTTGACCCTTGTTCTAAACTAGTTCTAAGAAAATTGTTCAAATACTAAATGGTTCAACAATCAATCTCTCCATTCAAATTATAAGGGTCCATTAACCCTTATTTTTATTAAAAATAATTAGATGAGATGATGTGTTTGTTTGTGTTGATATATTTTACGATGTGATAATGTGATTTATTTTATGTAATAGATGGTGTGATGATATGTTGCGGGATAGTAAGTGAGATAGATGTGATAGTCAGAATTATTTGGATTAAATTAATGTGGTTAGTTGTGGTTAAGTGGTGGTTAATTGTGGTTAAAATATGGTTAGTTGGTTTACGAGTAGTTATAATAATAATTATTTAGAATTTTTCTATTAATTAAAATTAAATAAATTGAGATAATTTAGTGGAAGTATGACAAGGGCTTTATGGTAAAATTGGGTGACATAAATGAGGTTAAGATGGGAATAACAACATTAAGGGTTTTAAGGGTAAAGAGGACTTAAGGTGAAATTGGGATTTTGTGTTCTAATTCGTAACAATCGTAGAAACAGAGAGAAGTAGAGAGCAAGAGGAAGGCAAGAGAAGCTAGGGCAAGAGACCATTGTTGGAGCTTAGAGAGACCTTCAATCCAAAGGTAAGGGTGGGGTTATAACTCTTTAATAGGTGATATAATTGTGGATAGATGTTGATATTGAATATTAGGTTTTGGAATAAATTATTGTGAAATTGATTGTGAATGATGAAATTGGTGTGATGTTTGTGTTAGAATTGTTGGGTATAATGTGTGTTGATCACTATATGATTTTAAATGTTTTAGGATGTTTTCAAAAGTGATTTTTGGGTGGAAAAAGTGAAATCCCGTAGCAGAAAAATATGCTGATTTTTGAGCTCTGGTTCAGTGGTATCCGATTACTAGGATTGAGTAACCGACTACCCGTTGAAATTTTGGAAAATATTGGGCATGTTTTGTATGCAGTAACTGGTTACTGGTATTGAGTAACCGGTTACCGCTGAAGCTTACATAATTTTTGGAAACTTTGAAAAATCATAACTTTCGTCTCGGGTGTCTGTTTGACGCACCCTTTGGACCGTTGGAAAGCTAAAAAATATTTTCTACAACTTGAAACTCATTTTAATAACAAAAGTCTAATATTTTATTGGAAGAATTACGATGAAAGTGTATGTCGTGTGTGTTATGATCCAAATGTTATGATTGATTATATCGGTGTTGTATCTATGATGTGCGAAGGATCTACAAGTGGTATAGTAGTATAATGAAGACGATGTTGGCCTGATAGGCGTGATGTTTATGGTTATGCTCTGTGATTGCATAATTGTTGTTGTATGTCGCATTTTATGTAACGTTGAGGGCTTATGCTCTGGCCTATATAGGCAATCGTTGATGGCTTATGCTTTGGCCTAGATGGAAAATTGTTAAGGGCTTATGCCCTATCCTTACATGGCAATTCTTGGAGAGGGCTTATGCCCTGATAGAACAACATGCATCTTGCATTCGAGTCAGTTGCATTCCTTTGTTGTATTGGTTGCTTGTGGATTATTAATTGTTATTTGGTTGAATTGTTATGAAGGGTAGTTGATGATTGATTGAACTTGGAATCTCCCATGATATATCTGTCATATACTCATAATTATATAACTTATTATATTGTCATGATATCTTACCCCTTACTATTTGAATGTTGTCTCTACTTGGGTAACGTGCAGATAACCAGGAGTAGTGTGAAGTTGTGGAGTTTAAAAGAGGTTGCTCTTCTTATTTAGAATTGGTGTCATTGCTCTGATACGTAATACCAGAGGGATGACCGCTTGCTTAATTTATTTAATTGATGTGGTTACTTTGGAATAATTGTGGGAGTACTATAGACTCTTTTATTTAATTTAAAAATGATGTTTATGATGAATTGGAAATGTGAAGGATAATTATGATTTTCTTTTCGTTGTTTTGATGAAGATTAAATATGAAGACTATGTTACAATGTTGTTGGTTCATCCGTAATGCGTGTTATATATCTGCTTGATTCATTTTGAGCAATATTTGATGTGTTTGAATGATGTGACATCCTATTTGTTATTGATTCGAAATTTTAATTCACTCGGATTTTATTAAATTATCAAGGGGAAAATAGGGTGTTACAATTGATATCAGAGTAGGTCGGTCCATCCGGCCAGGTTGTTGAGTCGTTAGTGTAATGTGACAGTGGAAAATTGTCGATGTTTTTCTATCTAACCGTTGTTTGATGTTATGATGTAAAACATAACAATGGTTGGAAGAGGCAATGGTGCACTTGCTAATGCATTGTAGGCTTTGGCCCAGGTAATGCAGAATCAGCCGAATGCAAGTGGGGATGATAGAACTCGTGATTTGGAAACTTTCCAGAGGAATCATCCACCTACGTTCAAAGGGAAGCATGATCCTGAAGGAGAACATGAGTGGCTCAAAGACATTGAAAGGATCTTACGGGTTATGGACTGTTCTGATGCATAGAAAGTGCATTTTGGTACTCATATGCTGGCAAGAGAAGCTAATGACTGGTAGGTTGCTACTCGCCAGAGACTGAAAGACACGGGTGAGGCTATTACTTGGTTGTGTTTCGCATAGAATTCCAGGTGAAGTACTACTCAGAAGATGTCCTTGGGAAGAAGGATATTGAATATTTGGAACTGTGTTGCAACTGGTTTTTAAATCAGAGTCACCACCCTTAATTTTTATCCTAAGGAAGGGAATATAAATGTTAACCCTAAAAAAGTTAGATATTCTAGGTTTGGACTCGGTTTTAGACGAATGGAAGGTGTTAGGCACCCCTCATCTACCTTGTTCGCAAGGATACTAGGTTTAGAAGTGCAATTCTTAGGAAAAAGGATTTTAATTTTAATAGGGGAACTCGCCACGATTTTTTGATCGTATGCCTACATATCCTCTTAGGAGGAATCAGAGTTCCATTTCGTAGTTCGCAGTTGGTTTGTGTTTTTTATGAATTACAAAGATATTTCCATCTTCCACGTGTTTAGTCTAGGTGTTGTGAACAACGGAGGTTGTTAAACTAAACACGCAGTCGATTTGAATAAATTCGTAATTCTTTTTTAAAGTTGATTATTGAATTGATTTGATTTTAAAATGAGTTTGTAATTGGTTGGATATTTTTTATATATTAATCATAAAAAATCTTATTTAAAAAAATCCATGATTAAAAAATATGATTTAATGCAATAAATTTGGATGAATTTAAATAATTATATGATAATTATAATAATGAGAGTATTGTTAAATATTAAATAGATAAAATAATAATATATAATTAAAAGGAAATATAAAATTAAGATAAAATAAATAAAACAAATAAAATATTTAAAAAGAAACGTAAGGGGTGTAAGATATGGAAGGATAATAAAAAGTATGGTGTTAAATGAAAGGGCCTGAATTCAGATAATGAATTCAGGCCCAAGAGGGAGGGGTGTACACTTGACCAATACAATAGAATCGAGGGGTATGTTAAGCATGGGCTTGGCCCAAAGAGAAATGAGAAAGAGTGCGTATGAACTCCGTGCGAGTGCGTGTAGGGGAAAAACTTTGGGCCTACATTTCTGGAACGTGTGATGGGCATCGCGTGGTCGCGATGGAGGGTGTATGGTAACATGTATGGAGTGACACGCAGTGAATCTTCATACTTGATATATTTCTTTTTTACAAAAACAAAAAAAAATCATTTTTTGTAATATTCTCTCTCTCTCTCTCTCTCTCTCTCTCTCTCTCTCTCTCTCTCTCTCTCTCTCTCTCTCTGTGTGTGTGTGTGTGTGTGTGTGTGTGTATGTCCAATTCCTTCGCTTGTTGTCTTTTTTCTCTCTACAATTAACATAGAAGCCCTAGCTTCTTCAACGATGCTCAACCTTTTTCTCTCTTCGACACCATGATACCTCAAACCTCAACCTTCAGAGCAAAACAAAACAACATACGGAAATTATAAAAAAAAAGCTACGTGATTGTTACCTTCGACCGTGCCTTTCCGTATTCGTATTGTCTGATCCTGATTGCTGATTCTTTCATCTCTTTTTCTTGTTCGCAGGTCTCGAGAATGACGGTTGTGACGGATGAATATGGTGTTGACGGTTGTTTGAAGGGATCTTAGGGTTTTAGACGTTGAAACCCTAGATCTAGAATGAAACGGTAGGCGGCGACGATATTGGATCAAGGGTTCTTCCAATCTATGTTTCTGTAATTAACTTTTTCTTTTTTGTGTACTTTTTTTGTCCTCTTCGTTACCCCCCACCCCCCTCTCCCTTCTGTAATTTGTTTTAGTTTTTATAGCAGCTTTAGGGATTATGAATTAGGAAATGAAATTAGGTCCATTACTCTATTTGATTGTAATTTGATCTTGTTGTAAATGCGTTGATTTTGTATTGAATTGATCCCGTTTCTATATTGGACAAAACTTTTATCTGTTTTGATTACTTTCCGTTTGATCTTGTTCTGTAAAAAGGAAAGAAAATATATTGTTTTGACTTTAGGAAATTGCTTAGAGGGTTAAAGCGCATGTTTCCGTGCTTAATCCAAACTGTAGATGTTTGTTTATTATTTTGGGCCAAACGCCATTTTTCTGGGCTCACAAATTCCTTGGATTCGGATTGGGCCCATAATGAATTATTGGCTTGCAAGCTTTTTTGACAGTGTGTGTCCTCATTTGATAAAAAAAACCAAACTTAATTAAGAATTAAAATAAAATGATTACTAATAATGTCATACAAGGTTACATAATATAAATAAAGATAGTAATAACAATAATTCTAATAATATAATTAAAATAAAAACAAATCTCAAAACCAACCAAAACAGAAATTGGCCTAATTGTTTGACCATTATTGGGCCTCTAATAATACGAACCTTTGATTAATAACACATTTCTCCCTTACTTGAAACAAACCCCCAATCATCCTAGTGGGTCAGACCGTTTGACCAAAAGAAAGCCCAACACAATTTTCTTTCTAAATGGGCTTTATTGATGCACCTCTACCTCTTTCAACAAAACAAGTTTTGAACAAAATACTCTTGCCGACCAGATCTATACTCCTCATTTTGTAAAACAAACGGGTTTTAACCCCTAATGGGCTTAATGGCTTTATTGGACTTTTATTTTAAAATCTAATGGGTCATCAGGTATTGATGGTTCATTTTAAATCCACATACCCCTTTTCCACGTCTTACTCCCCTATTGAAATAAAAACTATAATATGATTCAATTAAAAAGAAACCTGAATATAATATAAAGTTAGGGCAAATTTGGGGTATGACAAACTGAAACAGGGAGATTTGTTGGTAACTGAGTATGCTTCCAAATTCGTGGAGTTGGAAAACTTTTATCCTCATTACACTGAGGAGACATCTGAATTTTCTAAGTGCGTTAAGTTTGAGAATGACTTGCATTCTGAAATCAAGAAGGCCATTGGATATCAGCGAATCTGTAAATTCCAGGATTTGGCGAATAACTGCAGAATCTATGAAGAGGACGGTAAGGCTCACTATAAGATTGTCACTGAGAAGATAGGCAAGCAACAACAGAATCGTGGAAAGCCTTACAATTCTCTGATAGACAAAGGTAAGCAAAGGATGGTTGATGGTAAGAGGACTAGTGGGGGAGGCGCTCCTACTGGTATAATATGTTACAGATATGGAAGAACTGGTCATCAAAGTAATGCATGTACTGGGGAAGTGAAGAGGTGTTTTCGTTATGGAAAGACTGGACATGAAGTATCTGAATGTTAACACAAAGCAGAAATATGTTTCAACTATGGCGAGGAGATACATATTAGCACTCAATGTCATAAATCGAAGAGAGCTCAGACCGGTGGAAAGGTGTTTGCTTTAGTTGGGACTCATGAATCTCATGGAGATCACTTGATTAGAGGTATATGTTTCATTAATAGTACTCCTTTAATTACTATTATTGATACTGGTGCTACACATTGTTTTATTGCTGCTGATTGTGTGAAAAAGTTGGGTCTCGTTTTATCTTCTATGAATGGAGAAATGGTTGTCGATACTCCATCTAAGGGACCAGTGACTACATATCTTACGTGTTTGAAGTGTCCTTTGTCAATATATGACAAAGATTTTGTTGTGGATCTAGTTTGTTTGCCGCTGAGTGGTCAAGATGTAATTTTGGGAATGAACTGGTTAGAATATAACTATGTTCATATTAACTATTATAACAAGTCGGTGCAGTTTTCTACTCCTGAAGAGGAAGAGGGAGCTAGATTCTTATCTGCTAGACAATTGAATGAGTTAATGCAGGATGAAGCTTAATTGTTTTCTTTAATGGCATCGTTATATATTGAGAATCAAGCTGCCATTGATGAGTTGCAAGTTGTGTGCGACTTTCCTGAAGTTTTTCCTGATGAAATTCCTGATGTGTCGCCGGAAAGAGAAGTAGAATTTTCAATTGATCTTGTACCTAGTACCAAACCTATTTCTATGGCACCATACAAGATGTCAACGTGTGAACTATCAAAATTGAAGAAGCAATTAGAAGAGTTGCTTGAAAAGAAGTTCGTGAGGCCAAATGTGTCGCCTTGGGGAGCTCCGGTGTTGCTCGTGAAGAATAAAGATGGGAGTATGAGATTGTGTGTTAATTACCGACAGTTGAATAAGGTTACGATAAAAAACAGGTATCCACTTCCAAGGATAAATGACTTGATGGATCAATTGGTGGGTGTGCATGTGTTTAGTAAGATTGACTTAAGATCGGGTTATCACCAGATTCAAGTAAAGGGTAAGGACATTCAGAAGACAACTTTCAGAACTCGGTATGGACATTATGAATATTCAGTGATGCCTTTCAGTGTTACCAATGCGCCAGGAGTGTTTATGGAATATATGAACCGTATTTTTAACACTTATTTGGATCAGTTTGTCGTGATATTCATTGATGTATCTTGATTTATTCTAAATCAGAGAAGGAACATGCTGAACATTTACGAATTGTACTGCGAATGTTGAAAGAGAAGAAGTTCTATGTGAAGTTCTCAAAATGTGAGTTCTGATTAAAAGAAGTTAGTTTTCTTGGTCATGTTATTTCAGGTGATGGTATTGATGTGGATCCATCTCAAGTGGATGCAATGTTGCAGTGGGAAGCTCCAAAATCAGTTACGGGAATTAGAAGCTTTTTAGGTTTGGTTGGTTATTATAGAAGATTTATCTAAGGCTTTTCTAAGTTAGAACTTCCGTTAAATCAGCTAACTTGTAAAGGCAGGGCATTTGTGTGGGACATCAGATGTGAAGAGAGTTTTGTTGAACTAAAGAAGAGACTGACGACAACTCTGATTCTGATATTGCCTAATCCTGAAGAACCGTTTGTTGTATATTGTGATGCTTCTAAATTGGGTTTAGGTGGTGTGCTTATGCTGAGTGATAAGGTGGTTGCTTATGCGTCAAGGCAGTTGAGGATTCATGAAAGAAACTATCCTACTCATGATCTAGAATTAGTCGCAGTAGTGTTTGTGCTAAAGATTGGAGACATTATCTATATGGTTATCGATTTGAAGTGTTTAAATCATAAAGGCTTGAAGTATTTGTTTGATAAAAAGGAACTAAATATGAGGCAACGAAGGTGGTTAGAATTGTTGAAGGACTATGACTTTGGCTTGAATTATCACCTAGGTAACGCTAATGTTTTAGCGGATGCTTTGAGACAAAAGACTCTGCATATGTCCACTATGATGGTTAGAGAATTAGAGTTGATTAAGCAATTCAGAGATATGAGTTTAGTTTGTGAAGTGACATCGTAGAGTGTAATGTTGGGAATATTGAAAATTAATAATGATTTCTTGGATAATATTAAAGAGGCTCAGAAGCTAGATGTGAGACTGGTAGACTTAATGGCTGCGAGTAACCAGTTGGAGGATAGTGAATTTAAAGTAGATGCCCAAGGTATGTTGAGATTCCGAAATAGAGTTTGTATTCTTGATGATGCTTAAATGAGAAATATGATTTTGGAAGAGAGCCATAGGAGCAGTTTGAGTATTCATTAGGGAGCTACCAAGATGTATCACGATTTGAAGAAGTTATTTTAGTGGTCCGGATTGGAACGAGATGTGGCACAATTTGTGTATGCTTGTTTGACTTGTCAGAAGTTGAAAGTTAAACATCGGAAACCTGTAGGACTGTTGGAACCTTTAGACATTTCAGAGTGGAAATGGGATAATATATATATGGACTTTGTGACGGGGATGCCCAATACTCCAAGAGGACACGATGCAATTTGGGTAATTGTTGATAGGCTAACAAAATTAGCTCATTTCATTCTGATTAATATCAGTTTTCCAGTATCGAAATTGGCAAAGATTTACCTATGTGTGATTGTGAAACTTCACGGTGTTCCGTCAAGCGTTGTATCTGATAGGGATCCGAGATTTACTTATGATTTTTGGAAGAGCCTGCAAGATGCATTGGGTTATAAGCCGAGGTTGAGTTTTGCATATCATCCATAAACTGATGGTCAGTCAGAAAGAACTATTCAGTCGCTAGAGGATTTGTTGAGAGCTTGTATTCTTGAAAAAGGAGATACGTGGGATAGTTGTCTTCCTTTGATTGAGTTCACTTATAACAATATTTTCCATTCTAGCATTAGTATGGCAGCTTTCGAGGCATTGTATGGTCGAAGGTGCATGACACCTTTGTGTTGGCATGAATCGCGTGAAAGTGTAGTACTAGGACTCAAAATTGTCCAAGAGAAGATGAGATCCTCACAAAGTAGGAAGAAGAGTTACCACGATAAGAGGAGGAAAGACCTTGAGTTTCAAGAAGGAGACCATGTATTCTTAAGAGTATCGCTGATAACCGGTGTGGGTCGTGCTTTGAAGTTAAAGAAGTTGACTCATCGGTTTATTGGTCCATATCAAATTTCAGAAAAGGTGGAGACTGTTGAGTATATAGTGGTTTTGCCATCTAAACTGTCGAATTCGCATGATGTATTCCATGTGTAGCAACTCCGAAAGTATATTTCTGACCCGTCGCATGTAATTTCGATGGATGATGTACAAGCACGAGATGATCTTAATGTTGAGACTATGTCTGTGAGGATTAAGGATCGCGAAATAAAGAAGCTGAGGGGCAAAGAGATTTCTATTATGAAAGTGGTTTGGGGTGGAGCTGCTGGAGAGAATGCAACGTGGGAATTAGAGAATAAGATGTGAGAAGCTTACCTAGAGTTGTTCGCTTGAGGTGATTTTTGAGGACGAAAATCTTTTAAGTGGGGGAGAGTTGTAACACCCTGATTTAATTAATGTTATTTTTATTAAAAATAATTAGATGAGATGATGTGTTTGTTTGTGTTGATATATTTTACGATGTGATGATCTGATTTATTTTATGTAATAGATGGTGTGATGATATGTTGTGGGATAGTAAGTGAGAAAGAGGTGGTAGTAAGAATTATTTGGATTAAATTAATGTGGTTAGTTGTGGTTAAATGGTGGTTAGTTGTAGTTAGATTGTGGTTAGTTGTGGTTAAAAGGTGGTTAGTTGGTTTACGAGTAGTTATAATAATAATTATTTAGAATTTTTCTATTAATTAAAATTAAACAAATTGAGATAATTTAGTGGAAGTGTGACAAGGGCTTTGTGGTAAAATTGGGTGACATAAGTGAAGTTAAGATGGGAATAAAAATATTAGAGGTCCTAAGGGTAAAGAGGACTTAAGGTGAAATTGGGGTTTTGTATTTTATTCGTAACTATGATACGGTGGCAGAACCAACTGTTGTACTGGTTTTGCATTTGTATTAGCAAATGTTGCGATAAGCAAGAGTCACCACCGACTTTTCTTTTATCCAACAAAGGAAAGGGTGAAAAGAACAGAAAAATACCTTTTGAGAGTTTTCTGAGTAGGGGGGGTAGATTATGGAAAGGGAATATGTTATCACCCTTTCCACCCGTAGTTACCTACGGGCTCTTAGATGCTTAGCTCATTTTGAGATACCTTGTGCTTTGTGTATTTTTGAAAGCTCCTTAGTGCAGCGAACTTTGTAATGTTCCTCGAAATGGTAGAGAACGTATACAAAGTGTTTGAAAATGTTTTTGAAAGAAGTTTTGTGTAACTGTAAAAATGGTTTGAGCAAGCATCTAACATCTATTTTCTTTACTCGAAAGGTTGTTCTTTTCCTCTTTTCCTTTAGACAGTACTATCCTACTATTAGTGAGTAGGTAACCCTAGTCGTTGGATGTTTGAGGGACATTCGAAGGGACGTTTATACAGTCACAAAGGCAACTGGGTAAGAAACTTTAGTAACTACCATAAGGTTTTAAGATCATACTGAGGCAACATCGAGAGGGTCATCGAGGGACTTATGATCTTTAAACCGAAGGGTAGCCACTAAAATCTCTCACGTTTCGAGAGATGTGACTGTTTTTCTGAAGGCAACCAAAGTGGGGGTACCCTAGGGGTGCGAATGTGCAGTTGTGTTTGTATTCAGTTATTTGTCTTGTGTTAGGTTTGTTAGCATTTTATTTTATGCTCTTTCCATACAATCCTATTAGTCATGCATCTAGATAATTAATAGTGTGCAGGAATTTAAAGTGCGGAAGTGTAAATCCTAAACTATTACAAGGCTTCGGGAGGTGGATTATTATAAGTCCAAAAATGGGGGAAATAAAAGCAGTAAATGTAAAGTCCTAGTTTAATTCTATTACATCCCATAAGCAAGTACATTAATATGAAAATAAAGTAGAAATATCAAACGCGCACGGAATGGAAAAAACGTCTAAAACCTAAGTGAAAGGAAATCTTTTTGTTTGTTTTTGTTTTATGTAAGAAAATATTTAATTGATAATTAATTAAATAATCTAGATCTAAAGAAAAAAATGTTAATTATTAAAGAAATTTGAAATTTAAAAATAAATTAATTCTAAGTTTTTGTATTTTTGTTATGAATACAAGAAATTAATTCTAAGTTTTTGTATTTTTGTTATGAATACAAGAAATTAAATGAATTAAATCCTAGGTCTATTTATTTTTAAATTAAATAAAAGGTTAAATTTATTTTTTAATTAATTTACCAATTTAATTTAATTAAAAAATACTAACCTAATATTTTTATGATTTTTTTTATATTTTAATATTGTAATGAAATAAAATTGATTAAAATAGAAATGTTAATTAAAATAAAATAAAGAAAATTGAAATGGGCCTGCAAACAAAATGAAATGGGGGGTGCACTTCAAAGAAGTATTAGGCCTATCAGCAAGAGGGCCCATGCGCTACAAAAATAGTTAGGAGGTTAGAATAAACAGAAACCCCAGGCCCAATGACAAGAGTGCCCAAGCGCCTGTGGGATCTGCAAAACAAAGGTTAGAAAAAATAAAATTTTGTTTCCTGTCTGGGTCAAACCCAGGACCTGGCAGAGGAGTGTCCTAAGAATGGTGTTCTTGGATTCAGGTACCTAAGCTCGCATGTAACATGTTATATCTACTCAAAACGTCAATAGTAATATGAATGCATGCATAAAACTGATTTAAATTACATAATTTAGAGGATTTTAGATTCAAAATTTTATCAAAAACTGTAGGATAGTTATGAGGAGGATCTGGGACGTGTAAGGCTTGAACCTGGTGTTGTACCCCAAAATTTGCCCTCCCATTTCTCAATGATTTCTCATCACAAAACCTTTGAAGCCCAAGATCCAGTTAGGATTTCATCTACTCAAGACTTCTCCTTGCACTGATGACCCAAATTAGGGTTTGTGTTTGCACCAAGATGTTTTGACCTAAAGTGCATAATATGACTTTCATGCTTCATATTGGACTCCCAAGTTTATCCATACCAAGTTTCAAGCTTTGATTCCAAGTTTTGCTCAGTCAATTGGACAGTTGACATAGAAATCAGCTGTATTGGGAAAAAAGTCAAC
The DNA here is from genome assembly GCA_948472305.1 of Vicia faba. Classification (NCBI taxonomy): domain Eukaryota; kingdom Viridiplantae; phylum Streptophyta; class Magnoliopsida; order Fabales; family Fabaceae; genus Vicia; species Vicia faba. The sequence goes on from OX451740.1 coordinate 2,872,509, forward strand.
TGTGGCCAATTGACAGTCAAACCTTATGAAAATTGACCCACATCAACATTATGAACTCATATGACATTTGATCAAGTTTGGATCACAATTCCATAAGAAATTTGATCAGATCACCAAAAGGGCAAAATGGTCATTTTTAGGGTTTTGACTGCACAAAGGCAATTTTTGACTGTTTGACCTAGCCAATGGCAAACCAAGCTCATATATGGACTCAAGGACCCCATGGAATTATCTTGACATGCTCAACAAACTCAAAAGATCCCAAGTACACAAGATTGACAGTTGAATTTCCCAGTCAATTGATCAATTTTGACTGTGTACTGAAAAGTCAAACTTTGACTTTTTGGTCAAAATCAAGAGTCAAGATTCATTTTTCATCAAAACATGCCAAATCATGAAACTTGTTCACCAAGAAATCACAAAATGCAAATTAGGGTTAGAAATTAGAATTTTTCATAACTTAGAATTTTTCTAAGTTATAAAAAACCCTAATTTTTTCCCAACTTTGCCCCACTTTTTCACCAAGATCCATTTGGATTAAAACAAAAGTCAAAACATGAAAGTTGTAGCTTGTTGCATAATCTACAACTTGTATTCACAAAGGTTTCCAATTTGAGGCTTGTATCTCAAGTTACAAATTTTTGAATAAGGGCACTAAACCATTCTTAACTTAGTAAAATTTTAACCTATTTTGACAAGGTTTTCTACCCAACTTCAAGGCCATTTTCCATACACTTCCATTTGGAATTTCAATTTGCACTTCAAAGATGGATTGTAGTACACATTCCAAGCTTTCCAAAATGTCCAAGAACTTCTCAAACAACCTCATGGTTAGGGAGAATCGAATTTTGCAAAATGGGAAAAAGTCACTTTTGTTCTTGGCCATGTACATGTTCATAACACTATGCATTTCAATCTCAGCTTGCATATCTTGATCACAGGTCCTTAAACCATCCAACACTCATAAATTTAATGTATATTCTTTGTTCCAAGACCATGTTCTTTGTGTTCTAACATTGCATAAAGGATTAATCCCAAAATAGATAAACCATTCCTTCCATTTTTGCAAAAGGTAGCTTTATGTCCAATTACAAATCCAAGAAGTACAGTCCATATCTAATTGGCACAAGTTTATGAGTTAATCACACTGATCAAGGAGGGATTATGCAGCATAGTATGGGGGCCTGTACAGGCTAGAGGCACAAAGTAACCATTGCTTGCTTAAAGTGTAAGAAACACATCATAACTTACAACAACTCTCATATCAGCTTGCAAACACTTAAGTGAACTTGTGAAACACACTCAAGACATCTCAACCAAGCTATTGCACGACCCTAACACCTCTCATACCCTCCCAATCTCAGAATCATCTTCAAACTGCAAAAACAGGGCCAGGCCTGCAGTTTGAGTGCCATCTTCCATTTCCCTCAAGCTCTCTTGCCCAAACCAGTTCACATACATTCCCTAGTATCTATGCAAGCTAACCATGACTTGAAACACAACCTGTAATCCCTCTAACCAGTTCCACCATTTTCAGTTTCTTGTTTTGCAGGTGAAGTGCTCTAGCACGATTCAGAAGCTTTCAAGACAAAGTAAACACTGGAATAGCATCCCTGGACCTCAAGGAAGCTTTTCCAATCATCACCTTGCACTGAAAGCTTCCTCATTGCCAGATAGAACTTCAACTGAACAGGTATTTTGGTGAACTTCTATCTCTCTTATTAAGCATCATTAGCTCTAAGTTTGTGAATAAACAATGTTCTACTCATGCCACTGAACATGTACATGTTTTTACTTTTCATTTCTTTTGCTTGAGCTGTGAGAATTTGAGGTTTGAAAATGGCAGAAAATCTAGGTTAGGATTTGGGGGAGAAGAAATTCTCCCTCATCTTAGAGAGTTAGATCAAGTTCTGCATATGGTTGGATTCGTCTCTTGATGCTGAACAATTTTTATGTTATGAGTTTTCATTAATAAGCCAGGAATCAGGAGTTAGAAGATTGAGAACAGGGCGCGCGTTTTTTGAATGACATAGTTCAGAGGTTGAAGAAAGGTTGCATTGGGCTGGGCTTGCTTTGTGTTTTCTTTTTGCACCATACAATCTGTTCTGAACCCCCTGAGCCCATTTGCTTTATTTTTATTGCTTTTTGACTTTTTCTTTTTTTAATTGACTCATTTATTTTTTCTCAGCATATTAAAAATTTAAAAATATTTTTTCTCACCATTTTTGAATTTATTAGGTATTTAGTTGATTTTTCTCTTAGTTTGAACATAAATAAATATATATATATGTTTTGTTTAAAATATTAAAATATTGGAAATACATTTTACACACTTTTATTTTGATTCTACTTTCTGAAAATAGTTTATAGAAAAAATACTTTTTATTATTATTATTATTATTATTATTATTATTAAATATTAAAAATTACTAATTAATATAATACATATTTTGTAAATAATGTAAATAAATATACTTATACCTTAACATACTTGGAATAAAATACCAAAATATATATATTTTTATTTTATTAATATTTAACATTGAAAATACATTTTTTATATTTTTATCTTATTTTTTGTATATAAATAGCAAATATTACAAATATTAAATAACTAATACCATTTTGATTAAAATTAGGGTTTTGCCCTAAATTTGAAAATATTCCAAAAAATATTACCTTCTTATTTCTCTTTTTATTTCACATAAATAATATCTTTTTTTCCATACACATAAAAATTCTTTTTACATTTTGCATATTTATTTCAATTTCCATTTAATTATACAATTATTTGTCTTGTAAATATTCAAAGAAAATGATGTAATAGTTAGGTTTAAATGCTTGTCTAAATATACCCCATTTGAAACATTGTACCCCCTCCCCATATTATTGTGTTGTAATAGTGTAGGAATTTAAATTTCGCACTTTAATGCTTTCTAAACCTACCATGCTAGAATTAGGGTTTGTATGCGAATAAAACGAACAAAATAGTTGGACCTAATCTCAAGATAAATAAGCATGAAAATGGACAACACATTTCACACTTGCACCCCTAGGGTATTCCACTTTGTTGCCTTCAAATAATTGGGCCATATTGCATGTTGAATTTCTTTGGGTAAAACAAACAATCAAATGATCATAGTCCCTCAAAAGTTGCCTAAATGAATGATCAAGTCCCTTTTAAAAGAAAAAATTGCCCAAAGACATTTAACACTATTGCAATTATGGTCTAAACGATGACCCGCGCCCGTCCCTTCCACCTCCTAAGACAAGATTGTCCACCAAATGCAATGGTGGAACAAAATTGTCAAAAGGTTTAAAACATAACAAAAATCTTTGAGAAAACTTTGGGGTAGATAACTCTTAAGTACTTGTCAATTTGCAAAGAAAACACTTGCCTAATTTCAAACCACACTTCACAAACACTTTCAAAACCAACTTTCAAAAAACCTTGAAACATCTTTTCTAAAGACAAAACACCTTTTGTAAAACATTCGAGTAAAGAATTGTTACAAGGGTAGCCTATACAAGGAATCTTTTCAAAACATTTTCAAAACTACACACTGAGCACCATTTCAAACAATTGAAAACCAATGCAAGTTGATCTAAGCAAGTACCTAAGAGCCCATGGATAACCATGGATAGAAAGGGTGCTAATACCTTCCCTTTCTATAATCTACTCCCCGAACCCAAGAAAAATCTCAAAGGTTTTTGCTGTGCTTTTTAAACCTTTCCTTAGGATAAAATAAAAAGTCGGTGGCGACTCTTGCTCAACCGAAACATTTGCGAAAACAAACGCAAAACCCAAGTCAGTTCTCCCACCGTATCACAGAACTGGCGACTCTGCTGGGGAGAAAATTTAAAAGTGGAGTAACCTTAGGGCTTAGATCACCCTCTTGCATGACTAATTGTCTGATTTGTTTGCTTTATGCTTTGGCTCTATTGTTTGGGTTTGCAATCCTACACCCGGATTTTGGGAAACATTCATAGATAGCAATACGTTGTGGAAACTGTGCGGGGTATACCGACACGGTCGAAGCAATAGCTATATTAGTGCGACATATTTGTGAGTACCGGTAACCCTTGAGTTTAATCAAGGAGAGTACGGGGCCGCTGAGTGATGTCACTAAGCACTAATGACCTAGAACCTTACTTGACCATCTTGGCCTTTTATTAGGGGTAGTGAGATGACCGGCTTTGGTGCGGTCCGAAGTTGGTAGATACTCGATACTACACTCATTGAGGGTTGTTTTCCTGGAATATTTTGGTCGCTAGTTAAGTGGCTAAACCAAAACAATGAACAATGAAAACAATCCAATGATATTGAGCTCCTTAGAACCCGGTTACTATTTGTAGGACAGGTTTTTAAGCCAACTACACTCAAGAGGGTACTTACCTATGAAACCCCATGCAAGCCTGGAACTAGGGTTTGGTGTGATTTGCTTGTACATATGTTTTGTGCATACATCATAAACATCATGAAGCATCATATGCATTCACTAACCATTTCAAGGGTTTTGGATCTTCATCTTTGTTCTTGTTTTGTAGGACATGGAAATTCCTCGCAGAAATACCATTCAAGTCAACCTTGTGAGAATCTCTCCTCAACTCAAGGAGCTCACCTCAAGAATTCCGGAAAATTCATCCTTCAGTGAAAGACATGGTAGACTGCTCAGCCTAGTCAACACCAACATTGAAGAAGACATGATGAAAGTGCTATTCCAGTTCTTTGACCCTCTTCACCACTGTTTCACTTTCCCTGATTATCAGTTGGTACCCACTTTGGAGGAGTTTTCTCAACTCCTGAGAATTCCTATCCTTAATCAACTACCCTTCAACGGTACGGAAAAGGAACCAAAGCCGGAAGATGTTGCTCGAGCATTACATCTACAACCATCCGACATCAAGGGGCATTGGGAAACCAGAAGCGGTGTCAAGGGATTCTTAGCAAAATTCTTGTTTGAGAAGGCACAAGAATGTTGGAATTCATTGGACCTACAAGCCTTTGAAGAGATTGTGGCACTCCTTATCTATGGGATGGTTTTGTTCCCAAATCCTGACCAATTGGTAGATGTCAACGCCGTCAAAATCTTCTTGTCCAGAAATCCAATACCAACATTGCTTGGGGACATTCTTCACTCATTTTACACACGAACAATGAGAAAGAGGGGTGTTCTCATGTGTTGTACTCCTATCCTTGCAAGGTGGTTTATTTCGCACCTTCCGCAATCTGTCTTGAAGAATGACCAAGGTACAAGGTGGTCCCAACGGTTGATGACTCTTACTCATTCTGATGTGCATTGGTGTTCTCGGTCCAGAGAAAATGTCATCATTGTCGATCGTTGCGGAGAATTTCCTAATGTTCCTTTACTTGGAATCAGAGGAGGTATCACCTACAACCCTTGCCTAGCTTTGAGGCAATTTGGATATGCACGGAGGGATGGCCCTCATGACATGTTGATTCCTAACCTAGTTTTTGACTTCGACAACGATGCGCAAGGACTTCGCCAAAGATTCATCAGAGCTTGGGGAAAACTCAACAAGGTTGATAGCAAGACTCTGGGACACAAGAACTCCATCCCTCTTGAGCCCTATTTCAAGTGGGTACGAGCCCGAGCCCAAAGTCTAATGATGCTTTATCCTCATGTACTCCTAGTGATTAAAGAGCCCGTCAATGAAGGAGAGGTCCCCTACACCATCCTACATCCAGACATGCCTACATCGTGGGAGGAAATGCAGAAAAGTTGGATTCAGCTCAAGGAGGAACGAAATACTTTTGAAGCTAGCTTCTACGCCAGTGAAAAGAAGGTTCTAGAGCTTACCCGCCGACTCCATGAGCAAGAGGCCCTCAACACCTACATCGCACCAAAGAGGATGCGCAATGTCTTTCTGCCTTAAGAAGTTTATTTTGTAATATTTGGCCCATGGGGCATTTATGTACTAACAAATTTCTTCTTATTAATATGACGTGCGTTCTTCTTTGTCTGAAACAATTTTGAATGTTCTAAATCCTTGAATGCATTGCATACATAAGCATACCATTCATCATGTGCATAAGCAGGTATCACTCCAGGTTTCCTTATCTGTCTGTTGTTTATTTCAGTAGGATGGATCTCGAGCAAACAGTCAAAGACCTACAGGCTCAGAATGCACAGTTCCAGCAACTCCTGATGACCTTGGTTAAAAGTCAGGAGGATATCAAGACTCAATTGGGGAATAAGGACCCAGTAAAGAAGAAGAAAAAGAGGATTGGAGTGGCTACTTTGGGGAGAAGATTTGACGGAGAAGCTCGGAGAGTGCTTGAATTTCCTCCTACTTCTGATGAAGGGACTAGTAAAAGAGATGGAGTTGCGGTGCCTTCCGAGTCTGATGCGGAGGAGGAAGAGGTTGAAGAGGATGAAGATTATTCTGACCAGCAATACCCTCCAGCTGATGATAAATACAAGGGTTTAGAAGACAGGTTGGCCGCCATGGAACTACACAGAGTACCGGGTTTGGATTTTGAAGACTTGGGTCTGGTTGCCGGGATTGTGATTCCCCCAAAATTCAAAGTGCCAGTGTTTGTAAGGTATGATGGGCTGTCCTGCCCCAAAATGCATCTCAGGTCCTACGTAAGGAAGATTCAACCCTATACGGCAGATAAAAACCTCTGGATTCATTTCTTTCAAGACAGCCTTTCGGGAGCTCAGTTGGAATGGTTTTATCAGCTAGAAGGAACCAGTGTCAGAAATTGGGAAGATTTGGCCACCGCTTTCTACAAACAATACCAGTATAATTCTGACCTTGCTCCTACTCGTACCCAACTTCAGGGTATGTCACTAGGAATAAGCGAGGGATTCAAAGAATATGCACAAAAATGGAGGGATTTGGCTGGCAGGGTGCAGCCTCCTTTAACCGATCGTGAGCTCGTTGATATGTTTCTTGGGACCCTATCTGGGCCATTTTTCAACCATCTAATTGGTAACTCCTCCGCGGGGTTTACCGATTTGATCTTAACAGGCGAAAGAATAGAAGCTGGCATCAAGTCAGGAAAGATTCAGAAGGGTGTTGCTGCAAGTGTTGAGAAGAAGCCTTTTAAGAAGGAGACAACTATGGTATATTCTCAGAGAAGAGCAGGGAAAATGGAGCGTCGGCCAACTGTGGGGGCCGTAATGATTCAAAACACTCCGAGTGAGCAGCCTCGCTATAACCAATCCAGACCAAGTCAGCAACGAGTGGAACGGCCACAACGGCAGTTCACCCGTATTAATATGACTCCAGCGCAAGTGCTTCCCCATCTATTGAAGTTGAATCTTGCCACCATCAAGGAGGCACCAAAGAATGTGAATACGTCCTCTCCGCATTATCATGCCAATGCTAAATGCGCCTACCATTCAGACAGTGTTGGACACGACACCAATGATTGTTGGGCACTCAAGCATAAAATCCAAGACCTGATAGAGGCTAAGGAGGTAGAGTTTGACGCTCCAGAGAAGCCTAATGTGATATCTGCACCTATGCCGAAGCACGGCCGAAATGTCAATGCCATTGAAGAAGATTTGTATGTTGCTGATGTCAGTGATCTGACCACTCCACTGCTAACCATTAAGTTGAATTTGTTAAGGGCCGGGATCTTCCCGGGATGTAAAGAAGACTGCTATTGTTGCTACTCTCTGCCGTTTGATTGTCCGCTACTGAAGAAAGGCATCCAAGGCCTTATGGATAGTCGACAAATTTTGTTTGAAAAAGTTTCTGCCGTTCCAGTTCATACTGAAGAGGTCTCAATCATAACCATTCACGCCAATCTTTCCAAGGCCGTCAAAAAGCCTGTTAAGATTACACCAGCTGCAAAATCTGTTCCTTTGAAGATAACAATGCCAGGGCCTGTTCCCTACGTTTCTGAGAAGTCGATACCTTGGAACTATGGCGGTGACGTCTACTACCATGGTATCAAGCAAATCGAGGTAATTGAAGAAAGTTCAGATGATGATGAAGCCAGCATTAGCAACGTTGCGGGCACTAGCAAAATCACCAGGAGCGGGAGAATATTTTCTCCAGAGATTGCCCCTCCAAGAGCAGTCTTTGGACCCTCATCAGCTAACAAGGTCATCCCTGCACCAATAAAACTCTCTGCCAGAACTCCTCTGATTGAAGACATTGTTGTTCCTAGTACTGTCTCTCCTACCGCTGCTGACAAAGGTAAGGGAATCCAAGATGAGCCCGTCAGGACGAGGGCTCAACCCTTGGTAATCCCGGAAACCTCCAAGAAGGAAATGGACGAGATTTTGAGGATAATCAAAAGAAGTGATTACGATGTGGTGGAACAGCTGGGGAAAACCCCCTCCAAGATTTCCATGCTGGCACTACTACTTTGCTCAGAAGCGCACGCTAAAGCCCTGATAAAATTCCTGAAGGCAGCTCATGTGCCCCAGGAAACCTCTGCGGATCAATTTCAAAACTGCGTGGCTAGCCTGACTGCGGACAATGGATTAGGTTTTTCTGACGCCGACCTAACTCCTAAAGGCAGAAACCACAATGATGCTTTGCATATTTCAATCGAGTGTCGCGGAACTACTCTCGCACATGTCTTGGTTGATACTGGTTCGTCGCTGAATGTTTTGCCTAAGAAGGCCTTGGACCGATTAGATTGTGAGGGGTTGGAATTGAAGCCGAGTGATATTGTCGTCAGAGCTTTCGATGGTTCGAAGAGAATGGTCCATGGAGAGGTTGAAATTCCCATCAAGATAGGTACTGAGGTGTTTAAATCCACTTTCTATGTGATGGACATCCGTCCATCATACTCTTGCCTGCCGGGTAGACCTTGGATACACCATGCTGGGGCAGTCACCTCCTCCTTACATCAGATGTTGAAATATCCTGTCAAGGGAAAGATCATTACCGTCCATGGCGAAGAAGAGTACATGATTAGCCACTTAAATTCTTTCCGGTATGTGGAGGTTGAAGGAGAATTCATCGAGACACCGTTTCAACATTTCGAAGAAGTCCTTCCTGAAATAGCGGTAGCAAAGTTGGCAGCTGAGACACCAAGGCAGATGGCCAGGATGGCATCTCTGGAGGATGCAAGGGCTGCAATAAAAGAAGGGAATAATTCAGCATGGGGGCGGTTACCTGACATTCCGCATAAGACTGACAAGTTTGGATTAGGGTTCACGGCCGCTGGCCAGAAAGCTATGCGTCGTGCGAAGATTGAAAGAGCTCCAGTTAAAATTTCTCCCTACGGAATCAACGCTTTGGAGGATGAAGACAAAGAGAGCAACATCGAAGAGTGGATTCATCCAACTGTCAAAGGAGGATTGAGCAACTGGGAGGCAAAAGACTTTGTCCCCATCACTTTTATTCATCAGTAATTTACCTGTTAAACATTTCTTATTTGGTCTGTAATATTTACTTTCAAACAATCCGCACACTGTCTTTTCACCTCCTGCCTTGCCCGGGGCATGTAGGTCCACTTGTAAGGGTTTTGATTATTTTTCATATCCATATTCCATGTTTAATGATTCATTGGACGTTTTTCATTTGATAAACTGCTTATGTTCATTTTCTTTCCTTTTGCATTTTTTTTTGTTTAAGGATGGCTATCCCTTACACACACCCACACTCACCAATGCAGATACCCATCCATTCCGGATTCCATGGGTGACTATTCTGCTATATCTTTCAATAACTCTGAAGATTTGGTCAATCTAGCCGAGTATGAAGATGACGAAGGTTGTGAAGTACCCGGGGAACTAGCCATACTTCTGCAACAAGAGGAAAGGGCCATCTTACCGCATGAAGAGCCATTAGAAACTGTCAACTTAGGGACCGAGGAAGACGGAAGGAGGTGCAAGTGGGTGCCAATTTGAAACCGAATGTCAAGGAAAGCCTGATACAATTGTTGAATGAGTATGTTGAAATCTTCGCTTGGTCTTATGAAGACATGCCGGGTTTAGACACGGACATCGTGGTTCACCGTCTCCCCACGAGAGAAGACTGTCCACCGATCAAACAAAAAGTTCGCCGAATGAGGCCTGACATGTCTGAAAAGATCAAAGCAGAAGTGATGAAGCAATTCGATGCTGGTTTTCTGGATGTTACGTCCTATCCTCAATGGGTCGCTAACATTGTGCCAGTACCTAAGAAAGATGGCAAAGTCAGGATGTGTGTGGACTACCGGGATTTGAATAGGGCCAGTCCTAAAGATGATTTCCCGCTACCTCACATTGATATCTTGATCGACAATACAACTCAACATAAAGTGTTTTCCTTCATGGATGGATTCTCGGGCTACAATCAAATCAAAATGGCCCCCGAAGATATGGAAAAAACGACTTTTGTCACACAATGGGGCACTTTTTGTTACAAGGTGATGCCGTTCGGGCTGAAGAACGCAGGGGCAACTTATCAACGCGCCATGGTAGCTTTATTTCATGATATGATACATCATGAGATTGAAGTTTACGTAGACAATATGATAGCTCGGTCATAAACAGAGGAAGAGCACCTTGAACATCTGGAGAAGTTGTTTGCCAGGTTAAAGGAATACAAGCTCAGGCTGAATCCAAGTAAATGCACTTTTAGAGTAAGGTCTGGTAAACTCCTGGGATTCATTATAAGCAACAAAGGCATTGAAGTCGATCCGGCAAAAGTAAAAGCAATACAAGAGATGCCTGCTCCCCGTACTGAAAAGGAGGTTAGAGGATTCTTGGGGCGCTTAAACTATATTGCCAGATTCATCTCACATCTGACTTCTACCTGTGAGCCAATTTTCAAACTCTTGAAAAAAGATCAGGTAGTGGAATGGAATGACGATTGTCAAGCTGCTTTTGATAGGATCAAGGAGTATTTGCTAGAACCTCCTATTCTGATGCCACCCGTCGAAGGAAGACCATTGATCATGTATTTGACCGTCTTGGATAACTCAATGGGGGTGTGTTTTGGGCCAACATGACGGGTCTGGTCGAAAAGAGCATGCTATTTATTACCTTAGCAAAAAGTTTACCGACTGTGAGACTCGCTACTCACTGCTCGAGAAAACTGGCTGCGCTTTGGTATGGGCTGCTCGCCGACTAAGACAGTATATGCTGACTCATACTACCTTGTTGATTTCCAAAATGGATCCTATCAAGTATATCTTCGAAAAGCCCGCTTTATCTGGAAGGATAGCTAGATGGCAAATGATCTTAACTGAGTATGACATCCAGTACACCACCCAAAAGGCTATAAAAGGGAGTGTATTAGCTGACCATCTGGCTCATCAGGCTATCGAAGACTATCAACCCATGAGATTTGACTTCCCAGACGAGGACATCATGAATTTGGACAACGTTGAAGGTAGCGGACCGTATGACGGACCCGAAAAGGGATCCCGATGGACCCTGTACTTTGATGGTGCTTCAAATGCACTTGGAAATGGTATCGGCGCAGTACTCATTTCTCCGGAAGGTTGTCACACACCTTTCACGGCCCGACTTTGCTTCAGCTGCACAAACAACATGGCTGAGTATGAAGCTTGCATCTTTGGTCTCAAGGCTGCTATAGACTTGGGGATCAAATCTTTGATCGTATTTGGGGAATCGGCTTTGGTTATCAGTCAGATCAAAGGAGAGTGGGATACCAAGCATCCTAATCTTATCCCATACAAAGAACATGTCTTGACATTGTTGCCTCATTTCGAGCAAATTACCTTCGAGCATTTCCCGCGAGAAGAGAATCAGCTAGCAGATGCTCTAGCCACAATGTCCTCCATGTTTAAACTCAACTGGGATAACGAGGCTCCCCAAATCACCATCGAGCGAATGGATGAACCTGCGCATTGTCACGAGATTAATACCGAAGAAGTAGTGGAACAACCTTGGTTCCATGAAATCAAAAGGTATCTCGAGACTAGAGATTATCCTGAAGGAGCTTCCGTGAATGACAAGAAGTTCTTAAGGCAATTTGCTGCTAAGTTCTTCCTGAGCAACGGCATCCTTTACAAACGAAGCCATGATTGTGTATTACTCCGATGCGTAGACAAAGCTGAAGCAGAGTTGATCATGACTGATATACACAGCAGCACATTTGGCACTCACTTGAGCGGGCATACAATGGCTAAGAAGATCCTGAGGGCAGGCTATTACTGGTCTACCATGGAAGCTGACTGCCATCAACATTCCCGTACTTGCCACAAGTGTCAAGTCTATGCTGACAAAGTTCATATCCCTCCGGTTCCTCTCAACGTCCTGACTGCTCCATGGCCCTTTGCAATGTGGGGCATTGATATGATTGGAGAGATCAAGCCCACGGCTTCCAACGGACATTGCTTCATCCTGGTTGCCATTGACTATTTCACCAAATGGGTCGAAGCAGCTTCCTTCGCCTCTGTGACTAAAAATGTGGTTGCCCGCTTTATCAAGCAAAATCTCATATGTCGGTATGGTGTTCCAGACAGGATCATCACAGACAACGGTACAAATCTGAATAACACAATGATCATTGCATTGTGCGAACAGTTCAAGATTTATCATCACAATTCCTCTCCCTATCGGCCGAAGATGAACGATGCTGTTGAAGCTGTGAACAAAAACATTAAGAAAATCATTCAGAAAATGACAATCACTTACAAAGACTGGCATGAGATGTTACCGTTTGCTCTACATGGATACCGTACGATGGTACGTACTTCAACCGGGGCAACCCCATTTTCGTTGGTGTATGGCATGGAAGCTGTTTTGCCTATGGAAGTCCAGATCCCTTCTCTAAGGATTATGAAGGATGCATGTTTGAATGAAGATGATTGGATGCAGACCCGACTTGATCAACTCCATCTGATCGATGAAAAGCGACTTGCTGCTATATGCCATGGTCAGACGTATCAAAAGCGGATGAGCAAGGCCTTCAATAAGAAAGTCAAACGTCAAGTGTATCAAGTCGGAGATCTTGTAATCAAGCGGATTATCTTGCCGCAAAGTGATCCCAGGGGCAAATGGACTCCTACATATGAAGGACCATTTGTGATCAAGAGCATATTTTCTGGTGGTGCAATGATTCTGACCACCATGGACGGCGACGATTTGCCGCACCCTGCGAACGCAGACATAGTCAAAAGATACTACGCATAAAATAACCCGACAAGTCGAAAACCCGAAAGGGCGGCTTGGGCAAAAAATGGGCATCCCGGTGGATCGAAAACCCGAAAGGGCGATTCAGGCAAAAAATTAGGGATAAAGACAAAAAAATCTGTACACCCGGCAAGTTGAAAACCCGAAAGGGCGGCTTGGGCAAAAAGGGGTTTCCCGGTGGATCGAAAACCCGAAAGGGCGATTCAGGCAAAAGTTAGGGAATTAAAGCGTATGACTATGTCTCGTCGAATCACTTCAAGGACAATCTCTTCATCAACCAGTTCCAAGCTTCTGATCAATCCAGTCATCGGCAAACGAAGCATTGAATGGACAGATATTCAGAGTTGTGAAGGCTATAGCGGAATGGAATCCCATGGAATTATTTCACATAGCCATCTTTATTTTGTATAAATTTTTCAAATATTTACGACAAAATCCTCTTACTAGGATGATTGTCTCCTTTATACAAATATACTCAAAGAAAATCAATACAAATACTTTTCCCAGAAATTTGTGTCATTTCCTTTTCTTTTCTCTTGCACTATTTGTTTTATTTTGAGAAACGTCCAATGTTTTGTTAAATAGGCATATGCATTTGAAACATAATCATTCTCTTATGAGTCGGGAAAGAGGATTACTGATAGGTCAAAGGTACAATTGGATATCTTGATACCCTTCAAAGGAAACCCCCGGGAGATTTGGAATCGATATCCCTAGCAAATCTTGAAACTCTCCCCCAGTAGATTCTGGAAGCTTATTCCCTGCAGAGTACGGACGTCTCTCCCGAGTTTTATTCAAAGTTATTCCTCACAAGGCCTTATAACTGGGTTATCCTCAGCTAACAACCACGGGAGATCGCACTCGCCAAAATTCTTCCTATCCCCAGCGGAGTTCATCAAAATTCCCCAGCAGTAACTTATCTTTGCAAATCCCCAGCCAGAGAATCCTCTGGAATTCAATTTCCCTCAGAGTTTAAGCTTCAGTGTCCCCAGCCGAGCTAAAGCTTCAAATTATCAATCCCCAGCGGAGCCAGACTAATGAACCTTCTCCCCATAGAGTTTTAGGAGAATAAATCTTGAGTTCCCCAGTGAAGTCGCCAGAGACACTTCCCACTGAACTGAAGATTCCCGGTCTTGTATCCCCGGCATAAGTCTGCTAGATTGGTGCTCCCCAGTAGAAGTCATCAGGAATTCCCCAGAGGTTTGGTATACAACCCAAGCTCCTTATTCCCCAGTCACAGCCAAGGAATTATTCTTCCCGGCAGCAGTCAGGATGCTCTTATCTTCAGCCATCCAAGATTCATCTATCCCTAGCAAGACAGTTCACCAGCTTACATGCGCATTCATTACATTCATATCATAAACATTGATATAACCTATATTGCATCATACATTTCATGCAACATAATTTTGTGTTCAGCTGACATTTTGTCCTTTTCAGGATAAGAATAAAAAGCTATCCTTAACAGTTTCCGATGTAGTTTTACACAGACTCATCATCAAGCAACCCTATACCGGTTCCTATTCAAATTCAAGATTTCTGAAAATAGTTCACAGGTTCTCCAAGTAAACGGATGTTAACCTATCACTTGTTCAGATTCTTCTTCAAGACTTCTGAAAACAGTCTATGGATTCTTCCCAACAACGGATGTTAATCTATCGACTTGTTCAGATGCAACTTTTTGAAAACAGTTTACGGACGCTTCCCAACAACGGACGCTGCTCTATTGCTTATTCAACTTCAAGATTTCTGAAAACAGTTCACGGGTTCTCCAAGTAAACGGATGTTAACCTATCACTTGTTCAGATTCTTCTTCAAGACTTCTGAAAACAGTCTATGGATTCTTCCCAACAACGGATGTTAATCTATCGACTTGTTCAGATGCAACTTTCTGAAAACAGTTTACGGACGCTTCCCAACAACGGACGCGGCTCTATTGCTGATTCAACTTCAAGATTTCTGAAAACAATTCACGGGTTCTCCAAGTAACGGATGTTAACCTATCGCTTGTTCAGACTCTTCTCAAACTTCTGAAAACAGTTTACGGATTCCTCCCAACAACGGATGTCAATCTATTGCTTGTTCAGACCCCTAGTTCAGAGATGGTCCAGAGCTTGGACACCTTCCTGATATTCCCTTCCAGATGGCATCTCTAAGCCCATCCCCGACAGGATCTCTGTTACCCTCTCAAGATGGCATCTCTAAGCCCATCTCCAAATGGCATCTCTAAGCCCATTCCCGCATTCATTGCTTTGACGAGTGCAAATTTCCGGGCACTCTAGTGTCCAATCTCCTTTTACCCTCGAGTCACGAAAGGCAAACTTGCCAATCTAACTCTTCGGATTCAAGAAGATTGAACAGGGGCAACTGTTGTACCCCAAAATTTTCCCTCCCATTTCTCAATGATTTCTCATCACAAAACCTTTGAAGCCCAAGATCCAGTTAGGGTTTCATCTGCTCAAGACTTCTCCTTGCACTGATGACCCAAATTAGGGTTTGTGTTTGCACCAAGATGTTTTGACCTAAAGTGCCTAAGATGACTTTCATGCTTCATATTTGACTCCCAAGTTTATCCATACCAAGTTTCAAGCTTTGATTCCAAG
The DNA here is from genome assembly GCA_948472305.1 of Vicia faba. Classification (NCBI taxonomy): domain Eukaryota; kingdom Viridiplantae; phylum Streptophyta; class Magnoliopsida; order Fabales; family Fabaceae; genus Vicia; species Vicia faba. Next base: position 2,888,194 of record OX451740.1, read on the forward strand.
TTTTGCTCAGTCAATTGGACAGTTGACCTAGAAATCAGCTGTATTGGGAAAAAAGTCAACTGTGGCCAATTGACAGTCAAACCTCATGAAAATTGACCCACATCAACATTATGAACTCATATGGACCATTTGATCAAGTTTGGATCACAATTCCATAAGAAATTTGATCAGATCACCAAAAGGGCAAAATGGTCATTTTTAGGGTTTTGACTGCACAAAGGCAATTTTTGACTGTTTGACCTAGCCAATGGCAAACCATGCTCATATATGGACTCAAGGACCCCATGGAATTATCTTGACATGCTAAACAAAATCAAAATATCCCAAGTACACAAGATTGACATTTGAATTTCCCAGTCAATTGATCAATTTTGACTGTATACTGAAAAGTCAAACTTTGACTTTTTGGTCAAAATCAAGAGTCAAGATTCATTTTTCATCAAAACATGCCAAATCATGAAACTTGTTCACCAAGAAATCACAAAATGCAAATTAGGGTTAGAAATTAGAATTTTTCATAACTTAGAATTTTTCTAAGTTATAAAAAACCCTAATTTTTTCCCAACTTTGCCCCACTTTTTCACCAAGATCCATTTAGATTCAAACAAAAGTCAAAACATGAAAGTTGTAGCTTGTTGCATAATCTACAACTTTTATTCATAAAGTTTTCCCATTTGAGGCTTGTATCTCAAGTTACAAATTTTTGAATAAGGGCACTAAACCATTCTTAACTTAGTAAAATTTTAACCTATTTTGACAAGGTTTTCTACCCAACTTCAAGGCCATTTTCCATACACTTCCACTTGGAATTTCAATTTTCACTTCAAAGATGGATTATAGTACACATTCCAAGCTTTCCAAAATTTCCAAGAACTTCTCAAACAACCTCATGGTTAGGGAGAATCGAATTTTGCAAAATGGGAAAAAGTCACTTTTGTTCTTGGCCATGTACATGTTCATAACACTATGCATTTCAATCTCAGCTTGCATATCTTGATCACAGGTCCTTAAACCATCCAACACTCATAAATTTAATGTATATTCTTTGTGCCAAGACCATGTTCTTTGTGTTCTAACATTGCATAAAGGATTAATCCCAAAATAGATAAAGCATTCCTTCCATTTTTGCAAAAGGTAGCTTTATGTCCAATTACAAATCCAAGAAGTACAGTCCATATCTAATTGGCACAAGTTTATGAGTTAATCACACTGATCAAGGAGAGATTATGCAGCATAGTATGGGGGCCTGTACAGGCTAGAGGCACAAAGTAACCATTGCTTGCTTAAAGTGTAAGAAACACATCATAACTTACAACAACTCTCATATCAGCTTGCAAACACTTAAGTGAACTTGTGAAACACACTCAAGACATCTCAACCAAGCTATTGCACGACCCTAACACCTCTCATACCCTCCCAATCTCAGAATCATCTTCAAACTGCAAAAACAGGGCCAGGCCTGCAGTTTGAGTGCCATCTTCCATTTCCCTCAAGCTCTCTTGCCCAAACCAGTTCACATACATTCCCTAGCATCTATGCAAGCTAACCATGACTTGAAACACGACCTGTAATCCCTCTAACCAGTTCCACCATTTTCAGTTTCTTGTTTTGCAGGTGAAGTGCTCTAGCACGATTCAGAAGCTTTCAAGACAAAGTAAACACTGGAATAGCATCCCTGGACCTCAAGGAAGCTTTTCCAATCATCACCTTGCACTGAAAGCTTCCTCATTGCCAGATAGAACTTCAACTGAACAAGTATTTTGGTGAACTTCTATCTCTCTTATTAAGCATCATTAGCTCTAAGTTTGTGAATAAACAATGTTCTACTCATGCCACTGAACATGTACATGTTTTTACTTTTCATTTCTTTTGCTTGAGCTGTGAGAATTTGAGGTTTGAAAATGGCAGAAAATCTAGGTTAGGATTTGGAGGAGAAGAAATTCTCCCTCATCTTAGAGAGTTAGATCAAGTTCTGCATATGGTTGGATTCGTCTCTTGATGCTGAACAATTTTTATGTTATGAGTTTTCATTAATAAGCCAGGAATCAGGAGTTAGAAGATTGAGAACAGGGCGCACGTTTTTTGAATGACATAGTTCAGAGGTTGAAGAAAGGTTGCATTGGGCTGGGCTTGCTTTGTGTTTTCTTTTTGCACCATACAATCTGTTCTGAACCCCCTGAGCCCATTTGCTTTATTTTTATTGCTTTTTGACTTTTTCTTTTTTTAATTGACTCATTTATTTTTTTCTCAGCATATTAAAAATTTAAAAATATTTTTTCTCACCATTTTTGAATTTATTAGGTATTTAGTTGATTTTTCTCTTAGTTTGAACATAAATAAATAAATATATATGTTTTGTTTAAAATATTAAAATATTGGAAATACATTTTACACACTTTTATTTTGATTCTACTTTCTGAAAATAGTTTATAGAAAAAATACTTTTTATTATTATTATTATTATTATTATTATTATTATTATTATTATTATTATTATTATTATTATTATTATTATTATTATTATTATTAAATATTAAAAATTACTAATTAATATAATACATATTTTGTAAATAATGTAAATAAATATACTTATACATTAACATACTTGGAATAAAATACCAAAATATATATATTTTTATTTTATTAATATTTAACATTGAAAATACATTTTTTATATTTTTATCTTATTTTTTGTATATAAATAGCAAATATTACAAATATTAAATAACTAATACCATTTTGATTAAAATTAGGGTTTTGCCCTAAATTTGAAAATATTCCAAAAAATATTACCTTCTTCTTTCTCTTTTTATTTCACATAAATAATATCTTTTTTTCCATACACATAAAAATTCTTTTTACATTTTGCATATTTATTTCAATTTCCATTTAATTATACAATTATTTGTCTTGTAAATATTCAAAGAAAATGATGTAATAGTTAGGTTTAAATGCTTGTCTAAATATACCCCATTTGAAACATTGTACCCCCCTCCCCATATTATTGTGTTGTAATAGTGTAGGAATTTAAATTTCGCACTTTAATGCTTTCTAAACCTACCATGCTAGAATTAGGGTTTGTATGCGAATAAAACGAACAAAATAGTTGGACCTAATCTCAAGATAAATAAGCATGAAAATGGACAACACATTTCACACTTGCACCCCTAGGGTATTCCACTTTGTTGCCTTCAAATAATTGGGCCATATTGCATGTTGAATTTCTTTGGGTAAAACAAACAATCAAATGATCATAGTCCCTCAAAAGTTGCCTAAATGAATGATCAAGTCCCTTTTAAAAGAAAAAATTGCCCAAAGACATTTAACACTATTGCAATTATGGTCTAAACGATGACCCGCGCCCGTCCCTTCCACCTCCTAAGACAAGATTGTCCACCAAATGCAATGGTGGAACAAAATTGTCAAAAGGTTTAAAACATAACAAAAATCTTTGAGAAAACTTTGGGGTAGATAACTCTTAAGTACTTGTCAATTTGCAAAGAAAACACTTGCCTAATTTCAAACCAAACTTCACAAACACTTTCAAAACCAACTTTCAAAAAACCTTGAAACATCTTTTCTAAAGACAAAACACCTTTTGTAAAACATTCGAGTAAAGAATTGTTACAAGGGTAGCCTATACAAGACATCTTTTCAAAACATTTTCAAAACTACACACCGAGCACCATTTCAAACAATTGAAAACCAAGGCAAGTTGATCTAAGCAAGTACCTAAGAGCCCATGGATAACCATGGATAGAAAGGGTGCTAATACCTTCCCTTTCTATAATCTACTCCCCGAACCCAAGAAAAATCTCAAAGGTTTTTGCTGTGCTTTTTAAACCTTTCCTTAGGATAAAATAAAAAGTCGGTGGCGACTCTTGCTCAACCGAAACATTTGCGAAAACAAACGCAAAACCCTAGTCAGTTCTCCCACCGTATCACACCTGGGCTCTGGAGGAATCTTGGGAAACTCAGGAGAAGGTTGATGATTTTGGTTTGGATTGATAGCGCCTGGAAGTAAAGTTACAGATTTTGCAACTTTTTGATTTTTTTTAAATAATTTTGAGAAGACTTTTGGATAACTTTTTGAAGCGGAATTTCGTGCTCCTCTTGGCTTGCATTGTTGTGTATTTATAGAGGGAAGATAGGAGTGAAAAAATATGGTAAAGAATCAATGCATTCATGGCCTTGGAGACAAGGATAAAACACATTGAAAAATGTCCATATTTGTGATATCTTTGCCTATTTGGTCGCTTGCATGAACCTGGTCCTTCTGGATGTATCTTGCACGAAAATATGGGTCTTCTAATAGATCAAATCAAACCCAAATGTCATGGCCCATTACTCTTTGTATTTTATTTGATTTAATTAATATTAAAATGAATAAAAATTCAAAAAAGTTAGGCCCAATAACTTAACATTCAAAAAAGTTAGGCCCAATAAAAAAAATGCATGGATAGATTTAGAGGTCCTTGGACACATCATGGACATATTTGAACTCCAAAAAGTTAGGCCCAATAACTTAAAATCACAAATTTGCTCAATTAAGATTTCATGCATTTCCTTTGAAAATTTCCCAACTTGTGCAATCCATAACTTGCTCAATTTTTATCCAATGATGATGACCTTTGACTTTTTGGAAAGCCCAAGATGTATACTTCAATCCATCTTTTGATCAAATTTGCATTTTAAGAATTTATATTGATGTAAAAGGTCTTGGAAAAACGTGTCTTTTATTGACTTTCTGAAAATGACTTGTAATGTATGAGCTTGTATCTTTCAAATGATGCATTTCTTGAACTTGAGGATAAAATATAAGTTGTAGGGAATTGGATTCTATTCAGGATTAACTTTGGTTGGGGCAAAATGGATGAAGTATGTGAAAGTTATGTCTGGTCAAAGTTCAGTTGACTTTTTCTAGGAAACCCCAATTTTGCAATTCTTGACTTTTGATGAATTAAGAGCATTCCTTAAGGAATCATGATCATCCTTTGATCAAATGATTATTATCACTTCAAAATGTTGATGTTGACCAAAAATATTGAAGTTTGATTGTATATTATCCACAGTTTACTTTCGACCTAGTATAGTTGATTTTCAAACACTTGAGCAATTGACTGAGCAAGTTTGTAGTGCGAGGCATGAAACTTGTCATGGACATTCTTGAAGAAATATTTGGGACCATGTAAATCACTTTAGGTCTTTGCAACCCAAACTTCTTTGTTAAAAATTCAAACCTAGTTAGAAATCCATTGCTTAGGAGGAGAATTTGTCTGGTCAATTCTTGGTCAACCTTGAGCAATTGGGGACCTCTATGAGCATGTCTTGAAAAATGGGAGGGAAAATTTTAGGATACAACAACTTACCCTGTTCAATCTTCTTAAACTTGAGGATTTAGATTGACTTATCTTCCTTTCGTGATCTGAAGGTGGAGGATGATTGAACATTAGAGTGCCCAGAAATTTGCACTCGTATGAAGCAATGTTGTTGGTTGATGATATCGGGAATAGGCTTACAGATGCCATTTGGAGAAGATAACTGAGAGTCTTCGGAGATGGGCTAATAGATACCATCCAAAGTAATTGTTGATATGAGTATAAGAATGAACATGCGTCTAGTTTTATTTGAATGAAATGCTTGAAAGAGCCCGTGTTAAGCCGCGTCCAAAAATGTATTAGAAGGCAATCGTGTAAGGCTGCTTTAGGATGATCCTGTGTTAGACTGCACCTGGAAATGTCTTAGTAGGAACTTGTGTAAGATTTCTTCAGGATGAGCCCGTGTTAGACTACATCTGGAAATGCCATAGTAGGATCTTGTGTAAGATCGCTTTAGGATGAGCCCGTGTGAAGCTGCATCTAAGAGGTTATTAGAGGGAACCCATGTAAGATTGATTCAGGAAGAGCCTGTGTAAAGCTGCATTTCAAGAGGAAAAGGAATTCGTGTAAGATTGCTTCAGGAAGAGCCCATGTAAAGTTGCATATGAAAGGTTATTAGAGGGAACCCGTGTAAGATTGCTTCAGGAAGAGCCCTTGTAAAGCTGTATTTCAAGAGGAGAAGGAATATGTGTAAGATTGTTTCAGGATGAGCCCGTGTAAAGCTGCATCTGAAATGTTATTAGAGGGAACCCATGTAAGATTTCTTTAGGAAGAGTCTGTGTAAATTGTGAGAAGGAATTCGTGTAATATTGTTTCAGGATAAGCCTGTGTAAAGCTGCATCTGGAGATTATGAGAAGGAACCCGTGTAAGATTGCTTCAGGACGAACCCATATAAAGCTGCATCTGGAGATCATGAGAAGGAATCTGTGTAATATTGCTTCAGGATGAGCCCGTGTGAAGTTGCATCTGAAAATTGTGAGAAGGAATCCGTGTAAGATTGCTTCAGGATGAGCCCGTGTAAAGCTGCATCTGGAGATCATGAGAAGGAACCCGTGTAAGATTGCTTCAGGATGAGCCCGTGTGAAGCTGCATCTGAAAATTGCGAGAAGGAATCCGTGTAAGATTGCTTCAGGATGAGCCCGTGTAAAGCTGCATCTGGAGATCATGAGAAGGAACCCGTGTAAGATTGCTTCAGGATGAGCCTGTGTGAACTGCATCTGAAAATTACAAGAAGGAATCCGTGTAAGATTGTTTTAGGATGAACCCATGTAAAGTTATATCTGGAGGGTTATTAGAAGGAACCCGTGTAAGATTGCTTCATGAAGATCCTGTGTAAAGATGTATTTCAGGATGAGAAGGAATCCGTGTAAGATTGCTTCAGGATGAGTCCGTGTAAAGTTGCATTTGGAAATTGTGAGAAGGAATCCGTGTAAGATTGTTTTAGGAAGAGCCCGTGTAAAGCTGCATCTGGAAATATAATAGAAGGAGCCTGGGTAGGGCTGCTTCATCTGGTCGTGTAGATAGTTGCCCCGTCTTGTTTTAGGAATTGATCCATAATCAGTTGTTCGCAGATAGTTGCCCTGTCTGGTTTCAGAAATTAATCTGGAACTTTTTTTGTTGGTTGTTGAGATAGTTGCCCTGTCTGGTTTTGGGCATTAATCCATGGCCTATTTTTGGCCAGTCATATAAATAGTTTCCCCGTCTGGTTTTGGGTATTAATTTGTGGCCTAATTTATTTGTTGGTAAACTCGTCCTGCTCCGGGAGTTCATACAACTTGGTCGTGTAGATAGTTTCCCTGTCTGGTTTCAGGCATTAATCTTTGACCTTCTATGCATAAGTTGATAGTGTTCGTCTGTCTGTGAATTCAACCTGAAAAGGTAAAGTCAGTTTCATGCAATGTCATGATGTATGAATTGCATGATGCTCTCAAAATAAATGAGAATGTTATATGCATTTCAATTATGCATATGATATGATGTATTGTAAATGTTGTATGACTAATATGTGAGCGTACTCTTTGTCCCCAGCAGCAGTCCGAGATTTCATTTCCTAAGGCTCATCAGCATTTGCCAAGGATTTATTTTCCCAGACAAAGATACACTTCAATCACATTTCACATTCATACATCATATAACATACACATACAACATAATCTCATTTATTTTGAGAACATCATCACGCCATGCATATTTCTGCATACAACTAACCCTCTTCATTGTAGGAAAAGATCAACCAAAGACCTCTTCTGGTTAGACTTATTTCTTCCATTTAAAAACATGTGAAACAAAGACCTTTTCTGTCACCATGGATGGCATCTATAAGCCCATCTATGACAACTCTCAATCATCTCTCCAAATGACATTTATAAGTCCATTCGTAATTCAACATATCATCGAGTGCAAATTTCTAGGAACTTTAGTGTTCAATCATCTTTCACCTTCAAGTCACGAAAGGAATATCTGCCAATCTCACTCTTCAGGTTCAAAAAGATTGAACAAGGGCAGCTATTGTACCCCAAAATTTTCCCTCCCATTTCTCAAGAATTTTCTCACAAAAATTCTACTGGGTCAAGACTGCACAACTTTCCATGGATCATATTGGGCTCTCAAGCATAAAATCAAAGAAGATAAAGTTTGCTTTTATTCATAATCATTGATTGGGTATTTGGTCCCCTTTGATCAAGCTTTGGTCCACAAGCTTTGATTGGGTATTTGGTCCCCTTCGATCAAGCTTTGGTCCACAAGCTTCGATTGGCCATTTGGTACCCTTCTAGCAAGCTTTAGTCCATAAGCTTCGATTGGGAACTTGGTTCCCTTCTAGCAAGCTTTGATCCACAAGCTTCGATTGGGAATTTGGTTCCCTTCTAGTAAGCTTTGATCCACAAGCTTCGATTGAGCATTGGCCTCTGACATGCTTGCTTTGATTCACAAAGCAGTGGCCTCCTGCATGCAAGCTTCGGTTGGACAATGGTTGTCTGCATGCAAGCTTAGATTTAGCAATGGCCTCCTTCAAGTTTGTTTTTGATTCACAAAGCAGTGGCCTCCTACATGCAAGCTTCGATTGGACAATGGTTGTCTGCATGCAAGCTTTGATTGAGCATTGGCCTCTGACATGCTTGCTTCTATTCACAAAGCAGTGGCCTCTTGCATGCAAGCTTCGATTGGACAATGGCTATCTGCATACAGGCTTCGATTGAGCAATGGCCTCCTGCAGGTTTGTTTTGATTCACAAAGTAGTGGCCTTCTGCATGCAAGCTTCGATTGAGCATTTGCCTCTTACGTGTCTTCTTTGATCCACAAGGAAAGTTCCTACCATGTGCTTGCTTTTGACCCACAAGGAAATGGCTTCCTCTGTGCTTGCCTTCAATGCACAATGCAATGGATCCCCTTCATGCTAGCGCCCATAAATCAGTGGCTTCTTTCATGCGTGCTTCGATTCACTGGGAAGTGGCTCCCTTTGAAACAACTTGCTTCGATTCCACCTTTTAAAAACCTTCAACACACATAATTTATAGACTATGACACACAATTGATGGCCCTTTCGAAGGACATGCATTGGTGGGTTTGAAGGACATATGTTGGTGGCCCATTCGAAGGACATGCATTGGTGGATTTGAAGGACATACCTGGGTGTCCCATTCGAAGGACATACAATTGTGGCCCATTTGAAGAATTATAAGTGGTGCATTTGAAGAATCACATGTTGTCCATTAGAAGGACACAATTGTTGGAAACAAGTTTTATTTTGTCTTTTGATGAGTTTTATTCAAGATGCCTGCTGACTAAAGTCTAATATGCTGCCAAGCCCAAGCCTGTTGTACTGGCCACAACACTACAAAACTGCTGTAAAGCATTCTTGCTATGCTGCTTCCATATTTGCACCAAATTGGCATACAAAAACTGCACCTCGAAGGCTATGAAGACATCATACCTAATTTGTTCAAATTTCATTTGTTTTCCCCCTCAAATCTCAGCCAAACTCTTCTATAAATAACATGTTTCACAACACATATAAGGGTGACCTTTTAGTAGCTGGAGAGACTTTTGTTGTATGGAAAAAAATCATTAAACACTCTCAAACTCAAACTTTTAAACTCTCACAAAAATATCAAACCCCTTCATACATTATTCAACCCATAACCAAAAAGAAACACAACACCTGTGTTCTCTCTTTCGAATCCAAGTTTCCCTATCCTTCGAACAACTTCTTTCCTTCCTTCAAATCCAAGAGTATTCAAGGCAGCAACTCAAGGTTCAAAACACCAACTCCAGATTCAAGGTAAGTCTTCTTGACTTTGAACCTTTCGTTTCAGGCACATAATGTAAATAACCTTTTGCTCATTTTTCATTTCTACCCTTTCGATTGTTTGCTTTTCTTGTCCAAATATATGTTAGAGACTAACCTATATAGGCCATGTTAGCATGGTTTAGATCCTTACTACTATCATGTCCCAAACGAAAGAAAAATAAGATGTGTGAATCGAAGGTTGTGCTTTGATACACATTAGTTTGAAGGCCCAAACGAAAGGAAAAGAAGTATGAATCGAAGGATGCAACACAGGTTGCAGGCCCAATCGAAAGAAGGAAGAAGTGTGGGAATCGAAAGACACATCCTTTGATCCAAGATGTCTTTTCTTTCTCTCTTTTATATTATTTTTGTCTTTATATTTTCTATATATTTATATTTTCTTGCTATTCAACATGGTTGTAATAATTATGACTTTTATTGCTTTTCAACCCCCATTTGTAAACTTGTATACCCCATTCCCCAAAACATGTAATAGCATAGGACATTTATTTTCCGTATTTTTATCGCTTTCATAAATGTTAGTAACTAGGGTGTGTATGACAAGATTAAAACCAATACTTAGATAACCCTAAATTCAAGACAAAAAATGCATGCAATCAAACACACTATTCACGCACATGCACCTCTAGGGTAATCTCACTTGTTGCCTCGGAAAATAGCCATGTCCCTCGAATATGGGCGTTTTAGAAAAGACCCTCGATAAAAGATTATAGTCCCTCGATGTCCCTCGATGTTGCCTTCGGTAAACGATCTAATCCCTAACGAAGATTGCTAAAACGTCTAATAGGTTGCCTTCTATGACTATACAATTGACCCACACCCGTCCCTTCACATCTAACGACGGGCCTTCTTACCAAATCAATGGTAAGATAGCAACATCTAAAAGAGGAGGAAAAGAACATAGACCTTTTGAGTAGGTGGGACACTCGTAATTTCTTGCTCTTGAACTAAAACCATTTTCCACACTTACACTTTCAAAACATCTTCAAAACAAGCATCTTTTCAAAACACACCAAACACTTTCAAAACATGAGAATATTTTCAAAAAGTCCAACACTTTATATGCATTATTATAAAGATGAGAATCATTACAAAGTTTGCCTCAACGAAAGCGCTTTTCAAAAATACTTTCAAAATCCACCACAAAACAACTTTTCAAACAAAGCAATTTTCAAGTGATCTAGCAAACAACTAAGAGCCCATAGATAGTTATGGATGAAAAGGGTGCTAACACCTTCCTTTTTCATAATCTACCCCCCAAACTCAAGAAAATATCTCAAAGGTCTTTCCTGTTCTTTTCACCCTTTCCTTATTGGATAAAAGAAAATTCGGTAGTGACTCTTACTATCCGCAACAATTGCGATTAAACGCAAAACAACCAAGTCAGTTCTCCTACCGTATTACAGCATGTTTTAGTCATCTTTTTAATATATTTTAGAGGGCAAGTAACCTACGAGGGTTACACGTTATTAACTGTAAGGGCATTTCAAATAAAGGAATGAATGAATTTGTGAAGATGTTTTCACAATTAGAGGAGCTTGTCATTTCATTTCTGTACCTATCTAAGAATACTCTTGAAGCTATTGGTTGTTGTTGCCCTCTTTTGAAGTCACTATATATTGAGATGAAACCGTTGTACAATGTTTCACTCATGGACTTTGATAAAGAGATTTTTGATATTGCAAATACGATGTCTGGATTACGTCATCTTGCATTCTCTGGAATTGTGATTGACAGTATTGAGTTGCTTTCCATTATTGATTATGGCCATGAAGAAGAACACCAACATGCATATCGCCTTCGAATATAGCCATCACTACGTCCATGACTCTCCTATACAAAAAGTTTTAACAATACACAGTTTATAGATGAATCTTTGACAAATGACAAATTTTTTTTTAAACAAAACAAATCCATGTCGGCAAGCTCTCTTTATATCTTTAGTGAACTGTTAATTGCAGTTTCGGGAACCTCAATGTAAAGCTCTGCTATTCTAAATGAGTTGATGCTAAACTTTAATGTTCAAAAGGAATATAAACCACACAACTTACTATTGAGTATACTGAACAATAAAATCAACATAAATAATGAAGGAATATCAGGAAAAAAACATAGCAGTCCATTTAAATTTTAAGATTAACAATATGAAATGTTCCTTGAAAATTTAAAAAAGCATTTTGCACTAAAAAATAATAAATACAAACCTCAAATAGAGTCTTCAGTTCAAAATCTTCAATGTTGTTATTGATGTTCCGAACAAAAAGCGTCATTAAAGGTTGTTCAACGAAAGGAACTTTTTATGTAGAACCTCCAAAGGATCTTATGCAAGTTGAAAGCCTGAAATTGTTTCCAACATATAAAAACATTTGCAGTTAGAAAGGTGTTAAAGTGTTTCCAACATATCAAAACATTTGCATTTACATCATATTTAATTGTGGAGAGGTGTTTCGTTTCATCTTTAGTAGTTTGTATGTGTCCATTTTCCTCCAACTGCGACGTTGTAATTTATTCAATCAGTTATCTACTACATTCCATGATTATCACATTTTAACACTTAACCTGCTCTAGGCGTGAATATGAGGCTCAAAAGGTTTCTCAGCCTCAGGTTTTGTTGTATATATTCATAACTTTTATTACACTCTTTCTTATTTTATTGTACATAAGCTATAAAACACTGAAAATTGAGTTTTGAATTTAGGAAGGTGAAAAAGTTTTGCCATATGCAGAAGGTACCGGAAAAATATGAGCAACTATACAGAAAAGGTGTTTACACAAAAAGTGATACAAAGTGAAGAAAGAAATCAAGAACAAGGAGTTAATATTCACTAGATTCCAAACTATGGTAAAACTGTAGAAAATGTTCTTGAGAAAGAACAAGGAAAAGGAAGTGAGAAAATAGAAAAGAGAGCATTAAAGAAGAAGAATGACGAAGTAGGAAGTGAAGATAAAATAAAGGTTGTCACTGAAAGTAAGACTGAAACTTAGTGATATTGGAAATAATGTATTAAATCAGAATATAATAAAGTGAAGGAACATGGTGTACTATTATGGGGAGGGTATGTTGATTAACAATGTTTAAGAAATTGAGTTTCTGTAAATTAATGTATGTTATTATAAATAAATGTTTATTGAATTATAAGAGTGATTTCATTGTCTTTTGATTAATATTTCTGATTTCGTCTTGATGTTTTATTAATCTTTCATTTTTCATAGCCTGTTTTAAAGCTTAAATAAATAAGTGGAAAATGGATTGTTACGAAGAAAGTTAGGTCCATTAGAGAAAGAAAAAGACCAATCCTTTTAAAAGATTTCATTTAAATTATTAGGTGCAAGTAGTAATATTTTATTTGCTATCTCGGACTTTATATTTTGGTTAGCTGGCACATTATCCATTAGGTTTATAAACCTATCTATATAAGTGTATGCTGACTATTGTTTTGAGTATAAGAGAAGTTGTTTTATTTTATTGTCCCCTTATGCAATTATATATCTTAGGTTAAAGTAGCATAGTCTATCATTGGTGCTTTCATTCATTTGCACTCATGGCTCCCCCAAAACCTACAAATCCTTCTTCCAAAGACATAGTGGAAGAGGTTGTTCAAATTTCCCAGCTCAATTTGAGCAATGTGATGCAGGAACAACAACAACAATTGGATGAAAGATTCAACTTGGCTGCTTTAGATATCACACATCAAGTTGGAGAAATTCATGCGCGTTTTGACAAGGAGAAGCTGATTGCAGATTCTCACCATGAATCGGTCATGACGATTCTACACCAACCCACATTACAGCGTGAACCTCAATAGGAAACTTCGAGCATGACCACTGAATACTCTTCAGGTATCACTCGCATACTCTCGTCTTCTCCTTGGGTTAACCCACCAATCACTTTTGTCACAACACCTATTAACACTCCTATGCATCACACCACAGTCACCATCCCTCCACTTATCACAGTTTTCCCTCTACCACCACCTTTTCCATCTTATATGAACAACCAGAATAATCCTTCGTTCCTACACTAGCAGATGCCATACCAAAACCTCAAACATATACCTCTATTACCATCCTTTCGGACCCCAAAGTTGGAACTAGCACTTTTTGATGGTACAAATCCTTTAGAATGGCTTTTTCAGGCTGAACAATTTTTTGGTTTTTATAACTTACCACCAGAAAATCGTCTACCGCTTATTTCTTTTTATATGAAGGGGGACACATTATGCTGGTTTAAATGGATGTCACAAAACCAGTTTTTGACAGATTGGTTTGCGTTCACAAAGGCCCTGGAACTATGTTTTGGACCTTTACTTTTGAAAACCACCAAGCTGAACTTTTTAAGCTGAAATAGACCGGATCCGTGGTAGAGTATCAAACTAGATTTGAACAGCTAGGAAACATGGTTATTAGGTTACCTCAAGAAGCAATTTTAAATTGTTTTATTTTTGGCCTCCAATCCGAAATTCAAAATGAAATTTCTATCCATCGCCCCTCCTCTATTTCCCAGGCTATATGTCTTGCCAAATTGACCGAGTCCAAGATTAAGGACTCAAAGTCCAAATCGTCCAAGAGTTTTCCCTCACTTTACCATAAGCCCTCCATCTCACTTCCTTTTTCCAACATATCTAAAACCAACCCTCATTTTCCCCAACCACCAATCCCACCGAATACAACCCCTACAGCCTCTAAATTTCCCATTCGCTGTCTCACACAATCACAATTGCAAGAAAGAAGAGCTCAAGGGTTATGTTTTAATTGTGACGGGAAATTCGTCATTGGTCACAAATGAACTTCTAGTAGGTTTCTCATTTTATTGGCGGATGATGATTCCATAGAAGATCCGCTCAATAATCAAAGTGCTATTGATCCTCCTAGTGATCCAGCCATTGCTTATACATATTTTCAACTCTCCCCCAAGCCTTAACAGGTCAATTTTCATCTCAAACCCTAAAGTTTTAAGGGTCCATTAGGGGTCTAACTGTTTTTGTTATAGTAGACATGGGCAACACTCACAATATCATACAACCGCGAATTGCTCAGCATCTACACCTTGCAACTACCCCAATCAGTCAATTCTCTGTAATGGTTGGAAATGGGTTTCATTTACATCGCCAAGGAGTTTGTAATAATGTTCAAATACTACTGCAGAATAAGCCTTTTACCCCGCCGTTTTACTTACTCCCAATTGAAGGCGCAGACGTTGTTCTAGGTATGGCTTGGTTAAGAACTTTAGGCCTCATTCAAGCTGATTTATCCATCCCCTCCCTTACTTTCCAACACCAAAACACACCAATAACCTTGAAAGGTGACCCTAAATCGTAGTCTGCTCACTCTACTTTTCATCAAGCGTGACATCTTATTCATACGGACGCTGTAGAGTCTTTCCATCTTCTAATCATGGAACCTTTACATGTTTCTACCATGACCCCTAACTTACCAATAACCTCCACATAAACCCCCCTTCCACCCCAACTTTCTCATTTATTAACACAGTACCAATCCATATTTTAAACTCCCTATAGCCTTCCCCCTCATAGAGTTCATGATCACCGTATTCCACTTTTACCTAACACATCACCCATCAATGTCAAACCCTACAGATACCCCCATTCAAAAAAAGAAGTGATGACAACACTAATCCAAGAGATGCTGAAGGAAGGCACTATTACCCCTAGTCATAGCCCATTTTCTTCTCATGTGTTACTTGTAAAAAAAGGATGGAACATGGCGATTTTGCATGGATTACATGGCGCTTAATGTAATCACTACTAAAGACAGGTTCCCTATTGTGATACGGTGGGAGAACTGACTTGAGGTTTTGCGTTTGTATTCGCACTTGTTCGGTTTAGCAAGAGTCGCCACCGACTTTTTATTTATCCTAAGGAAAGGTCAAAAAGCACAGGAAAGACCTTTGAGATGTTTTCGTGGGTTCGGGGGGTAGATTATGAAAAGGGAAGGTGCTAGCACCCTTTTCATCCATGGTTATCCATGGGCTCTTAGTTACTTGTTTTAGATCACTTGCCTTTGCTTTTCAATTGTTTGAAATGGTGCTTTGTGTGTGGTTTTGAAAATGTTTTGAAAAAAGATGCCTTGTCTAGGCAACCATTGTAACAATTCTTTACTCGAATGTTTTACAAAGGTGTTTGTCTTTTTGAAAAGATGTTTCAATGTTTTGAAAGTTGTTTTGGAAATTGTGTTTGTGAAGTGTGTTTGAAAATAGGCAAGGATATTTTGCAAGTTTGATCAAGTAACTAAGAGTTGTCTACCCTATTTTACTCAAAGATCTTTCTTATGCTTTTTAACCCTTTTAACAGTGTTGTTTCACCATTGTATTTGGTGAACAACCTTGTGTTAGGATGTTAACGGGACGGGCGTGGGTCATCGTATACAATCATTGAAGGCAACTTGTGAGACGCTCTAGCAATTTTGTAAGGGACGAGATCGTTTTATCGAAGGCAACATCGAGGGTCATCGAGGGACTACGATCTTTGTTTATCGAAGGGACGTTTGCTAGAGTGTCTCATACTCGAGGGACATGATTGCATTTTTCCGAGGCAACAAGCGAGGTTACCCTAGAGGTGCAAGTGTGAATTGTGTATTGATTTTCATGCTTTTGTCTTGTATTAGGTTATCTAGCGGTTGATTTTGAATCTTCGCATACAAACCCTAATTACTATACAGTATATAGAAAGCGATAAATTGCGGGAATTTAAAGTCTAAGCTATTACAAATAAGTATCCGGGGATGGGGGTACAAATGTTTACAAATGGGGATGAGTCTTATCAGGATAGTAGTGTCCAAATATTATTTACAACCAAATCGAATCGTCGCATTCTCGATGTAAAGATATAGCAAGGTATAAGAATAAAGAGAATCAAAAGTATTGTGAAGTGCATATGATTATTTACAAATGATATAAATTAAGTATTATTATTTATTTTTGTGTCTTTGTTAATTATGTATAAACAATAAACTTTTACAAAAAAGAAAAAATTGTTTAAATAGAAAAAACTATTATTTATGTATTTTAGTTAATGTTTTACATAAAAGGTTTAATTAAACAAAAAAAGATTTTAACACGAAAAAATTATTTAAACTTAATAAACCTAATATTTATATATTTTTAAGTGTAATAAAAAAAGTATTAATAAAATTTTTACATGAAAAATTAACATATTATTTAACAACAAAGAAGAATTAGGTTATAAAAGAAAAATGAAAATTAAGGTGAAAATAAAATAATAAAAAGAAGTATTAGTTTGTATGTAAGGAAAAGAAAGTTAAATGGGCTTTTTTTTTAAAAACATGCTTGGCCCAAAAAATGTGTGTTGAAAGAGGACAAGAGGGGGGGGGGGGGGGTGTACGCCAGTTTCGTTTGGGCTTAGCATTTTGTTCAAGGGGCAGGCCCAAACGCGTGTTTAACAATTTTTGTTGTTAGGGTTCGTTGCTGTTTCGCTCAGAATAGGGTTACACAGTTTTGAACGGCGCCGCTCCCTGTCTCCTTCTTCTTCGTCTTCATCTTTCTTAACCATGGCCTCTGATGTCTCATCTCTTCACCTCAGGTTACCAGGATATCACCCCCACCTTCTCCTCCCCATGATTGCTCAGGGCGATAACAAAAAGGTAACGATTCTCTCAACTTCCTCTTCGTGCGTTTTTAGGGTTTCTGGATTCGTGTATATTTTATGCTTTTATCCGTTTTGATCTTAGATTATTTGTGTTTGTGAGGTACAGTAATAAATTGAGGGAGTGAAAGATGATACCTTTGGGGGTTTTGTCTTTGGGGAAAGGACGGAGGTGGACCGGCGGTATCCTCAGGTGGCCGGAAGAGGGAGGCTGTGATGGTGATGCTAGCTTCCTGGTAACCTCGTATCTTTTCTTTCCTTGAATGGTTTTATGATGATATGCTATAATCTGAAAACCCTATTCCACCAACTTTTGAATCTCTTCCTCTCTGAATACTTGCTTCTGTGATGCTTTTGATGATTATTCTGTGATGAACTTTGCTTTGGAGTTTCCCTCTCTTTGGACTTGATTTGCTTTCAATGATGAATTTGATTCTGAGATACTTGTGCTTCTGAGTTGCTTTCTTCTGAGTTGCTTATTTGCTTATGAGTTGCTTTTCCTCTCTTGGGCTTGGCTGGTTTTGCCTATGATGAACCCAGTTCTGAGGCTGTTGTTATTGTTGTTCTGATAACTGTTTTTTAGGCTTGCTGGGCTTTGGCTCGTTTTGACAGGCTTCTGGAGTTTTATTGTTTTGACGGGCTTTTGGAGCTTTGGCTTTGGGAAGGCTGTTAGGTTTGCTTGAAACTGGCAGTTTTGACAGGTTTGAGGCAAACTTGAGGTAGCTTGGAGCAGGCTTGAGGCAAGCAGGTTGATATGCAGGTTGCTTGGTTTGGTTTTTAGGCAGTTTTGAAGCAGGCTTCTGGTAGTTTGAAGCAGGCTTGAAGTTACAGGCTTCAAGGCTTGTGTTTTATGCAGGTTTGAAAGGCTTGTGTTTTATGTTGGTTTGAAAGGCTTGTGTTTTATGTAGGTTGGGTGCAGTTTGTAACTTAGCAGGTCTTTTCTTGAAGGCTGGCTTCTTGTAAGTTTGGTGTTTGAACAGGTTTTTGATGCAGGATGTGTTATGCTTTTTCTATGTGTTCTGTCCCTCTAACAATGTTGATTTGTTATATTTATCTATCTCTAATCCTGCCTAAAAAACTGTAAGCCTGCTACTTTTTAACTCTCTTTCTCTCTCTCCAGAAAGCATATCTTTGCTTAGAATATCTTTCTTTTTTGAAAAGGTTTTGGCCTGGAAAATGATGAATAAAAATGCTTGCTTGCAACTTTAGCTTTCCTCTGCATTCTGTACTTTTCTTCCAGATTTTCTGCATTGCCTTTGATAGCTTGTAGGCAACTTTATTGACAGCTACAACTTGGTTGACATTTTTGTTGACAGCTTTGTGGACAGCTTTGCACTTGTGACTTAGTTTGCCCATTTTGACAATGCAATTTGGTTTTGGCATTTCAGTTTGGTTTGCCTTTTTGACAATTTGAATTTATGCAGCTTTGTGCATTTTGTTTAATATGCTGCCTTGTATTTAATTAATTCATATACTTGCAAACAATTTACTTCCCTCTTTGTGAACCAAGAAGAGACATATTCTTGCGATTTGCAGAGAGGACGAACAAACTGATTCCGGCCAACACCTTTAATGATGAGTTTTTGATTAACTGTCTGAAAAATGCTTTTCCAAATTCATCTGTGTTTGACTTCTCTTTTTTTTTTTGGCTTTGCAGGTGAATATTAATTGGGGCAAGGGAAGCAGCAGTAGAAGATGAAGACTTCAAGCAACTTAGGATATAGATTTAATTTATTTTTAATCATTGTAATAAACGTCATTGTAACACTGTAAATAAATTTACTGTATCAAATAAACATTTGTAACAACAATTGAAAATGAATAAAAAATCATTTGTCAGTTAATTTTTTAATTCTTCTGCACTTGTTTATTTAATTATTTAAGTTTCTTGAATTAAAATAACGTTGTAGTCTCACAAACCCCGCTTTAACCAGCAATAAGCCCGGCATGTCAGTTAACCAATTGCACAGCTAAACAAACAAACGTCCATACGCCTTTCACTTCACTTGATTAAACTAAAACTGCAAATTTTCAATCAGAAGCCTCAGCTTCTATCCCAGAGGTTCAGGTTTTGAGAAACAAACTGAAATCTTGAACATGCGTCAAAGCAGTGTGACAGCCAATTAAGACACTGTGGATTCAAATTCTTCTGAGAATGCGCGTGCAAACCCTAATTCTTGATTTATTGTCAAAGAAGCGTCTGCTTGATCAAACCCTGAGCCGAACTCAACCAAACCCTAATAATCTGCTTGAACTGATTCAAAATCAATAGAAACCCTAATTTTGGATTTACTGATATTAAAAGTCTGTTTGACCGATTCTTGAGTCAATTTGAAAAATCAGGGAAAGCTCGGAGCTGTGATTTCTTGTGAAAAAGGGGAGGACAAATTTTGGGGTACAACACCTATTCGAACTATCGATGAGTTACTAGACGAATTGGGCTTAGCCACTATTTTTACCAAGTTAGACTTATGCTCTGGATACCATCAGATTAGAGTTGCATCAAAGGACAAATATAAAACATTTTTTCGAACTTTTGATGGACACTATGAATTCCTAGTTATGCCTTTTGGGTTAACAAATGGACCATCCACTTTTCAGTCTGCGATGAATGACTTGTTAAGGCCTTACTTAAGAAGTTTTGTATTGGTCTTTTTTTACGACATTTTAATTTATAGTTCTTCTTTTAGCAATCATCTAACCCATTTACAGGTTGTTTTTGATTTATTAAAGACTCATAATTTCTTTGTGAAGTTGTCCAAGTGTGTTTTTGCAGCATCTCAGATTGATTATTTGGGGCATGTTATCTTAGTGGAGGGGGTTGCCCCAGATTCAGAGAAAATCAAAGCTATTGTGGATTGGCCCCCTCCCATATCTCTCACGACACTCTGTGGATTCTTAGGCCTTACTGAATTTTGCTGTTGTTTTGTTAAAGATTACACCACTCTCGCTGCTCCCCTCACAAATTTATCACATCCTACTAGTTTTACATGGAATACACAAGCTGATACAACCTTTACAGAACTGAAACACAAAATGACCAGTGTACCGATCCTAACCCTCCCCAAGTTTACAAAACCCTTCATTATCGAAACAGATGCTTCTAACATTGCCATATGTGTTATTCTGTCACAGGAAGGTCATCTTATTGCCTTCTTCAACAAGAATATGTGCCCCAGAATGCAGGTGTTATCCGTATATGTCCGCGAAATGTTCTCCATCACCGAGTCTGTAAAAAAATGGCGTCAGTACCTCATTGGTCAAAAGTTATACATTTACACAGATCAGAAGAGCTTAAGAAACTTGATGTTGTAAATGATTCAAACCCCAGAACAACAAAGATAGACAACTAAACTATAAGGTTTCAATTTTGAAATATTTTACAAATCTGGGAAATCCAACCTTGTAGCTGATGCTTTGAGCTAAAAATTCACCACTGAGTCTTCCTTATTGCTGTCATTATCCTCCCCTAACCTGCGCCTCTTCAACACTCTACGCGCGTTTTACCGCATAGACATTGCAGGACAAAATTTGGTTAAGTTAGTAACAAAGTCCACCACCAACAAAGATTACATATTTACAAATGGTATCTTGTATTACAAAGAAATTATTTTTTTACTGGACATCTAAAACTTGCACCAAACTATTCTTCACGAACATCATCACACACCAACTGCTGGGCATTCAGGGGTCCAAGCTACCCTTGCACGACTGGGAGCATCCTTTTGTTGGCCTGGTGTTTACCTAGAGGTGAAACAGATGATTAGAAATTGCATAACTTGTCAACACCACAAATATGACACACACAAAAAGAAAGGCTTGTTACAACCTTTACATGTTCCAAACAGAGTCTGGGAAGACATTACTATGGACTTTGTTACACATTTTCCAAATTCCTTTGGCCACACTGTCATATGGGTGATGTGTGATCGGCTATCCAAATTTTTTTATTTCATTCCCTTGCCTACAACATTCATTGCGAAAGATCTAGCTGCTTGCTTCATGATGGAGATTTTCCGTCTGCATGGCACTCCAAAATCCATTGTCTCGGACTGGGACCCATTATTTCTTAGCAACTTTTGGAAACAGTTATTCAAGCTCCATGGCACGACACTTAAGTACAATATTGCCTATCACCTGGAGACAGACGACCAAACTGAGGTCGTGAATCATTCGTTGGAAACATACCTCCGTTATTTTGTTGGTGACCATCCTCATCAATGGCACAAGTTTCTGCACCTAACAGAGTATTGGTACATGTTGTACCCCAAAATTTTCCCTCCCATTTCTCATAGAAAAACATAACCCTAGGGTTTCTCGGATATTTAAGTTGGTTCAGGAATCGACCAGACATATTCTCTTCTGTGGCAGTAAACCAGTAATTAGGGTTTTTCTTGCAATTCTCATAAGAAAATGAATTCTCAAAAATTCAATTGGCTTTCACAGGTCTTCATGATTCCTCAGGTTTACTAAAAAGAGACAATGTTTGTTCTCAAGGCATAGTTGTTTGGGACAAGAGATGGAACTTAAGACTGTCATTAGGGACGACCATGATTTTGATCCAAGTTAACCGGATGATTTGCGTCTTTTAAAACATTTGCTTGGTTAAGAAATGGAATACACAGTGCGTGTTTGTTTGGAATGCAGTTGCAAGATTACAGAATTATTGGAATTTAAGTTATCAGATTGGAGCATTTTGTTTCAATTGTCTTGATTGGGCATTCAAAAAATCAAATAGGATGCAAAGAGAAAATTACAAGTTATTGTTGATCAAAGATTTCAAGTAACACCAGAACATTTCATATGATTTTCTCCAATTTCAAACGTTGTTACAAAACAATTTATTATTTAAATACTTTAGGTTTTACAACTTATCGTATTTGAAAATGAATTAGTACAACTATTGGATACAATACAAGAATGATTGTTCTAAAATACAAAGGAAATTCAAATGTTTGATTGGCCTAGGAGAATTAATCTATGCATAAGTTTGATGGAAGTTCTTTTGCTATCTCCAAAGACCTCCATGCTTGCCATAGAGTTCTTGCCTCCCATGCTTTGTCACATCCAATTGTGCTCACATGAAAACAAAAGAAAGGAAAATAGTTAGTACAAATTATTTGGGCATGAGCAAGAATTTTCAAAAGAAAAAGTGTTATTCATCATTAAAGTTTGCAAATTGGAATCAGAAGGCCATTTTAATTCATCACAATTTATTTCCTCTATTTTTGCAAATCACAAGAAGATTATTCTTCTTGGTTCACAAAAAGAAGCAAATTGTCCAAAATGCAAGCAAGTTGTCCAAACAAACAGAATGCAACAAATTTATCCAAACAAACAGCAAAGCTGGACAAAGCAAATACAAGCAAACTGTCCAAACAAAGGCCAGCAAGCTGTCCAAGCAAACAGCAAAACTGAGCCAAACAAACAGAATGCCCAAACAGTAGTGCAGAATTGGACAAAATGCAAACAACAAAAAACGAGGCAGCAGCATAGCAGTAGACAACATCAACAAAAGGAAGTATGGCAACATAAGATGCTAAGTCAAACAAAGAAACTTGTTCAAGAAGCATAAAATCATCATTTTCCTTTTTGCAAACTTTTCAGAATTGGAAAAAGGGGCAAAAAGCAATTTGCTTTCCTTTTGTTATTGAGAGAGAAGAGAGGAAAGAAGTCACCTAGGTTATTGGGATGCACAACCCTGCTGCTCTGCCTGGCACAAATTGCATAGAAGTTGCTAGAAAACAAAACTGCCACAAAAAAGCCAAAAGAACAATATAGTAAAATATTCAAATTCTTTGTTTTCCCACCATTTTGAATAGAGATAACAGAAGTAGGGTGAAGAGAATAAAAAGAAAGCAATAGAACAGTAAGAGAGGTAAAAAAAACTCAAAAAAAATCACAAAACCTCCAAAGCATGTCAAAACCAAAAACCTCCAAAACCTCAAAGTTTCAAACTGTCAAACCATCTCAAAACAACATCCTCAAACCAAAACTGTAACAAGGCAAAACCATCAGTACAAAATCAAAACTCCCAAAAGCCAAGCTCAATAAAACCTGTTAACTCCCAAAAACAAAATCTCAAAGTTTCAAACTGTCAAACAAAGCCAAAACTCATTAAACCTGTCAAACATTTCAAACCCAAAAAACCAGAAAAAGTCTCAAACCGCCATCAACCAAACCTGATCTCAAGCCAAAGAATCAGAAACATCATCAATCTCAAAAAATGTTACAAAGCCAAACACATAGTAACATCATCAAAAACCTGTAACAAAACTGTTAACCATCAACACAAACCAGCAACCACCTCAAAACATTCAAAGCCAAACTGTCAAAACCAAAAACACAATAACTGTGAACAACAGCCCAACAATCATCAACTTCCAAACCAAAACTGTAAGCAAGCTTGAAACAACCAAAAACACAGTAACTGTGAATAAAAATCTCAACAACCATCATCAAATCAAAATCATCATCAAAACAACAAGAAAACTGTTACCTATCAAAAGGAACCCAAGCCAAAAAAGCAAGGCCTCCATCCTCATCTCCTCCCTCGCAAGCTCCGGCCACCAAGGAACACGGTCATCATCTCACCGTCCCTTTTCCATTTTGCAGAAAGTACTTCAACAGGTAGGGTTTCCCTCTCTTTCCAAATCTTCCATAATCATGTATTGTCATGCATTTAGAAAAGAGCAAGTTAATTAGCAGAAACATGAACTAGATGAAAAGAAAACCATTGAAATCGTTAAGTTCCGAAAGGTAACAGAATCTCACCCTTTTGCCAAGAAAGTCGCTAGAACTCGTTTAGGAAGGCGAGATTAAGGGTGTTCCGGCAATTGAGAGCTGGGGGGAAGATCAGACGGACCAATTTCGTTGTTTCTAGGGTTCAAATCAGAAATTAGGGTTTCAAAGAAAACGCGAATCATGTTTAGATAAAGAAATAGGGAGCGATTCTGTTCACCAAATTAGGAAGGGACGTTTAGTGAGAAGTTTAGAGGTTTAGAAGGATGAACAAGAGATGAGCGAAAGAGACGAAGCGACGCCACTATGAACGAAGGGGTTCCAAGAACCCTAATTCGTTTTGAACCCTTAATCAGAAGCTAATACAGAGTTAGAGGTTTGGGCTTGTATTGCCCTAAGGCCCATGTGTTTTACTAATCCACCCCCTGGCTTGTTTTGTTAACAGCAATAACACCCTTTTCTTTGGGCCTCACCCCTAAATTTCCTTAAGCCCATTGTTTCTTTCTTCTTTTTTTAATTTAATTTGTTTTTCTTCTTATTTTTTATTTGTTAACAAAATTACTAAAAAAAACATAAAATACATTTTTATTAAATTGATTTAGGTTTTTGTGATTAATTTTTATCATTTTCCTTTTTTATATAAACTTATTTTTATTAATTTTTTACACTTAATAAAACATCAAAAAAAAAATTTAACTTAATTTGTTTTTCTTTCTTTAAACTTATTTATATAGTTAATAAAATACAAAAAAATAAATATTTTAATTTAATCAATTATTTTTTATTAGGGTTTACCTTTCTTTTTTCAAGTAAATATTTAGCATTTCATATTTTGTTAATATTATTTTCATAGATTATCATAGCTTTAATTAAATCACACAAAATTCGATTTGGTTGTATTGTTTGTTATTCAGACATTTCTATTTCATTTGATTCATCCCCATTTGTAACAATTGTACCCCCATTCCCGAACACTTTGTAATAGTGTAGAATTTCAATTCCCGCAATTTACTGTTTTCCATATACTGTATAGTAATTAGGCGTGTATGAAAAGATTCAAAAATCAATCGCTAGATGACCTAATCAAAGAATAAAATAACTTGAAACCAACACACATTTTCACACGCGCACCTATGGGGTAACCTCGCTCGTTGCCTCGGAAATACAATCATGTCCCTCGAATATGAGACACTTTAGTAATGACCCTTCAATAAAAAAGATCGTAGTCCCCCGATAACCCTCGATGTTGCCTTCGATTAAAACGATCTCGTCCCTTACAAAAATTGCTAAAGCGTCTCACAAGTTGCCTTCAATGATTGTAAAATTGACCCGCGCCTGTTCCTTCACATCCAATGGTGGGGTTTCTTACCAAATCTATGGTAAGATAGCACCATTAAAAGGAGGAAGAAAAGAACAATTTAAGATCTTTCGAGTAGATAGATTCGCTCTTAGTTACTCGCTTGCTCACGACAAAAACTCTTTACACCTACACTCTCATTTCAAAAACATTTTCAAAAAAGATATAACGTTTTGTATACGTTCTTATAGAGACGAGAACCATTGCAAAACCTCTTTTCAAAACACTTTTCGAAACACGATCCACAAACACATCTTTGAACCACTTTTCGAGAAAAAAACTTTGTATACGTTCTTATAGAGACGAGAACCATTACAAAGAGATTTTTCAAAATACTTTCAAAGCCCACACCACAAGCACACAATCAAACAAAAGCAAGTGATCTAAACGAGTAACTAAGAGCCCATGGAAAACCATGGATGAAAAGGGTGCTAATACCTTCCCTTTTCATAATCTACCCCCCGAACCCGAGAAATAATCTTGAAAGGTCTTTCCTGTGCTTTTTTACCTTTCCTTTGGGATAAAAGAAAAGTCGGTGGCGACTCTTGCTAACCGCACAAGTGCGATCGAAATGCAAAACATCAAGTCAATTCTCCCACTGCATCACAGAACTGGCAACTCTGCTGGGGATATGAATTATAAAAGTGGGGTTACCTTAGGGTTTTAGATCACCTTTACATGCTTATCTTGCCTGACTTGTTTTCTTTACACTTTGGTCCTATTGTTTGGGTTTGAATCCTCTACCCGGATTTGGGAAATATTCATAGGTAAATAGCAATACGTTGTGGAAACTGTGCGGGGTATACCGACATGGTCTAAGCAATAACTATATTAGTGAGACATATTTGTGGGTACTGGTAACCTTTGAGTCAATCAAAGAGAATATGGGGCGGCTGAGTGATGTCATGAAGCACTGATGAACTTCTAGAACCTTTACTTGACCAACTTGGCCTTTTAGGATGTAGTGAGATGACCGGCTTTGGTGCAGTCCGAAGTTGGTAGATACTCAATATTACACTCATTGAGGGTTGATTCCTTGGAATATTTCGATCGCCAGTAAAGAGGCTGAATTGAAACAATGAACAAGGAAACAATCTAATGATATTGAGCTCCTTAGAACCCGGTTACTATTTCTAGGACAGGTTGAGCCAACTAAACTTCAAGAGGGTACTTACCTATGAAATCCCATGCAAGCCTAAACTAGGAACTTGTGTGATTTTGCTTGTACATCTATACCTGTGCATAACATTATGGATATCATAAAGCATCATATGCATCCACTAAACATTTCAAGGATTTTTGGAAGTTCATCTTTGTTCTTGTTTTGTAGGCTATGGATTCACTTCGCAAGAAAACTATCCAGGTCAACCTTGTAAGAATTCCTCCACAACTCAAGGAGCTTGCTTCCAGGATTCCTGAGAACTCTCCATTCACCGAGAGGCATGGTCTCCTTCTCAACTTAGTCACTTCCAACACAGAGGAAGACATGATGAAAGTTCTTTTCCAGTTCTTTGACCCTTTGCATTACTGCTTCACATTTCCTGACTACCAACTTGTGCCCACTTTGGAGGAATTTTCTCAACTCTTGAGGATTCCTATTCTCAATCAACTACCATTCAACGGTACAGAAAGAGATCCAAAGCCATAAGAGATTGCTCAAGCCCTACACTTTCACTCATCTGATGTCACAGCCCATTAGGAGACTAGAAGTGGTGTCAAAGGTTTCTTGGCAAAGTTCTTGTTTGAGAAGGCCCAAAGCTGCTGGAATTCCTTGGACTTACAAGCTTTTGAGGAAATTGTAGCTCTTCTCATCTATGGGATGGTCTTGTTCCCTAATCCTGATCAATTCATAGATGTGAGTGCTGTCAAAATCTTCATGTCACACAATCCGGTGCCATTATCCTCCCCCAACCCACACCTTTTCAACACTATGCGCGCGTTTTACCGCATAGACATTACAGGATAAAATTTGGTTAAGTTAGTAACAGAGTCCACCGCCAACAGAGATTACAGATTTACAAATGGTATCTTGTATTACAAAGAAATGGTTTTCTTACGGGATATCCAAAACTTGCGCCAAACTATTCTTCACGAACATCATCACACACCAACTGCTGGGCATTCAGGGGTCCAAGCTACCCTTGCACGACTGAGAGTATCCTTTTGTTGGCCTGGCATTTACCTAGAAGTGAAATAGATGATTAGAAATTGCACAACTTGTTAACACCACAAATATGACACACAGAAAAAGAAAGGCTTATTACAACCTTTACTTGTTCCAAACAGAGTCTGGGAAGACATTACTATGGACTTTGTTACACATTTGCCAAATTCCTCTGGCCACACAGTTATATGGGTGTTGTGTGATCGGCTATCCAAATTTGTTTATTTCATTCCCTTGCCCATAACATTCATTGTGAAAGATCTAGCTGCTCGCTTCACGATGGAGATTTTCCATCTCCATGGCACTCCAAAATCCATTGTCTCTGACCGGGACCCTTTATTTCTTAGCAACTTTTAGAAACAGTTATTCAAGCTTCATGGCACGACACTTAAGTACAATATTGCCTATCACCCGGAGACAGACGGCCAAACTGAGGTCGTGAACCGTTCGTTGGAAACATACCTCTGTTATTTTATTGGTGACCATCCTCATCAATGGCACAAGTTTCTGCACCTAACAGAGTATTGGTACAATACGTCTTTCCATTTCGCCATCCAAATGACTCCTTTTAGAGCACTATATGGACGTGACCCACCAGCGTTACACCATTACTTGGAAGGCACCGCTACAGATCAATCATTAGACCTGACTCTGTCCACTCAAACAAATAATCATGGAGTTACAATCAAATCTTAGGAAAAGTAGGGTAACAATGGAAAAGAAAGCAAATATAAAAAGATGAGCTTACAATTTTCAAGCTGATGATTTTGTTTTGTTGAAACTGCAACCCTACCGCCAGTCCACCGTCTCTCATAGAATTTCGCACAAACTGTCCAAACGCTTCTATGGTCCCTTTTGCATCATTCATCGTGTTGGCACCGTCACCTATCTTCTGGATCTACCTTCTTCTTCCGGGATTCACCCTATTGTCAACGTCTCTCTCCTCAAACCCTATTATGGTGACCACCCGGATACAAATCTTCAACCACTTCCATCTTCAGATCTCATTGATTTCTCTGCAACAGCTGAAACCCTACAAGAAAATCAACAAAGAACAAATCAATTACCAGATCTCACAATATCACATGCAACCAAAGAACAAGAAGATAGAGTTACCAAGATTATTTCATCTTCAAAAGCATTCGCGTCTTGTAAACCACCGGTCGCCATCAGCAAGCCATCGTCTCCGTCTGAACGCATGACTATGGATTCTTCCTCACCAGACAGCGCTCAAGTGTTTCCCAAAACAAAAAATACTTCTTCTCAAGTGTTGTCCACTTCTCCCACTTCCCAGACTCTTCATAACCCCAGACCCACATGCGCTCCTTATCACCGTCCAAATGTCCCACCAAATTCACCTTTTCAACACGTGGCTCACATGCAACGCCAAGTGCATCACACCACTTATCCCACTTTCCCCAACGACTCTTATAAGGATGGCCTACAAGTGCAGCAGCCCATTCAGCCTTTGAACCTTGAGGACATGGTTCTTTATGGGTCAGAGAGTAATGTTATGAAGAAAATTAGGCCCATTAGAGAAAGAAAAAGATCAGTCCTTTTAAAAGATTTCATTTAAATTATTAGGTGCAAGTAGTAATATTTTATTTGTTATCTTAGACTTTATATTTTGGTTAGCTGGCTCATTACCCATTAGATTTATAAACCTATCTATATAAATATATGCTGACTATTATTTTGAGTAGAAGAGAAATTCTTTTATTTTATTATCCTCTTATGCAATTTTATATCTTAGATTAAAGTAACATAGTCTATCAGTGACATTCTAATCTTCCAAAGAGAGACATTTTCAAATTGAGTTTCGGAAGTTGTGTTTTAAGTTATTTTACTCCTTGTATTGACCACTACTCCTTGTATTGACCACTAATTCTAACTCTTGAAAATATATGCGGTTACCAAGGTTAAGTCTCAGCTGCATTAGTTGTTGGTGGGGTTGTTGATATCATTGGGCCACATTTACATAATGTTAGTTCATTGTGTAAACTTTTCTTTAACATTTAAAATTTTATTATTTGGAATTCATAAATGGAGTTCTCATCTATGTGTTCATATATTACATACCCCATACGGGATTTCATCTCAACCGTTTACAACCGCGAGGTTCTCTCTCTCTCTCTCTCTCATGGTTGTTGTTTATATTTTTGTTTTTCACCCCGTTACAGGATTAGGGTTTCGTCGTCACGACTGTAACTGTATTTCATGTATGATTTTTGTTTTTGTTTTACACTCATTTACAGGGTTAGGTTTCATAGTCGCGATTGTAACTGTATTCGAGTATGATTTTTGTTTTTGTTTTTCACCCCTTTACAGGGTTAGGGTTTCGTCGTCGTGATTGTAACTGTGTTTCATGTGTGATTAACTTTTTAATTTTGCATTTGTCTATATTCCTTTCAGAGTATGATTTGACAAGAATGCTCCTTTTTGTTATTTTTGTGTGGTTTCAGCGATGGATACCAATAATGGAGTACCGAATCAAGGTGATTGGAGAGGTCAATTGCACCCTGGATCACGCCAAAGAATTGTCAACAAAATGTAAGCTTTACTTTTCACTAATTTGATGACCTTTTGACTGTTAATGCATATATCAAAAGATTTCAATCAGGTTTTCTTACTTGTCAGTAATATTCCATTCCCCCGAATGGATTATACAAAGAGGATGTATTTCGTCCAAATTTTTGCTTATAATTCAACCCTTGTTTTTCATTTTTGTAGAATGGAAGCTATAAAAAAGCATTTACCCGTGTGTGGTCAAGAGGGATTGCTTGCAATTCACAACATTGCCCAAATGTTTGAAGACAAGGTTTTTACTATTGCAACAAGCCAGGTATATCTCTAATCAGAAGCCACATGGTTATTAAATTATAGTTACTAGCACAAACTCATACCATATTGAATGAAGATTGACTATTTATTCTCACATTCTCTAATTTCAGTATGATTATATAAAGAAAATATCTATGAAGATGCTTGCATTTGAGACTCAATTCCAGAGCACTACGGTCACCAATATAACATCATTATTGGATATGCTTACACTAGAGGCGGACCCCCAGGACACTATGGCCAACACTATAACATCATCTGTGGATAGGGAGACTGAATCCCAGGGCAATATGGCCAACAAGGAGACTGAATCCCAGGGCAATATGGCCAACAATATAACATCATCTTTGGATATGCAGACTGAATCCCAGGGCACTGTGGCCAACAATATGACATCGAATCAAGTTGCCCCTATCAATGAACTTCTTGACCCAGGTATGCATTGAAGACCTTTGCCACAGTGATCGTATTTTGGAAAGATTGCGCAAAGCATTGAAGAGTGGATTTTTACTTATTCAACAAACAAGGTATATCTCTAACTAGAAGCCACATGATTATCAAATTATAGTTACTAGTTATATTACTCACATACCATATGGAAAATTGACTTTATTGTGACATTCTCTAATTTCAGGCTGATTATGAGGCATTGAAATCTAACTACCAGGGCTCTGAGAAGAACTTTATAGCATTGGAGTTGGCACAACTAATGAAATGAAATAGATAGAGTCATGTGTTTATCTTGCGTGCTATGTCATAAACTCTAATGAAAAATGTTATTAGAAGAAGAGTCTTCTTGTGCAATTAACTAAACATGAAAATATCAGGAGCAACAAAACAATAAAAAAATATTCTTCCATCTATTAAACACCTCTGTATAAAGAAATAAGCATCAAAACATTTTTTTATAGCAAATTTCATTTTTTTTATTTTTAATATTTTGAGTATAGACATTTGTTCCACGATATAATAGTCTGAGACTTTCAACAAATATGGTGTCTAACAAAATTAAGATCATTGCCATGAATACTTAATCTAGACAGGACCACAACATTTTAGAGAAAATTAACGGATGTTGGAGATGTTTATGAAGAATTTGGATTAACTAGTGTCCTTTGAACAATGTAGGTACAGCTAAACAAGTTATTGTAGTTTTATGATTTTGAAAAAATGTTTCAGAAAAAATTATTTGGTCGCGCAGTAGAAGGTCACTCTCGTTAAGACATCTCACATTATTGTTTAAATTGTATAATATAAGTAAGTAGAAGGTCACTCTCGTTAAGACATCTCACATTATTGTTTAAATTATATAATGTAGACAATCAGTTACAATACTAGTTACAATACTTGTACGAAAATCACCTTATATGGCACATAGCAGGATGATCAATTCTACACGTGATCCTAGGAAGTAACTAACTGTTGGAGGCTTGGTCACCAAGAAAAAAGTGTGTGGTCAACAATTGATGTAAAGGATCCTAGGAAGTAATTGTTGGAGGCTTGGTCACCAAGAAAAAAGTGTGTGGTCAACAATTGATGTAATAGATGAGCACAACACAAAGCACAAATCAAAAATGTATCAGAGATACATTTCGACATCCATATTAGGATTAATCCGGATGAGCATCTCCATAGTAACTTTTATTTCAAAATTATGTGAGTTTTATGAAGATGCATATCTGAAATACACTTTGTAAGCTTAAACCGCAAATCAGTAACCGAAACATAAAGTTGAATATAAATATAATTAACATCAAAATACATAACATTACATAGATAATCATTAACATAAATTTAACATTACCTTTTATCAAGACATTGCAACATCATTAGAATATCTTCGGCCAATCTTGCAATTGTTGCATCCACTTCAATCAGAGCATTTGTTTCATAATGGTGAAATGTACTTCACATAACCCATAAGTCTTCATTCAACTCCAACTCAAAGTTGCTGAACTGAATCTTTCCTTCGTTGTCAATCGAAGATGAACGGTACTCAAGCTTCACAACTCTTCGATTGTATGAGTATTGTGGGAGACTCTCCAGTATGAATTTTATATCTACAAGAGAGGTATACACTATGACCATAAACTCAAGTGAAGGCTTCGCGTCGTTGAAGTAGACAAATGCAACATGCCAATATATGTTCGTTTTGATGTAGTATGATTTTGTGAACAATATGAGATGAAATTCCACATATTTATATAAGTTTTAGTTCATTATAGACCTTAAAAACCCTATCATGTATCACACGATATTCCTTATATGAATTCCATGACTCACCCTATTTGTTTTCCAATATAAGGGTTTCTACGAAGATGCATTTTCGAAATACCCCATAATTGGTAGTTTGTGTAATTAAAATGGGTTAATCTGGAAGTGCATCTCTAGACTTTCCCCACTGACTCATTGTTCACACGTGACCTATTTTATGCAGAGAAAATTTGTTAATAGGTTGAAACCAAATTTTTCTTTAAATTGACCTAATTGTTATACAATTAATGTTTACTATACATTACATATGTATCACATTATATCTAGATTACATCAGCGTCAATAATACATAAAAAAATGAACCACCGTCTAAATACATAGTTAGATAAAATAGTCACCGTCTGAACATGAATAAAATATTGTCATTTTGAAAGCCACCTAATACACATGATGCATCCGAATAGATTTTGAGATGACTAACTCCGAAGTGGAAAAATGTTTCGAGTAACCATATGTTGTACCTCAAATTATTTCCTTTCTTCTTCTCAAGATATTTCTCACAAAGATCTTCAATGATTCAAGCTTGCACAAGTATTGACTAGGTCAAACCATCTCTTCAACATTGATGCCTCAAATTAGGGTTTGAGTTTGCACAAGGATAGTTGGACTTCTAATGTTTCAAATTACTTCCATGGATCATCATGGATCCTCAAGATTTCTCCTGTCAAGTTTCAAGTCTTGAATTACCAAAGTTGCTCAGTCAATTGATCAGATGACCTAAAATCAGTTAGATTAAAAAAAGTCAATTGCGATCAACCTACAGTCAAACTTCAAGATTTTTGACCAATATCAACATTTTGAAGTCATCTGTATCATTTGATCAAGATCAGATCATAATTCACCAAGAAAATCGTTCAAATCGTCAAAAGGGCAAAATGGTCAAAATTAAGGTTTTGACTGAGAACGACCAATCTTTGACTTTTAACCTAGTACATTACTTATTGGTTTGAAACACGATCTCAAGGATTCAAGTACATCATTTTGACCTAATTGCATATTTCAATTCTTCCCCCGATTGACAGATGAAATTTGGTCAGCTGATAAAAAGTCAACTGTACACTGAAAAGTCAAACTTTGACTTTTAGGTCGAATTTGGTTTTCAAAAATCACATTTCATCAAGACAATTCAAAATATGGAATTTGATCATCAAAAGTCAAGAAAGACAAAAATCAAACGTTGCAAGGCTTAGAAATTTTTCTAAGAATTTGTATACTTGTTAATTGCTTCATGACATCTTTTCACTATAATTCAAAATAATTCAAGATGTTACAAATAATTCAAGTTATTACAAGGTGGCATTTTTGCAAGATTACAAATCCTAAGCTTTTACTTTGTTTGAATTTTTTCCCTTTGACTCAATGTCTAAACTTTGCCACTATGCTGTCTACAAAACAGACTTGTATCATGCTACAAATGTTGCTATCCAAGAAAGCCCAAAACAATATAAAAAACACTCTGTTGTACTGCTATAAAACAACCATGCATCAAGCTGCCACAACACTCCAAAATTGCTGCGAAACAGCTCTGCTATGCTACTACCAACTCATTCCAAGCCTGCATTATCTCAGTCCCATATTGCACAAAATTAGCACAGAAGAGCTGCATCAAAAAGTAATGGAACAGTATACCCAAACAGTTCAAAAACTTATTTGTTTCCCCCCTAAATCTTAGTCAAACTTCATCTATAAATAAACTATTTTCATAACACATAAGGGGTGGCTTAGAGAGAGAGAAGAGAGAAGAGAAAGACATCATTCTTTGTAAACTCTATTCATTCACAAATGACCGTTTCTGTACTGCCATTATCTTCACCTTCCAAACAAAAAAGAAAAACAGTACAACATAACTTGACTGAGTTAGTATGGTTCAACAGCTTGGAATAACTTCCTGGAGATTCAATGAAGCCATCACATCATCTTGAAAAGTATTTAGACTCAAAACACCAAGTGCAGTCTCAAGGTAAGTGTGATACGGTGGGAGAACTGACTATGGTTTTGCATTTTTTATTCGCAAATGTTTCGGTTGAGCAAGAGTCTCCACCGACTTTTTATTTTATCCTAAGGAAAGGTTAAAAAGCACAGCAAAAACCTTTGAGATGTTTTCTTGGGTTCGGGGAGTAGATTATAGAAAGGGAAGGTATTAGCACCCTTTCTATCCATGGTTATCCATGGGCTCTTAGTTACTTGCTTAGATCAAACTTGCCTTAATTTTCAATTGTGTGAAATGGTGCTATGTGTGTGTGGGTTTGGAAATGTTTTGAAAAGAGGCCAATGTGGTGGCAACCTTTGTAATGATCCATGTTGGGATGTATATAAAGGTGTATGTCTTTTGAAAAGGTTTCAATGTTTTTGAAAGTTGTTTTTGAAAGTGTAGTGATGTGTGGTTTAAAAATAGGCAAGTGTTTTGTTTTGCAAGTTTGATTCAAGTAACTAAGAGCTATCTACCCTAAATTTCTCAAAGATCTTTCCTATGTTTTAACCCTTTTTAACAATTTTGTTCCACCATTGTATTTGGTGGAAAATCTTGTGTTAGGATGTTAAAGGGACGGGCGCGGGTCATCGTTTAGACCATGATTGCAATGGTGCCAAGTATCTTTGGGCAATTTTTCCTTTAAGGGACTTGATCATTTTTTAGGCAACTTTTGAAAACGTCATCGAGGGACTATGATCATTTGATTATGTTTGTTTTGCCCAAAGAGACCTAACATGCAATATGGCCCATTATTGAAGGTAACAAGTGGAATACCCTAGGGGTGCAAGTGTGATTAGTGTTGTCCATTTTCATGCTTGTTTATCTTGAAATTAGGTCAAACTATTTTTGTTGTTTTTGATTCACATACAAACCCTAATTCTAACATGGCATAATTAGAAAGCATTAAAGTGCGAAAAAATAAAGTTCCTAAGTTATTACAACACAATATATGGGAAGGGGGGTACAAATGTTCAAATGGGGGTATTTTGACAAGGAATTTAAACCTAGACTATTACATCAATTTGGAATTATACAAGGTAATTAATATACAACAATTAAATAAAAATGGAATAAATATGCAAGATGCAAAAAATGTTTTTTATGTGTATGAAAAAAAAGGTATTTTTTTATGTGTCAAATAAACAAAATAAAAAGTATTAATTTTTTGGATTTTTTATGTATTTAGGGCAAAACCCTAATTTATTAAATAAAAGGTATTAATTATTTAATATGTACAATATTTACTAGTTATGTACAAAAATAAAATACAAATGAAGTATATTTGTCAAAAAGGTATTTTTTAATGTCAAATATTAATAAAAAATAAAATGTATATATCTTGTATTTTTAACCTAAATATACTAATATATATATATATATATATATATATATATATATATATATATATGTAAATATTTATATTATATGATAAATATATTAAATATATACAAAAATAAAATATTTAATATTTACAAGAAAAGTATATTTTCATAAAATATTTTCACAAGATAAAATAAAATAAAAATCAGAAAAATAAAATGTATTGGTATTAATTTTAGTGTTTTTAAATAATAGTATATAAGTATTTATTTATGTACAAATATCAATTTAAACAAATAAAAGCCTAATAAATATAAAAATGGTGTAAAAATATTTTTTTATATTTTTAATATTGTGAGGAAAAATAAATAAGTCAGAACAAAAAAGAAAAGGTCAAAAAATCATGAAAATAAGCATAATGGGCCAAGGGGGTTTAAAAGTAACAAAAGAGTGCAAATAGGAAACTGAAACAAAGCCCAGCCCAAAAAGTCCTTCTTCAACCTCTGAACCTGTATGAACAACAATCAACACGCGTTTTCTATCTCCCAATTCCTGGACTTTCAAGCAAAACTCACAACATGAAAAATGTAGAGCATTAAGAGACGAATCCAGACATATAAAGAACTTGACTTAACTCTCTAAGATGAGAGAGAATTTCTTCTCCCCCAATTCCTGACCTAGTTTTTGTTCCATGTTCAGACATTAAATTCTCACAGCACACATAATATAAATGAAAACTAATTACATGGGCATGTTCAGGGCTATGAATGTGACATATTTTCTTCACAAACCTAAAGCTAACAATGCCTGGATAGAGAGATATGAGTTCATGAACTTACCTGTTCAATTGGAATCGTATCTGGTAATGGAGGTACTTTCAGTGCAAGGTGATGATTGGTACAGCTTCCTTGATGTCCAGGGATGTTATTCCAAGTTTTACTTTGCTTTGAAACTAGCTGAATCGAGTTATAGAACTCCACCTGCAAAACAGAAAAATGAAAATGGTGATGTTGAATGGGAGTGTTACAGGTCGTGTTTGAGGTTTGGAATAGCTTCAAGGGATGTTGTGGGATGTGTTTGAAGTGTTTTTAGCAAGAATGCACGGATGGAATGAGTTATGGAACTCAATCTGCAACAGGTCCCCTGTTTTGGCAGTTTGAGGGTGATTCTGTGAATGGGGAGGTATTGGAGATGATAGGCTCGTGTCTCAGGTCAGGATGGATGTTTAGAATGTGTTTGACAAGTTTTCTTAAGCCTGTGTTAGCTGAGATGAGAGTTGTGTATGGTTATGCTATGTTTCTTCAACTTTAAGCAACGAATGTCCACTTGAGTTTTTAGACTGATAGAGGCCCCCCTAATGTGCTGCATACCTTGGCCTTGATCAGTGTAATTAGCTCATAAACTTGTTCCAAAGAGATTTGCACTGTACTTGCTTGGATTGCTAATTGACATAAAGTTTAACTTTTGCAAAAATGGACATTATGCTTTTTCTATTTTGGGACTAAACCCTTATGTAATGCTTGAACACATAAAATATGGTCTTGACACAATGAGTTTGCATTAAATTTATGAGTGCAAAAGGGATATAGGACCTGTAATCAAGTTGTGAAAGCTGATTTCAAAATGGCCTAGATGTATGAACATGTAACTTGGCCAAATCAAAAGTGAGTTTTTCCCAACTTGCCAAATTCGATTCTCCCTAACCATGAGGTTGTTTGATGAGTTATTGGACATTTTGGAAAGCTTGGAATGTGTACTACAATCCATCTTTGAAATGCAAATTGAAATTCCAAGTGGAAGCATGTGAAAAATGGTCTTGAAGTTAGGAAAAAATCCTGCCTAAAATAGGTCAAATTTTCTCTAAGTTAAGAATGGTTTGGTACCCTTGTTCCAAAAATTGTAACTTGAGCTACAAGCTTCTTTTGGGAAAACTTTGTGAATCAAAGTTGTAGATTTTGCAATAGGCTACAACTTTCATGTTTTGACTTTTGCTTGAATCCAAATGAATCTTGGTGAGAAAGTGGGACAAAGTTAGGAAAAAATTAGGGTTTTTCATAACTTAGAAAAATTCTAAGTTATGAAAAATCTTCATTTCAAACCCTAATTTGCAATTCTTGATTTCTTGATGAACAAGTTTCATGATTTGGCATGTTTTGATGAAAAATGAATCTTGACACTTGATTTTGACCAAAAAGTCAAAGTTTGACTTTTCAGTATACAGTCAAAATTGATCAATTGACTGGGAAATTCAACTGTCAATCTTGTGTATTTGGGATCTTTTGAACTTGTTGAGCATGTCAAGACAATTCCATGGGGTCCTTGAGTCCATATGTGAGCTTGATTTGCCATTGGCTAGGTCAAACAGTCAAAAATTGCCTTTGTGCAGTCAAAACCCTAAAAATGACCATTTTGCCCTTTTGGTGATCTGATCAAATTTCTTGTGGAATTGTGATCCAAACTTGATAAAATGGTCCATGTGAGTTCATAATGTTGATGTGGGTCAAAAATCATGAAGTTTGACTGTCTATTGGCCACAATTGACTTTTTTCCCCAATACAGCTGATTTCTAGGTCAACTGTCCAATTGACTGGGCAAAATTTGGAATCAAGACTTGAAACTTGGTATGGATAAACTTGGGAGTCCAACATGAAGCATGAAAGTCATCTTAGGCATTTTAGGTCAAAACATCTTTGTTCAAACACAAACCCTAATTTGGGTCCACAGTGCAAGGAGAAGTCTTGAGCAGAGGAAACCCTAACTGGATCTTGAGCTCCAAGGGTTTTGTGATGAGAAAATGTTGAGGAAATGGGAGGGCAAATTTTGGGGTACAACAGTTGCCCCTGTTCAATCTTATTGAACCTGAAGAGTTAGATTGGCAAGTTTGCCTTTCGTGACTCGAGGGTAAAAGGAGATTGGACAATAGAGTACCCGGAAATTTGCACTCGCATGTTGGAGTATCAGCAATGTGATGTCGGAAATGGGCTTATAGATGCCATTTGGAGAGATGGTGGATAGTGAGATGGGCTTATAGATGCCATCTGGAGACGCGACAGAACCTTGTCGGGAATGGGCTTATAGATGCCATTTGGAAGTGTTGATCGCATAAGAGATTCCTTAGCGAGAACTTGTGTATTTTAAGAAAGACAGATGTTTTCCTGGCTTGTTACAGGTGTTGATCTTCAATCTTTTCATGCAAATATGCCCTGGCTAGATACAGGTGTCGAATCTACAATCGGTTGCTCACAGATATTCCCTGGCTGGATACAGGAATCGAATATGGAAATAGTCGTCAACAGATATGCCCTGGCTGGATACAGGAATCGAATCTGGAAATAGTCGTCAACAGATATGCCCTGGCTGGATACAGGAATCGAATCTGGAAATAGTCATCAACAGATATGCCCTGGCTGGATATAGGAATCGAATCTTCAAACTCTTCAGATGTGCCCTGGCTAGATACAGGAATCGAATCCAGAATTGTGACAGTTGATAGATATGCCCTGGCTGGATACAGGAATCGAATCTTCAAACTCTTCAGACGTGCCCTGGCTAGATACAGGAATCGAATCTGGAAACTGATCACTCACAGATGTGCCCTAGCTAGATACAGGAATCGAATCTGGAATTGCGACAGTTGAAGGTAGTTGTCTTTTTCCCTGAAGAGGAAAAACATTAGTTGTATGCAATGTCATGATGTATGAAATGCATGACGATGTTCAAAACGAGATAGTGTTGTATGCACTTTATCATGTATGTAAGCAAGATGTATGAAATGTGAAATGTTTATGAATGTATTTTTGTCTAGGAAAATAAATCCTTGACGACCGGCCGGGGAATTAAATCCTGGGCTGATGTTGAAGAGTAGAGCTCTTTGCTTCCGCTGGGGATAATGGTTGCAAGAATACACCGGTAGGAAAAGATGACTCTGTTTGAGGAATAAACTTGTTGGAGAGATTACTCTGAGGGGAATTGCTCTGTAGGAAGAGATACTTCGCTGAAGTTTTGACGAGAGCTTTACTGAGGATTTCGATGATGGACTCCGTTGGGGATAATGATGATAAACTCCGCTGGGGACAACAAAGATAAACTCCTCTGGGGATTGTGTTGATAAGTCATGTTGGGGAACTTTGATGAACTCCGCTGGGGATAGGAAGAACTTTGCCGAGGGCGATCTTCCATGGCAATTAGCAGAGGATAACCCAGTTATAAGCCCTTGTGAGGAATAACTTTGAATAAAGCTCGGGAGAGACGTCCGTACTCTACAGGGGATAAGCTTCCAGAATCTACTGGGGATAAGCTTCAAGACCTGCTGGGGATACGGATTCCGATTTTCCTGGGGAAGCTTTTCAGACTGTACTGGGGTGTTGGTATTCCGCCGGGGAACAATCTTAGGTCAAGACTGTCGGGGATGCTTGCTGATGAAATGCCTATACTCCGCTGGGGAATGTTGATATCTTCTGGGGATACACAACTTCCTTCAGGCTGACCGTAGACTAACTCTGTTGGAGGAGAGTATTGCTGACTTGCTAGGGGAATATTGTGCCTTTTCAGGATTGATAGGGAACCAACTCTACTTGGGGAAAGTATTGTTGAATCTTGTCTTACTCTACGGGGAGTTGAGATAATTTTGTCACATTCTTCAGTTGAACCTACCTTGGTACTTTGGCGGACAAAGCAACCAGACTGCATCAGACAACTTTACATTGCCCCTGTTTCTGATGTCACCTGTAATTAGTCTTTTGTTTCATATGCAAATATTTATGAATCAGCAATTTAATGTTAAATGCATATATCAAAAATGAACATTGGACGTTCTTCGCAAGACAAAACAGAAAAAAGGAAAAACAATTGGCAATTTGTTTGGAAAACTGAATCTGTATTGATTTTGAAATTTGCCTGTAAATAGGTGTTTTTGTACAAGAGGCCGACGTCCTAGTAAGAGAACACCGCCGAATAACATAAAGTTTATACAATTTTGAAAAGGAAACAAAACAGCTATGTGCACAATATTCCCACTGGGTTCCAACTCTGCTATCGCCTTTATGTCTTCAAGCGTCTCATCACTTTGCTGCTTAGTTGAAGATGAAGCTGATTGATCGATGCCGAAGTCTGAGCCAGATAATTGATGCCGAATTCTGGATGCAAGGTGATCCAATGAGACATAGTGTTACGCTTTATCCCTAACTTTTGCCTGGACCGCCCTTTTGGGTTTTCGGTCCACCGGGATACCCATTTTTGCCCAAGCCGCCTTTTCAGGTTTTCGACTTGCCGGGTGTACAGATTTTTTTCATTTCATCCCTTATTTTTGCCCGAACCCTTTTGGTTCGCCGGGAAGCCCTTATTTTTGCCTAGGTATGTCAACCTAGCGGGTCTTTTATTCATGCGTAGTATCTTTTTACTATGTCTGCATTGGTGGGGTGAGGAAGGTCGTTACCATCCATGGTGGTTAGAATCATGGCTCCTCCTGAGAACACATGTTTAACCACAAATGGCCCTTCGTATGTAGGGGTACATTTGCCCCGGGGATCACTTTGAGGAAGGATGATGCGTTTGATTACCAGGTCCCCAACTTGATACTCTTGTGGTATGACTTTCTTGTTAAATGCCCTGATCATCTGTTTTTGGTACGTCTGACCATGACAGATAGCGGTGAGTCTCTTTTCGTCAACCAGGTTTAATTGATCAAGTCGAGTCTGGATCCAGTCATCTTCACTCAGATCTGCATCCTTCATTATCCGGAGAGAGGGTATCTGGACTTCAATCGGCAAGACTGCCTCCATGCCATAGACCAAGGAAAAAGGAGTTGCCCCGGTTGACGTCCTTGCTGAGGTACGGTACCCATGAAGAGCAAATGGTAACATTTCGTGCCAATCTTTGTAGGTCACTGTCATCTTCTGCACAATCTTCTTGATATTCTTATTGGCTTCTTCTACAGCCCCATTCATCTTCGGCCGGTAAGGAGAAGAGTTATGGTGCTGTATCTTAAATTTCTCGCAGAGCTCAGTGATCATCTTGTTGTTAAGATTGGTACCATTGTCCGTAATGATCCTTTCTGGGACGCCATACCGACAGATCAAGTTATGCCGGATGAAACGTGCCACGACGCTCTTGGTTACGGTGGCGTAAGAAGCTGCTTTTACCCACTTCGTGAAGTAATCAATTGCTACTAGGATGAAACGATGCCCGTTGGATGCCGTTGGTCGGATCTCACCGATCATATCGATGCCCCACATTGCAAAAGGCCAAGGTGCCGTCAGGACGTTCAGAGGAACCGGAGGGATGTGCACCTTATCAGCATAGATCTGGCATTTGTGACAAGTTCGAGAATGTTGGTAACAGTCGGCTTCCATTGTGGACCAGAAATATCCTGCCCGAAGGATTTTCTTTGCCATGGTATGTCCACTGGAATGTGTTCCGAATGTACCTTCATGCAGTTCTATCATGATCTTCTCTGCTTCAGCCTTATCCACGCAACGCAGTAGAGTTGAATCATGATTCCGTTTGTAGAGAATGTCGTTGCTGAGGAAGAATTTTGCCGCAAACCTTCTCATGAACTTCTTGTCGTTGACAGATGCACCTTCAGGGTATTCCTGAGCTTCCAAGTATCTCTTCACCTCATGATACCATGGTTTTTCAGTCACCTTTTCGGCCTCAAGATCGCAGCAGTATGCAGGTTCGTCCAACTTCCAAATAATGATCCGGGGAGCCTCGTTGTCCCATTTGACTTTGAACATTGAAGACATCGTAGCTAGTGCGTCCGCTAACTGATTCTCCTCTCTTGGGAAGTGCTCAAAAGTTATCTCTTCAAAGTGGGGAAGCAAAGTCAACACATACTCCTTGTAAGGAATAAGATTTGGGTGTTTCGTATCCCACTCGCCTTTGATCTGATTGATCACGAGAGCAGAATCTCCGAAGACACTCAGAAACTTGATCCTTAAGTCGATTGCAGCTTGAAGGCCCATGATACATGCCTCATACTCTGCCATGTTGTTGGTGCAGTTGAAACATAGTCGGGCAGTGAGTGGAGTATGAGTACCTTTGGGGGATATGATTACAGCGCCGATACCGTTACCCAAAGCGTTGGAGGCTCCGTCAAAATGCATAGACCATCGGGATCCTTCCTCAAGTCCTTCATCCGGTCCAGGCACTTCACAATCTGTTACTACCATGATATCTTCGTCCGGAAATTCAAAGTTCAATGATTGGTAATCGTCCACAGGTTGGTGTGCCAAATGATCTGCCAATACACTTCCCTTGATTGCTTTCTGAGTCGTGTACTGGATATCATATTCCGTCAAGATCATTTGCCATCTTGCTATTCTTCCAGACAGAGCAGGCTTTTCGAATATGTACTTGATGGGATCCATTTTTGAAATCAACAGAGTAGTGTGAGTCAGCATATACTGTCTCAGCCGGCGAGCAGCTGTTGTACCCCAAATTTTGACCTAAGATACCATCTCCCATCTGCATCATTATATTACAAGTGTTTTGATCTATTGATTTTAAAAATTCACAACTTTTTCGAGTCGAGAGCTATTTATTTCTGAACACTAAATTTATTAATTGATTCATGCTAAAACAATGTTTATTAATTATTTATTATCTTAAATTTAAATAATTGGAATTTGTTTTCAATTGTTATATAATTTAAAGATTTATAGATAATAAAATAAATATTAGAGAAGAGGCATATTAATCGTTCAGACAATGTTTATTTATTATTCACTATCTTAAATTTAAATAATTGGAATTTATTTTCAGTTATTACATAATTTAAAGATTTATGAATAATATAATAAATATTTGAAAAAGTTCATTAATTGGTCAGTAATGATTATTTAATTATTTATCATTCTAAGTTAAATAATTGAAATTCTATTTTTAATTATTATAATTTAGAAAATTATGAATAATGAATTAAATAATTGAAACTATTAATTGATCAATGATATTTATTTATTTGTTTATTATTCTGAATTTAAGTAATTGAAATTTATTTTCAATTATTATACAATTTAAAGAATTATAAACGATAAAATAAATAATTAGAGAGAAGGAAGGAATTAATTGGCAAATATTGGAATTTTATTCATTTTATTCTAATTGTACAATTGTTGTGTAAATACTGTATTTATTTACAACGAATTTACAATAATAATTTTTTTACAAAGTTAAAATGAAATAAAAAAACTATTCTAATGTTTTATAATTCTAAATCTTCTATCCAGTGCCTTTTTGTCTGCTCGTTTGATTTTACCTGCAAAAACAATTAAAAGAAAAATTAGAATTGAACAAATAATTAAA
This sequence comes from Vicia faba, assembly GCA_948472305.1. Taxonomy (NCBI): domain Eukaryota; kingdom Viridiplantae; phylum Streptophyta; class Magnoliopsida; order Fabales; family Fabaceae; genus Vicia; species Vicia faba. Next base: position 2,932,477 of record OX451740.1, read on the forward strand.
AGCAGAAAATTATTTAGTGTTCATCATTAAAAGCAACGGCTGGAATCAGTTTACCCTTTTCTGCAAATCACGGGATTTCTCCCGGTTCACAAAAAAGGGAGGAATTTTTATTTTCATAAATGAATGCACAATTTTGAAACATGCACAAATTTATTTTATTTTTCAAAACTGCATAATTAAAAATTAATTGCATTTTTCAAAGTCCAATGCATATTTCAAAAATATACACAACATACAAAGGTCCATGCATAATTTCAAAACAGCATATGCAAGACAAACAAAATGCAACGTAAACATAACATGCCCACATATAAGAAGAAGCCAAAACATAGGCTCCAATGTTGCATTGGAAGTCAAAGAAATATGCAGTTTCAAAATAATATGCAAGTAATATGTCCCATTTTTCATCATGTTCCAGCACTGTTGCAATTTCAAAAAAACAGTACACATCATTTTATGCATCAATGTACTTGAGAGAGAGAGAAGAGAGAAAAAAAATGGTTTTGCAGGTTTTGGTTTAGGCAGAAGGAATTACAAGACAAAGCTACAGCAGTAACTCAATAAAAATAAGAAGCACAAGAGTAGAATACAAACAAACTGTATGAAGCAGCTTTGTGCAGAAGGCCAAAGAGGTATATTAAAATATACCATAAACCCGTAACAAAAAGAGGAGGCCAAGAGGAACCAAAACTGTTAGGACAAAACATAAAAACCCCTTCAACGTTCAAAAAACAAAGACATCAATATATCTCTAAGCCTTCAAAAACTCCAAAGAAAATTGTCAACAAGGATACAAATTTTCTCAAAGGCTTAAAACCATACAAACCGGCCTAAACCATGTCTACTGCATTACCAAAAACACCTACTGCATAAAACCAGTAGAACCAAAACCAATTCAAATATCAAAAACCAGTAAGAACCTGCATGACCATTCCTACTGTCTAAACCATACAAACCAATATGGCCTAAACCTCATTAACCTGACTGAGCCATCAAACCAATACCATAAAAATTCCCACTGTCATAAACCATTAACCTGCATTTACCCAAACCTGCTATCTGCATTGCCAAAACCTTCCTACTGTCTAAACCAAAATAAACATACCAAAAACACCTACTGCATTACCGAAACCAAAACCAACATGGTCAAAAACTAGAACCATTTCAAAAACAGTAAAACCTGCGTGAAGCCCTCAAAACCATTTTCCAAACCATCAATCACTATGGCCTAAGAACTAAAACTGTCAAAACCATGGCCTAAACCAATTTCCAAACCCAAGCATACAGTAAGGCCTCAATACGTTCATCATTGGCCAAAAGCAAAGCATACTGAAATCAGAGAGAAGAAGAGAAAAAGCGTCCATAGCATCAAGCTAGTCAAAAATGGTTATTTCAACATAGCATTCAAAAACGTTCAAAGCAACGGAAGGCATACAGTAGCAGTAGCAAGAGAAGAAGAGGAAAAAGCAAAGCAAGAGGGCCAAAAGGAACGAAGTACCAGGGTCAAGTAGCTAGCGCCTCCGCCGTTTCCTCGCGCCTTGGCCTCCTACGCACTCGAATCTCCCTCCTCCGTCTCCAAAGGTAACCCTTTCCTTCTTTCTTTTTTCGAAACTTCAAACCATCATTAACAAACAAAAAGTCAGTGTCAAATGGAACCCAAAATCAATACATGCAAATTTGTAACAAACCCTAAAACGTTAGGAATTCGATCGTACCTTGAATCGATCGCCCGAGCATCTCATTGGAGGGAAGAGGAAGATTGTGGTACCGGTGGCCTTTGGGACGAAGGAAAGCTCAGGCAAGTTCAGAAGCAGGAAGCAAAAGAACGCGAAGAAGACGATACAAGAAGAACGGCGCCGTCGCTGTTCAACCTTAACCCTAATCCCTCTTCCAAATGCTAAAACACGTTTAATCCCAAAAACAAAATTGTAAAACTGATGGACCTCACCTCAAATGCCCTAAGCCCAACGAAATTGTTTGTACACCCCTGTTTCTGCCTTCTTCTTAATTAGATTTGGGCTCTCACAAATCCTCTAGCCCACTTTGATCTTTTATTTTACTCCCTTTTAATTTTGATCCATTTTTATTTTATTTGGTTTCTTTAGCTCATTTAGAATTTTATTGGTTTAGTTTCAACTATAAGTTTAGTTAAGTAGAAATAATTCAATCAAAACATCTTTAAATAAATTAGGCCTTTTTTTATTAAGTTTAAACTTTAGGTTTGAGTTAATAATTTTAAAATATCCCTTTTTAATTAGGTTTAAGTTAATAATTCTTAAGTCCTAACTTAGCTTAATTATTTAATAACTCTAAAAATAATAAATACTTTTTATTAATAATAGAAAACTAAAAAAGAACATTTAAGAATTAAAGCATTTTATTTCTTTTAATTAATCCTCATGCTTTTATCCATATTAAAAATGCGTAAAAATGAAAAACAATTAAAACATTCTTCTTTTCATTAAGATTAAACGAAAAATCTAAAAATGCATTATTCACATCATTTACCCTATCATTTAACTATTGTTTTTTAATCATTATCCGCATAATTTTTCTGTTTATTTATTTCATATTTATTTGTTTATTCCGTTTACGTTTAAATCCAAAGGAAAAACGATAAATTTGTTGACTTCATGTCCTCAAGTCTAATCGCGCGAATATTCGCATTTCATTGAAACTTAGGATAATTTTTCCTCAAATATTCAATCTTTTCAAAACTTATACCCTTTAAGCAAAAACTTCGACGTTAGGTCGTCGTATCTTCAAAAACCCGTCTGTACCCCCTTTCGGCCAAAACAATTTATTTTCCTCAATCAAACGAACATTTTAATAAACAGATATTTCAAAAGGTTCCTATAGAATACTATAGATACATTGGGTGCTAATACCTTCCCATTGTATAACCAACCCCCGAACCATAGATCTTTTCAAAAACGCCTTGTATTTTCATTACTTTTAAAAAGTATTATTTACATTGCATATTTAGGGTTTTATTTCGCTCTTTCCCCTTTTCCCTTGGAAACAATAAAGCGCGGTGGCGACTCTTGCTTTTGTGAGACGAATTAATCAATAATTCGATCTCCGATTTACCCCGCTACATTTTTTATCGCTACAGAATTGGCGACTCTGCTGGGGATAGATTGACCTCTTGCTGGTCCATCCCTAAGTGGGTTAAGCCTAATTTGTCATATCTGTTTATTATTATTTGATTTGCTTGATTATGTGTTTAAATTGGGGTGTTTGGGTTTTTTGCAAAGGACGAATCCTATACCCGGATTAAGTAACACTTAAGGAATAGGACGGGCGGTATAGTCATGTTAACTTTGAGGGAGTAATCCCGAAAAAGGAGGCATGAGATCCCCCACTCAATGGAAGGCCCTCTTGAACTTAATATTTGTTTACCGAGTAATCGGGAAGACATTATTATTTTCGACCTAGGAGCCCGAGAAGTTGAGGACCGTAGAACCCTAACCCATCTTGGCCTTTTTAGGTGTAGCGCGAAGACTATAACGGAGTAATTCGGAAGTAGTTGTTACGCGATGCTACGCTCGGACGAGTTTCTCTTGAGAATATTGCTAATTATTGAGTAATTAAGACGTTGGTAATATCCGAAGGAGGAATGTAGACTCTGGGAACTCTTAGAACCTTGTCTTACAGGTGCGATTGAACCGTTAGTACATACCTTTGGGTGGGCTTTACCCTCGACTCCATGCTGAAACATTGAACCTTTGAACCCCATGTTTGCAAGCTTGTGTGTGACTGTTGCATTATCATTCATTTATGCACTCATTAGCATCTTTGTAAAAAACTTGTTTTTCAAGGAACTTCGAAATGATTTTTGCAAGACATCTCAGGTTATCATGGAATTTGGAAGGAGAAACACTCGAAGCTTTAGTTTTAAGGAGCCCGAGATCGAAGAGCTGAAGAGTTTGATTCTGAAGATCGAGAGCCCGACGGATTTTCAGAAGAAGTATGGGTCTATTGTACCTCTCATGAAGCGCAAGATGAAGGAAGGCATCCTCAACACATTGGTTCAATTCTATGATCCCTTGTACCGATGTTTCACCTTTCCGGATTACCAGTTGATGCCCACTTTAGAAGAGTATTCCTACATACTTGGTTTGCCGATCACCGACTGTGTTCCTTTTTCCGGATTAGAAGAGGAGCCCAAATCTCACGAGATAGAAACCATCACCCACTTGAAGAAGTCAGAGATAGAGGAGAACATGACTACGAAAGGGGGAATCCAGGGTTTGTCTGCGCAGTTTTTGTTGAAGAAAGCTCGTCATTTTGCTGAGATAAAGGATACTGTTGCCTTCGAAGACGTGTTTGCTTTACTCGCGTATGGTCTATTCTTGTTCCCTAACGTTGATAAGTTTGTGGATATCAACGCCATCAGAATTTTCTTGATTGGAAATCCAGTCCCTACGCTGCTAGGAGATACCTACTACTCCATCCATCTTCAGAACTCTTATTAAGGAGGAATGATTATTTGTTGTACACCGTTGTTGTATCAGTGGTATGTTTCGCATCTACCTGGGTCTGATGTTTTCTGGGATCTCGAGAAGGAACCGCGTTGGGCGCCAAAAATTATGGCTCTCACCCCTTTCGACATTGACTGGTATAATCGAGTTTACTACGACGTGGAGATCATCGATAGCTGTGGTGCTTTTCCTAACGTACCTCTTCTCGGTACGAGAGGTGGAATCAACTATAACCCTGTTCTCGCGCGCCGTCAGTTTGGGTACCCGATGAGAGATAAGCCAAACAATATCCATGTGAGTGGTTTCTTTCTTCAAGAAGGACAAGATCATCAGGCAGCTAAGAGGGAGATCGAAGAAGCTTGGCGCCACATCCATAGGAAAGGGAGAGATATGTTAGGACAAAGGGGTGCCGTTTCTTTGGAGCCTTACCTACAGTGGGTCCGTGCTAGGGCTTGTGCTCTCAAGATGCCCTATAAACTTGAGAAACCTTTATTCCCTGCCATTGCACCATCATCTGTTGTTATCCCTATCGCGAATATAGGAGAATACCAAGGAAATCTGGCTAGGATGAAGTCCGAGAGGGATGCTTGGAAAGAAAAGTACCATATGTCTGAATATGAGAATCGAGTCCTGACTCGACAGTTAAAGGAAAAGGAGGAGTTGCTGTTTATTCAAGACGGCTGGTTCATTGATCACGATGAGAAGCTTCGTCAAAAGGATGCTTTACTGAAGAAGTATGCTAGTGAAAGGAAGAGAAAGAGGGAAGGTTCGGTAAGCGTTGCTCTCGTGCCTAATCCGCAGAAGGAAATCATCGATCGACTGGTAGCTGAGAAGGAAGAGATGGAAGACTTTTATGAAGAGAAGATTAAGAAGCTCCGGTTACAGTTGGTGTTCGGTCCTTCATCTGAGGATTCCGAGTGATCTTTAGCTTTTAGTTTTATTTTATTGATGTCATTTTGTAAAACTATGTAAAAGGGCTTCATGCTCCGAAGTTGTAATTTATTGCTTTATTATGAGCTTCATGCTCCAAAGTTGTAATTTATTGCTTTATTTTAGACTTCATGTTTTAAAATTGTAATTTATCGCTTTATTATGGATTCCGTGTTTTGAAGTTGTAATTGGGTTGTCATCCCAAGGTTGTAATTTACTGTTTTGATATTCCAAATTGTAAGTTGTAATTTATCGCTTTCGGTTAATGGATTGAGTTTTTGTTGTTCCAAATTCCTTTTCCATTGATGTATGCAAAATTATTAAAGTTCCTTGAAAAACTTTTAAAATGAATCATCATTTGCATCGCACATCATGCATCATTCCACATTCCACTTCACATGTTTTCTAGAGTCTTATCCTTGTTCTTTTTCCACTCAAAAGGTTGTCAAGCTGTCTCACCAATACGACACTCGAGCCAATCGTCAGAGGAAAATGGAAGATCTGGAACAGGAAAACCTTGAGCTTCGTGGGGAAGTTGCTACACTTCGTGTCGAGATGGAAAAGTTAACCGCGTTAGTGGAAAGTTTGGTGGCTGTTCAGAATCAGCCATCGACTACAGCTGCCGAGATTCAGACTTCAACTCCAGTGGTTTCCGAGATTGTCACCGTTCCTGCATCCGTGACTCAAATCAACTCCCCGCTTCAACATCAGATGCCGAAGGGTTTTCCGTGGGGAATGCCTTACAACTTTGTGCCAGAGGGGTATCAGCCTGTCGTACAACCTTTATTTCAACCTGCTTTGTCTCTTCCTCAACCAGAGACAACTGCTATGCCGCCAGTAATTCCGTCTGTGACACCTTTTCCGCAACCGATTATGACAACCGTTGCTCCTGTGGTCCACTCCGTGCCATACTTGAATGAACCTACTTATCCTGCCGAGCCTGCTGAAAGTTTGGGTCTTTTTGATAGAATGGAAGAGTTTCAGGATCAGTTCCAAGAAATGCAGAAAGAGCTTAGAGCGGTAAAGGGGAAGGATCTGTTTGGGAAGAACACGCATGACCTTTGTTTAGTTCCGAATGTCAAGATTCCAGCAAAATTCAAAGTGCCAGACTTTGAGAGATATAAGGGTGATTCGTGTCTTAGAAGTCATTTGACAATGTACGTGAGAAAGATGTCTACGTATTCCGATGATCATGACTTGTTGATTCATTATTTTCAAGATAGTTTGACGGGTGCTGCTCTAAAGTGGTATATGGGTTTAGACAGTATTCGGATCCGCAACTTCAACGATCTTAGCGAAGCCTTTGTCCATCAGTACAAGTATAACGTTGACATGGCGCCGGACAGGGATCAACTCCGGGCGATGTTGCAGAGAGACCGAGAATCTTTTAAGGAATACGCCCAGAGGTGGCGTGAAATCGCCGCTCAAATCTATCCACCTCTTGAGGAGAAAGAGATGACGAAGATATTTTTAAAGACTTTAGGTTCCTTTTACTATGAAAGAATGATAGCCAGCGCACCCAGTGACTTCACCGAAATGGTAAGCATGGGCATGCGGTTAGAGGAAGGGATTCGTGAAGGACGTTTGGTTAAAGAAGGAAGTCCGTCTAGCAGTACTAAGAAGTTTGGAAGTGTTTTCCCGAAAAGAAAAGAGCAGGATGTCAGCTCTTTGTTCCCAGGTAGACCTAGGAGAGGTTACTCTCACATTGCGGCAGTCACTCCGGCTGTCCGCCCAGCTTTGATGACCCCAGCTCATCAAACTCCACCAACTCAACAACGGCCATTTCAGCAGCAGCCTCGACAACAGGCTTATCCATTTAACAATCAGAACCGTTCACCCAGAAAACCGCAGTTCGACGCCATTCCTATGACGTATACTGAATTGTTCCCTGCTCTTATCAGAAAGAATCTCATAACGACGAAGCCTCCTCCTGTCGCACCGAATAGTACTTCTCCGTGGTACAAGGCGGATCAGTTTTGTGAGTATCATCAAGGGTCGCCGGGGCACAACCTTGAGAATTGTTTTGCTTTGAAGGCGGACGTGCAGAGATTGATTAAGAATGGTATCTTGTCTTTCAAGGATGTTAATCCAAATGTTAGAGATAATCCTTTGCCTCGACATGGGGCAGCTTCAGTGAATATGGTGGAAGGTTGTCCGGGGAAGTTTCAAGTTTTTCAAGTTGAACATATAAGAGAGTCGTTGATCAGGTTACATCAGAGTTTGAGAAGACTTGCCTTTGTTAGGCACCAGCATGATTATGATGTTTGTGAGTTTTGTTCAAGAGAGGATGATTGTCCTATTGTGAAGGAGGATATTCAGAAGTTGCTAGATCAGAGAGTTATCACTATTACGTATGACAGAAATCCGGAGGATGAAGTGAATGTTATCATACCACAATTCAATTTGCCTGAATCAGTAGAGATTGCTTACGACAGTCAGACTACACCTGTTGATCCTTTGATTATTTACCCACCTGGTCCTGTGCCTTACAACTCAGACCAAGCTGTACCGTATAAGTATAATGCCACAATGATTGAGAATGGGGTAGAAGTCCCTATACCAACGAGACCGTCTTTTGTTAACATTGCTGATGTGAGTAGAGTTACGAGAAATGGACGTGTCTTTGCCGCAGTACCTTTGAAGAGACCAGAAGTTAAAGTCAGGAGGCCCATGCCGGCGGAAGTTCCCGTGAGAAATGTTGAACCAAGGGTTGAGATAGGCCGACCCAGTGAACCTATCCCTCACCCTGAGGATGATGAGATTCTGAAGTTTATCAAGAGAAGTGAATATAAGATTGTGGACCAGCTTTTGCAAACTCCTTCCAAGATTTCCTTGCTTGCTTTACTGAAAGATTCTGGTGCCCATAGAGAAGCTTTGATGAAGGTCTTGGACCAGGCGTTCGTGGATCATGATGTGACGGTTGACCAGTTTGATGGAATTGTGGGAAATATTACTTCATGTAACAATCTTGGTTTCAGTGATGAAGAACTCCCGGAGGAGGGGAGAAACCATAATATGGCTTTGCATATCTCAGTAAGTTGCGGAAATGATACCTTATCAAGTGTGTTGGTGGATACAGGTTCGTCGTTGAATGTGATGCCCAAGACTACATTATCTCGGCTCTCATATCCAGGTGCTCCCATGAGACATAGTGGAGTAATTGTTAAAGCGTTTGATGGTTCTAGGAAGACAGTCATTGGTGAAGTGGATCTTCCTATAGTAATTGGTCCCCACACTTTTCAAATCACTTTCCAAGTGATGGATATTCGTGCTGCCTACAGTTGCTTATTGGGTCGTCCCTGGATCCATGATGCCGGGGCAGTCACCTCTATGCTCCATCAGAGACTAAAGTTTGTGAGGCATGGGAAGCTAGTGATGATTGGGGGAGAGCAAGCTATGGTGGTAAGCCATTTATCATCATTCTCTTTTATTGATGCAGACGAGGATGTTGGAACCCAGTTCCAAGGTCTTTCTGTTGCTAAGAATACAGTGAAGAAGCAAGGGGCATCCATCTCTTCTTTTGAGGATGCGCGGCGAGTGGTGGGAAGTGGTTCGGCCGAAGGATGGGGCCAGGTGTTGACGTTACCCGAGAAAAAGTCTGGGGAAGGTCTTGGTTTTCGTCCTGTGTCTGCGAGAGTCAAGAAGGAGGTGGTTGTTCGTCTGATTCAAGAGGTTTTCCGAAGTGCAGGGTTTGTACATCCTGAGGTTGACGCTATCATAGAAGATGATTCCGAGGAAGATTTGCCCGTTTTTGTGACGCCTGGATTGGCTTGCCAAAACTGGATAGCTGTCCATGTTCCTGTGGTTATGCATATTTCCGAGTAATGTTTTGTTTTGTTTTTTCTTTGAAAAATTCGCTCTGCCCAAGGCGAAACGTATTTTGTGTCGGGCTATGAAAAGTAATTCCTTTTGCTCTGCCCAAGGCAAAAGAGAAATGTCTGGGCTCCTTGTTTCAAGTATTTCCCTTTAATGAATAAAAATGTTATTTTGTCCACTACTGTTTTATTTTTTCACTTTTTCGGGGAAATAGTAATGAAATTAATTGGTAGTAATAGGAAACATAATAACCTTTTGTTTTATTTGCACAAATCGATTTCTAAAATAAAGCATAATCATATGTGCAGATTGATCCATGACTTAACCATCGAAAACAATGATTTTATGCCCTCTCCCAACTTTGAATTCCCTGTGTTCAGAGCCGAAGAAGAGGATGACGAAGAGATTCCTGTTGAGATTTCCCGTTTGCTTGAGCATGATGAGAAGGTCATTCAACCATTTGAAGAACCTTTAGAGGTGGTTAACTTGGGTGATGAAGAGGATAGAAAGGAAGTCAAAGTCGGAGCACTGCTTATCCCGGAAGTTAAGGAGAAGATGTTGGAGCTTCTCAAAGAGTATGTTGATGTGTTTGCTTGGTCCTACCAAGATATTCTAGGTTTGGACAACGATATTGTGGAGCATCGTTTTCCGTTGAGACCTGAATGTCCGCCAATTAAGCAGAAGTTGAGAAGGACTCGTCCTGATATGGCTGACAAGATCAAAGAGGAGGTTCAGAAACAAATTAACGCAGGTTTCCTTGTTACATCGGTCTATCCTCAATGGTTAGCCAACATAGTGCCTGTTGCTAAGAAGGATGGCAAAGTTCGGATGTGTGTAGACTACAGAGATCTGAATAGAGCTAGTCCGAAGGATGACTTCCCATTACCTCACATTGACGTATTGGTCGACAGTACCGCCAAGTTCAAAGTCTTTTCTTTCATGGATGGTTTCTCTGGTTACAATCAAATAAATATGGTGCCGGAAGATATGGAGAAGACCGCTTTCATTACACCTTGGGGAACTTTCTGTTATCGGGTTATGCCGTTTGGTTTGAGGAATGCTGGCGCAACATACCAAAGGGCCATGACTGCTTTGTTCCATGACATGATGCATAAGGAGATCGAAGTGTATGTGGATGACATGATTGCCAAATCACAGACTGAGGAGGATCACTTGGAACATTTGTTGAAGTTATTCCAGCGTTTGAGGAAGTACAAACTCCGTCTGAATCCCAACAAGTGCACTTTTGGTGTTCGTTCTGGAAGACTTCTGGGTTTCATTGTCAGTCAGAAAGGTATTGAAGTAGATCCTGATAAAGTCAAAGCTATTCGGGAAATGCCCGCACCCAAGACGGAAAAACAAGTAAGAGGATTCCTTGGGAGATTGAACTACATTTCTAGGTTTATATCTCATATGACTGCTACCTGTGGGCCGATTTTCAAGCTTCTCCGAAAGAACCAAGGATGTGTGTGGGCAGAAGATTGTCAGATAGCTTTTGATAGCATCAAAGAATATTTGCTTGAACCTCCCATTTTGATTCCTCCGGTGGAAGGAAGACCTTTGATTATGTACCTGACTATATTGGAAGATTCCATGGGATGTGTGCTTGGTCAACAAGATGAGACTGGAAGAAAGGAACACGCCGTATATTATCTGAGTAAGAAATTCACAGACTGTGAGTCTCGATACTCATTGCTTAAGAAAACCTGTTGTGCTTTAGCTTAGGCTGCTCGCCGTCTACGCCAGTATATGATTAACCACACCACTTGGTTGATCTCCAAAATGGACCCGATCAAGTATATCTTTGAGAAGCCCGCCTTATCTGGAAGAATAGCCCGTTGGCAGATGTTGTTATCTGAATATGACATTGAGTATCACACTCAGAAAGCAATCAAAGGAAGTATTTTAGCCGATCATTTGGCTCACCAACCAATTGACGATTATCAACCCATCAAGTTTGATTTCCCAGATGAAGATGTTATGTACTTGAAAGCTAAATATTGTGAAGAGCCGTTACCTGAAGAAGGACCTGATCCTGAATCCCGTTGGGGTTTAATATTTGACGGAGCTGTGAATTCTTATGGAAATGGAATTGGGGCAATCATCGTCACTCCCCGGGGTACTCATATCCCGTTCACGGCGAGACTGAAGTTTGACTGCACGAACAACATGGCTGAGTATGAGGCGTGTATTATGGGTCTCGAAGAAGCAGTGGATCTAAGGATTAAAATTCTTGATATTTACGGAGATTCGGCATTGGTAATTAATCAAATCAAAGGAGAATGGGAGACTCGTCATCCTGGTTTGATCCCTTACAGAGACTATGCTAGAAGGTTGTTAACTTTCTTCAACAAAGTGGAATTACACCATATCCCTAGAGATGAGAACCAAATGGCTGATGCTTTAGCTACTTTGTCTTCAATGTTTCAAGTGAATGATTGGAACGATGTGCCTACAATCCGGGTTATGCGCCTTGATAGACCTGCTCATGTGTTCTCGATAGAAGAGGTTACCGACGACAAACCATGGTTCTATGACATTAAACGTGTTCTTCAAACTCAAGAATACCCGCCTGGGGCATCCAGTAAAGATAGGAAGACGTTGAGAAGATTAGCAAGCAGTTTCTTTCTCAATGAAGAAGTTTTGTATAAGAGGAATTATGACATGGTCTTGCTCAGATGTGTAGACAGACGTGAAGCAGACATGCTGATGCAAGAAGTACACGAAGGGTCCTTTGGCACTCATGCCAACGGACATGCAATGGCTAGAAAGATGTTGAGAGCTGGTTACTATTGGATGGCAATGGAATCTGATTGCTGCAAATATGTGAAGAAGTGTCATAAATGCCAGATTTATGCGGACAAGATGCATGTGCCACCGACTCTCCTCAATGTTATATCTTCACCTTGGCCTTTCTCTATGTGGGGCATTGATATGATTCGGATGATTGAACCCAAAGCTTCAAATGGTCATCGTTTCATCTTGGTAGCGATCGATTATTTTACTAAATGGGTGGAAGCAGCATCTTATGCTAATGTAACCAGACAGGTGGTAGTCAGATTTATCAAGAATCAGATCATTTGTCGATACGGTATCCCGAGCAAGATCATCACTGATAATGGTTCGAATTTGAATAACAAGATGATGAGAGAGCTTTGTGAAGAGTTCAAGATCGAACATCATAATTCTTCTCCTTACAGACCGAAGATGAATGGGGCTGTTGAAGCTGCTAACAAGAATATCAAGAAGATTGTCCAGAAGATGGTGGTAACTTATAAAGATTGGCATGAAATGCTTCCGTTTGCTTTACACGGGTATCGTACTTCAGTTCGAACTTCAACAGGTGCAACCCCATTTTCCCTAGTTTATGGTATGGAAGCTGTACTCCCCGTGGAGGTTGAGATTCCGTCTCTAAGAGTGTTGATGGAAGCTAAACTTTCTGAGGCCGAATGGTGTCAAAGTAGGTATGATCAGTTGAATTTAATCGAAGAGAAGAGACTGACAGCGTTGTGTCACGGTCAATTGTATCAGCAGAGAATGAAGAAGGCTTTTGATAAGAAGGTTCGACCACGCGAGTTCAGAGAAGGTGACCTTGTACTCAAGAAGATATTATCTTTCCAACCTGATTCTAGGGGCAAGTGGGCTCCGAATTATGAAGGACCGTATGTCGTTAAGAAAGTTTTCTCTGGAGGTGCCTTGATTCTCACCAATATGGACGGTGAAGAACTCCCGCGTCCATTGAACGCCGATGCAGTCAAGAAGTATTTCGCTTAGGCAAGCTTTTGGTCAGACCAATCTTGGAATTTGAGCACATTTTGGGATTCGAAGTTGTTAGGGAGAATAGTGATCATCGTTTTGTGTGACCTTTTTTATTTCATGTATTATTTCCCAAACCTTGGTAAACTGTTGGAGTCGCGTTGTTAGCGAATTACCATCTTATTAATGAAATTTGAGCATTTACCTTTTGTGGGCAAAATTTTAATTTTCATGGAAATACTTGAAACAAATTTACTTAAAGTATTCCTAGTTTTAAAATGTGTCGTGAATAACGAAAGGAATATTAACAGTCGTTCCGAAGATGGTCAGGCCATGAAATGCAAAACAGTACAGTAATTTATCCTTGCATGGTGAACTTGTTTCATTTCAAAACCGTCATGAGGTGCTGGTTGTGTACACTCTTGGTTCTGGTGGTGCTAAGTTTGGTGACTCCCCAGTTGTTCCAGTTAAGCGTTGTTTTGGTTGCCTCCGTTTGAGCAGATTTCGGATGTGTGGTACGCTTTGTCTTCTGCCAGTGGTCTATTGGTGTTAGAAGTTTGGATTTGGATACTTTTCTCCTCAGAAGACTTGAGCCTTGTGGCGTGTTATGCTCTGACGTTGTTCTGTGATTCCAATTCCAGCTCTCTTCCGTCTTTTTAGGATTGGCCGAGTATCTATCGTGCTGTGACATCTTATTATCTTCAAGATATTCCCTCTGTTCGTTTTGTCAGCATAACATTCATTTATTCATTCACACTTATATCATGCACGCATACTCACATTTGCCGTTGATTTTTGGGTTGTACTTTGTTTATTCAAATAATGTACATGTTTCTTTCCAAGTAGAAGGTTAGCTTAGGCAGAAAATGTGCTTCCTTTCTAAATTCGCCAACTGAGCTGATCCTCGTGGATGATTTTTGATTTGGCTCACCTTGTCCATTTCTGGATAGGATGAATTCCTCAATCGAGTTACTTTCTCATTGGGTAGAGTCTTGTTTGACTGTTTTCTCTCTGGTTATTCCTGGATAAAGTTGTCGCCTCTTGCATAGGCTATCTCATTGATTTTCCCCAGTGAAACCGCGACCTAGACAGTTGGTGCATTTATTTTGCACGTTTAAGTATGTGATCTCCTCGGGAAGGATTGATTCATGTTTCTCCTTGATGAAGATGTTATTCTCTGCCAGTGTCATCGCAATTTCCTTCTGAATTATTTTTGGAAAACGACAAGCGGCAGCTCTTCACGAGTAACTTGTGCGTTATTATGATTTTGGGAAAACGACAAGCGGCAGCTTTTCACGAGCAACTTGTACGTTATTATTTTGTAGAAGACGGCAAGCGGCAGCTCTTCACGAGCAACTTGTGTGTTATTATGATTTTTGGAAAACGACAAGCGGCAGCTCTTCACGAGCAACTTGTGCGTTATTATGATTTTGGGAAAACGACAAGCGGCAGCTCTTCACGAGCAACTTGTGCGTTATTATTATTTTCGGGAAACGACAAGCGGCAGCTCTTCACGAGTAACTTGTGCGTTATTATCTTGTGGAACACGACAAGCGGCAGCTCCTCACGAGCAACTTGTACGTCATTTTATCTTGTGGAAAACAGCAAGTGGCAGCCCCTTTATTTGAGCAGCTTGTATGTTACCGGTATTTTCTTTGGAAGATAGCAAGTGGCAGCCCCTTTATTTGAGCAGCTTGTATGTTATCGGTATTTTCTTTGGACAACAGCAAGTGGCAGCCCCTTTATTTGAGCAGCTTGTATGTTACCGGTATTTTCTTTGGACAACAGCAAGTGGCAGCCTCTTTATTTGAGCAGCTTGTATGTTATTGGTATTTTCTTTGGACGACAGCAAGTGGCAGTTTCTTTATTTGAACAACTTGCGTATCTACAATATTATTATATCAGCATTAATGAGTATATCTCCGGAAATCTCGCAGAGAAGCTTGTCATGAATCATTACCTTCGGAAGTCGATAATCCATCATCAGCAAGATTGTTTGCTTTTCGTCTATCTTCGACCTTGGGTTGCAAACTCACTGTTTTGGGTCAATAATATGTTATGGCCTATGCAAGATGCCTTCCTTGTTAGGGTCAGAGGTCGTATTCCCTCGATTTTATTCGCTGTCAAGAGTCTGTCATTTGAAGTCGATAGCTTGTTTCCCCAGTAATGTATAATCCATGTCTCTGTGTTTTGTTGGTGTTCGATTCCTCCAATATTGTCTTGTTTCATACAATATCTTTCACTGTGAATTCAATCACTGCATTCATATCAAACATAATGACGGCATCTTAGGACAAAATTTGCGTAATTATGTATTTAAGTACCTTCAATCTCGTCAAAACGAAGATTTCAATCTTCATATCTCCGGATAGAAGAAACTTAAATAGGGGCAGCTGTTGTACCCCAAATTTTGACCTAAGATACCATCTCCCATCCGCATCATTACATTACAAGTGTTTTGATCTATTGATTTTAAAAATTCACAACTTTTTCGAGTCGAGAGCTATTTATTTCTGAACACTAAATTTATTAATTGATTCATGCTAAAACAATGTTTATTAATTATTTATTATCTTAAATTTAAATAATTGGAATTTGTTTTCAATTGTTATATAATTTAAAGATTTATAGATAATAAAATAAATATTAGAGAAGAGGCATATTAATCGTTCAGACAATGTTTATTTATTATTCACTATCTTAAATTTAAATAATTGGAATTTATTTTCAGTTATTACATAATTTAAAGATTTATGAATAATATAATAAATATTTGAAAAAGTTCATTAATTGGTCAGTAATGATTATTTAATTATTTATCATTCTAAGTTAAATAATTGAAATTCTATTTTTAATTATTATAATTTAGAAAATTATGAATAATGAATTAAATAATTGAAACTATTAATTGATCAATGCTATTTATTTATTTGTTTATTATTCTGAATTTAAGTAATTGAAATTTATTTTCAATTATTATACAATTTAAAGAATTATAAACGATAAAATAAATAATTAGAGAGAAGGAAGGAATTAATTGGCAAATATTGGAATTTTATTCATTTTATTCTAATTGTACAATTGTTGTGTAAATACTGTATTTATTTACAACAAATTTACAATAATAATTTTTTTACAAAGTTAAAATGAAATAAAAAACTATTCTAATGTTTTCTAATTCTAAATCTTCTATCCAGTGCCTTTTTGTCTGCTCGTTTGATTTTACCTGCAAAAACAATTAAAAGAAAAATTAGAATTGAACAAATAATTAAAAGCAGAAAATTATTTAGTGTTCATCATTAAAAGCAACGGCTGGAATCAGTTTACCCTTTTCTGCAAATCACGGGATTTCTCCCGGTTCACAAAAAAGGGAGGAATTTTTATTTTCATAAATGAATGCACAATTTTGAAACATGCACAAATTCATTTTATTTTTCAAAACTGCATAATTAAAAATTAATTGCATTTTTCAAAGTCCAATGCATATTTCAAAAATATACACAGCATACAAAGGCCCATGCATAATTTCAAAACAGCATATGCAAGACAAACAAAATGCAACGTAAACATAACATGCCCACATATAAGAAGAAGCCAAAACATAGGCTCCACTGTTGCATTGGAAGTCAAAGAAATATGCAGTTTCAAAACAATATGCAAGTAATATGTCCCATTTTTCATCATGTTCCAGCACTGTTGCAATTTCAAAAAAACAGTACACATCATTTTATGCATCAATGTACTTGAGAGAGAGAAGAGAGAAAGAAAAATGGTTTTGCAGGTTTTGGTTTAGGCAGAAGGAATTACAAGACAAAGCTACAGCAGTAACTCAGTAAAAAGAAGAAGCACAAGAGTAGAATACAAACAAACTGTATGAAGCAGCTTTGTGCAGAAGGCCAAATAGGTATATTAAAATATACCATAAACCCGTAACAAAAAGAGGAGGCCAGGAGGAACCAAAACTGTTAGGACAAAACATAAAAACCCCTTCAACGTTCAAAAAACAAAGACATCAATCTATCTCTAAGCCTTCAAAAACTCCAAAGAAAATTGTCAACAAGGATACAAATTTTCTCAAAGGCTTAAAACCATACAAACCGGCCTAAACCATGTCTACTGCATTACCAAAAACACCTACTGCATAAAACCAGTAGAACCAAAACCAATTCAAATATCAAAGACCAGTAAGAACCTGCATGACCATTCCTACTGTCTAAACCATACAAACCAATATGGCCTAAACCTCATTAACCTGACTGAGCCATCAAACCAATACCATAAAAATTCCCACTGTCATAAACCATTAACCTGCATTTACCCAAACCTGCTATCTGCATTGCCAAAACCTTCCTACTGTCTAAACCAAAATAAACATACCAAAAACACCTACTGCATTACCGAAACCAAAACCAACATGGTCAAAAACTAGAACCATTTCAAAAACAGTAAAACCTGCGTGAAGCCCTCAAAACCATTTTCCAAACCATCAATCACTATGGCCTAAGAACTAAAACTGTCAAAACCATGGCCTAAACCAATTTCCAAACCCAAGCATACAGTAAGGCCTCAATACGTTCATCATTGGCCAAAAGCAAAGCATACAGAAATCAGAGAGAAGAAGAGAAAAAGCATCCATAGCATCAAGCTAGTCAAAAATGGTTATTTCAACATAGCATTCAAAAACGTTCAAAGCAACGGAAGGCATACAATAGCAGTAGCAAGAGAAGAAGAGGAAAAAGCAAAGCAAGAGGGCCAAAAGGAACGAAGTACCAGGGTCAAGTAGCTAGCGCCTCCGCCGTTTCCTCGCGCCTTGGCCTCCTACGCACTCGAATCTCCCTCCTCCGTCTCCAAAGGTAACCCTTTCCTTCTTTCTTTTTTCGAAACTTCAAACCATCATTAACAAACAAAAAGTCAGTGTCAAATGGAACCCAAAATCAATACATGCAAATTAGTAACAAACCCTAAAACGTTAGGAATTCGATCGTACCTTGAATCGATCGCCCGAGCATCTCATTGGAGGGAAGAGGAAGATTGTGGTACCGGTGGCCTTTGGGACGAAGGAAAGCTCAGGCAAGTTCAGAAGCAGGAAGCAGAAGAACGCGAAGAAGACGATACAAGAAGAACGGCACCGTCGCTGTTCAACCTTAACCTTAATCCCTCTTCCAAATGCTAAAACACGTTTAATCCCAAAAACAAAATTGTAAAACTGATGGACCTCACCTCAAATGCCCTAAGCCCAACGAAATTGTTTGTACACCCCCGTTTCTGCCTTCTTCTTAATTAGATTTGGGCTCTCTCAAATCTTCTAGCCCACTTTGATCTTTTATTTTACTCCCTTTTAATTTTGATCCATTTTTATTTTATTTGGTTTCTTTAGCTCATTTAGGATTTTATTGGTTTAGTTTCAACTATAAGTTTAGTTAAGTAGAAATAATTCAATCAAAACATCTTTAAATAAATTAGGCCTTTTTTTATTAAGTTTAAACTTTAGGTTTGAGTTAATAATTTTAAAATATCCCTTTTTAATTAGGTTTAAATTAATAATTCTTAAGTCCTAACTTAGCTTAATTATTTAATAACTCTAAAAATAATAAATACTTTTTATTAATAATAGAAAACTAAAAAAGAACATTTAAGAATTAAAGCATTTTATTTCTTTTAATTAATCCTCATGCTTTTATCCATATTAAAAATGCGTAAAAATGAAAAACAATTAAAACATTCTTCTTTTCATTAAGATTAAATGAAAAATCTAAAAATGCATTATTCACATCATTTACCCTATCATTTAACTATTGTTATTTAATCATTATCCGCATAATTTTTCTGTTTATTTATTTCATATTTATTTGTTTATTCCGTTTACGTTTAAATCCAAAGGAAAAACGATAAATTTGTTGACTTCATGTCCTCAAGTCTAATCGCGCGAATATTCGCATTTCATTGAAACTTAGGATAATTTTTCCTCAAATATTCAATCTTTTCAAAACTTATACCCTTTAAGCAAAAACTTCGACGTTAGGTCGTCGTATCTTCAAAAACCCGTCCGTACCCCCTTTCGGCCAAAACAATTTATTTTCCTCAATCAAACGAACATTTTAATAAACAGATATTTCAAAAGGTTCCTATAGAATACTATAGATACATTGGGTGCTAATACCTTCCCATTGTATAACCAACCCCCGAACCATAGATCTTTTCAAAAATGCCTTGTATTTTCATTACTTTTAAAAAGTATTATTTACATTGCATATTTAGGGTTTATTTCGCTCTTTCCCCTTTTCCCTTGGAAACAATAAAGCGCGGTGGCGACTCTTGCTTTTGTGAGACGAATTAATCAATAATTCGATCTCCGATTTACCCCGCTACATTTTTTATCGCTACAGCAGCCCATACCAGAGCGCAACAAGTTTTCTCGAGCAGTGAGTACCGAGACTCACAGTCGGTAAACTTTTTGCTCAGGTAATAAATATCGTGCTCTTTTCGGCCAGACTCGTCATGCTGCCCCAACACACACCCCATTGAATTGTCAAGTACTGTCAAGTATAGTATTAGAGGTCTCCCTTCCACTAGAGGCATAAGAATGGGTGGTTCTTGGAGATACTCTTTTATCTTTTCGAATGCAGCCTGACATTCATCGTTCCAACGTACTACTTGATCTTTCTTCAGTAATTTGAAGATTGGCTGACAGGTAGCAGTTAGATGTGAGATGAATCGGGCTATGTAATTCAGTCGTCCCAGAAAGCCTCTGACCTCTTTCTCTGTCTTAGGAGTCGGCATCTCTTGTATGGCTTTTACCTTGGCAGGGTCCACCTGAATACCTTTATCGCTTACAATGAAACCTAGTAATTTTCCAAACCTCACCCCAAAGGTGCATTTGTTTGGGTTCAACCTCAGCTTGTATAACTTCAGTCGATCAAACAGCTTCCGCAGATGATCAAGGTGTTCTTCCTCTGTTTGGGATCTGGCAATCATGTCATCGACGTACACTTCAATTTCATGGTGGATCATATCATGAAATAAAGAAACCATGGCATGTTGATAGGTTGCCCCAGCATTTTTCAACCCGAATGGCATGACCTTGTAGCAGAAGGTGCCCCACTGAGTCACAAAGGTAGTCTTTTCCATATCTTCAGGAGCCATCTTGATCTGATTATATCCTGAAAAACCATCCATGAAGGAGAACACCTTGTGTTGAGCAGTATTGTCAACAAGAACGTCGATGTGAGGCAGAGGGAAATCATCCTTAGGGTTGGCCCTGTTCAAATCCCTGTAATCGACACACATTCTGACCTTACCGTCCTTCTTCGGCACTGGCACCACATTGGCAACACACTGAGGGTAAGAAGTTACTGCTAGAAACCCGGCATCGAATTGCTTCATAACCTCAGCTTTGATCTTTTCGGACATCTCTGGGCGCATACGGCGGACCTTTTGCTTTATCGGAGGGCAATCTTCCTTGGTAGGCAGGTGATGAACTACAATGTCGGCATCCAAACCAGGCATGTCTTCGTAAGACCAAGCAAAGATTTCCATGTAATCATGTAGCATCTGGATCAATCGTTGCTTCACGCTGAGCTCTAGATTGGCACCAATCTTGACCTCTTTTCTATCTGTCTCAGTACCCAGGTTCACTATTTCCACCGGCTCTTCATGCGGCTGAATGGCCCTCCCTTCCTGGAGTAGCAGTCTTGCGAGTTCACCAGGCACTTTGCAATCATCTTCACCTTCGTCCTCGGCCAAGTTGATCGGATTTTCGAAGTCATAACTGGCAGTAGCAGAGCTGTTACCAGTGAGATCCAGAGTGGATTGAAACCTGTATAAGTGAGTGTGTGTAAATATAGCTGTTTTGCAATATATAACACAAAGAAAAAGAGCACAAGATTTGAAATGCAACAAACGTCCAATGTTTTGATTAATGATATATGGAAATGTCATACAAAAAGCCCTCACAAATGGAGCTACGATGCCCCGGGTAGGACACCGAGCCAATAAAAGTTTCAACATATTGTTTGTTATAAATTGAAAATCAAAAGAGTTCATTACTGCGTGACAAATGTAATAGGTGTAAAATCCTTTGCCGTCCAGTTGCTTGGTCCGTTGTTGGTGGTTGGATAGATCCAACTGTCAAATTCTACTTCCTCTACGTCCTCCTCGATAGCATTCACCCTTGGGTTGGTGATAAACACCGGAGCCTTTCTGATCCTTTCTTTGCGCACAGCCCTCTGAGCCTCTGCAGTGAAGCCCAACCCAAACTTATCGGTCTTTTGAGTGAAGTCAGGAAGCTGACCCCAGTTTGCACATTTGCCTTTCTCGATTACAGCCCGGGCATCCTTCAGGGAAGCCATCTTCAAGGGGAAGTCTTCTTCAACCATTGTCTCAGCTGACGCCAAAGTTGGAGGTACCTCCTCAAAATGTTGAAAGGGGGTTTCAATAAACTCCCCGTCCATCTCGATATACCAGAATGAATTCAAGTGACTTACCATGTATTCCTCCTCACCCTGCACAGTAACAATCTTCCCTTTGACAGGGTATTTGAGCTTTTGGTGTAGAGTGGATGTTACTGCCCCAGCCTTGTGAATCCAGGGTCGACCCAACAAGCAAGAATAAGATGGACGAATATCCATTACATAGAACATTGAGTTGAAGACTTGGGAACCCACACGAATAAGAATGTCTACCTCACCGTGCACCATCCTCTTAGAACCGTCGAAGGCTCTAACAATGATGTTACTAGGTTTCAATTCTAGGCCCTCACAGTCCAACCGATCTAAGGCCTTCTTGGGCAATACATTCAGGGAAGAACCGGTATCCACCAACACGTGTGCGAGAGTAGTGCCCCTGCATTCTATAGAGACATGCAGGGCATCATTGTGATTTTTCCCTTTGGCGGTAAGGTCAGCATCCGAGAACCCCAAGCCATTGTCAGCTGTCAAATTAGCCACACAGTCAGTGAATTGATCTGCAGAGGTCTCTTGCGGCACATGGGCCGTTTTCAGAAATGAAATCAGGGCCTTTGCGTGGGCCTCTGAGCATAGCAACAATGATAGCATAGAGATTTTGGAGGGGGTATGCCCCAGCTGTTCAACGACATTGAAGTCACTCTTTTTAATGATTTTAAGGATTTCTTCCATCTCTTGTTGGGAGGCTTCAGCAGCGGTCTTTTTTGGTGCCTCCGTCCGGGCAGGAAAATCGGTAGCAACTTCTTTGCTCTGAGCATCAGAGGACTCGGCGGCAGTAGTAGACACAGGAACTTGATTTGGAACATGCACACTTGCGGGTGTGATGATAAGAGGTTTTCGGATAACTGGTGGTGCAATGTCAGGCGAGAAGAGCCTGCCACTGCGAGTAATCTTGGCAGGACCAGTGATGTTACTGATACTGGTATCGGTGTTGAACTCCTGCTTCACTCCAAGCACATACACGTCTGCCCCATAGTGCCATGGGACAGCCTTATTAGATTCATAGGGGAGAGGCCCTGGAACAGTAATAGTAATGGGTGCAACAGACATAATTTGGACTGGCTTCCTTGGGAGAGCCTTGGTAGGATTGTTGAAAATTGTGACGATAGATACTTCTTCAGCGGAAACAAACGGAACAGCAGTTTTCTTGAACAAAATTTCTTTGTTATCCATCAGGCTTTGGATGCCTGATTTCAGCAGCGGACAACCGGTAGGGACAACAGCACACAGGAGGCAACCCTTGCTACAACCCGGAAATAAACCGGCTAGTAGTAAGTTCCTCTTAACAGTCAAAAGAGGGGTAGCAACATCATTTACCGAAACAACATACAAATCTTCCTCGACGACATTTACTCTATGCTGGGGCATAAGAGCACTTACAACATTTGGCCTCTCAGGCGCCTCAAACTGAATTTCCTTTGCGTCGATAAGGTCTTGCACTTTATTTCTCAGGGCCCAGCAATCATCAGTAGTATGCCCGGGGCTATCGGAATGATAAGCACAACGGGCATTTGGGTTATACTTAGGAGATGCAGTATTCACGACCTTCAGAGCCTCTTTGATGGTCACCAAGTTGGTTGATAACAGTTGCGGTAAGATTTGTGACAAGGTCATACTCAGCCGAGTATACTGCCTCTTGGGCCTTTCACCCCTTTGTTGATTGTACTGCTGAGGAGCAGCAACAGGCTTTGAAATGACCAAGGCATTGACGGCTTGGCGGCTTTCTGGCTTGACTTGTCTTCTAGGACCATAGACGACACTTGCTTCTTTCTTGAAAGGCCTCTTCTCAGTACTTGCAGAAGCACCCTTCTGTATCTTTCCTGACCTGATGCCAGCTTCTATCCTTTCACCCGTCAGAATCAAATTCGTAAACCCAGCGGAGGAATTACCAACCAAATGATTGAAGAATGGACCAGACAAGGTCCCTAGAAACATGTCAACCAGCTCACGATCAGTCAAAGGAGGCTGCACCCTGCCAGCCAAATCTCTCCATTTTTGTGCATATTCTTTGAACCCTTCGCCCGTTCCTAGAGACATACCCTGAAGTTGGGTACGCGTAGGAGAGAGGTCAGAATTGTATTGATATTGTCTATAAAATGCGGTCGCCAAATCTTCCCAATGTCGGATACTGGTTCCATCTAGCTGATAAAACCACTCAAGCTGTGACCCCGAAAGGCTATCTTGGAAGAAGTGGATCCAAAGATTTTTGTCTGCCGTGTAAGGTTGGATCTTCCTTACGTACGACCTTAGATGCAGCTTTGGACAGGAAGCCCCGTCGTATTTGGCAAAGGCAGACGCCTTAAACTTGTGTGGGATTACCACCCCAGATGATAACCCCAAATCTCCGAAATCCAGCCCCGGCACATTCTGAATCTCCATGGCACTCAAGCGGTCTTCTAATTGCTTGTATCTGTCAGCAGCGGGAGGGTATTGTTCGCTATTGTAATCCGTCTCGTTGTCAGAGACTGCAGGACTAGGAGCTCCTCCCCCTTGGGGACTATCTTTCTCTGCAGAGGAAGTAGTTGGATCAACCTCGTTATGGAGTGTGTTCCCAAACCTGCGTCCAGTGTTGAATAACGCAATTCTCTTCTTCTTCTTCTTCTTCTTTAGGAGCAGAGCCTTCAACTCTTGCTGACCTTGGGCCAGGCTCATGACCATCTCTTGAAACTGGGCACTTTGGGCCTGAAGGGCCTTGATTGCTTGTTCACTGGATGATTCTGGATTCATGATGACTGTTCAAAATAAACAGCGAAGAAGATTAAGCAACCTGTAGAAAAAGGGGTACCTGTTATGCACATGATGCATGAGATGCTATCTATGCAATGCATTCAAGGGTTTTGGAAATTCATAATTATTGTAGACAAAAAGAACGCACGTCATATTAATAAGAAGAATTTTGTTAGTACATAAGTGCCCCATGGGCCAAATATTACAAAATCAACTTCTCAAGGTAAAAAGACGTTGCGCATCCTCTTTGGCGCAATGTAGGTGTTGAGGGCCTCTTGCTCATGGAGTCGGCGGGTGAGCTCTAAAACCTTCTTCTCGCTGGCGTAGAAGCTGGCTTCAAAAGTATTCCGTTCCTCCTTGAGTTGGATCCAACTCTTCTGCATCTCCTCCCACGATGTAGGCATGTCAGGATGTAGGATGGTGTAGGGAACTTCTCCTTCCTTGACGGGCTCTTTAATCACAGGGAGAACATGAGGATAAGGCATCATTAGACTCTGGGTTCGGGCTCGTACCCACTTGAGATAAGGCTCAAGAGGGATGGAGTTCTTGTGTCCCAGTGTCTTGCTGTCAACCTTGTTGGGCATCCTCCAAGCTCTGATGAATCTTTGGCGAAGTCCTTGCGCATCGTTGTCGAAGTTAAAAACTAGGTCAGGAATCAACATGTCGTGAGGGCCATCTCTTCGTGCATATCCAAATTGCCTCAAAGCTAGGCAAGGGTTGTAGGTGATACCTCCTCTGATTCCAAGTAATGGAACATTAAGGAACTCTCCACAACGATCGACGATGATGACATTTTCTCTGGACCGAGAACACCAATGTACATCAGAGTGAGTAAGAGTCATCAACCGTTGGGACCACCTTGAGCCTTGGTCATTCTTCAAGACAGATTGTGGAAGGTGCGAAATAAACCACCTTGCAAGGAGAGGAGTACAACACATGAGAACACCCCTCTTTCTCATTGTTCGTGTGTAAAATGAGTGAAGAATATCCCCAAGCAATGTTGGTATTGGATTTCTGGACAAGAAGATTTTGACGGTGTTGACATCTACCAATTGGTCAGAATTTGGAAACAAGACCAACCCATAGATAAGGAGTGCCACAATCTCTTCAAAGGCTTGTAGGTCCAATGAATTCCAACACTCTTGTGCCTTCTCAAACAAGAATTTTGCTAAGAAGCCTTTGACACCACTTCTAGTTTCCCAATGCCCCTTGATGTCAGAAGGCTGTAGATGTAATGCTCGAGCAACATCTTCAGGCTTTGGTTCCTTTTCCGTACCGTTGAAAGGTAGTTGATTAAGGATAGGAATTATCAAGAGTTGAGAAAATTCCTCAAAAGTGGGTACCAACTGGTAGTCAGGGAAAGTGAAACAGTGGTGAAGAGGGTCAAAGAACTGGAATAACACCTTCATCATGTCTTCTTCAATGTTGGTGTTGACTAAGCTGAGCAGTCTACCATGTCTTTCACTGAAGGATGAGCTCTCCGGAATTCTTGAGGTGAGCTCCTTGAGTTGAGGAGAGATTCTCACAAGGTTAACTTGGATGGTTTTTCTGCGAGGAATTTCCATGACCTACAAAACAAGAACAAAGATGAAGATCTAAACCCTTGAAGTGGTTAGTAAATGCATATGATGCTTTATGATGTTCATGATGTATGCACAAACATATGTACAAGCAAATCACACCAAACCCTAGTTTCAGGCTTGCATGGGGTTTCATAGGTAAGTACCCTCTTGAGTGTAGTTGGCTTAAAAACATGTCCTATAAATAGTAACCAGGTTCTAAGGAGCTCAATATCACTGGATTGTTTTCATTGTTCATTGTTTTGGTTTAGCCACTTAACTAGCGACCAAAATATTCCAAGAAAACAATCCTCAATGAGTGTAGTATCGAGTATCTACCAACTTCGGACTGCACCAAAGCCGGTCATCTCACTACCCCTAATGAAAGGCCAAGATGGTCTAGTAAGGTTCTAGGTCATTAGTGCTTAGTGACATCACTCAGCGGCCCCGTACTCTCCTTGATTGAACTCAAGGGTTACCGGTACTCACAAATATGTCGCACTAATATAGCTATTGCTTCGACCGTGTCGGTATACCCCGCACAGTTTCCACAATGTATTGCTATCTATGAATGTTTCCCAAAATCCGGGTGTAGGATTGTAAACCCAAACAAGAGAGCCAAGATATAAAGCAATCAATTCAAACAATTAGTCATGCAAGAGGGTGATCTAAGCCCTAAGGTTACTCCACTTTTAAATTTGTCCCCAGCAGAGTCGCCAGTTCTGTGATACGGTGGGAGAACTAACTATGGTTTTGCGTTTTTTATTCGCAAATGTTTCGGTTGAGCAAGAGTCGCCACCGACTTTTTATTTTATCCTAAGGAAAGGTTAAAAAGCACAGCAAAAACCTTTGAGATGTTTTCTTGGGTTCGGGGAGTAGATTATAGAAAGGGAAGGTATTAGCACCCTTTCTATCCATGGTTATCCATGGGCTCTTAGTTACTTGCTTAGATCAAACTTTCCTTAATTTTCAATTGTTTGAAATGGTGCTATGTGTGTGTGGGTTTGGAAATGTTTTGAAAAGAGGCCAATGTGGTGGCAACCTTTGTAATGATCCATGTTGGGATGTATACAAAGGTGTATGTCTTTTGAAAAGGTTTCAATGTTTTTGAAAGTTGTTTTTGAAAGTTGTTTTTGAAAGTGTAGTGATGTGTGGTTTGAAAATAGGCAAGTGTTTTGTTTTGCAAGTTTGATTCAAGTAACTAAGAGCTATCTACCCTAAATTTCTCAAAGATCTTTCCTATGTTTTAACCCTTTTAACAATTTTGTTCCACCATTGTATTTGGTGGACAATCTTGTGTTAGGATGTTAAAGGGACGGGCGCGGGTCATCGTTTAGACCATGATTGCAATGGTGCCAAGTATCTTTGGGCAATTTTTCCTTTAAGGGACTTGATCATTTTTTAGGCAACTTTTGAAAGCGTCATCGAGGGACTATGATCATTTGATTGTGTTTGTTTTGCCCAAAGAGACCTAACATGCAATATTGCCCATTATTGAAGGCAACAAGTGGAATACCCTAGGGGTGCAAGTGTGATTAGTGTTGTCCATTTTCATGCTTGTTTATCTTGAAATTAGGTCAAACTATTTTTGTTGTTTTTGATTCACATACAAACCCTAATTCTAACATGGCATAATTAGAAAGCATTAAAGTGCAAAAAAATAAAGTTCCTAAGTTATTACAACACAATATATGGGAAGGGGGGTACAAATGTTCAAATGGGGGTATTTTGACAAGGAATTTAAACCTAGACTATTACATCAATTTGGAATTATACAAGGTAATTAATATACAACAATTAAATAAAAATGGAATAAATATGCAAGATGCAAAAAATGTTTTTTATGTGTATGAAAAAAAAGGTATTTTTTTATGTGTCAAATAAACAAAATAAAAAGTATTAATTTTTTGGATTTTTTATGTATTTAGGGCAAAACCCTAATTTATTAAATAAAAGGTATTAATTATTTAATATGTACAATATTTACTAGTTATGTACAAAAATAAAATACAAATGAAGTGTATTTGTCAAAAAGGTATTTTTTAATGTCAAATATTAATAAAAAATAAAATGTATATATCTTGTATTTTTAACCTAAATATACTAATATATATGTAAATATTTATATTATATGATAAATATATTAAATATATACAAAAATAAAATATTTAATATTTACAAGAAAAGTATATTTTCATAAAATATTTTCACAAGATAAAATAAAATAAAAATCAGAAAAATAAAATGTATTGGTATTAATTTTAGTGTTTTTAAATAATAGTATATAAGTATTTATTTATGTACAAATATCAATTTAAACAAATAAAAGCCTAATAAATATAAAAATGGTGTAAAAATATTTTTTTATATTTTTAATATTGTGAGGAAAAATAAATAAGTCAGAACAAAAAAGAAAAGGTCAAAAATCATGAAAATAAGCATAATGGGCCAAGGGGGTTTAAAAGTAACAAAAGGGTGCAAATAGGAAACTGAAACAAAGCCCAGCCCAAAAAGTCCTTCTTCAACCTCTGAACCTGTATGAACAACAATCAACACGCGTTTTCTATCTCCCAATTCCTGGACTTTCAAGCAAAACTCACAACATGAAAAATGTAGAGCATTAAGAGACGAATCCAGACATATAAAGAACTTGACTTAACTCTCTAAGATGAGAGAGAATTTCTTCTCCCCCAATTCCTGACCTAGTTTTTATTCCATGTTCAGACATTAAATTCTCACAGCACACATAATATAAATGAAAACTAATTACATGGGCATGTTCAGGGCTATAAATGTGACATATTTTCTTCACAAACCTAAAGCTAACAATGCCTGGATAGAGAGATATGAGTTCATGAACTTACCTGTTCAGTTGGAATCGTATATGGTAATGGAGGTACTTTCAGTGCAAGGTGATGATTGGTACAGCTTCCTTGATGTTCAGGGATGCTATTCCAAGTTTTACTTTGCTTTGAAACTAGCTGAATCGAGTTATAGAACTCCACCTGTAAAACAGAAAAATGAAAATGGTGATGTTGAATGGGAGTGTTACAGGTTGTGTTTGAGGTTTGGAATAGCTTCAAGGGATGTTGTGGGATGTGTTTGAAGTGTTTTTAGCAAGAATGCACGAATGGAATGAGTTATGGAACTCAATCTGCAACAGGTCCCCTGTTTTGGCAGTTTGAGGGTGATTCTGTGAATGGGGAGGTATTGGAGATGATAGGCTCGTGTCTCAGGTCAGGATGGATGTTTAGAATGTGTTTGTCAAGTTTTCTTAAGCCTGTGTTAGCTGAGATGAGAGTTGTGTATGGTTATGCTATGTTTCTTCAACTTTAAGCAACAAATGTCCACTTGAGTTTTTAGACTTATAGAGGCCCCCCTAATGTGCTGCATACCTTGGCCTTGATCAGTGTAATTAGCTCATAAACTTGTGCCAAATAGATTTGCACTGTACTTGCTTGGATTGCTAATTGACATAAAGTTTAACTTTTGCAAAAACAGACATTATGCTTTTTCTATTTTGGGACTAAACCCTTATGTAATGCTTGAACACATAAAATATGGTCTTGACACAATGAGTTTGCATTTAATTTATGAGTGCAAAAGGGATATAGGACCTGTAATCAAGTTGTGCAATCTGATTTCAAAATGGCCTAGATGTATGAACATGTAACTTGGCCAAATCAAAAGTGAGTTTTTCCCAACTTGCCAAATTCGATTCTCCCTAACCATGAGGTTGTTTGATGAGTTCTTGGACATTTTGGAAAGCTTGGAATGTGTACTACAATCCATCGTTGAAATGCAAATTGAAATTCCAAGTGTAAGCATGTGAAAAATGGTCTTGAAGTTAGGCAAAAATCCTGCCTAAAATAGGTCAAATTTTCTCTAAGTTAAGAATGGTTTGGTACCCTTGTTCCAAAACTTGTAACTTGAGCTACAACTTCTTTTTGGAAAACTTTGTGAATCAAAGTTGTAGATTTTGCAATAGGCTACAACTTTCATGTTTTGGCTTTTGCTTGAATCCAAATGAATCTTGGTGAGAAAGTGGGACAAAGTTAGGAAAAAATTAGGGTTTTTCATAACTTAGAAAAATTCTAAGTTATGAAAAATTTTCATTTCAAACCCTAATTTGCAATTCTTGATTTATTGATGAACAAGTTTCATGATTTGGCATGTTTTGATGAAAAATGAATCTTGACACTTGATTTTGACCAAAAAGTCAAAGTTTGACTTTTCAGTATACAGTCAAAATTGATCAATTGACTGGGAAATTCAACTGTCAATCTTGTGTATTTGGGATCTTTTGAACTTGTTGAGCATGTCAAGACAATTCCATGGGGTCCTTGAGTCCATATGTGAGCTTGATTTGCCATTGGCTAGGTCAAACAGTCAAAAATTGCCTTTGTGCAATCAAAACCCTAAAAATGACCATTTTGCCCTTTTGGTGATATGATCAAATTTCTTGTGGAATTGTGATCCAAACTCGATCAAATGGTCCATGTGAGTTCATAATGTTGATGTGGGTCAAAAATCATGAAGTTTGACTGTCTATTGGCCACAGTTGACTTTTTTACCCAATACAACTGATTTCTAGGTCAACTGTCCAATTGACTGGGCAAAATTTGGAATCAAGACTTGAAACTTGGTATGGATAAACTTGGGAGTCCAACATGAAGCATGAAAGTCATCTTAGGCATTTTAGGTCAAAACATCTTTGTTCAAACACAAACCCTAATTTGGGTCCACAGTGCAAGGAGAAGTCTTGAGCAGAGGAAACCCTAACTGGATCTTGAGCTCCAAGGGTTTTGTGATGAGAAAATGTTGAGGAAATGGGAGGGAAAATTTTGGGGTACAACAGTAAGTCTTCTTGACCATGCATTTTTCATACATCACTAATGATTCATTTTCGAAAATAAAATGTAGTGTTCATTTCCCCTGGAAGCTAACTCATTTACTTGCTGTTCATTTGTATCAATCATATGCTGTAAACTGACTTGTACATATAATAGAACAATGTTTAACGCAAAAAATTGCAGCATGATTCGACACATACTCACACGAGTCGACTCATTTTAGTGACAAAACAAGGTAGGAGTCGACACAAGACCTTATGTGTCAACACATAATGTTATCTAGACCCCAAAGTAGAAGGATAAAAGGTGCATGAGTCGACACAAAACACGAACGTATCGACACAAGCAGGAAATGAGTCGACACATCCCATTATGCGTCGACTCATACTGAGTTGATTTGGTTTTGTAGGATCAAGGAAAAGTTATGTGTCGATGCATAGATGCATGTGTCGACACATAATGGCTAAAAAATATTTTTTCCTTTCTTTTTACACTGTCTTTACATTTTCTTTATAGCTATTCAATATGGTTGTAATATTTAAGCTCCTACTTCATCCCCATTTGTGAATTGTACCCCCATCCTCCTAAAAGTCGGTGGCGACTCTTGCTATCCGCAACAATTGCGATCAAATGCAAAACACCCAAGTCAGTTCTCTCACCGTATTACAGAACTGGCGAATCTGTTGGGGATAATACTTAAAAGTGGGGTTATCTTAGAGACTAGATCACCTTTAAATACTTTCATTGTTTGATTTGTTTGCTTTACATTGTTTGGTCCTTGTTTGGGTGTCATATTGATCCTCTACCCAGATCGAGGAACATTATTAGGTAAGTAGAAATAGATCATAGAGAATGTGCGAGGTATACCGACATGGTTGAAGCGATGGCTACATTAGTGTGGCACATTTGTTGGTACCCGGCAGCCCTTGAGTCCAGTCAAGGAGAATACGGGGCCGCTGTGCGGTGTCATGAAGCACTAACTGGCCGTAGAACATTTAATTGAACAACTTGGCCATTAGGAAGTAGTGAAGTAGCCAGCTTTGGTGCAGTCTGAAGTTGGTTAATAATCGATACTAAGCTCATTGAGATTGGACTTTCGTGATATTTCAGTCACCAATAAAGAGGCTTGCACTGAAATAATGCCCGATGAAGAAAGATCAGTGATATTGAGATTCCCTAGAACCCAATTACTTTCTAGGACAGGTTGAACCAACTAAACTTCAAGAGGGTACTTACCTATGAACCTCATGTAAGCCTAAACTTAAGGACTTATTTGCTTTGTGTGTATATGTTTACTTGTACATAACATCATGACATCATACCATGGAATTTTTCACTAACCATTTCAAGGATCTTTGGGATTTATCTTTATGCTGTTTTATAGGACATGGCTTCCACTCACAGGAATACTATCCAAATCAACCTCGTAAGAGTGCCTCCTCAACTCAAAGAGTTAGCGACAAGGGTTCCCGAGAATTCTCCATTTACCACAAGACATGGTCGACTTCTCAATCTGGTTACCTCAAGCCATGATGAAGACATGATGAAAGTGCTCTTTCAATTATTTGACCCTTTACACCATTGCTTCACATTTCCTGATTACCAATTAGTGCCCACCATGGAGGAATTCTCTTAACTCTTAGGAGTGCCAATTGTTGATCAAATACCTTTCACCGGTATTGAGAAAGACTCGAGACCTGAGGAGGTTGCTCGAGCTTTACATTTGCAATGGTCCGACATTATGGTAAATTGGGAGACAATAAGTGGTGTTAAGGGTTTTCTAGCCATATTTCTGTTTGAGAAGGCTCAACAATTTTGGGATGCTTTGGACTTACAAGCCTTTGAAGAAGTGTTGTCTCTTCTCATCTATTGGATGGTACTATTTCCTAACCCGGACCAACTCATATATGTGAATGCAGTCAAGGTTTTTCTATCTCATAACCCGGTGCCTACCTTACTTGGAGATATCTTGCATTCTCTTCACACTTGCATCATGAAGAGAAAGGGAATTCTTATGTGTTGCACTCTTCTGTTGGCTAGGTGGTTTATTTCGCACCTTTCCCGATCTATCTTAAAGAATGAGCAAGGCATGAAATGGTCTAATAGGTTGATGTCACTCACGCATTCAGATATTCATTGGTGTTCTCGATCTTTGGAGGACGTCACCATCATTGATTATTGTGGGGAATTCCCTAATGTCCCTCTCTTTGGCATTAGGGGAGGTATCACCTATAATCCTTGCTTAGCTCTACGATAGTTTGGGTATGCTCGGAGGGATGGCCCTCATGACACGCTTGTCCAAGGATATGTTTTTGACTATGAGAACGATGCTCAAGGTTATCGTCAAATATTTTTACGAGCTTGGGGCATGGTGAACAAAGTTGATAGCAAGACATTGGGGCATACAAATTCCATTCTCCTTGAGCCTTACCTAAAGTGGGTACGAACTCGTGCTCAAAGTCTCGTGATGCCTTACCCCACCAACCTACCTGTAATTATGGAGCCTGTTGCTGAGGGAGACACTCCTTACATTCTTCTTCATCCTAACATGCCAACTACTCTCGAGGAATTGAAAAGATCTTGGATTCAACTCAAAGGGGAGCGAGACACCTTTGAAAGCTAGTTCTATGCAAGCGAGAAGAAGGTTTTGGAGCTCACGAGACAACTTCACGAAGACCGGAATTTGAATGCCTACATTACACTGAAGAGGATGCGCTCCTGGGAAGCTTGATTCTTTTTATTTTAAGAACTTATTTTGTATTTTTCTTCCATTGTAAGCCCAAGAGGCATATTGTAACCGTTTAAACTTACTAATGCAATTAATGTTTGTTCCCTCTTTGTCTAAACAAACTTAAATCTTAAAAATCCTTGAAAACATTTGCATATGCATTCCATGCATCATGACATAAGCAGGTTTTCCACACAGGTTGCCTCATCTTTCTACTGTTTATTTCAGTAAGATGGATCTCGAGAAGACTGTGAAAGACTTGCAGTTACAAAATTCCTAGTTCTAAGAGACCTTGCTGACCCTGGCTAGGGGACAACAAGGGTTGATGACACTGCTGGAGGCCAAAAAGAAGACTAAGAAGAAGGCCCTCATCAACATGGGGAAAAGGTTTAAAGGCCCAGTCCGTCAGGTGCAGATAGTTGAAGATTCATCCAAGGAAGACGAGAACCAGGATGAAGAGGCAAGGAGCACCCATGTTGGGGGTGAAAATGATCAAGCATCCAAGGACAAAGACTACTTTGATGGACAATACCCAACAACTAAGGATAAATACAAGCAGTTAGAGAATAAATTGAAAGCTGTTGAAATTCAAGCCATACCTGGTTTAGATTTTGGTGATTTGGGCTTAGTACCCAAGGTCGTCATTCCCCATAAATTCAAAATACCAGTCTTTGCTAAGTATGACGGAGTTTCATGCCCAAAACTTCATCTGAGGTCCTACGTCCATAAGATACAACCACATATTACTGACAAGAAGCTCTGGGTCCATTTCTTCCAAGAGAGTCTGGTTGGGACTCAACTAGAATGGTTTTACCAATTGGAGGGTTCCCGCATTCACACATGGGAAGATCTGGCCACTGCTTTTTATCATCAATATCAGTACAATGCTGATTTGGCACCAAATAAGGTTCAACTTCAAGGAATGACAATGGGTATTAATGAAGGGTTTAAAGAGTACACAAAAAAATGGAGGGATCTTGCTGGTAGGGTCCAACCACCACTAATTTACAGAGAACTAGTTGATATGTTCATGGGTACATTAACTGGCCCATTTTTCAACTTGTTAATTGGGAGTTCTTCATCTGGTTTCACTGAGTTAATCCTAACTAGTGAGAGGGTCGAAAGTGGCATTAAGAGTGGAAAAATTCCCATGACATTTGCTTCTGCATCCAACTCTATAAAGAAGCCCTTTATCGGGAAGAAAGAAACCAATGTTGTGTATGGGGCAAGGGCCTGTACCAAGAAGGATCATCGACCCTCTGTTAATGTTGTGTTAATCGCCAACCCTCCATCTGCTCAAAGACAATCATCCAACCATCAACGATATGAAATTCCTCGAAGACAATTCACAAGGATTAGCATGTCACTGTCTCAAGCCTTACAACATCTGTTGCCATCAAATCCAAATATTACATCACCGAAGTAAAATCCAAATGCCAAGTGCACGTATCATTCCAACAACCCTTGGCACGAAACTGATCAATGCTGGTGTGATACGGTGGCAGAACCAGACTGTTTTGGAAAAATGCTGGTCTGCGTTTTGTGTTTGTGTTCGCAAAATGTCGCGGTAAGCAAGAGTCGCCATTGACTTTTATTTTATCCAACTGGAAAGGAAAAAAGCACAGAAAATTTCCTTTTTCGAGATTTTGAGTACGGGGGGTAGATTATAGAAAGGGAAGGTATTAGCACCCTTTCTTTCCGTGGTTTTCCACATGCTCTTAGGTACTTGCTCATCATTTTGAAAATTGCTTCTGTGTTTATGTGTTTTGAAAAGTTTTGGTTTTACTTCGTTCTAACCCTTGTATCAGTCCTCAAGAGTATTACGAAGTGTTTTTGAAAACTTTGTTTGAAAAAAAGTGTAAGTGTGAAAAAGTTTGATTTTGAGCAAGTACTTAACAATATCTACCTACTCGAAAAAAGACTATTTCTGTTCTTGTTTCCTTTAGATAATGCTATCCTACTATTGAGAAATAGGAAGCACCATCGTTGGAGTTGTAAGGGTCAATTCGAAAGGGACGTACGATCACTAAAGCAATGTTAGGACGTCTTAGTAATAACCCTAAAGTCTTAAGATCATATTCGAGGAAACATTTCCGAGGCAACCTTTCCGAGGCAACATTTCCGAACGGGACATTTGATCTTTGTTTAGACAGAAGAGCGATCACTAAAACACCCTATACTTAATGATCGTTTACCAAAGGCAATTGAAGTGAGAGTATACCCTAGGAGTGCGCATGTGCGAGTGATTTGATTTCAGTTATTATCTTTGCACATTAGGGTTTGCTAGCCATTTTAAATTAACATACAATCTTTTCATATAATCCTATTATCATACATCTAACAGTTAATATTTGCGAGAATTAAAATGCGAGAAATAAAGACTACGCTATTACAAGGCTTCAGGATGAAGATTAATTACATAGCCAAAAAACCCGTAAAATGATAAATAAAAGGAAATCCTAATTAAACTATTACATACCATGAACAGTTACATCAATATTGCAAAAATAATCAAGCGCGCGCGGTGGATTAAATTAAAAGGAATTAGGGTTTTAACCCCATCTAAACCTAATTAAAAGAAAAATCATTTTTTGTATTGTTTTTGATTATTTGAGAAAATAAAGTTTAATTGAATAAATAAAAACCTAATTACTAATTAATTTAAATTAAGAAAAATAATTAAATTAACCTATTTTTGTATTTTTGTTATCTTATGAAAAAAACTAAAAATAAAATCAAACTAACCCTAATTTTTCTAATTGATTTTAAATATAAAAAAAAGTTAGAATTAACCTAAATTAAATTAGACTAATTATTAAATTAAATTTGGTAAAATAAAATAAAACCTAATTCTGAATTTGTGAAATTGATTTTATGATTTTTTGTAAAAAAGAAATTAATTTGTGTTAGAAAATAATTAAATAAAAGAAATTAAATAAAAGAAAAATTAGAAGAGAAATAGAATGGGCCTGGTGGTTTTTTCAGAAAAGGGGGGTGTGGATCTGACTTCTAGGCCCAACAATTTCTGGCCTTTATTGACTTTTCCAAATCTTGTGTGTTAGCTTGACTCATGCCCATGGTAGACCTTCATTGAGAAGGCCTTGGATCTAGCCTGTTGATGGCTTGGATGCCCAGATTTGGAGAGTGCATGATGGACTTCTTGGGGTGTCAACACACCTGAATATGCAAGGAAAAATAATAGAAAGCAAAGTTAGGGAACTGAGAATCGAACCCAGACCCTTTGGCATTTTTCCACTATGCGCTTGCCAGCTGAGCTGGTTGTGTTAGTTGTATAACTAATAACAAAATAATATTATATGATAAAACAATAAAGCTAAACTCTGAAATGCGCGCAGATTCAAATGGACAAGTCATGGGATGCCACGTTATCCTTCTTCTTCCTCCCACCATTGCTAAAAGTTCCTTGACTTTTACCTATAAACAAATGGGCGTAGGTACAACCATGTGTTTCTCCAAAATCCTATACAAACATGATAAATGTAAAACAATGGTACCAATCAACTCGTTGCAACCTCACGAGCATCATGGTACCATTATCCATGGCCAATTGTCCCTGTACAAGAAAACCCTAAAAACGAAGCAAGAACCCTAACTATGGCAACTTGCTGTATAGTCAATGAAAATGCAATTAAATGTAACCATTAGTTTGCAAATGACTCAAGGATTAAGAAAATGTCAATGAATCATGCTAAATATGCCAGAATTATTGAATTCGATTTCAAGAAAATGTGAAAACCGTGGGGTACTTACAGTGCAATTCTGGATGTTAGGAAGCTTGTTAATGGTTGAAACACGTTCCTGGGATGTCCAACAAACATTTGGGATGCTTAGAATGGCCTGAGATAGCCTGAATCCTGAAAATCAGTTTACACTTTTCTTGAGTTTTTTTGCAATTTGTTCTCTCTTTTACACGCCTCCCATCCCCCTGTTTTTTATCTGAACATGTTCCTTATGTACCCTAGAAGGAATTAGGGTTACAAACTTGTATCAAATATCTCCAATTATGATTATTGAATCATGATTTGATCATTGTACAAAATCTTTCCAAATCAAGCCAAAATGAAATCTTTTGTGTCCAAATTAAACTTGCACGATTTGATTCCATCTCCAGCTGTATAATAGACCTAAACATGCACAAATCTCAAGCTTTGATTAGTTTTTGATATTTCCATGATTTTATTTTGATTTTATTTGATTTAATTGAAATAAAATCAAAATAAATGACAAAAATAAAAGAATGACAAATGTAAAGGCTCATGGGTCGTGGGTCACATTACAAACTCAGTGCAAGCATAAAAAGTTAGGCCCATTTGACAAAAAATGCAATTTTGGCCACTTTTTACTTTTGGCAATTTTGCAAAAAGGGTCAACTTTGCCAATACATAACTCCATCAATTTTTTCCCTAGAGAGGTGTTCTTAGACTTTTTAGAAATATTAAGATGTCCTCTAAGCAACCCTTTTGGTCTCATCTCAATTGGGTATTCCATGTTCATGTATGAAGCTTTGACCTAAAAGGTGTTTTTGTTGACTTTCCAAAATGACCTATAATATCCAAATTTATATCTTCTTGTGAGTGAATATTTTCAACTTGTGAGATGAAGATGAATTGTAGGGAATTACATCCTCTTCAAAATGAGCTTTGTATGGGTCAGTTTTGATAAAGTATGAGAAAGTTATGCTTGGTCAAAGTTGGGTTGACTTTTCCTACAAAACCCTAATTTAGCAACTTTTGGGTTTTGATGAATTGTGAGCAATCCTTGAGGAATCATGATCAACCCTTGATAACATGATGATTAATGCTTCAAAATGAGGATGTTGACCAAAATCTTAAAGTTTGACTGTATGTGGACCACAATTGACTTTTGCCCTAGCACAATCGATTTTCAGGCCTTTGAGCAATTGACTGAGCAAACTTCCTCTGCAAGGCTTGAAACTTGACATGGATGATCTTGAGAGCATATTAGGACAATGGTGAGCATTTTGGATCCTTTGGACTCAAGCATCCTGATGCAAACTGAAACCCTAATTTGAGGTAGATTGCCTTAGGACAGAGTTTGTCTGGTCAACCCTTGGACTTCCTTGAGAAATTTGAGGACCTCACTTGACATGTATTAAGAAATATGGGAGGGAAAATTTTGGGGTACAACAACTTCCCCTGTTCAATCTTCTTAAACCCGAGGATGTAGATTGACTTATCTGCCTTTCGTGATCCGAAGGTGGAAGATGATTGAACACTAGAGTGCCCAGAAATTTGCACTCGCATGAAGTGGTACTGGTCTTGCGATATCATGAATGGGCTTATATATGCCATTTGGAGGTTGATGTCGGAAGATGGGCTTACAGATGCCATCAGAAGAAGTGTCGATCGCATAAGAGATTCCTTTGCGAGAGCCCGTACACCTGTTGTTGAGGAGGACTACGTTGGGGAATGCTGGTCTCTGTCTTGAGAGAAATAGAGTTTTAGGAACTTTAATTGTCCGCTACTCTATTGGGGAACCATCTCTTAGTTGAGGAGGTGAAAATGAACTGCTATTTGGTCGTGCTCCAGGCTTCACAATTATTTACTAAAGAAAATAAGACCGACTGCTATCTGGTCGTGCTCCAGGCTTCACAATGAATTATTGGGGAGATGAGATTAAGCTTGCTATCTGGTTGTAATCCAGGCTTTGCAATTTCTTAATTCTTATCTGGTCGTGATCCAGGCTTTAGAAGGAATCAAGTGGTTATCCGGTCGCATCCAGGCTTTAACTTTAATTTAAGGCTTACTAATATCCGGTCGATTTCCGGGCTTCATAGTAATTGGCCGGGTAAACTGCTATTTGGTCAAATTCCAAGCTTCGCAGTACCTTATACTGTTATCTGGTCGTGTCCCAGGCTTCAATATCCTTTGCCACTATCTGGTCGTAACCCAGGCTTCACGGTGTCTTATACCATTATCTGATCGATTCCAGGCTTCATGGTATCTTGTATTACTATCTGGTCGATTTCTAGGCTTCACAATAACTTGCTGAGGGTTAAGATATTTTCTGGTTGATTCCCGGGCTTCATAGCTTGTATTTAAGAGATACCACTATCTGGTCAATTCCAGGCTTCGTAGTATTCTGGAGAAATCAAGATATTATCCGGTCGAATCCAGCTTCATAGCTTGAATTTAAGATATACCACTATCTGGTCGCTTCCAGGCTTCGTAGTATTCTGGAGATATCAAGATATAATCCGGTCGAATCCGGGCTTCATAGATTGAATTAAAGATATACCACTATCTGGTCGATTCTAGGCTTCATAGTACTTTGGAGAAATCAAGATATTAACCGGTCGAATCCAGACTTCATAACTTGAACTGGAATATAAATCTTAGTGTCAATTTGACTGAACCAACGAAAACTTGTGAGAGCTTGATTGCGTCTTCCTCTGAAAGGTAAAGAGTTAGTTGTATGTAATGTCATGATGTATGAAATGTATTGAGTAATGATGTTCTCAAAATAAATGAGATTGTATTGTATGAGGCGTATGTGAATGCTATGATGTATGGATGTGTAATGCCATTATGATATTCTCTGGCTGGGGAGAATAAATCCTGGACTGCCGCTGGAGAGTACAAAGAGTTGAGTTCTTCGTTCTCGTTGGGGATAACGACCGAAGGTGATTAGTTGGAGACTTGCGTCCGTTCTGCTTGAGAACACTCCACCGAGAGACTCTGTGGGGAAGAAAGATATTCTACTGGATGATCTGCTAACTTGGAGAAACCACTCCGCTGGGGATGAATTACCGTTGCTGGTGATAATGAACCCCGTAGGGGATTGAATTTGTGCTTGTGGAAGAAATAAACTCACCTGATGGTGAACTTCTATTGCTGGTGATAGATAAACTCTGCTTGGGGAGAATTGACACCACTGTTTTCGGATACTTCTTATTTTGCGGGGAGTGTATATGAAGGGGTGAAAAACACAAGAAGGGGGGTTGAATTGTAAAACTGAAATCTTAAAGCAATTGACAAGATATTTTTATCCTGGTTCGTTTGATCTCAAACTACTCCAGTCCACCCGTCAAGGTGATTTCGCCTCTCTCCAACGAGGTCTTAATTCACTATATTCAACTGAATATTACAGACTGCTTTAACAACTGCTAAAGCCTTCTTGATTCAAACCACAATCCGGTTTGTCAAGGCAACACTTTCTTACAAAGGTATAAAACAATGTGTGTGAATGTTTTCTACAAAACTTTATCACAACTGTGATGTATACACAAATTAAGCTTAGAAACTAGATTGCTAAACTGTAATGGAGTATCAGAGTTTGTTGGTTTAGCAAAACTGGTAGATGAAGATTATGGTTCAGCTTTGTGCGTGTAGAGATTTGGAGAGCATTAGCCATTATAATCTTCGAAGCCTTGTTTATATAGCACTTGAGAAGATGAACGTTGAATGCAATATTCTTGTTTCAATGCTAATAACAAGCTTTCCTTTTTGAGCAGATCTTGTCTAGAATGAGGCCGTTGGGATTAATTAGCTTTCAATGCACAGTACCGTTGCTTCTTCAATGCACGTTCTGGCTTGGCTCATTCTGATTCTGCTTCGCTGCTGATGAACTATTGTGTTTCTGTATCAGAGTGTTTACGCGCAGTTCTGTTCATCAAGCTTCAGCATGTACGTGAGTTGATCATCTGATCTTGACGTTCTGATTCAGCAACTTCTGATGCTGGTGTATGACATCAAATTCTGATGCTGAAGAAGTGATCTTGCTTATTTTAATCAGCGTATCTGCAAGTCAGAGCATAATAATTTTAGGCAGCATATAGTTCAAACATGAAACATATAAATACTATATCTTTTCACTTTGTTATCATCAAAACTCAAATATAGGGTAGTAGATTCAAACATTGTTCTAACAATCTCCCCCTTTTTGATGATGACAAAAACCAGATATTTTAAATGAAAAATAACGTGAAAAGGTATCTGGATATGTATCAGAATAAGAAGTACGGAGAAGTCAGAGTTAAAAGATACTCCCCCTGAGTTGATTACTTCCCTTGATGATACGTGTTCTTCAGGATCAGATCTTTTTCTTTCTTTGAACATCAGATTATAAGAGTCTTTGACTTATCAGAGAGCAAAGCTTCAGAGCTTTTCCTGTCAGAGCTTTGCTTTGGATCAGAGTATTTGGTCGATCAGAACTTCATATTTGATCAGAGCAACATTGATCAGAGCTTCTACATTTTGATCAGAGCTTCTAGTCTTCATAGTGTTCAGGAGCTTCCTTGTGCCTGTAGACTTAAAACAAAACGGAAAAACATTTCAAGTAATAGAGTTAGAATGTTTGAGAATTTCTGTCTAGTTAGCCGTTATTGATTTTAAATATCATTCTTGTTCTCCCCCTTTTTGTCAGCAATCAAAAAGTGTTGGTGATGTGCTAAAACAATTTAGATCAGAAAAACAAATTATATTAAAATAGTTCATAATCAGAGCAAAAGAACATTACAAAGCATAGTCAAAACAGTACATCAGAAAATGAAGAAAGCAT
This sequence comes from Vicia faba, assembly GCA_948472305.1. NCBI lineage: Eukaryota > Viridiplantae > Streptophyta > Magnoliopsida > Fabales > Fabaceae > Vicia > Vicia faba. The sequence continues at coordinate 2,974,333 of OX451740.1, forward strand.
GAAAAAGTTATGCATGAAAAAGATTTAAGGTTGAGGGGGCATGCGTGAGAACAGGCTTTCCAGCATTGCTTGAATCTTTTCAGAAGTTTCATTCTGCTTCTGAACCATGTTGACAACAGTGTCAATCTTGCTGTCCTGTACATCCATTCTTGCTTTCATCTTCTGATCATTGTCGTCCAGCCGCTGCTGGAGACGCAAGTCATTCAGCCTTAGTTCTTCCAGAGCCTGCCTGTCCAAGGCAGCTTGAGAAGCATCAGAAGGAGGAGGCTTCTCAGAACTTTCAGCGACATCTTCTGCTTGACTTTCAGCCTGAATGGTCTTGTCTTCTTCTGATGGTTGCACCTGTGCAGCTTGCTGTTTCTCCAACCAAGGTTCACTGTCCAGAGGAAGCACAACTTCTTGAGGCAGCTGACTTTCAACTTCCTTCAGCAGCTTGCTGAAGTTCTGTTGAGCCTGCTCATAGTTGACGTCCTGCAGCTTGAGGGCTTCAGCACGTACCCATAGTCTGAACTGTGACCAGAGCTGATCAGAAGCAGCTGGGTCAATCATCCCAGGAAAGACTTGCTTCAAAGAAGCAATCCATTGCAGCACACCTGTTTCAAAATTCAAAATACCAGAGCCAACATCTGGTTGCTTTGGTTTTGGGATAGCAATTTTGTGTCTTAGATCAGCAAGACGTTCAAGACTGGTTAAGTCAATGAAGATCCTGCTGGGGTTTTCAGAGGATTGGTTTTCAGATGTTTGCTGAGATGCTGTTTGTTTTGGAGGAGGGGTATCAGAGTCAGATATTTCGATTGGAGTGGTAGGAGTTTTTGGAGGTGTCGATTCTAATGAGGATGGCAACTGGGGTCTGACGATAGTGGTTCCACATGGAAACTGGATTGCCAACGGTGAAGGTTGAGGTGAGTGAGGGTCAGAATGATGAGGAGAAGGGGTTTCATAGTGGTGAAACTCTGTTTGTGGTGAAGGTGGATTATTTTCTGGTTGAGGAGGTGGAATCTCTGATTGCTCAGGGATCAGAGGTTCTTCTGTGAGTGGTTGTTGTTGTTGTGGTTCTGGTTCTGGTTGTTGTTCTTGTTCAGGTTGTTGTTCTGGTTGTGGAGGAGGAATATTTGGTGGTTCAGAATTTGGTTGAGCAGAAGCATGTTCACGCTCAATATCAGCTAGCACTCGATCAAGTGCTGGTGTTGTTGAAACAGTTGGTTGTTTGGGAATCTTAGTTCTGGTTCTTCTGAGTTGTAAGGCCTCAGAAGGGTCTTCTGGTATGGTTTCATCAATGGTAGGGATTGGGATTGATATTCTGTGAGAGGTTTGAGGAGGGGCAGCAGATGTTGGAATAGAAGATGAAATTGAAATAGGGGCAGCAGATGAAATACCTCTTTTCTTTGGAGTCTGATGAGATGATCCTTCTGCTGGCGCTTTCCTCTTCTTTGTCTTCTTCTGAGTCACTTCTGGTTGGATTTGACTCAGATCTTTGATCTTCAGCTTTGAACCTGTATCTTCTTCCTTGTATGAATCTGGATACTTGAGAAACATCTCTGGTTTGGATTCCATTTCAGAAAATACCGGAAAATCACTCAGAGGCACTCTTCTGCTGGAGATGTCAGCAGTTGAAGTAGCTCTGGGTTCCTTCTTAATATTTTCTATCAGCTTCATCTTTTTCAGGTTCTTAGCGTTCAGCGGTTTTCCAACAGTTGGTTCAATAGTGCTCAGCACTTGAGCTTCGCTCAGATACTCTATCAGCTTATTCTCTGTCAGAATATCTGATATAAGCCTTCCAAACGGTATCCAGTCCCTTTTGGTCCTTTCTTCTTCTCTTGTTTCTTTGACACTGGTCTTGAGATGGTTGAACAGGAAGTGTGCCAGATTGATCTTTATCCTCTGATCAATAAAGTAGATCAGAAATTGCTGATCCACGTTTATATAATCAGGAGAACTTGTTGGTTTCCTGTGGTTGAAGCAACCCAGAACAATCTTGGCCCATACTCTGCAGTGATCCTTCAGATCCTTAATTTTGCTGCTGGGCAATCCAAGAGTGAAGATTCTGTTGGCTACCACACCTACATCAGGGCATCTATCAGCCATGTCCACACAACAGACTCCACCACCACTTTGACCGATTAGCCTAGCAATGAGATCTTCAGAAATCACGATCTTCTTTCCCATGACAGAAGAGATGACTAGATGCTTAGAAATCTTGGCGTGAATCCAAAATTCCTTGACAAGCGCTGGGAATGTTGGTCCAACCAACCTATCGAAATACCTCTCCCACTTTTGAGCCCTAATTTCTTCAGTTAGGTCAAATCCATTTTCCTTCAAGCTTTCAAAGTCGATGATTAACTCAGAAAGCACTTCAAGGTTCTTTACCGGTGTGAGAAGAGTTCTGAGAGGCACCTGATATTGTTCAGAGGTTTCTTTCTTCTGATTGCCTGCAGAAATGCTGGAGGATGCCATTGTTCTCACAAAAAAAAAGCTTTGAGAATGATTTGAGAGAAAAAGGTTTGTAGGAGATAAACTCAGAAATATGCAGAAAATACTTGAATAATTATGAGAAAGCGTAAAGAATAAAAATGAAGGATTAATGTGCTTAAATAGAGTTTTCAAAAATTATTTTGAAAAATTAAACGTTTTTTAAGAGAGAGAAACAATAATGATTGCCATTTAACAAGCGTGATTACTTTTCATTAAATGCTTGCTGATTTTGGGGGATTTGAGAAAGATACTTAAAAACGGTTACCAGACATGTGTCTCAATGCACCCAATCAGCGCTTTGCCTTCTCAGAAGCGTGCACGCGTTCTGCTTCAGAGATTTGCTGATGATTGGATGACACTTGTTTGATGTAGTGATCAGCACGTCTGTCTTTGAGATTAGACTCTCAGATCTTTAGACTTGCATCTGATACAATCTGCATGTTCTATCTTTCTGAAAGAAGATTGATCAGAAGTTCACAGTAATATAATTACATTCTGAAGATAAATATATGGAATTAAAACATTTTCATTCTGGGCATACTTTCATGCTGAGATGTTTCAGAATGAAATTAAACCTATCTTCTGAAAGGGGTTTAGTAAAGATATCAGCCCATTGATGGTCTGTATCTATAAATTTCAAGTTCAAAATACCTTTCTGAATATAGTCCCTAATGAAATGATGCTTAATTTCTATATGCTTAGCTCTAGAATGTAAAATAGGATTCTTACTTAAGCAAATAGCAGAAGTATTATCACAAAGAATAGGAATGTTACTCTCAAAAATCTGGAAGTCTTCAAGCTGACTTTTCATCCAGAGCATTTGTGTGCTACATCCTGCTGCTGCTATGTACTCAGCTTCTGCTGTTGACAGAGCAATTGTTGATTGCCTTTTGCTGGACTAAGAGATCAGATTTTCTCCCAGAAACTGGCAGCTTCCAGAAGTACTTTTACGTTCCACTCTGTCTCCAGCAAAATCAGCATCACAGTAGCCTACTAAGCTGTAATCACTAGATTTTCTATAAAACAAACCAGATTAGTAGTACCTTTCAGATACTTGAAAATTCGCTTAACAGCTGTTAAGTGAGATTCTCTAGGATCTGATTGGAATCTAGCACAAATACATACGCTGAATAAGATATCAGGTCTTGAAGCTGTCAGATAAAGGAGAGAACCAATCATACCTCTGTAGACTTTCTGTTCTACACTTTTGCTTACCTCTTCTCTTTCCAGAATGCACGTGGGATGCATTGGAATCTTTGATGGCTTACATTCTGAGAGGTCAAATTTCTTCAGAAGATCTCTGATGTATTTTCTCTGATGAATGTAAGTTCCCTCTGGAGTTTGATTGATCTGAATTCCTAGAAAGAATTTCAGTTCCCCCATGAGGCTCATCTCAAATTCTGCCTGCATACACTTAGCAAATTTTCTTCCAAGAGAAGGATTAGTAGAACCAAAAATAATATCATCAACATAAATTTGACAGACTAAAATGTCACTCTTAACTGTTTTACAGAATAGAGTAGTGTCCACTTTCCCTCTGGTGAATTCATTTTCAAGCAGAAAGTTACTTAGCCTTTCATACCAAGCTCTGGGAGCTTGTTTCAGACCATACAGTGACTTCTTTAGTTTGAAAACATGTTCTGGATGTTTTGTATTTTCAAAACCTGGGGGTTGGTGAACATAAACTTCTTCTTCTATATAACCATTTAAGAATGCACTTTTGACATCCATCTGATACAGAGTGATGCCTCTATTAACAGCAAATGAGATTAAAAGTCTGATAGATTCTAACCTGGCGACTGGGGCAAAGGTTTCTGTATAGTCTATCCCCTCTTGCTGACTATAACCTTGTGCAACCAGTCGTGCCTTGTTTCTGATGACTTCACCTTGTTCATTAAGCTTGTTTCTGAACACCCATCTTGTTCCAATGACGTTGAATCCTTTTGGTCTGGGGACGAGATCCCATACGTCGTTTCTGGTGAATTGATTCAGCTCTTCTTGCATTGCCAGAATCCATTCATTATCCAGAAGTGCTTCATCAATAGAGGAAGGTTCAATCAGAGACACAAGTCCCATAAGAGTTTCTTCAGAGTTTCTGAAGCTTGCTCTTGTTCTGATTGGATCTTCCTTTCTTCCTAGGATAGTCTCTTCTGGGTGATCCAAACTGCTTCTGGGCAATCTCTTCTGAGGTTGATCAGCAGCTGTTGTAGGATTTCTAGCATTGCTCCCTTCAGACGTTGAAGGAATGTCTGTGTTGAGAGCTTCTGATGACTTGTCTTCAGAACCTGCAAATTCAATTTCTATACCTGCAAAAATTTCATTCTGCTTTGACTTTTCAGAGTCAAGCTTATCGTCAAAACGAACACTGATTGATTCTTCCACAATCTGTGTTTCTGTATTGTATACTCTGTACCCTCTTGAGCGTTCAGAGTATCCTAACATAATACACTTATGTGCCTTAGAATCAAACTTGTTCAAATAATTCTTTGTATTTAACATAAAGCAAGTACATCCAAATGGATGAAAATATGAAATGTTGGGCTTTCTGTTCTTCCACAATTCATATGGAGTCTTTTCCAGAATAGGTCTTATTGAGATTCTATTCTGAATGTAGCACGCTGTGTTTATTGCCTCTGCCCAGAAAGTCTTAGCAACGTTTGTCTCATTGATCATGGTTCTGGCCATTTCTTGCAATGTTCTGTTCTTTCGTTCTACAACTCCATTTTGTTGGGGAGTTCTAGGACAAGAGAAATCATGCAGAATGCCTTTGTCATTAAAGAATGACTCAAAATCTTTATTTTCAAATTCTCCACCATGATCACTTCTGACTTTAACGATTCTAAGATCTTTTTCATTCTGAACTTGGTTACAGAAGGTAACAAACACAGAGTGTGACTCGTCCTTGTGTCTTAAGAACTTTACCCATGTCCATCTGCTATAGTCATCTACGATTACTAACCCATACTTCTTGCCACTGACTGAAGCAGTTTTAATTGGTCCAAATAAGTCAATGTGCAGAAGTTCTAATGGCTTAGAGGTAGAAACAACATTTTTGGATTTAAAAGAAGGTTTTGCAAATTTGCCTTTCTGACATGCTTCACACAGAGCATCTGAATTGAACTTCAAATTTGGAAGTCCTCTGACCAGATTGAGTTTGTTAATCTGAGATATTCTTCTCATACTAACATGCCCCAATCTTCTGTGCCAGATCCACTGCTCGTTGTTAACAGACAAAAGACATTTTACATTCTGACTCTTTAGTTCAGAAAGTTTGATTTTGTAAATGTTGTTTTTCCTCTTTCCATTAAACAGGATAGTCCCATCTTTCTGACTAACAGCTTTACATGATTTTTGATTAAAGATTATATCATAACCGTTATCACTTAATTGACTTATGGATAACAGATTATGCATCAATCCATCTACTAGCAGAACATTATTAATAGAGGGAAGATTTCCATTACCTACAGTTCCAGAGCCAATTATCTTTCCCCTCTGATTGCCTCCAAAGCCAACGTGGCCTCCAGGCTTAAGTTCCAGGCTTTGGAACATATGCCTTCTTCCCGTCATGTGTCGTGAGCAGCCAGAGTCCAGGTACCATGACTGGTGTTTCTGACTTGCTGCTAAAGATATCTCCAACATGTATTATTTTATCCTTAGGTACCCAGATCTTCTTGGGTCCTGATTTGTTAGTTTTACCAAAACTCTGGTTGAATTTTGGTTTCACAGAGTGCTTACTGCTAGTATATTTGATGTCATGTGTGTGACCATACACAAAGTGTGAATTTAGAGGAGTGTGTTTAATGGTTAAATCCATGACATTCTTCGGTGTAGGAACCTTACCTAGGTATCCTATTCCTTTCCTGCCGTTTCTGCTAACTCCATAGATCATTGAAGCCATTCTGCTTCTATCTATGCTTTTAGCTAAGAACTTTTGGAAACTATGATCATACTCCTTGATGATCTCATCAGCGTTGCTGGGAGTTTCAGAAATTGGTTCCTTCTGAGAGTTTTGTAAAGAGTTTTCTAATTTTGAAATTTTATCTCTCAGCTCAGAGTTTTCCAATTTGAGACTCTCAGACTTATTAGAGTCAGATTCAAGATTCCTTTTCAGGTCTCTGAATTTAGCTCTAATCTGCTGATAGCGTTCCAGAATTTCATTGAGGCTTTCAGCAAGTTCAGCCTTTGTAAAATTAACAGCGAAGTTAGGGAATACCTCTTCTGTGTCTGATTCTGAGTCTGATTCAGAAGCTTCACTATCATCTGGAATGTTAGCCATGAGCGCTATGTTTGCCCTTTCATCATCTGATTCTGAGTCAGCTTCAGACGAGTCAGAGTCATCCCATGTGGCCATGAGACTTTTCTTCTTCTCTCTTCCAAACTTCTTTTTGGGCTTTTCCCTCTGAAGCTTTGGGCAGTCACTCTTGTAGTGTCCTTGCTCATTGCACTCGTAGCAGATGATGTCTTTTGTGTTTGGCTTCTTGCTACTGGAGGAGCCTTCAGATCTTCTGTATCCAGAGGAAGAATCTGTCCTTCTGTATCTGGAAGAGGACTCGTTCTGATCAGATCTTCTGGGATTCCTGAACTTCCTTTGTCTTTGCTTCCACAGTTGATTTACTCTTCTGGAGAGAAGGGAAAGTTCGTCTTCTTCTGATGAGGATCCATCAGATGTTTCTTCAACTGCCTGCAAAACTTTAGACTCAGATTTTCTGTTAGATTTTAAAGCTAAAGGCTTACCTTGCTTCTGAGGCTCGTCAGCTTCTAGCTCTATCTCATGACTTCTGAGGGAGCTTATAAGTTCCTCCAGAGTGATTTTGTTGAGATCCTTCGCTAGCTTTAGAGCAGTAACCATAGGCCTCCACTGCTTGGGTAAACTTCTGATTATCTTCTTGACATGGTCAGCAGTAGAGTATCCTTTGTCCAGAACTTTGAGACCAACTACCAGAATCTGGAATCTAGAGAACATAGTTTCAATGGATTCAGATTCTTCCATTTTGAACGCCTCATACTTCTGAATGAGCGCCAGAGCTTTTGTTTCTTTGACTTGAACGTTGCCCTCATGCGTCATTCTGAGAGAATCAAAGATGTTCTTAGCTGTGTCTCTGTTGGAGATCTTTTCATACTCAGTATAGGAGATGGCACTGAGGAGGATGGTTCTGGCCTTATGGTGATTCTTGAAGTCACGCTTTTGTTGATCAGTCATTGATTTTCTTTCAATCTTCTGACCAGTTGCATTCACAGGGTGCGTGTATCCATCTGTCACCATATCCCACAGATCAGCATCATGTGCTAGAAAGAAGCTTTCAATTCTGTCTTTCCAGTAATCAAAGTTTTCTCCATCAAAGACTGGAGGTTTGCCGCTGAATCTGTCTCTGTCCTCATTATTGTCATTGCTGAAGTGAGAGTTGTTTCCTGCCATTGTGTTTTTCTGACGCTGGATCTTGTACTGACACAGTTAAGTGTTTTAGCTCAGAACCAGGCGCTCTGATGCCAATTGAAGGGGTGAAAAACACAAGAAGGGGGGTTGAATTGTAAAACTGAAATCTTAAAGCAATTGACAAGATATTTTTATCCTGGTTCGTTTGATCTCAAACTACTCCAGTCCACCCGTCAAGGTGATTTCGCCTCTCTCCAACGAGGTCTTAATTCACTATATTCAACTGAATATTACAGACTGCTTTAACAACTGCTAAAGCCTTCTTGATTCAAACCACAATCCGGTTTGTCAAGGCAACACTTTCTTACAAAGGTATAAAACAATGTGTGTGAATGTTTTCTACAAAACTTTATCACAACTGTGATGTATACACAAATTAAGCTTAGAAACTAGATTGCTAAACTGTAATGGAGTATCAGAGTTTGTTGGTTTAGCAAAACTGGTAGATGAAGATTATGGTTCAGCTTTGTGCGTGTAGAGATTTGGAGAGCATTAGCCATTATAATCTTCGAAGCCTTGTTTATATAGCACTTGAGAAGATGAACGTTGAATGCAATATTCTTGTTTCAATGCTAATAACAAGCTTTCCTTTTTGAGCAGATCTTGTCTAGAATGAGGCCGTTGGGATTAATTAGCTTTCAATGCACAGTACCGTTGCTTCTTCAATGCACGTTCTGGCTTGGCTCATTCTGATTCTGCTTCGCTGCTGATGAACTATTGTGTTTCTGTATCAGAGTGTTTACGCGCAGTTCTGTTCATCAAGCTTCAGCATGTACGTGAGTTGATCATCTGATCTTGACATTCTGATTCAGCAACTTCTGATGCTGGTGTATGACATCAAATTCTGATGCTGAAGAAGTGATCTTGCTTATTTTAATCAGCGTATCTGCAAGTCAGAGCATAGTAATTTTAGGCAGCATATAATTCAAACATGAAACATATAAATACTATATCTTTTCACTTTGTTATCATCAAAACTCAAATATAGGGTAGTAGATTCAAACATTGTTCTAACAGTATATACCTTTAGTTGTATTCTCAAGCGGGCTCTATCCCTGTACCTGGTGGGTAGAACAACTGTAAGGTTTGGACATTTCTTGTTTTCCCCTGTTCCTGGAATTACAAGTAATTGTCTTTCATTTTTATGTAAATATTTATGAGCAGCAATTATTTTCAAATGCATATATCAAAAATGAACCATTGGACGTTCTTGCAAAATAAAACAGAAAAAGAAAAACAAATCGAAATTTCTTGTGAAAATGAATTGTATTGATCTTTGAAGTTGGCCTGTAATAGGAGTTTTTGTACAAGAGGCTGATGTCATAGTAAGAGAGCGCCGCCGAAAGATAGAATTTATACAATTTGTGTAAAGAAAGAAAAACAGCTATATGAACAATCCCAATGGGTTTCAACTCTGCTATTGCCTTTATGTCTTCAAGCGTCTCATCACTTTGCTACTTGGTCGAAGGTGGATCAGATTGATTGGTGCCATCCGAGCTTGATAGTCGATACCGAAGTCTGGTTGCAAGATGATCCAATCAGACATAGTGTTACGCTTTGATCCCTAATTTTTGCCTGGATCGCCCTTTCGGGTTTTCAGTCCACCGGGATACCCCTTTTTTGCCCATGCCGCCTTTTCAGGTTTTCGACTTGTCGGGTGTACAATTTTTTTATTTTCATCCCTTACTTTTGCCCGAACCCTTTTGGTTCTCCGGGAAGCCCTTATTTTTTCCTAGGCCAGTCAACCTAGCGGGTCTTTGATTATGCGTAGTATCTTTTCACTATGTCTGCATTGACGGGGTGAGGAAGGTCGTCACTATCCATGGTGGTTAGAATCATAGCTCCTCCCGAGAAAATGTTCTTAACCACAAATGGCCCTTCGTACGTGGGGGTCTGTGATACGGTGGCAGAACCAAACTGTTTTAGGAAAATACTGGTTTGCGTTTTGCGTTTGTGTTTGCAAAATGTCGCGGTAAGCAAGAGTCGCCACCAAATTTTATTTTATCCAACTGGAAAGTAAAAAAACACAGAAAAATTCCTTTTTCGAGATCTTGAGTGCGGGGGGTAGATTATAGAAAGGGAAGGTATTAGCACCCTTTCTATCCGTAGTTTTCTACGGGCTCTTAGGTACTTGATCATCATTTTAAAAATTGCTTCCGTGTTTGTGTGTTTTTGAAAAGTTTTTGTTTTACTTTGATTTAACCCTTGCTTCTGTCTTCAAGAGTGTTACGAAGTCGTTTTGAAAACTTTGTTTAAAAAGAGTGTAAGTGTGGAAAAGTTTGATTTTGAGCAAATACCTACTAGCATCTACCTACTCGAAAAAAGAATGTTTCTATTCTTGTTTTCTTTCCAGTTGGATAAAATAAAAGTCGATGGCGACTCTTGCTTACCGCAACATTTTGCAAACACAAATGCAAAACGCAAACCATCATTTTCCTAAAACAGTCCGATTCTGCCACCGTATCACAAAACTGGCGACTCTGCTGGGGATTAAACTATTATCCAGTCAAATCCGGGCTTCATAGCTTTAAGATAAACCACTATCTGGTCGATTCTAGGCTTCGCGGTATTTTGATACTGTTATCCGGTCATTTTCCGGGCTTCGTAGTATGATGGAGAAATCAAGATATTATCCGGTCGGACTCGGGCTTCATAGCTTGAACTGGAATAGAAATCTTAGCACCGATTTGACTGAACCAGAGAAATTTATGAGTATTTGATTGTATCTTTCTCTGAAAGGTAAAGAGTTAATCGTAAGTAACGTCATGATGCATGACATGTATCGAATAATGATGTTCTCAAAATAAATGAGATTGTGTTGTATGATGCTTATGCGTATGCCATGATGTATGAATATGCAATGTTCTTATGATGTTCTTTAGCTGGGGGAAATAAATCCCGGATTGCTGCTGGAGGGTACAAGGAGTTGAATTCTTCATTCTCACTGGGGGTAACGACCGAAATAAGTTGGTGAGAGAATGACTCTGTTGGAGAACAAATTGGTGAGAGAATGCCTCTTTGGGGAAGAGATACTCTGTCAGAAGATCTGCTGATTTGGAGAAATAACCTCGGCTGGGGATGAATTACCATTACTGGTGATAATGAACCCTATTGGGGAATTGGGTTTCTGCTTGTGGAAGAAATAAACTCCACTGGGGATAGTCTTCCATTGTTGGTGATAGATGAACTATGCTTGGGGAGAATTAACACCACTCTTTTCCGACACTTCCTACTCTGCGGGGGAGTGTATGTACCTTTAGTCATTTTCTCAAACTGAGTTTATTCCTGTACCTGGTGGGTAGAGCAACTGTAAGGTTTGGACACTTCTTGTTTTCCCATGTTCCTGGAATTACGAGTAATTGTATTTTGTTTCGCATGTAAATATTTATGAGCAACAATTATTGTCAAATGCATATATAAAAAATGAACCATTGGACGTTCTTGCAAAACAAAACAGAAAAAGAAAACACAAATTGAAATTCCTTTGTGAAAATGAATTGTATTGATTTTTGAAGTTAGCCTGTAATAGGCGTTTTTTGTATAAGAGGCTGACGTCCTAGTAAGAGAACGCCGCCGAACGAACAAAATTTATACAATTTGTGTAAAAGAAATAAAAACAACTATGTGAAACAATCCCACTAGGTTCCAACTATTCTATTTCCCTTATATCTTCGAGCGTCTCATCATTTTGCTACTTGGTTGAAGGTAGATCAGATTGATCAGCGTCGTTCGAGCTTGATAGTTGATACCGAAGTCTAGTTGCAAGATGATCCAAATGAGACATAATGTTACGCTTTGATCCCTAATTTTTGCCTGGACCGCCCTTTCGGGTTTTTAGTCCACCGGGATACCCTTTTTTGCCCAAGCCGCCTTTTCAGGTTTTCGACTTGCCGGGTGTACAAATTTTTTCATTTTCATCCCTTACTTTTTCCCGAACCCTTTTGGTTCGCCGGGAAGTCCTTATTTTTTCCTAGGCCAGTCTACCTAACGAGTCTTTGATTATGCGTAGTATTTTTTCACTATGTCTGCATTGACGGGGTGAGGAAGGTCGTCACCATCCATGGTGGTTAGAATCATAGCTCCTCCCGAGAAAATGTTCTTAACCACAAATGGCCCTTCGTACGTAGGAGTCCATTTGCCCCTGGGATCACCTTGCGGTAATATGATGCATTTGATCACCAGATCCATGACTTGATACTCTTGTCGTCTGACTTTCTTGTTAAATGCCTTGATCATTCGCTTTTGATACGTCTGACCATGACAAATAGCAGTAAGTCTCTTCTCGTCGATTAAGTTCAGCTGATCAAGCCGGGTCTGGATCCAGTCGTCCTCGCTTAAACCTGCATCCTTCATAATCCGGAGAGAAGGCATCTAGACCTCAATGGGTAAGACCGCCTCCATACCATGCACCAAAGAGTAAGGTGTTTCCCCTGTTGATGTCCGTGCTAAGGTACGATACCCATGAAGAGCGAATGGTAACATCTCATGCCAGTCTTTGTATGTCACTGTCATCTTCTGCACAATCTTCTTAATGTTCTTATTAGCCGCTTCAACAACCCCATTCATCTTCGGTCGGTAAGGAGAAGAGTTGTGATGTTGTATCTTAAACTGTTTGCAGAGCTCGGTGATCATCATATTATTGAGATTTGTACCATTGTCCGTAATGATCCTCTCTAGTACACCGTATCGACATATAAGATTGTGTCGGATGAACCGCGCCACAACGTGTTTGGTTACTGTAGCAAAGGAAGATGCCTCAACCCACTTTGTAAAGTAATCAATCGCTACCAGAATGAAACGATGCCCGTTAGACGCTCTAGGTCTGATCTCGCCGATCATGTCGATGCCCCACATTGCAAAAGGCTAAGGAGCTGTCAAGATGTTCAGAGGAACTAGAGGTATATGCACCTTATCAGCATAGACTTGTCACTTATGACAAGTCCGAGAATGCTGATAGGAATCGGCTTCCATAGTGGACCAGTAATATCCTGCCCGTAGGATTTTCTTTGCCATAGTATGTCCACTGGAATGAGTTCCAAAGGTACCTTCATGTAACTCTGTCATGATCTTTTCTGCCTCGCTTTTGTCCATACATCGCAATAATGTTAAATCACGGTTACGCTTATAAAGGATACCATTACTGATGAAGAACTTCACAGCGAACCTTCTCAAGAACTTCCTATCATTAACAGATGTACCCTCGGGGTACTCTTGAGCCTCAAGATACCTTTTTACCTCGTGGAACTAGGGTTTATCTGTTACCTCTTCAGTCTCAATGTCACAGAAATGTACGGTTTCGTCCAACCTCTCAATGGTAATCTGGGGAGCTTCATTGTCCCACCTGACCTTGAACATAGAAGACATGGTAGCTAGCGCGTCTGCTAACTGGTTCTCTTCTCTCGGGAAGTGTTCAAAGGTTATCTCCTCAAAATGTGGGAGCAATGTCAGTACATACTCCTTGTAAGGAATAAAATTTGGGTGCTTCGTATCCCACTCGCCCTTGATTTGACTGATCACTAGAGCGGAATCTCCGAATACACTCAAAAACTTAATCCTCAGGTCAATAGCTGCTCGAAGACCCATGATGCATGCTTCATACTCCGCCATATTGTTGGTGCAGTTAAAACATAATCGGGCGGTGAATGGAGTATGACATCCCTCAAGAGATATGATCACAACGCCAATGCCATTACCTAACGCGTTTGAGGCTCCATCAAAATACATAGACCATCGAGATCCTTCCTCAGGTCCTTCATCCGGTCCAGGTTTTTCACAGTCGGTCACCGACATGATGTTCTCATCCGGGAACTCGAAATTCATGGATTGGTAATCATCCACGGCCTGATGCGCCAAATGATCTGCCAATACACTCCCCTTGATTTCTTTTTGGGTTGTGTATTGGATGTCGTACTCAGTTAAGATCATCTTCCATCTTGCTATTCTTCCGGACAAGGTAGGCTTTTCGAAGATATACTTGATTGGGTCCATCTTTGATATCAATAGGGTAGTGTGAGTCAGCATATACTGTCTCAGCCGGCGAGCAGCCCATGCCAAAGCGTAACAAGTTTTCTCGAGCAGTGAGTATCGGGTCTCACAGTCGGTAAACTTTTTGCTAAGGTAGTAAATAGCGTGCTCTTTTTGGCCAGACTCGTCATGCTTCCCCAACACACACCCCATTGAATTATCCAGTACTGTCAAGTATAAAATCAAAGGTCTTCCTTCAACTGGAGGCATCAGAATAGGTGGCTCTTGGAGGTATTCCTTGATCCTTTCAAAAGAAGTCTGACATTCATCATTCCAGTTTACTACTTGATCTTTCTTCAGCAGCTTGAATATCGAATCACAAGTAGCAGTTAGATGTGAAATGAATCGGGAAATGTAATTCAGACGTCCCAAAAAGCCTCTGACTTCCTTTTCCGTGCGGGGAGCTGGCATCTCCTGTATAGCCTTCACCTTTGCAGGATCCACTTGAATACCTTTATCACTAACGACGAAACCTAACAGCTTACCAGATGTGATCGGTGGATCTGGAACTGACTGTTTAACGCTGGTTCGCGAAATGTCGCGGAAGCAAGAGTCGCCACCGTCTTTTATTTTCTCCAAATGGAAAGGACAAAAGCACAGAAAAATTCCTTAAAGAGATTGCTCTCGGTTCGGGAGGTAGGTTATAGAAAGGGAAGGTGTTAGCACCCTTTCTATCCATGGTTATCCATGGGCTCTTAGATACTTGCTCAATGTGTTTTCAAAATTGTTTGTTTGCTTTTCGACTGTGGGTTTTAAAAAGTTTCTTTGAAAAAATTTCAGTTCGACTCGTACGTCAGAGTGTTTGAAAAATTTGCTTTTGAAAGCTTTTGAAAATGTGTTGGTGTGAAAAGATTTTGATTTGTTTTGTTTTTGAAGAGAGCCAGTATCCTTGAGAACCTACCTACCCTAAGGAATTCGTCTGTGTAAATGTCCTTAAAAGTAGTGCCATCCCACCATTGAGAGGTAGGTAGCACCACCGTTGGAGGTGTTCGGGTCAATTCGAGTTTTAGGGACATGGTGATCACCAGAGCAATGGGAAGACACCTTAGAAGCTACCCTCATGCCAGGTTCCCGGATCATGAGGACTTACTAAGACGTCCTCTACTCGACGACCACCTTTCGAAAGGCAACAGTGAGGCGTACCCTAGGGGTGGTGTGTGCGATTTATGTGTTGTTTTCATTTGATATTTGTCTTGTCATGTTTGTTGTGATCTACGCTTGATTTTATGTTTAAAGCCATTCATTCTTGCATGCTTATTTAAGAATTATAAAGTTTGCGGGAAAATAAATCTACAACTATTACAAATGGCGCGGGTCCACATCGCCAAAATTAAACCGGACCCGATTTGACTGAAAATAAATAAAGCAGTAAAAGAAAAGTGCGAGAAGTTAAATGTTACAATGCTTCGGGAGAGGTACATAATTGATTAAGCGAAAGAAAATAAATACGCGACATTAAATAAATTACGAACATGGGCGTTGGACCCTTTTGCAAACAATTAAAGTTAATGAGGAATTAAAATCAAAATTAAATGTTTTTGGTATTTTATGTTTTTTAAGATTTAAAAGGAGAAATTAATTAAAATTGACTAACCCTAATTCTAATCTTTTTTAAGTTTATTAAGAAAATATTAGAATATAACCTAAGTTAAACCTAATCATTTTTATGTACAATTTAATCATGAAAATAAATAAATAATAATATTGTGATAAAAAGGAAAAATTAAAAGGAATGAAAATTGTCAATTAACCTAACTCTACCCTTTTTTATATTTATTATGAAAAGAATTAAAGTTAAAGCACCTAATTTAAATTTATTAATTTATATACAATTATTTATGAAAATAATAAAATAAAACATTTATTATATTTTTTGTCTTTTTGATTTTTTATGATGTTTTTATATATTGTAAAAAAAAAATAATTAATTAAATAAACATGTAATTAAAAGTAAAAATTAACATTAAAACAAGAATAAGAAAAAAAAAATGATGATAGCAAACCAGGGGGGGGGGGGGTAGCCCCAAATTGGAGGTTTTGGTTCAGCAAATCAGGCCCAATAGCTCTGGATCCATTGACTTTTCCAGGACACGTACATGCATGCTGACTCGTCCTCATGGTGTCCCTCAATGCACAACCCTTGATCTGGTTCTATTAAGCACGTGGCTGGCTTGATATGGTGAGTATATGGTGATCCACAAAGTCATGCCTACACCTGAACATACGTTGAAAAAGAATATTGAAGTAAAGTAGACCTGGGGTTCGAACCCAGGTCACGTGCATTACTAATCCCTTCCTGCGCCACTGAGCCAAGTTATTGCATTTGTTAAATAAATAAACGATAAATATAATAAAAGAAAAGAACACGTTAACAGATTAAAACGCGCGAAATTCAAAACAACGTATCACACGCTGCCACGAATTCGTCTTCTCCCTCACCCCTGTAACACAAACATTCAGCCACGGTTTTCTACGCGTTGCAGAAGGGGTTCTTTGAAAAAATAGCGATTAGCGCTCCTCTGCATATAAATTCATCGCGATGGACGATTATTCTTCGTCTGAACATGCTGGTTTGATTGGCAGTGGTCTGGATTTCTAATTTTACCTCGTTACAAAACCCCCATTCAGAAGCTCTGTAAACCCTAAAATTTAACAATGGCACAATCGTATATGCAGTATGATAATCAAATTAAGGCATATGGTTAGCATCAGGACAAGATAACAATCATGAATCAACAAATAAAACTTAAGAAAGATGCTTAAATCATGATGCACGACTCCAAGTTTTCCTCTGTACAGTTTTGAGTCATTATACCAATTCTTGGAGCTTTTGTGGTTGTTTTTGATTGGAGCACGTTCAGTGAGGGTTCAGGAAGCTATTGAGACAAGAATGGTGCTTTGAATCGACCTCTAGAGTGCTTTTCAGTTTTGAATTTTTTGATGAAAATTCCAAGTTTGATATGCCTCTTCCTGCGCAGCTTAGAGTCTTTTTGCATTAGGTTTGTATTCCTGTATTTGTATGGAAGGCATTAGGTTAACAAACTAGCACAAATCTCTTGCAATTATGGATTAAGGATTTGATTTGTTAAGGATCCTTTTCATATCTTTCCATGTGCATTTTGTATCAATTTGCATCCAATTAGTCCAAATCTTTCCCTATTAACCTATGCACGAAATATTGATGGCAAATTATGCATAAAAAGATTGGTTAAGGTAAGTTTTATATTTTCCACATATTTAAATGATTTAAGTGAATTAATATGAATAAAATTCAAATAAATAATTAAAAAATGAGAAAATACTTCCCTTTGGGCCAAGTGGTCGTGCATAGGCTTGGAATGATGAATCATGGAAGAAAAATGGGCCCATTAGCAATTTTAGGTCATTTGAAGTAAAGTTGACTTTTCAAAATTCCCAAAAATTTCCCAACTTCCACAAGGCATAACTTGCTCAATTTTTAAGCTTTTCACATGTTCTTGGACATTTTGGAAAGGTCTTTGAGTCCTCTAACCAATGCCTTTGGTCCCATGTCATTTTGATTTACCAATCTCAAGTTATGGCCTTTGACTTAAAGTCCCTTTTTGTTGACTTTTGAAAATGACCTATAATGTTGAAATTGATAACTTTTTGTGAGAGCATTTCTTGGACTTGAAGTATGAAGATGAGTTGTAGGAAATGTCTTTCTCTTCAAAATGAGCTTTGGATGGAATTTTTCTGATAATCCATGTGAAAGTTATGCCCTCGTCAATTTCAGTTGACTTTTTCGGCTGTCCAAATATAGTAACTTTTGCATCTTTGATGATTTCTGAGCCAAATTTTGAGAATCATGATCAAGCATTGATCAAATGATGTTTGTGGCTTTAAAATGATATGTTGACCAAAAATTTGAACTTTTGACTGTCAAATGACCATTTTGCCCCTACAGTTGACTGTAGTGCAATTTAGGGTTTTGACTGTGCAATTTTGAGCTGAATGCCTTGAAACTTGATATGAGGATACTTGACCATCTTTGTAGGCATGTGAGATTTGATTGGGTCTTTGAAAACTTTCAATTCTTGATCAGAACCCAAACCCTAGTTTTGACTGTATGGGAGACTGTTGCACTGCACAACCCTTGGGGAATTTTGTGACTTGACTTGGCAATTTCTTGAAGAATATGGGAGGGCAAATTTTGGGGTGCAACACCAGACCTTACCCCGAAGGTGCACTTGTTCGGGTTCAACCTTAGCTTGTACGTCTTCAACCTGTCAAACAGTTTCTGGAGATGGTCAAGGTGTTCTTCTTCAGTCTGGGACCTTGCAATCATGTCATCAACGTAAACCTCAATCTCATGGTGAATTATGTCGTGGAACAAAGCGACCACGACACACTGATAAGTTGCCCCAACATTCTTCAACCCGAAAGGCATTACCTTGTAACAGAAGGTGCCCCACTGCGTAACGAAGGTTGTCTTTTCCATGTCCTCGGGAGCCATCTTAATCTGATTATAACCAGAAAAACCATCCATAAAGGAGAAGATCTTATGATGCGCGGTGTTGTCGACCAGAACATCGATGTCAGGCAGTGGGAAATCATCTTTGGGGCTCGCCCTATTCAGATCTCTGTAGTCCATACACATCCGTACCTTACCATCTTTCTTGGGTACTGGGACAACGTTGGCGACCCACTGTGGGTAAGAAGTGACAGCTAGAAATCCGGCGTCAAACTGTTTCATGACCTCAGCTTTGATTTTCTCAGACATCTTAGGGCGCATACGACGAACCTTCTGCTTTACCGGAGGACAGTCTTCTTTGGTTGGAAAGCAATGAACCACGATGTCGGTGTCTAAACCAGGCATATCTTCATAAGACCAAGCGAAGATATCAACATAGTCGCGTAGCATCTGTATCAACCGTTGCTTGACACTAGGCTCCAGATTAGCACTTATCTTGACCTCTTTCTTGTCTTCCTCTGTACTCAAATTCACTGATTCCACTGGCTCTTCATGAGGATGTATGGCCCTCTCTTCCTGTAGTAACAGTCTAGCAAGTTCCCCAGGCACTTCATAATCATCCTCTCCTTCATCCTCGGCTTGGTTGATCAGATTTTCAAAGTCATAACTGGCAGTAGCAGAGTCGTTATCAATGGGATCTAGAGTGGATGTGGATCTGCATTATGATATGTGTGTGTGTAAGACAATAGCTGTTTTGATAAAGTGCGAGATAGAAAGGAAAAACAAGGAGCGCAAAATCTGTAATGCAAGAAAATGTCCAATGCCTTATTGATGATATATGAAAATGACAAATAAGAAGCCCTCACAAACAAAGCCAAGGTGCCTCGGGCAAGGCACCAGGCCGTAAAGTTTTAAACAGTTTATTACAAATCTCAAAAAAAAAGTCTATCACTGTGTAATAAAAGAAACTGACACGAAGTCCTTCGCTGTCCAGTTGTTCAATCCACCGTTGGTAGTCGGGTAGATCCAGCTTTCGATATCTAACTCTTTTTCATCATCCTCAATTGCATTCACTCCCTGATTACTGATGTGCAGAGGAGGTCTTCCAATCCGCGCATGTCGAACAACCCTTTGAGCCTCTGCAGTAAAGCCCAAACCAAACTTGTCAGTCTTATGTGTGAACTCAGGGAGCTGACCCTAATTTTCATATTCACCCTTTTCAATTACGGCCCTGGCATCCTTGAGGGAAGCCATCTTCATCGAAGGTTTGTCAGCAGCAACTTCAGTTGATGCCAGAGTCTGAGGGACTTCTTCAAAGTTCTGACACGGGGTTTCGATGAACTCCCCATCCATTTCCACGTAGCGAAAGGAGTTAAGATGACTCACCATGTACTTCTCTTCTCCTTGCACCGTAACAATCTTCCCCTTTACTGGATATTTCAACATTTGATGGAGCGTAGAAGTCACTGCCCCAGCCTTATGAATCCATGGGCGACCCAACAAGCAAGAATATGATGGTCGAATATCCATCACATAGAATATAGATGCAAAAGTCTGAGAGCCAACTTTAACAGGGACGTCTGTGATACGGTGGGAGAACTGACTTGGGTTTTGCGTTTGTTTTCGCAAATGTTTCGGTTGAGCAAGAGTCGCCACCGACTTTTTATTTTATCCTAAGGAAAGGTTAAAAAGCACAACAAAAACCTTTGAGATGTTTTCTTGGGTTAGGGGGGTAGATTATAGAAAGGGAAGGTATTATCACCCTTTCTATCCATGGTTATCCATGGGCTCTTAGTTACTTGCTTAGATCACTTGCCTTGTGTTTTCAATTGTTTGAAATGGTGCTTTGTGTGTGGGTTTGAAAATGTTTTGAAAAGAGGCCATTTGTGGTGGCAAACTTTGTAGTGATCCATGTTTGAATGTATACAAAGGTGTGTATCTTTTGAAAAGTTTTCAATGTTTTTGGAAGTTGTTTTGAAAGTGTTGTGGAGTGTGGTTTTGAAAAGTAGGCAAGCGTGTTTTGCAAGTTTGATCAAGTAACTAAGAGTTGTCTACCCCTAAATTTACTCAAAGGTTTTTCCTATGTTTTAACCCTTTTAACAATTTTGTTCCACCATTGTATTTGGTGGACAATCTTGTGTTAGGATGTTTAACGGGACAGGCGCGGGTCATCGTTTAGACCATGATTGCCATGGTGTCAAGTGTCTTTGGGCAATTTTTCCTTTAAGGGACTTGATCATTTTTAGGCAACTTTCGAAAGCGTCATCGAGGGACTATGATCATGTGAATTGTTTTGTTTTGCCAAAGACACCCAACATGCAACATGGTCCATTATTGAAGGCAACAAGTGGAGTAACCCTAGGGGTGCAAGTGTGATTGGTGTTGTCCATTTTCATGCTTTTTTGTCTTTGAATTAGGTCAAGCTATTTGTTATTTGATTTTTGCATACAAACCCTAAGTCTATCATGGCATATTTAGAAAGCTTTAAAATGCGGAATTTAAAGTTCTAAATTATTACAAAATAATCATGGGGATGGGGGTACAAATGTTCAAATGGGGATGAGACTTTAATAGGAGAGTGGTATCCCAATATTTACAACCAAATCGAATCAATCGCAAGTGCAATATGTATCAATGTATAGGAATAAGTAAATGTGTATGTGTAAATGTATTTGTATAAGTGTACGTGATTTATTTACAAGTAAAATAAAAATAATAAAAAGGTTAATTTTTGGATATTTTCATGTTTAGGGCAAAACCCTAATTTTGTAAATAAAAGAGTATTTATTATGTATTATATACAATATTTAATAATTATATGCAAAAATAAATAAAAGAGAAGTATATTTGTAAAAAGGTAATTTTTGAGGTTAAATATTAATAAAAATAAAAATGTATTATTTTTATGTTTTTATCCTAAATATTCTAATAAATATATAAGTATTTATATTATTTACTAAATATATTAAATATGTACAAAAATAAAATATTAATTATTTTACAAAAAAAAGTATATTTTTTAGAAAATGTTTTCAAAAGATAAAATAAAATAAAATCAGAAAATAGAATGTATTTTGTATTATTTTTTTTAGTATTTTAAATAAAAGTATATATATGTTATTTATAATGTATAAGTTTAAATAAAGCAAATATAAATCCAAATAAAATGTAAAAATGGTTGAAAAATAATTTTAATGTTTTTTATATTTTAACAAAAAATAACAAGTCAGAATTGAAATTCTGGCTGCAGATACTCAATGTCACGTTCAATGTTATGACACCGTATCTGACTTACTATAAGACAGTAAATACAAAAGCAATAAAGAACACAGTCAATTGTTTACCCAGTTCAGTGTGCAACAACACCTACTCTGGGGGCTACCAAGCCAGGGAGGAAATCCACTATAAGAGATTTTAATTCAGGAATAAACCAACCAGTTTATCTCCTTCACTTAAGACCTACCCAATGCAATTCCAATCTAAGTACAACTTAAACCTGAGTTCCTACTCACTCCCCCTCAATCACAGCAGTGATACATAAACCAATTTGACTTAAGAATATATGAAGACACTCTTCAAAGACAAACACTTGATTAAGCTTCACAGCTTTTTAATCAAGCAACACAATCACTCTTGCTTCACAGCTTTGAGTGATGTACACAACTAACTTGACTCTGCTTCACAGCTTTAGTCAAGGAACATTCAAGCACTCTTGCTTCAAAGCTTAGAGTGCTACACAACCCTTACAATTTGAAACCTATTCCAAGGCACTTATCACAATGATAATTGCTTGGAGTACAATAAACAAATCTATACAGATTACAAATGATCTTCTAATCAATAAAAGCCATCCATGAAAAACAGCAGCTCTGTTGAATATATAGCAGCTGCAACTTCAGTTAGGGTTTCCAAAAACCTAGGGTTAATTCCGTTTTGACCTAAAGATCAGGTCACAGGACTTTATTAACCAGGTTAGGGTTGAGCTAGGTTACCCCTCAGAAAACGCAGGATTCTGTTCAGAAAGGACTGAGTTATTTCCTGAAAAAACTCAGACTTATCCAATCCTGCAATCCTGTTAGTTCAGAACAGGATGTCATAACATCTGTTATGACATCTGAGAAAACCTGTCTACTGATTTAGCAAAATGTGATCATTTTGCAAAAATGCTCAGATACACACTTATAAACATCAGTATTTGAATTACAATATTTTTCTGCAAAGGTACCTAATGAGTCAGTACAAACTGAACTAGAATGTTATGACATCAGTCATGACATTCACACATACACTTGGGATTTACCAAAAATGCAAGCCAATACCTAAACACCTACAAACTCCCCCTTTGGCAGATTTTTGGCTAAAGACCCTAAACAATCAGAGATAGATAGCAGCAGAAATAAGTGACAGCAGAAAAATAGAATGTCAAGTACTAATTAAGTAAGTACCAAAATATTCTCCCCCTCTTTAGCCACAAATGGGCCAAAGATACATGTTCAGAAAATTATACAGTTATCCAAAACAAAATAATAAGATCAGCAGCAGACAACAACAGAATACACTTCCAAACTCCACCAGATATCAGCAACCAACCAGCAACACCACCAAGCAGCAATCAACCTTCAAGCACTGTCATCAGACTCAGAGGAGCTAGTTTCTTCAATGTTGAGCTGTCCTTCAGCTTCTACACCTTCTTCCCTTCTGCTTTCTTCAACTTCCTCCTTTTCTAGCCTGGCAATTAGAATTTCTAGGGTCCTTTTTCTAGCATCCAGCTTTTTGCAAGTTTCTTTTAAAACAGCTATGACATCTGATGTCTTGGACTGGGTCTTTACAGACGATGTCTCAGCTGATGTTATGACAATGTCTGGAGCATGAGATCCCTGAAACAGTTTGTAGTGCAGGCCAAGGGCAGGAGCTCTTTTGCAGACTGTATCTCTTGCCACAAGGATATCAGGGAATTGTGCAAGGATGATTCCACAAAGGAGGGAGGGAAAGGCAATTGGTCCTTTGACAACATAACTGCCAGCATGCTTTAAAGTTTGTTCAAAGATGTACCTCCCATAGTCAAAAGCAGTCTTGGTTCCCACAGCATAGATAAATCTCCCCAATCCTGTGGAGATAGTTGATTTGTGATTTGTAGGCACCCAGTTGGCTGCTCCTATTTTATGCAAGATGGCAAATTTCATGCTGAGTTTACTAGCATTCAGCTTCCCTTTCAAGGGCCAGCACTTTACTTGCCTGGCTGTGATGGTTAGACAAACTTCATTGTCAGTTGCCTCTAGATCAGGACAGTCCTTATTTGTTCTTCCAAGAAACTTGTTGATTTCTGATGGAGAGAACTTGACCCTTCTTCCTCTAACAAAGACACTTTCAAAGTCAGCTGACCTTCCATCAGCACAATCATTTGACAAGTTCACTACAAACTCCTTAACCAGATTTTCATAACATTTGTTAAACTTTATCACTGTCTTCATTAGCCCAACATTCTTGATCAGATCCATGATGTCTTTGCACTCCAAGGCATCATTGTTGAGTTCTCTCTCCAAGGCTATTCTCTTTAAGCAAACATACTTCCATCTGTTTGCATTGTCAGGATGATGAAAAGAGACGTTGTCTGTTGGCACTTCAGGCACTCTAGCAATCTTGCTGGAGGGGAGCTTCCTTCTGATGGGAGTTTCTTCAATATCAATCTCAAATTCTGATTCATCATCAGAATCAGAAGTTTCAGGTTCTTTACTTTTCTTAGAGATTGGTTGTCTAGCAGTCTGCACCTGGGCCTTCTTCCCTTTTGTCTGAATACTTTTCTCAGCCATCCCTTCAGCCTTGGATTTCTTAGCATCAGGTTTATCATTCTGACTACTCTTTCTTTTCATCAATCTCCTAGCTATGCTAGGGTTCACATTAGCAATCAGTTCATTATCTGAGTAATCTTCATCCACATCAATGATAGGTGGATCAACAGCCTTTTCAGAGGGGTTCTGAATGTTGTCTTTTGGTGTCACAACATCCTCAGTGACATCTACATTTTCAGAACCTTCCACATTTGGACTTTCTGATTGATTTAAAGGGATAGAAATCCCCGGTACAGATTGGTTGCCACTCAGTATGCTAGTAACCAGCCTAGCAATAGCTTGGTGTACTTGAACTGATCCTTCTCTATTAGGTACAGAAGACGAAGGATGAGAAGAATTACCAGAGGCTGTAGCTTGAGCTCTTCCTGCATGTCTGGTTCTGAGCTTTTTGACTCTGGCTGGGTCAGTTGCCATCTCCCTGAGAGGAGTGACCTCAAGAACTTCAGATTCTATGCATGTAGTGATTGCCCTAGAATCTTGGTCAGATGATGACGATGATGAGGAAGACGAAGTCGCCATGGTTGAAGACGATGTCTGAGACATTTTGATTGACTTTGAGTAATGGTAGCAGTTTGAGAAAAATCTTTGATTTGGAGGAGGAAACAGGTTGCAAGGAACTGAGAGGTAGGGGATAAAAGGGAGTCTCTTCAACTTCTTAAAGCTTTTGAAGGAATTGTGAAAGAATATGATTAACCCACTAAATATAGACTTAATAAAATTAATCCCTTCAACCCTTGTTTTAAGCGAAATTAATTGCTATAATTTCTCATGTTGGTGAATACCCAACCTGCCCCTCAAATTTTCAAGTTTATTTCCAACAAGAGCCTTGGTAGAAGAATCAGTCAGCTGAAGCTTAGAGAAACTATGTTCCAGTTTAAATGACTTCTTCTCTTCAAAGTCAATAAGATTCAAGGAAATGTTGATTGTTTTCAGATTGTCACAACACAATGTCACAACATCTTGTGTAACATTGTACTCAGGGAGCATCTGTTTTGACCAGATGTTTTGAGAACAGAATTTATTTGACTTGTTATTTCCAACATCCCTGTCAAGATGACTTAAGGTTCTGACAACACCTTCTTCTTCAAGTTCATTTGCCACATCACAGATATTATCAACCTGTAGTTTTGGAGTTCTTCTGACAGCTTCCATAGAAATAGCTCTTTTCATTCTTCTTAGATGAAGGAGACCAAGCTTATGCTGCCACAGTTTCATCTCTTTTTCTTCTTTGATGATTTGACACACAGTGGAGATAACAGTGTTCTCAGGCTGCCACACGTAACAGTTATCTTTGGATTTGATTCCTCTCATTACAACTTCTAGTTTTTTATTAATTACTAGACATTCAGATCTTGAGAAGTTGACCTTGAATCCTAGATCACATAATTGACTGATACTAATGAGATTAGCAGTCAACCCTTTTACCAGCAGTACTTTATTCAGACTTGGAACTCCAGGGCAGTCCAAATTACCAACTCCTTTGACTTCACCTTTAGCACCATCTCCAAAGGTCACAAGACTGGTGGTGTGAGGCATAACATTATTGAGGAGATTTTTGAATCCAGTCATGTGTCTGGAACATCCACTGTCAAAGTACCAATCTTCCTTTGCAGAGACCCTCAGGGAAGTGTGAGCTATCAGTGCAGCAACCTTTTTCTTCCATTTAGGAGCATGAAGTACCTTTTTAGACTTAGGTTTGACACCTGAGTTCTGATTAGGATATCCATGTAGTCTGAAGCAGAAGGGCTTTATGTGACCATATCTCCCACAATGATGACATTTCCATCTTTGGTACCTCTTCTTCATATGTCTCTGTCCCTGATGTTGAGAGTTGTGTTGAGACATCCGTTTTGACATTTGCTTACCAGTACCAGATTTCTTTGCTTCCATAAATCCTAGTCCAGATTTATTTCCCATATTTTGTCCAGCCTGAAGGATCTCTTCCAATTTGTCTGTTCCATTGGTCAACATCTTGACAGATTTGGTCATTTGATTCAGTTGTGAGTTCAGCAATTGAACTTCTCCTTCTAGATGACTTATAGTTTCAAGATTCGCCCTTTTTTCAGCCTCCAGTTTGATAATGAGTTTTGATTGTTTCTCATTCTGCACACAGACTTCAGCACTTCTGATACACAATTTCTTGTAGGTATCAGCCAGTTCTTCAAATGTCACTTCTTCATCACTAGTGTCACTTTCAGAAGTACAAACACTAGTTAGGGCAGTAACTAGTTTGGCAGATTCTTCTTTAGAATTACTTTCTGAATCATAGTCAGACCAAGTAACAGTCATTCCTTTCTTTTGCTTCTTAAGAAAGGTAGGACATTCAGCTCGAATATGTCCATATCCTTCACATCCATGGCATTGAATACCTTTGCCTTGGTTTCCCTTATCTTCTGACCTTGGTCTTCTGCTGGAACTGTCAATGTCAGAGGGAATGTTATGAACATTAGACCTTGACTTTGGGTCCATTCTTTTGATGAGCCTGTTGAATTGTCTTCCAAGCATGGCAATAGCTTCATATATGTTTTCTTCTTCATCCTCCTTGTATTCAACATCAGTGTTGGATACAAGTGCTATGCTTTTGTTCTTCTTGTCACCATTATCAGTGATACCCATCTCAAAAGTCTGAAGAGACCCAATAAGTTCATCCACTTTCAACTTGCTAATGTCCTGGGCTTCCTCTATGGCAGTTACCTTCATTGCAAATCTTTTAGGCAAGGATCTGAGAATCTTCCTCACCAGTTTTTCTTCTGACATTTTTTCTCCCAGTGCTCCTGAGGTGTTGGCAATCTCCAAGATGTTCATGTGAAACTCATGAATGGTTTCATCTTCCATCATTTTTAGATTCTCAAACTTAGTGGTCAACATCTGAAGCCTTGACATTTTTACTTTGGAAGTGCCCTCGTGAGTAGTTCTGAGAGTGTCCCAAACTTCCTTGGCCAGTTCATATTGATGTACTAGTCTGAAAATGTTTCTATCAATTCCATTGAACAAGGCATTTAGAGCTTTTGAATTTCCCAGAGCTAACTCATCTTCTTCTTTACTCCAATCTTCCTCAGGCTTCAGACTGATTGTCCCATCTCTCTCAGTTATGGTGGGATGAATCCATCCTTTGTCAGCAGCTCTCCAAGCCTTTTTGTCCAGAGATTTTAGGAAGGCAATCATACGAGGTTTCCAGTAGTCATAATTGGTTCCGTCCAGAATGGGTGGTCTATTTCCAAAAACTCCTTCTTTGTCCATAGTGCCAGAAAGTGATATCCCTAGATCTCACCCAGTAATACAGGCAGGGTGCCTGCTCTGATGCCAATTGAAATTCTGGCTGCAGATACTCAATGTCACGTTCAATGTTATGACACCGTATCTGACTTACTATAAGACAGTAAATACAAAAGCAATAAAGAACACAGTCAATTGTTTACCCAGTTCAGTGTGCAACAACACCTACTCTGGGGGCTACCAAGCCAGGGAGGAAATCCACTATAAGAGATTTTAATTCAGGAATAAACCAACCAGTTTATCTCCTTCACTTAAGACCTACCCAATGCAATTCCAATCTAAGTACAACTTAAACCTGAGTTCCTACTCACTCCCCCTCAATCACAGTAGTGATACATAAACCAATTTGACTTAAGAATTGATGAAGACACTCTTCAAAGACAAACACTTGATTAAGATTCACAGCTTTTTAATCAAGCAACACAATCACTCTTGCTTCACAGCTTTGAGTGATGTACACAACTAACTTGACTCTGCTTCACAGCTTTAGTCAAGGAACATTCAAGCACTCTTGCTTCAAAGCTTAGAGTGCTACACAACCCTTACAATTTGAAACCTATTCCAAGGCACTTATCACAATGATAATTGCTTGGAGTACAATAAACAAATCTATACAGATTACAAATGATCTTCTAATCAATAAAAGCCATCCATGAAAAACAGCAGCTCTGTTGAATATATAGCAGCTGCAACTTCAGTTAGGGTTTCCAAAAACCTAGGGTTAATTCCGTTTTGACCTAAAGATCAGGTCACAGGACTTTATTAACCAGGTTAGGGTTGAGCTAGGTTACCCCTCAGAAAACGCAGGATTCTGTTCAGAAAGGACTGAGTTATTTCCTGAAAAAACTCAGACTTATCCAATCCTGCAATCCTGTTAGTTCAGAACAGGATGTCATAACATCTGTTATGACATCTGAGAAAACCTGTCTACTGATTTAGCAAAATGTGATCATTTTGCAAAAATGCTCAGATACACACTTATAAACATCAGTATTTGAATTACAATATTTTTCTGCAAAGGTACCTAATGAGTCAGTACAAACTGAACTAGAATGTTATGACATCAGTCATGACATTCACACATACACTTGGGATTTACCAAAAATGCAAGCCAATACCTAAACACCTACAAGAATTAAAAAGAGAAAATCAAAAATGATAAAAATAACACACAATGGGCCAAGGGGGTGTATGTGAAAAAATGTGGTGCAAACAGAAAAACAAAGCCAGGCCCAGCCCAAGGCAAGCTTGTCTTCAACCTCCAGCCATTTTCAAACACAAAACGCGCGTTTTCCCTTGTCCCTGCTATCTCTTGATCCTTTGATTTTCAACAAAAACTTACAATAGCAATGTTATAGAGCATCATGTCACGATTCTAAACATATAAAGAAGTTGATCTAACTCTCAAAAATGAGAGAGAATTTCTCCTCCCCCAATTCCTGACCTAGCTTTTTTCTAATGTTCAGGTTCCAAATTCTCTTAACACACAAAATATAAATGAAAAGTGAGGATACAGGTAGCTTCAGGGCCATGCGTAGGACATAACTTCTTCACAAACCTAAGCCTAGATATGCTTGGATAGAGAGATAAAAGTTCAAACTCTTACCTGTTCATCTTGAATCGTGTGCAACAATGGAGGCACTTTCAATGCAGTGTGAGGACTTGTACAACTTGCTTGAAGTTCAGGGATGCTTCTCCAACCTCTTGCTTGCTTTGAAACTAACTGAAACGAGCTATGTAACTCAACCTGCACAACTGAAAAAATGAAAATGGTGAACTTGGTTAGAGGTGTTACAGTCTACAGCTAGGGCTTGGGATAGTTTGTATGGATGTTATGGAGTGGGTATGAAGTGGTTTTGGCCAAGGCGCACGAATGGATTGAGCTGGCCAAATCAAAATGCAGCAGGTACCCTGTTTTGCCACAAAACTGTGTTTTGATGAATGAGAACGTTTGGAACTTGGTTGATTCATGTTTTAGGTTAGTTGGATCAAGTGAAAAGTTTTCACAAACTTTGCTTTGGCTAGTTGTTACAGGAATGAGAGATGTCTTTTGATATGCAAGTTTTCTTCCTAGATAAGCAAAGTTTGTCAAGTTGGGTTATAAGCTAAGGCAGGTCCCCCAAACATGCTGCACAAACCACTCTTGATCAGTGGAATTAGTTCATGAACTTGTGCCCAAAAGATCTGGCTTGGTACTTCTTTGATCTGCTTTTGACATAAAGTGTACCTTTTCCAAAATGGCAAAAATGCTTTATCCATTTAAAGGTTAATCTTTCATGTAATGACCAAATGCACAAAATAACATCTTGGCACAATGGTTTAGCATTGAATTATTGAGTGTTAATGGGATTAGAGGCCTGTAATCTAGCTTGTACAAGCTGAGTTGAAAAATGCAAAGTGTTATGAACATGAATTTGGCCATGAACAAAGTGACTTTTGCCCATATTGACAAATTCGATTCTCCCTAACCACAAGGGTGTTTGAGAAGTTCTTGGACAATTTTGAAAGCTTGGAATGTGTACTACAATCCATCTTTGTAATGCAAATTGAAATTCCAAGTGGAAGCATGTGAAAAGTGGCCATGAAGTTAGGCAAAAATCCTGCCTAAAATAGGTCAAAAAGTTTCTAAGTTAAGAATGTTTTGCACCCCTATTCCAAAAATCATAACTTGAGCTACAAGCTTCTTTTGAGGAAACTTTGTGAATAAAAGTTGTAGATTTTGCAATAGACTACAACTTTCATGTTTTGAGTTTTGTTTGAATCCAAATGCATCTTGATGAAAAGATGGGACAAAGTTAGGAAAAAACTAGGAAATTTCATAACTTAGAAAATTTCTAAGTTATGAAATTTCTTCATTTCAAACCCTAATTTGTAATTCTTGGTTTCTTGATGAACAAGTTTCATAATTTGACATGTCTTGATGAAAAATGAATCTTGGCATTTGATTTTGACCGAAAAGTCAAAGTTTGACTTTTCAGTATACAGTCAAATTTTGATCAGTTGACTGGAAAATTCATCTGTCAATCTTGTGTATTTGGGATCTTTTGAACTTGTTGAATGTGTCAAGACCATGTCATTGAATCCTTGAGTCCATATGTGAGCTTGAATTGCCATTGGTTAGGTCAAACAGTCAAAAATTGCCTTTGTGCAGTCAAAACCCTAAAAATGACCATTTTGCCCTTTTGGTGATCTGATCAAATTTCTTGTGGAATTGTGATCCAAACTTGATCAAATGGTCCATATGAGTTCATAATGTTGATGTGGGTCAAAAATCATGAGGTTTGACTGTCAATTGACCACAATTGACTTTTTCCCCAATACAGTTGATTTCTAGGTCAACTGTCCAATTGACTGGGCAAAGATTGAAATCAAGGCTTGAAACTTGGTATGGACAAACTTGTGAGTCCAACATGAAGCATGAAAGTCATTTTGGGCATTTTAGGTCAAAGCATCTTTGTGCAAATTCAAACCCTAATTTGGGTCAACAGTGCAAGGAGGAGCCTTGAACAGAGCAAATCCTAACTTGATCTTGAGCTCGAAGGGTCTTGTGGTGAGAAAATATTGATGAAATTGGAGGGCAAATTTTGGGGTACAACAACGTCCACCTCCCCGTGCACCATCCTTTTTGACCCGTCGAAAGCCCTAACCATAATATTGCTCGGCTTCAGATCAAACCTTCACAGTCCAGACGGTCTAATGCTTTCTTTGGAAACACATTCAATGAGGACCCAATATCCACCAGTACATGGGCCAAAGTAGTTCCCCTACACTCGATCGAGACGTGTAGAGCATCATTATGATTCCTTCCTTTAGTAGTCAGATCTGCATTGGAGAAGCCCAACCCGTTGTCGGAAGTCAAACTAGCTACGCAGTCTTTGAATTGATCAGCCGAAGTTTCCTGCGGCACATGCACAGTTTTGAGGAAAGCAATTAAAGCCTTTGCATGGGCTTCCGAACATATTTACAAGGATAACATGGACATTTTCGACAGGGTTTGCCCCAGCTGTTCGACTACATTGTAGTCACTTTTCTTGATAATCTTTAGAATTTCCTCTATCTCCTGCTTAGAGGTTTCTACAATGATCTTCTTAGGTGCCTCCGTCCGGGCAGGCTCACCTGTGATTTCTTTGCCCCGAGTGCCAGATGGCTCAGCGACAGGGGTGGTAACTGGGATAGGAACTGGGACAGTAGCTGATGTACTAGCAGATGGAATGACAACAGGTTTGTGAACAGTCGGAGGGGAAATCTCAGGAGAAAAGAGTCTTCCACTTCTGGTGACCTTGCTAGCCTCGACAATATTGCTGACATCAGCATCAGCTTCTTCAATCTTTAAGTCTTGCTTAACTCCATGGTAATACACGTCGGCCCCATAGTGCCAAGGGACAGCTTTATCCGAAGTGTATGGGATAGGACCCAGGATAGTAATGATTAACGAAGCGATTCTTGGGACGGATGTAATCCTAACAGGATTTCTCGAGGAAGCCTTGGAAGGATTGGCGAAAATAGTTATGATGGCAACCTCTTCAATTGGAACCAACACAATCATAATCTTCTTGAACAGGATCTCTTTGTTATCCATCAGGCGTTGAACACCTGATTTCAAAAAGTGGCAACCAGCAGGCAGAATTGAACATAAGTGGCAACCTTCGCCACAGCTCAGAAATAAACCGGCCAACAATAGATTCTTCTTAACTGTCATCAAAGGGGTATAAGTGTCTTCCACAGAGGTCACAAATAAATCATCGTCCACAACATTTACTCCATGACCATGCTTGGGCATAGAAGCAGTTATGACATTGGGTTTCTCCGGAGCGTCAAACTCAATCTCTTTAGCTTCGATCAAATCTTGCACCTTATTCTTCAAGGCCCAACAGTTGTTCGTATCATGACCTGGGCTATTGTAGTGATAAGCACAGCGGGTGTTCGGGTTATATAGCAGAGATGTGGTGCTGGGATTCTTCGGGGCTTCCCTCAGAGTTACCCGGTTGGTCTTCAATAATTGTGGTAAAATTTGAGACAAGGTCATATTAAGCCGAGTGTATTGTCTCTGTGGTCTCTCCATTCTTTGTTGATTATTGCGTTGTGGAGCAATGGTGGGTCTTGATATCACTACCGCATTTACTGCTTGGCGGTGTCCAGGTCTGCTTTGGCTCCTCGAGCCATAAACTGCACTAGCTTCTTTCTTACCGGTGAAAGGCTTCTTTTCTGCACTTGATAAAGTACCTTTTTGTATCTTACCACTTCGGATACCAGCTTCTACTCTCTCCCCAGTCAAAATCAACTCAGTAAACCCAGATGACGAACTGCCGATCAGATGATTGAAAAACGAACCAGATAGCGTCCCCAGAAACATGTCAACCAACTCCCTGTCAGACAAAGGGGATTGGACTCTTCCATCTAAATCTCTCCACTTTTAAGCATAGTCCTTAAAACCTTCACTTGCACCCATAGACATACTCTGAAGCTGAGTACGAGTGAGAGCAAGGTCGGCGTTATACTGATACTGCTTGTAAAAAGCAGCAGCAAGGTCCTCCCAGTTTTGGACATTAGCTCCTTCCAATTGATAAAACCATTCAAGCTGAGTCCCTGACAGACTATCTTGAAAGAAATGTACCCACAAATTTCTATCAGCAGTGTGGGGTTGGATTTTTCTGACATACGAGCAAAGATGGAGTTTAGGACATGATACTCCATCGTACTTAGCAAAAACCGGAGCTTTGAACTTATGAGGAATCACCACTCCTGATACCAATCCCAGCTCTCCAAAATCCAAACCAGGGATCTTCTGACACTCCATAGCACTCAACCGGTCTTCAAGTTGTTTGTACCTATCCTCAGCAGGAGGATACTGTTCTTCGTCATAATCTATATCATTATCAGAAACTGCAGGACTGGGGCCCTTTTATTCTTCTTGGTTCTACTCTCCTTTGGATGAAAGGGACAGATCAACTTGCTGTTTCAGCCTATCCCCAAACCTTTTACCCATGCTAAAAAGAACAACCTTCTTCTTCTTCTTCTTCTTCTTCTTCTTCTTCTTCTCCTTCTCTTTCTCTTTCTCTTTCAGGATGAGAGCTTTCAAATCCTCTTGCCCTTTAGCCAAGTTTAAGAACATCTCTTGGAATTGGGCATTTTGCGCCTGAAGATCTTTGATTGCTTGATCAGAAGACATAACTGCTGAAATAAACAGCGAAGAAGATGAGAAACCTGTAATGGTACCTGTAATGATGTGCATGATATTGGGATGCGTATGTAATGATTTCAAAGACTTTGGGAGATTTAAATTTTCAAAACAAGAATAAAACAAACTTTATTAGATTAACTCGTAAAAAGTTCAACAATGCCTTTGAGGCATTACAAAGAAATAAATGGAAAACAAATATAAACTAGAAAAAGCAAAATCAAAAATCCCATGGACGCTTCCCCTTGGTGCTGACATAGTCATTAATCATTCTTTCATTCTCGAGTTTCCTGGTGAGCTTCAAGATCTTCCTTTCTTGCTCATGATACTTGTCTCGGTAGGAATCCTTCTCCTCTTTCAGCTGAATCCATGATCTCTTCAATGCCCCAAGATCAGTGGGCATGTAGGGATAAAGGACTGTATAAGGAACACCCTCTTCATTGGTAGGCTCCACAATTACTGGCAACACAGCTTCATAAGGCATCCCAAGTTTCTGAGCACGAGCTCGGACCCACTGGAGATAAGGCTGCATAGGGAGAGAAGTCTTTGGTCCTAGCTCTTGAGGATCAGATCTGTTCACCATGCCCCAAGCTCGTATAAACCTTTGGCGATGCTCGTCAACGTCTTCCTTGTAGTCAAAGGCAATATCTATAAGAAGTAGCTCATAAGGACCGTCTCTCCGAGTACGACCAAATTGTCGCAGAGCTAAGCAGGGATTATAGGTTATACCCCCTCTGATTCCGAGCAATGGGACATTAGGATATCCCCCATATCGATCAATGACAGCGGTGCTTTCCATAGCCTTAGAACTCCAAAGAATGTCTGTATGGGCAAGGGAAATTATTCTGTAAGACCACCCTAAACCTTCCTCATTCTTCAATACAGACTTGGGGAGGTGTGAAATAAACCACCTCGCCAACAGCGGCATGCAACACATGAGGGTCCCTCTTCTTCGCACAGTACGAGTGTAAAGGGCATGCAAGATATCACCCAGTAGAGTAGGCACAGGATTGCGAGACATGAAGATCTTAACCGCATTTACATCTATGAAGGAATATGGATTCGGGAAGAGAACCAAACCGTAGATAAGGAGAGCTAAGATGTCTTCGAAAGCCTGGAAATCCAATTTATCCTAGAATAACTGAGCTTGATCCATCAGAAACTTGGCTAAGAAACCTTTAACCCCGCTTCGTGTCTCCCAATTAGATACTACATCAGCCCGTTTCAAATGTAGAGCTGAAGCAATGTCTTTATGTCTAGGAGTCTCTTCCAAACCAGTGAAGGGCATTTGCTCAAGGGTGGATATGCCCTATATGTGAGAAAACTCTTCCATAGTGGGAACCAACTGATAATCTGGGAAAGCGAAGCAATGATGCACCAGATCGAAGAACTGGAAAAGCACACTCATCATCTGCTCATCAAACTTTGAGGTAACCAAGCTAAGAAGCTGACCATGTCTCCTAATGAATGAAGAAGTATCAGAAACTCTCGAGGCTAAATCTTTGAGTTGAGCAGGTATTTGCACAAAGTTAACTCGGATGGTGTTTCTGCGCATGGAAGCCATAATCTGAAAAACAGAACAAAGATAAATCCCCTCGGTCTTTGAAATGGTTAGTATAATGAAGTATGCATGCTATGTTATGATGCATGATGTCATGATAAAACACATAACAGGTATAGCAGATAACAAACATGGTAAAGGAAAACAAGTCACACAAGAGCCCTTAAGCTTCAGGCTTGCATGGGGTCTAGGTATTACCCTCTTGAAGTTCAGTTGGTTTCAACCTGTCCTAATAATAGTAACCGGGTTCTAGAGGTTCTCAATATCATTGACCATCCTCCATCGGTCATGGTTTCAGCTCACACAATCTTTTCTTGCGGCTGGAACTATCTCGAGAGTATGGTCTCAATGAGTGTAGTATCGAGTATCAACCAGTTCCCAGCTTTACACCGAGGCCGACTATCTCACTACTTCCTATGGCCAAGTTGGTTAATTATAGATTTTAAGGTCAGTTGATACTTAACAACACACATAGCAGCCCCGTATTCTCCTCGTTTCTCCATAAGGGATACCGGTACCAACCAATGTGCCACATCAACGTAGCTACTGCTTCAACCGTATCGGTCTATGCCTTACAGTTCCCTCACAGTTTATTGCTACTTACCTAAAAGGTGTCCCCCAGATCCGGGTTAGGATCTATAGTAACTCCCAATACAAGACCCTTAAAAATAAAGCAATCAAATCAAACAAAAGAAGCAATTTATGATGAACTAATCCTAAGGTATACCCCACTTAACTCCCCAGCAGAGTCGCCAGTTCTGTGATATGGTGGCAGAACCGGACTGTTTTAGGAAAATGCTGGTTTGCGTTTACAAAATGTCGCGGTAAGCAAGAGTCACCACCGACTTTTATTTTATCCAATTGGAAAGGACAAAAGCACAAAAAAAATTCCTTTTTCGAGATTTTGAGTACGGGGGGTAGATTATAGAAAGGGAATGTATTAGCACCCTTTCTATCCGTAGTTTTCTACGGGCTCTTAGGTACTTGCTCATCATTAAAAAAGATTGCTTGTGTGTGTTTGTTTTGAAAAGTTTTGTTTTACTTCGTTTTAACCCTTGCTTCTGTCTTCAAGAGTGTTACGAAGTGTTTTTGAAAACTTTGTTTGAAAAAATGTAAGTGTGAAAAAATTTTGATTTCTGAGAAAGTATCTACTAGCATCTACCTACTTGAAAAAGGATTGTTTCCATTCTCGTTTCCTTTAGACAATGCTATCCTACTATTGAGAAATATGTAGCACCGTCGTTGGAGTTGTATGGGTCAATTCGAAAGGGACGTACGATCACTAAAGCAATGGAGTTGTATGGGTCAATTCGCACCATTGATCATCACCATTCCCGGGCCTATCCCTTATACATCTGATAAAGCTGTCCCTTGGCACTACGGGGATGACGTATACTATCACGGGGTTAAACAAGATTTGGATGCTGATATTGACATCAACAATATTGTTGGACCTGCCAAAGTCACCCGCAGCGGAAGGCTTTTCTCCCCTGATATCTATCCACCAACTGTCCGGAAACCTGTTGTTATTACACCTGCCAATGTACCTGTTGTTGTTCCTGTTCAAGTTCCCATTCTTACCCCTGTCGCCGAGTCATCTGACACTCGGAGCAAAGGGACCACTGATGAGCCTTCCCAGACGGAGGCACCAAAGAAGATTACTGTCGAGGCCTCTAGACAAGAGATGGAAGAAATTTTGAGAATCATCAAAAAGAGCGACTACAATGTAGTCGAGCAGCTGGGGCAAACCCCGTCCAAAATCTCTATGTTATCTTTGTTGCTATGCTCAGAGGCCCATGCCAAGGCTCTGATTGCTTTCCTGAAGACTGCACACGTACCGCAAGAAACATCAGCTGACCAGTTTAAAGATTGCGTGGCTAGTCTGACTGCTGATAATGGGTTAGGTTTCTCTGACGCTGACTTGACTGTTAAGGGGAAGAATCACAACGACACCCCGCATGTCTCCATTGAATGCAGGGGCACTACTCTTGCTCATGTATTGGTGGATACTGGGTCATCGCTGAATGTGTTACCCAAGAAGGCTCTAGACTGGTTAGACTGTGAAGGGTTGGAGATGAAGCCAAGTAACATTGTAGTCAGGGCCTTTGATGGGTCCAAAAGAATGGTACACGGTGAAGTGGATATTCCGGTCAAGGTTGGTTCTCAGGTTTTTGCATCTACATTCTATGTGATGGACATTCAGCCATCTTATTCTTGTTTGCTGGGTCGTCCATGGATCCACAAAGCTGGGGCAGTGACGTCTACGCTCCACCAGAAGCTAAAGTACCCGGTGAAAGGAAAGATTATGACAATGCAAGGAGAAGAGGAGTATATGGTGAGCCACCTCAACTCTTTCCGATATGTAGAGATGGATGGGGAGTTCATTGAGATCCCATTCCAACATTTTGAAGAGGTTCCCCAGACGCTGGCATCAACTGAGACTGTTGTTGAAGATCCTCCAATGAAGATGGCTTCTTTCAAGGATGCCCGGGCTGTTGTCGAGAAAGGTGGGTGTGCAAATTGGGTCCAACTCCCTAATTTCGCACATAAGACTAACAAGTTTGGTTTGGGTTTCACTGCATAAGCTCAGAGGGCTGTTCGGAATGCACGGATTAGAAAACCTCCCCTGCTCATCAGCAATTCAGGAGTGAATGCCATTGAAGACGATGTTGAAGAGTCTAAGTTCGACAGTTGGATCTATCCTACTACTGACAGTGGACTAAGCAACTGGACAACAAAGGACTTCTTCCCAATTTCTTTTGTTACCCAGTAATGAGACTTTTGTTTTGTATTTGTAACAAACAATGTTTTAAAACTTTACAGCCCGGTGTCTTACCCGGGGCACCGTGGCTTCATTTGTGAGGGATTTACGTGTGTCATCTACATATATCATTAATAAAAGCATTGGGCGTTTTTCGCATTTCAAATTTTGCGCTCCTTGTTTTTCTTTTATTATATATTGCAAAACAGCTATTTTACACACACTCACATATACAAGTCTACATCCACTCTAGATCTCACTGGTAACGACTCTGCTACTGCCAGTTATGACTTTAGAAGTCCGATCAACTTAGCTGAAGACGAAGGTGAAGATGATTGCGAAGTTCCTGGTGAACTTGCAAGACTGTTACTTCATGAAGAGAGGGCTATTCAGCCGCACGAAGAGCCGGTGGAATCAATAAATCTGGGAATTTTTTTTATTAATAACCAAGTATTAAAAAAATATTTCGCAAATAACCGGGTTTCGGAAAAAATTACGCAAATAACCATGTTTGAGATGGCTCCACAAAGGAGGAGCCATCTCATTTGGCGCATGCACCTAGGGTTTTGCCCTAGGCGCCATCTCACTTGGCGCCTCCATTGGCTTTTAGCCAAGTGAGATGGCGCATGCTCCTTAAAAAGGAGAGGAGGCGCCATCTCACTTGGCGCCTAGGGCAAAACTAGGGTTTTTTGCTGTTTTATAAATAATTCGTCCGTTTCTTTGAAATTTCTCACACTTTCTCGCACTGTATTTTTATTTTGTACTCCCTTATTTACGTAATGACGTCGCCTATGATTTTTAGCAGAGATGGTTACGTTATATTCTCCGCCACGAAACCCGCGATGAAAATGAAATTCTGGCACATTCACTCCATGGAGCGTCTGAAGCGGGAGTTGATGCGGTGGCTAGATGGAGACATCGCCGAGGGGGAAAAAATTCGAAGGATCCAGCGAAAACGAACAATAACCTCGCATGCGATAGGAAGACCTAATGTGTGGTTGGAGGAAGTCAAAACAGACAGTGATGTAATGCTGATGATGCATGGGTCAGATGAAATTGTGTTAACAGTTGTAATTTCCTAGATTGATTATCGTTAATCATTGTTGTACGCGAAAACCCTAATGTAATTTCCTATATTGATTATCGTTAATCATTGTTGTACGCGAAAACCCTAATGTAATTTCCTATATTGAATTTCTTAAATTGTGTGAACAGTTTTATTAACGGAAAACCCATAATGTTTACAACACAAATATTGAAAAGATTTATTGTATTACAAAATTTATGTGGTCGAGCCAGACGCCCGATTCGGACAGTTTTTGCGATTGTGTCCGACCTGACGGCATAAACCACACTTTCTTTCCAACCTGTCAAGATCGTCCATTTCTGTTGTTATGCGCCTGCTTTTGGGACGACCCTTCTTGTTCCTTCGCATTTGGTCATTGTGCCAAACTATATCACCGTTGTATTCAGGCTAATAGTCCGGTTTTGCCACCAAAGGAAAGTTGTTGTTGTAAACAGTGAGCAACGTTTCAGATTTATAAACGTTTGAGAGCAGTTGAAGCGCGTCTTGATGGGTATGCGCACAAGCGGCAATGACATGAGAGCAAGGCATACGAAAAGCTTGAAACCTGCCACAATCGCACCATTGAGAAGGTAAAATGACCCTGTATTCTTGTCTTGCCAGGCCTTCATTGTGGTCAATTGTCTCTTTCACAATGAAGTTGTGGCTATGGCGGTCAAACCGTGTAACCATGTGAGTGTTGGCTTTAGCACTTTCAGCCTTAATGTATTTCATACAGCTTTCACTCCATAGTTGTCCTGATTGCAAGACCGCATACCACATTTCACCTCTTTTGGCAAATAACGCAGCCATCCTAAAATACGTGGATTTCACCAAGGCAGTGATGGGGAGGTTTCGTATGCCCTTGAATACCCCATTCATTGATTCAATAAGATTTGTTGTCATATGCCCCCATCTTTGGCCATTGTCGTATGACCTAGTCCACTTTTCGACCGGTATATTGTCGATCCACGTACCGGCTTCTGGGTTAGACAAACGGATCTCGTTGCGGTAATATTTGAATGTGGGCTGTGTCAGTGCGTATCCCGCATTCATCACCGCTTTCCTCAATGTTTTGTCCTTGACCTCCCTCGAGAAATTCTGGACGATATGCCTGACGCAATAGACATGCGTAGAAGGAGGGTCATGCCAACCGTTTGCCGGATTATTATAGGCACTTTCAATGGAGGCATGTCTGTCCGAGATCAAACAGAGATCTGGTTGAGGAGCCACGTGTGTACGAAGATTTTTCAGGAAAAAGCTCCAAGCACCACCGGTCTCCCCCTCGACAAGGGCAAACGCAAAGGGGAAAATGTTATTGTTTCCATCTTGTGCAACTGCCATCAAAAGCGTGCCTTTGTACTTCCCATACAACCAAGTCCCGTCTATTTGTAGAATTGGTTTGCATGATGCAAACCATGCGATGCATGGTTGAAAAGCCCAAAAGACGCGACTGAATATTCCGTTGCCATGTAGTATACTACCATCTTGAGCGTATGCTGGCAATGTTTCCAGAACATAAACACTACCTGGAGAATATGTCTTGAGTGCATTTAGGTAGCGGGGAAGTTCTCGGTATGACTCCTCCCAGTTTCCGTACACCCTTTCAATCGCCTTAGTCTTTGCTAACCACGCCTTACGGTAAGACGGAGTGTAGTTAAAAACCGTGGTGATGTGGGAGATGATTGTTTTCACCTTCAAAGAAGGGTCGTTGCTGACCAGGGGTAGGATTTCTTGACATATTAGATCATGGTTGAGTTTTCGGTGGTCTTGTGATTGAGTGGAACTTACACAAGTATGGGTAGTCATGGAACCTATGACCCAGCAGTCACCCCTTAGTCTGTACGAAGCGGTCAGCTTGAACATGCAGTCAGGGTGGACACACTTGATCTTGTACCTTTCCGGGTTTACACGATCCACCTTATAATCAACCGAGTTGAGCATGTGAAATTTTTTGATGGCCCTTATGCATTCCTCTCTATTACGAAACTTGTCCTTCTCTTTTAAATTTTCATCTGATTGCATATACGGTTGGAAAAACAAGTCCGTAGAAGGTTCATCTCCGCCCATGTTGAAGTTTGTCATGTGCGTAGGTGGTGTGTAGATTTTGTCGGTAGGAATACTTGGGATGCCATCATCGTCAGAATCGTCGTTCACCATTTCATCGAACTCTAACTCGTTATCTTCTTCTTCATCATCAACTGCATCCACCTCATCTTGCTCATTCTCCAAAGGATCAACCTCCTGTGTCACCGGAGGCTCTACCTCCTGTGTCACCGGAGGCTCTTGAAACAGAACGTACAACTCAATAGAGTCGTTTCCAGAATAGACATGGCTGGAAATCATGTTCTGGAAATCCTCGTCATCTTGAATTGCAACCTTATAAAATATGACTTGGTTGTTTCCAAAAAAGACTGGACTCTGATAAAATATCTGGGATACCGGGCCTCGTTCAAGTTTGGCCTCCAATCTTTTCTTAAAGTAGGAGAAATTTGCTTTCCCGTTTAAGAGAAATCGGACATTGTCGGTGTTTCTAAACAAAAACCCAACTGTGGGACACATGTATGTCTCACCGTTGAAATGTGCTTTGACAACAAATTGTGGTGAAGAGGCCATTGTGTAGAATTGTTTTAGGTATGAAGGTGGGAATGTTTTGGGTTTATTGATTATATGAAGGTATGAATGCTGGAATGTTTGAAGGTTAGATGACTGATTCAAAGGTTGGAAAATTTTACAGTTTATGTGAATGAATGTTATGTTCAACCTAAGGCAAAATATTTCAATTAAGTAAGTGATGCAACCCCCCAAGGCTGCCAATAATATTACATGCATGGGATTATGCTGCCACCTAGCCTGGCCCTATTCTACACACATAAATGTTTTGTGGAAGCCTGCCACCCATCAGCTCCAATGGCCTTGCATGCAACAGAGAAAGGAATCCCAAAGGCTGTCACGTAGCCTGAGACAATGCTGTAAAACGTGACACCTCTTATTCGCCAAATGGGGTGGCGACAACATTCATTTTTGTACTACCAACCCCCAAGAAGAAACAGACCAACAAACACACAACCACATTCCCCACCACAACACAACTACAACCAAATGCCGTACTACCAACCACAATCACCGCCAAACTACCAATACCCAGATATGCCTCAAACCCAACCACAATACCAACCCCAATACCAGCAAACCCACATACCCCATACACAATTTCAGTCTTCCACATATCCCAATATGGGGCCCTCAACATCCAGCCTTAGCCCTGATATGGGAATGTCAGAAGATTATGACCAACCCGACCAAACCTACCATCAACCACCATATCACCAAACAACCCAACATCCACAGTACCAAACACCCCAAGATCCATTTCCTTTCTACCCCCCATACTCAGACGACCAATGCTACCGACCAACCATGGAACCCCACCCACCGCCAACACGACCAAACTTCGAGGGCATGGGTAACCGACTGTACCAGAGCGGATCTTCGAGATATGGAGATCTTACTGATTTTATGGATTCGGATCGCATTGACTTCGCTGGGCCATCGACCTTGCCGCAACAGGAAACGAGACGGCACCCAGCAAGAGAAAGGCGAGGACGGGGATGCGGAACTGGGGGTCATTACCGGGTTCCTGGGGATCATTGATGTATCTTTTTTTTTCCAGTATTTTTTGTATCTATTTTTTTACTGTTATTTAAATGTAAAACAGTTGAATGTAATTATTTTTTTTCAAATAAAAAATCAATTTTGTTTATCTCTGTCTAATACGCAACGCGCAGGAAAGGAAAATTTTTTTTTTTTTGACCTAAGTTTGCACATAGGCGCCATCTCATTTGGCTTAGGGCTTGCCATTTTCCCTTAGGCGCCAAATGAGATGGCGCCTCCCTTATAAAAAGAGGAGGATGCGCCAAATGAGATGGCTCCTCCTTTGTGGAGCCATCTCAAACATGGTTATTTGCGTAATTTTTTCCGAAACCCGGTTATTCGCGAAATATTTTTTTAATACTTGGTTATTAATAAAAAAAATTCTAAATCTGGGTACAGAAGAGGACAAGAAAGAGGTCAAGGTCGGTGCAAATTTGGAACCTAGTGTCAAGCAACGGCTGATTCAGATGCTGTGTGACTATGTTGAGATCTTTGCCTGGTCTTATGAAGATATGCCTGGGTTGGACACTGATATTGTGGTTCACCGATTGCCTATCAAGGAAGACTGTCCTCCAGTGAAACAGAAGGTTCGCCGAATGCGCCCGGATATGTTTGAGAAAATCAAGGCTGGAGTTATGAAACAGTTCGACGCCGGTTTTCTAGCAGTTACTTCTTACCCTAAGTGGGTTGCCAACGTGGTTCCAGTGCCGAAGAAGGATGGTAAGGTTCGAATGTGTGTTGACTATAGGGATCTGAACAGGGCGAGCCCCAAGGATGATTTCCCTCTACCTCATATCGACGTTCTGGTTGACAACACCACACATCATAAGGTCATCTCCTTTATGTACATTTTTGGTATTTATATCCTAAGTGTATTAATATGTACCTATATATTTATATTATTTACAAAATGTATATTATGTGTATTAGTTAATAATATTTAATATTTAAATAAAAAAAGTAATTTTTCTATAAAATATTTTCAGGAAGTAAAAATGAGATAAAAATGTATTATAAAAATATATTTGTACTATCTTAATATTTTAAACAAAAAGTATATATATATATATATATTTATTTATTTATGTACAAACTAAAGAAACAATCAAATAAATACTTAATAAATTCAAAAAATGATGAGAAAAATATTTTTATATTTTTGATATGCTGAGAAAAAATAAATGAGTCAGTTAAAAAAAGAAAAAGTCAAAAAGCATTAAAAATGAAACAAATGGGCTCAGGGGTGTAAAACCAAAAAAGATGGTGTGAAAAAGAAAATAGCTCAGGCCCAGCCCAAGAAGACATTGTCTTCAACCTTCAGCCAAAAACAGTTCAAAAACGCGCGCCCTGTTCTTGATCTTCTAACTCCTGATTCCTGGCTTATTAATAAAAACTCATAACATAAAAAATGTTCAGCATCAAGAGACGAATCCAACCATATGCAGAACTTGATCTAACTCTCTAAGATGAGGGAGAATTTCTTCTCCCCCAAATCCTAACCTAGATTTTCTGCCATTTTTAAACCTCAAATTCTCACAGCTCAAGCAAAAGAAATGAAAAGTAAAAACATGTACATGTTCAGTGGCATGAGTAGAACATTGTTCATTCACAAACTTAGAGCTAATGATGCTTGATAAGAGAGATAGAAGTTCACCAAGATACCTGTTCAGCTGAAGTTCTATCTGGCAATGAGGGAGTTTTCAGTGCAAGGTGATGATTGGAAAAGCTTCCTTGAGGTCCAGGGATGCTATTCCAATATTTACTTTGTCTTGAAAGCTTTTGAATCGTGCTAGAGCACTTCACCTGCAAAACAAGAAACTGAAAATGGTGGAAGTGGTTAGAGGGATTACAGGTCGTGTTTCAAGTCATGGTTAGCTTGCATAGGTGCTAGAGAATGTATGTGAACTGGTTTGGGCAAGAGAGCTTGAGGGAAATGGAAGATGGCACTC
This sequence comes from Vicia faba, assembly GCA_948472305.1. Taxonomy (NCBI): domain Eukaryota; kingdom Viridiplantae; phylum Streptophyta; class Magnoliopsida; order Fabales; family Fabaceae; genus Vicia; species Vicia faba. Next base: position 3,018,989 of record OX451740.1, read on the forward strand.
AAACTGCAGGCCTGGCCCTGTTTTTGCAATTTGAAGGTGATTCTGGGATTTGGGGTGTATGAGAGGTGTTAGGGTCGTGCAATAGCTTGGTTGGGATGTTTGTAATGTGTCTACAATATTTGCTTCTGTGTTCTAATGCTGAGATGAAAGATGTCCTATGTTATGGTACTTTTCTTCACCCTTAAGCAAGCAAAGCCAACTTGGTGTTTTAGGCAAGTAGGGGACCCCTAATGAGCTGAATAATCTCTCCTTGATCAGAGTGTTTTGCTCATAATCTTGTGCCAATTGGATTTGATTTGTACTTGTGGATTTGTATCATGACATAAAGTGAAACCTTTGCAAAAATGGATATAATGCTTTTTCCAATTTGGGATTAATCCATCATACAATGCTTTAGCTCATGAAACAAGGTCTTAGCACAATGAACATGCATTAAATTATTGAGTGTTGGATGGTTTTAGGACCTGTAATCAAGGGGCATGCTGGTTTGAGAAGTTTGCACAAATTATGAACATGAAAAATAGCCAATTCAAAAGTGAGTTTTTGCCAAATTGTGAAATTCGAATCTCTCAAGTCATGAGGTTGTTTGATGAGTTCTTGGACATTTTGGAAAGTTTGGAATGTGTACTACAATCCATCTTTGAAATACAATTTGAAATTCCAAGTGGAAGTGTATGGAAAATGGCCTTGAAGTTGGGTAGAAAACCTTGTCAAAATAGGTTAAAATCTCACTAAGTTAAGAATGGTTTAGTGCCCTTATTCAAAAATTTGTAACTTGAGATACAAGCCTCAAATGGGAAAACTTTGTGAATCAAAGTTGTAGATTATACAACAAGCTACAACTTTCATGTTTTGACTTTTGTTTGAATCCAAATGGATCTTGGTGAAAAAGTGGGGCAAAGTTGGGAAAAAATTAGGGTTTTTTATAACTTAGAAAAATTCTAAGTTATGAAAAATTCTAATTTCTAACCCTAATTTGCATTTTGTGATTTCTTGATGAACAAGTTTCATGATTTGGCATGTTTTGGTGAAAAATGAATCTTGACTCTTGATTTTGACCAAAAAGTCAAAGTTTGACTTTTCAGTATACAGTCAAAATTGATCAATTGACTGGGAAATTCAACTGTCAATCTTGTGTACTTGGGATCTTTTGAGTTTGTTAAGCATGTCAAGATAATTCCATGGGGTCTTTGAGTCCATATATGAGCTTGGTTTGCCATTGGCTAGGTCAAACAGTCAAAAATTGCCTTTGTGCAGTCAAAACCCTAAAAATGACCATTTTGCCCTTTTGGTGATCTGATCAAATTTCTTATGGAATTGTGATCCAAACTTGATAAAATGGTCCATATGAGTTCATAATGTTGATGTGGGTCAATTTTCATGAGGTTTGACTGTCAATTTGGCCACAGTTGACTTTTTCCCCAATACAGCTGATTTCTAGGTCAACTGTCCAATTGATTGGGCAAAACTTGGAATCAAGACTTGAAACTTGATATGGATAAACTTGGGAGTCCAAAATGAAGCATGAAAGTCATCTTAGGCATTTTAGGTCAAAACATCTTTGTGCAAACACAAACCCTAATTTGGGTCAACAGTGCAAGGAGAAGTCTTGAGCAGATGAAACCCTAACTGGATCTTGAGCTTCAAGGGCTTTGTGGTGAGAAATCAATGAGAAATGGGAGGGCAAATTTTGGGGTACAACAGTTTCCCCTGTTCAATCTTCTTGAATCCGAAGAGTTAGATTGGAAAGTTTGCCTTTCGTGACTCGAGGGTAAAAGGAGATTGGACACTAGAGTGCCCAGAAATTTGCACTCGTCAAAGCAATGAATGCGGGAATGGGCTTAGAGATGCCATCTGGAAATGGGCTTAACGATGCCATCTGGGAGAGTGACAGAGATCCTGTCGGGGATGGGCTTAGAGATGCCATCTGGAAGGGAATATCAGGAAGGTGTCCAAGCTTTGGACCATCTCTGAACTGGGGGTCTGAACAAGCAATAGATTGACATCCGTTGTTGGGAGGAATCCGTAAACTGTTTTCAGAAATTTGGAGAAGAAACTGAACAAGCGATAGGTTAACATCCGTTACTTGGAGAACCCGTAAACTGTTTTCAAAAATCTTGAAGTTTTGAATAAGCAATAGAGCAGCATCCGTTGTTGGGAAGCGTCCGTAAACTGTTTTCAGAAAGTTGCATCTGAACAAGTCGATAGATTAACATCCGTTGTTGGGAGGAATCCATAGACTGTTTTCCGAAGTCTGGAGAAGAAACTGAACAAGCTATAGGTTAACATCCGATACTTGGAGAACCCGTAAACTGTTTTCAGAAATCTTGAAGTTGAATAAGCAATAGAGCAGCGTCCGTTGTTGGGAAGCGTCCGTAAACTGTTTTCAGAAAGTTGCATCTGAACAAGTCGATAGATTAACATCCGTTGTTGGGAGGAATCCATAGACTGTTTTCAGAAGTCTGGAGAAGAAACTGAACAAGCGATAGGTTAACATCCGATACTTGGAGAACCCGTAAACTGTTTTCAGAAATCTTGAAGTTGAATGAGCAATAGAGCAGCGTCCGTTGTTGGGAAGCGTCCGTAAACTGTTTTCAAAGGTTGATCAGAGTCTGAACAAGTTGGTAGATTAACATCCGTTGTTGGGAAGAATCCGTAAACTGTTTTTAGAAGTCTTGAGAAGAATCTGAACAAGTGATAGGTTAACATCCGTTACTTGGAGAACCCGTGAACTGTTTTCAGAAATCTTGAATTTGAATAAGAACCGGTGCAGGGTTGCTTGATGATGAATCCGTGTAAAACTGCATCTGAAACTGTTAAGGATAGCTTTTTATTCTTATCCTGAAAAGGACAAAATGTCAGCTAAACACCAAAATTATGTTGCATGAAATGTATGATGCAATATATGTTATCAATGGTATGATATGAATGTAATGAATGCGCATGTAAGCTGATGAGCTGTCTTGCCGGGGATAGATGAATCCTGGGTGGCTGAAGATAAAAGCATTGTGACTGCTGCCGGGAAGAATAAATCCTTGGTTGTGACTGGGGAATAATGAGCCTGGGTTGTATACCAAACCTCTGGTGAATTCCTGATGACTTCTATTGGGGAGCACCAATCTAGCAGGCTTATGCTGGGGATACAAGACTGGGAATCTTCAATTCGGTGGGAAGTGTCTCTGGCGACTTCACTGGGGAACTCAAGATTTTCCTTCCTAAAACTCTGTGGGGAGAAAGTTCATTGGCTCCGCTGGGGATTGATAATTTGAAGCTTTAGCTCGGCTGGGGACACTGAAACCTAAACTCTGAAGGGAATTGAATTCCGGAGGATTCTCTGGCTGGGGATTTGCAAAGATAAGTTACTGCTGGGGCATTTTGATGAACTCCGCTGGGGGTAGGAAGAATTTTGGCGAGTGTGATCTTCCGTGGTTGTTAGCTGAGGATAACCCAGTTATAAGGCCTTGTGAGGAATAACTTTGAATAAAACTCGGGAGAGACGTCCGTGCTCTGCAGGGAGTAAGCTTCCAGAATCTACTGGGGGTGAGCTTCAAGACTTGCTAGGGATATGGATTCCAAATCTCTCGGGGGCTTCCTTTGAAGGGTATCAAGATATCCAACTGTTCCTTTGACCTATCGGTAATCCTCTTTCCTGACTCATAAGAAAACGATTATGTTTCAAATGCATATGCCTATTTAACAAAACATTGGACGTTTCTCAAAATAAAATAAATAGTGCAAGAGAAAAGAAAAGGAAATGGCACAAATTTCTGGGAAAAGTATTTGTATTGATTTTCTTTGAGTATATTTGTACAAAGGAGACAATCATCCTAGTAAGAGGATTTTGTCATAAATATTTGAAAAATTTATACAAAATAAAGATGGCTATGTGAAATAATTCCATGGGATTCCATTCTGCTACAGCCTTCACAACTCTGAATATCTGTCCATTCAATGCTTCGTTTGCCGATGACTGGATTGATCAGAAACCCGGAACTGGCTGATGAAGAGATTGTCTTTGAAGTGATCCGACGAGACATAGTCATACGCTTTAATTCCCTAACTTTTGCTTGAATCGCCCTTTCGGGTTTTCAATCCACCGGGAAACCCCTTTTTGCCCAAGCCGCCCTTTCGGGTTTTCAACTTGCCGGGTGTACAGAGAATTTTTTTTTTTACCCCTAACTTTTGCCTGAACCGCCCTCTCGGGTTTTCGGTTCACCGGGATGCCCATTTTTGCCCAAGCCGCCCTTTCGGGTTTTCGACTTGTCGGGTTATTTTATGCGTAGTATCTTTTGACTATGTCTGCGTTCGCAGGGTGCAGCAAATCGTCGCCGTCCATGGTGGTCAGAATCATTGCACCACCAGAAAATATGCTCTTGATCACAAATGGTCCTTCATATGTAGGAGTCCATTTGCCCCTGGGATCACTTTGCGGCAAGATAATCCGCTTGATTACGAGGTCTCCGACTTGATACACTTGACGTCTGACTTTCTTATTGAAGGCCTTGATCATCCGCTTTTGATACGTCTGACCATGGCATATAGCAGCAAGTCGTTTCTCGTCGATCAGATTGAGTTGATCAAGTCAGGTCTGCATCCAATCATCTTCATTCAAACCTGCATCCTTCATAATCCTTAGAGAAGGGATTTGGACTTCCATAGGCAAAACAGCTTCCATGCCATAAACCAAAGAAAATGGGGTTTCCCCAGTTGAAGTACGTGTCGTCGTACGGTATCCGTGCAGAGCAAACGGTAACATCTCATGCCAGTCTTTGTAAGTGACTGTCATTTTCTGAATGATCTTCTTAATGTTTTTGTTCGCAGCTTCAACATCACCGTTCATCTTCGGCCGATAGGGAGATGAATTGTGATGATAAATCTTGAACTGTTCGCACAATGCAGTGATCATCGTGTTATTCAGATTTGTACCGTTGTCTGTGATGATCCTGTCTGGAACACCATACCGACATATGAGATTTTGCTTGATAAAGCGGGCAACCACATTTTTAGTGACAGAGGCGAAGGAAGCTGCTTCGACCCATTTAGTGAAGTAATCAATGGCGACCAGGATGAAGCGATGTCCGTTGGAAGCCGTGGGCTTGATCTCTCCAATCATATCAATTCCCCACATTGCAAAGGGCCACGGAGCAGTCAGGACGTTGAGGGGAACCGGAGGAATATGAACTTTGTCAGCATAGACTTGACACTTGTGGCAAGTACGGGAATGTTGATGGCAGTCAGCTTCCATGGTAGACCAGTAATAGCCTGCCCTCAGGATCTTCTTAGCCATTGTATGCCCGCTCAAGTGAGTGCCAAATGTGCCGCTGTGTACATCAGTCATGATCAACTCTGCTTCAGCTTTATCTACGCATCAGAGTAATACACAATCATGGCTTCGCTTGTAAAGGATGCCGTTGCTCAGGAAGAACTTAGCAGCAAATTTCCTTAAGAACTTCTTGTCATTCACGGAAGCTCCTTCAGGATAATCTCGGGTCTCGAGATACCTTTTGATTTCATGGAACCAGGGTTGTTCCACTACCTCCTCGGTATTAATCTCGTGACAGTGCGCAGGTTCATCCATTCGCTCGATGGTGATTTGGGGAGCCTCGTTATCCCAGTTGAGTTTAAACATGGAGGACATTGTGGCTAGAGCATCTGCTAGCTGATTCTCTTCTCGCGGGAAATGCTCGAAGGTAATTTGCTCGAAATGAGGCAACAATGTCAGGACATGTTCTTTGTATGGGATAAGATTAGGATGTTTGGTATCCCACTCTCCTTTGATTTGGCTGATGACCAAAGCCGAGTCCCCAAATACGATCAAAAATTTGATCCCCAAATCTATAGCAGCCTTGAGACCAAAGATGCAAGCTTCATACTCAGCCATGTTGTTTGTGCAGCTGAAGCAAAGTCGGGCCGTGAAAGGCGTGTGACAACCTTCCGGAGAAATGAGCACTGCGCCAATACCGTTTCCAAGTGCATTTGAAGCACCATCAAAGTACAGGGTCCATCGGGATCCCTTTTCGGGTCCGTCATACGGTCCTTCACCTTCAACGTTGTCCAAATTCATGATGTCCTCGTCTGGGAAGTCAAATCTCATGGGCTGATAATCTTCGATAGCCTGATGAGCCAGATGGTCAGCTAATACACTCCCTTTTATAGCTTTTTGGGTGGTGTACTGGATGTCATACTCGGTTAAGATCATTTGCCATCTAGCTATCCTTCCAGATAAAGCGGGCTTCTCGAAGATATACTTGATAGGGTCCATTTTGGATATCAACAAGGTAGTATGAGTCAGCATATACTGTCTTAGTCGGCGAGCAGCCCATACCAAAGCGCAGCAAGTTTTCTTGAGCAGTGAGTAGCGAGTCTCACAGTCGGTAAACTTTTTGCTAAGATAATAAATAGCATGCTCTTTTCGACCAGACTCGTCATGCTGGCCCAAAACACACCCCATTGAGTTATCCAAGACGGTTAAGTACATGATCAATGGTATTCCTTCGACGGGTGGCATCAGAATAGGAGGTTCTAGCAAATACTCCTTGATTCTATCAAAAGCAGCTTGACAATCGTCGTTCCATTCCACTACCTGATCTTTTTTCAAGAGTTTGAAAATTGGCTCACTGGTAGAAGTCAGATGTGAGATGAATCTGGCAATATAGTTTAAGCGCCCCAAGAATCCTCTAACCTCCTTTTCAGTACGGGGAGCAGGCATCTCTTGTATTGCTTTTACTTTTGCCGGATCGAATTCAATGCCTTTGTTGCTTACAATGAATCCCAGGAGTTTACCAGACCTAACTCCAAAAGTGCATTTACTTGGATTCAGCCTGAGCTTGTATTCTTTTAACCTGGCAAACAGCTTCTCTAGATGTCCAAGGTGCTCTTCCTCTGTTTGTGACCGAGCTATCATATCGTCTACGTAAACTTCAATCTCATGATGTATCATATCACGAAATAAAGCTACCATGGCGCGTTGATAAGTTGCCCCTGCGTTCTTCAGCCCGAACGACATCACCTTGTAACAGAAAGTGCCCCATGGTGTGACGAAAGTCGTTTTCTCCATATCCTCGGGAGCCATTTTGATTTGATTGTAGCCCGAGAATCCGTCCATGAAGGAAAACACTTTATGCTGAGCTGTATTGTCGATCAAGATGTCAATATGAGGTAGCGGGAAATCATCTTTAGGGCTGGCCCTATTCAAATCCCGGTAGTCCACACACATTCTGACTTTGCCATCTTTCTTCGGTACTGGCACGATGTTAGCGACCCATTGAGGATAGGACGTAACAGCCAGAAATCCAGCATCGAATTGTTTCATCACTTCTGCTTTGATCTTTTCAGACATATCAGGCCTCATTCGGCGAACTCTTTGCTTGATCGATGGACAATCCTCTCTTGTGGGGAGACGGTGAACCACGATGTCTGGGTCTAAACCCGGCATGTCTTCATAAGACCAAGCGAAGATCTCGACATACTCATTCAATAACTGTATCAGGCGCTCATTGACTTTTGGTTCCAGATTGGCACCCACTTGCACCTCCTTCCGGTCTTCCTCGGTCCCTAAGTTGACAGTTTCCAATGGCTCTTCATGCGGTAAGATGGCCCTTTCCTCTTGTTGCAGAAGTCTGGCTAGTTCCCCGGGTACTTCACAACCTTCGTCATCTTCATACTCGGCTAGATTGACCAGATCTTCAGAGTTGTTGGAAGATATAGCAGAATAGTCACCCATGGAATCCGGAGTGGATGGGTACCTGCATTGGTGAGTGTGGGTGTGTGTAAGGGATAGCCATCCTTAAACAAAAAATGCAAAAGGAAAGAAAATGAACATAAGCAGTTTATCAAATGAAAAACGTCCAATGAATCATTAAACATGGCATATGGATATGAGAAATAATCAAAACCCTTACAAGTGGACCTACATGCCCCGGGCAAGGCAGGAGGTGAAAAGATAGTGTACGGATTGTTTGAAAGTAAATATTACAGACCAAGTAAGAAATGTTTGACAGATAAATTACTGATGAATAAAAGTGATGGGGACAAAGTCCTTAGCCTCCCAATTGCTCAATCCTCCTCCGACAGTTGGATAAATCCACCCTTCAATGTTGCTCTCTTTATCCTCATCCTCCAAAGCGTTGATTCCGTAGGGAGAAATTTTGACTGGCGCTCTTTCAATCTTCGACCGGCGCATAGCTTTCTGGCCAGCGGCTGTGAACCCTAATCCAAACTTGTCAGTCTTATGCGGAATGTCAGGTAACTGCCCCCATGCTGAATTCTTCCCTTCTTTTATTGCGGCCCTTGCGTCCTCCAGAGATGCCATCCTGGCCATCTGCCTCGGTGTCTCAGCTGCCAACTTCGCCACTGCTATTTCGGGAAGGACTTCTTCGAAATGTTGAAACGGTGTCTCGATGAACTCTCCTTCAACCTCCACATACCGGAAAGAATTTAAGTGGCTAATCATGTACTCTTCTTCGCCATGGACAGTGATGATCTTTCCCTTGACAGGATACTTCAACATCTGATGCAAGGAGGAGGTGACTGCCCCAGCATGGTGTATCCAAGGTCTACCCAGCAGGCAAGAGTATGATGGACGGATGTCCATCACATAGAAAGTGGATTTAAACACCTCAGTACCTATCTTGATGGGAATTTCAACCTCTCCATGGACCATTCTCTTCGAACCATCGAAAGCTCTGACAACAATATCACTTGGTTTCAATTCCAACCCTTCACAATCTAGTCGGTCCAAGGCCTTCTTAGGCAAAACATTCAACGACGAACCGGTATCAACCAAAACATGTGCAAGGGTGGTTCCGCGACACTCGATTGAAATATGCAAAGCATCATTGTGGTTTCTGCCTTTAGGGGTTAGGTCGGCATCAGAAAAACCTAATCCATTGTCCGCAGTTAGGCTAGCCACGCAATTTTGAAATTGATCCGCAGAGGTTTCCTGGGGCACATGAGCTGCCTTTAGGAATTTTATCAGGGCTTTAGCGTGCGCTTCTGTGCAAAGTAGTAGTGCCAGCATGGAGATCTTGGAGGGGGTTTGCCCCAACTGTTCCACCACATCGTAATCACTTCTCTTGATTATCCTCAAAATCTCGTCCATTTCCTTCTTGGAGGTTTCCGGGATAACCAAGGGTTGAGCCCTCGTCCTGACGGGCTCATCTTGGATTCCCTTACCTTTGTCAGCAGCGGTAGGAGAGACGGTATTAGGAACAATAACATCTTCAATCAAAGGAGTTCTAGCAGAAAGTTTGATTGGTGCAGGGACGACCTTGTCAGCTGATGAGGGTCCAAAGACTGCTCTTGGAGGGGCAATCTCTGGAGAAAATATTCTCCCACTCCTGGTGATTTTGCTAGTGCCCACAATGTTACTAATGCTGGCTTCTTCATCATCCAAACTTTCTTCAATTATTTCGATTTGCTTGATACCATGGTAGTAAACGTCACCGCCATAGTTCCACGGTATCGACTTCTCGGAAACATAGGGAACAGGCCCTGGCATTGTTATCTTCAAAGGAACAGATTTTGCAGTTGGTGTAATCTTAACAAGCTTTTTGACGGCCTTGGAAAGATTGGCGTGAATGGTTATGATTGAGACATCTTCAGTATGAACTGGAACAGCAGAAACTTTTTCGAACAAAATTTGTCGACTATCCATAAGGCCTTGGATGCCTTTCTTTAGTAACGGACAATCAAACGGCAGAGAGTAACAACAATAGCAGTCTTCTTTACATCCCGGAAAGATCCCGACCCTCAACAGATTCAATTTAATGGTTAACAGTGGAGTAGTTAGATCACTGACATCAGCAACATACAAATCTTCTTCAATGGCATTGACGTTTCGGCCGTGCTTCGGCATAGGTGCAGATATCACATTAGGCTTCTCTGGAGTGTCAAACTCTACCTCCTTAGCCTCTATCAGGTCTTGGATTTTATGCTTGAGTGCCCAACAATCATTGGTGTCGTGTCCAACACTGTCTGAATGGTAGGCGCATTTAGCATTGGCATGATAATGCAGAGAAGACGTATTCACATTCTTTGGCGCCTCCTTGATGGTGGAAAGATTCAACTTCAATAGATGGGGAAGCACTTGCGCAGGAGTCATATTAATATGGGTGAACTTCCGTTGTGGCCGTTCCACTTGTTGCTGATTTGGTCTGGACTGGTTATAGCGAGGCTGCTCACTCGGAGTGTTTTGAATCATTACGGCCCCCACAGTTGGCCGACGCTCCATCTTCCCTGCTCTTCTCTGAGAATATACCATAGCTGTCTCCTTCTTAAAAGGTTTCTTCTCAACACTTGCAGCAACACCCTTCTGAATCTTTCCTGACTTGATGCTAGCTTCTATTCTTTCGCCTGTTAAGATCAAATCGGTAAACCCCGCGGAAGAGTTACCAATTAAATGATTGAAAAACGGCCCAGATAGGGTCCCAAGAAACATATCAACGAGCTCACGATCGGTTAAAGGAGGCTGCACCCTGCCAGCCAAATCCCTCCATTTTTGTGCATATTCTTTGAATCCCTCACTTGTTCCTAGTGACATACCCTGAAGTTGGGTACGAGTAGGAGCAAGATCAGAATTATACTGGTATTGTTTGTAGAAAGCGGTGGCCAAATCTTCCCAATTTCTGACACTGGTTCCTTCTAGCTGATAAAACCACTCCAACTGAGCTCCCGACAGACTGTCTTGAAAGAAATGAATCCAGAGGTTTTTATCTGCCGTATAGGGTTGAATCTTTCTCACGTAGGACTTGAGATGCATTTTGGGGCAGGACAGCCCATCATACCTCACAAACACTGGCACTTTGAATTTTGGGGGAATCACAATCCCGGCAACCAAACCCAAGTCTTCAAAATCCAAACCCGGTACTCTTTGTAATTCCATGGCAGCCAATCTATCTTCTAAACCCTTGTATTTATCATCAGCTGGAGGATATTGCTGGTCAGAATAATCTTCATCCTCTTCAACCTCTTCTTCCTCTGCATCAGACTCTGAAGGCACCGCAACTCCATCTCTTTTACTAGTCCCTTCATCAGAAGTAGGAGGAAATTCAAGCACTCTCCGAGCTTCTCTGTCAAATCTTCTCCCCAAAGTAGCCACCCCAATCCTCTTTTTCTTCTTCTTTACTGGGTCCTTATTCCCCAATTGAGTCTTGATATCCTCCTGACTTTTAACCAAAGTCATCAGAAGTTGCTGGAACTGTGCATTCTGGGCTTGTAGGTCTTTGACTGTTTACTCGAGATCCATCTTACTGAAATAAACAGCAGACAGATAAGGAAACCTGGAGTGAGACCTGCTTATGCACATGATGAATGATATGCTTGTGTATGCAATGCATTCAAGGATTTAGAACATTCAAAATTGTTTCAGACAAAGAAGAACGCACGTCATATTAATAAGAAGAAATTTGTTAGTACATAAATGCCTCATGGGCCAAATATTACAAAATAAACTTCTTAAGGCAGAAAGACATTGCGCATCCTCTTTGGTGCGATGTAGGTGTTGAGGGCCTCTTGCTCGTGGAGCCGGCGGGTAAGCTCTAGAACCTTCTTTTCATTGGCGTAGTAGCTAGCTTCAAAAGTATTCCGTTCCTCCTTGAGCTGAATCCAACTTTTCTGCATTTCCTCCCACGATGTAGGCATGTCTGGATGTAGGATGGTGTAGGGAACCTCTCCTTCATTGACGGGCTCTTTAATCACTGGGAGTACATGAGGATAAGGCATCATTAGACTTTGGGCTCGGGCTCGTACCCACTTGAGATAGGGCTCAAGAGGGATGGAGTTCTTGTGTCCCAGAGTCTTGCTATCAACCTTGTTGAGTTTTCCCCAAGCTCTGATGAATCTTTGGCGAAGTCCTTGCGCATCGTTGTCGAAGTCAAAAACTAGGCTAGGAATCAACATATCATGAGGGCCATCCCTCCGTGCATATCCAAATTGCCTCAAAGCTAGGCAAGGGTTGTAGGTGATACCTCCCCTAATTCCAAGTAAAGGAACATTAGGAAACTCTCCGCAACGATCGATGATGATGACATTTTCTCTGGACCGAGAACACCAATGCACATCAGAATGAGTAAGAGTCATCAACCGTTGGGACCACCTTGAGCCTTGGTCATTCTTCAAGACAGATTGTGGAAGGTGTGAAATAAACCACCTTGCAAGGATAGGAGTACAACACATGAGAACACCCCTCTTTCTCATTGTTCGTGTGTAAAATGAGTGAAGGATGTCCCCAAGCAATGTTGGTATTGGATTTCTGGACAAGAAGATTTTGACGGCGTTGATATCTACCAATTGGTCAGGATTTGGGAACAAGACCAACCCATAGATAAGGAGTGCCACAATTTCTTCAAAGGCTTGTAGGTCCAATGAATTCCAACATTCTTGTGCCTTTTCAAACAAGAATTTTGCTAAGAATCCCTTAACGCCGCTTCTGGTTTCCCAATGCCCCTTGATGTCGGATGGTCGTAGATGTAATGCTCGAGCAACATCTTCCGTCTTTGGTTCCTTTTCCGTACCGTTGAAGGGTAGTTGATTAAGGATAGGGATTCTTAGGAGTTGAGAAAACTCCTCCAAAGTGGGTACCAACTGATAATCAGGGAAAGTGAAGCAGTGGTGAAGAGGGTCAAAGAACTGGAATAGCACTTTCATCATGTCTTCTTCAATGTTGGTGTTGACTAGGCTGAGCAGTCTACCATGTCTTTCACTGAAGGATGAATTTTCCGGAATTCTTGAGGTGAGCTCTTTGAGTTGAGGAGAAATTCTCACAAGGTTGACTTGAATGGTATTTCTGCGAGAAATTTCCATGACCTACAAAACAGGAACAAAGATGAAGATCCAAACCCTTGAGATGGTTAGTGAATGCATATGATGCTTTATGATGTTTATGATGTATGCACAAAACATATGTACAAGCAAATCACACCAAACCCTAGTTTCAGGCTTGCCTGGGGTTTCATAGGTAAGTACCCTCTTGAGTGTAGTTGGCTTAAAAAACCTGTCCTATCAATAGTAACCGGGTTCTAAGGAGCTCAATATCACTGGATTGTTTTCGTTGTTCATTGTTTTGGTTTAGCCACTTAACTAGCAACCAAAATATTCCAAGAAAACAACCCTCAATGAGTGTAGTATCGAGTATCTACCAACTTCGAACTGCACCAAAGCCGGTCATCTCACTACTCCTAATGTAAGGCCAAGATGGTCAAGTAAGGTTCTAGGTCATTAGTGCTTAGTGACATCACTCAGCGGCCCCGTACTCTCCTTGATTGAACTCAAGGGTTACCGGTACTCACAAATATGTCGCACTAATATAGCTATTGCTTAGACCGTGTCGGTATACCCCGCACAGTTTCCACAACGTATTGCTATCTATGAATGTTTCCCAAAATCCGGGTGGAGGATTGCAAACCCAAACAATAGAGCCAAAGTATAAAGCAAGCAAATCAAACAATTAGTCATGCAAGAGGGTGATCTAAGCCCTAAGGTTACTCCACTTTAAAAAATTTTCCCCAGCAGAGTCGCCAGTTCTGTGATACGGTGGGAGAACTGACTGTGGTTTTGCGTTTGTTTTCGCAAATGTTTCGGTTGAGCAAGAGTCGCCACCGACTTTTTATTTTATCCTAAGGAAAGGTTTAAAAAGCACAGCAAAAACCTTTGAGATTTTTCTTGGGTTCGGGGAGTAGATTATAGAAAGGGAAGGTATTAGCATCCTTTCTATCCATGGTTATCCATGGGCTCTTAGGTACTTGCTTAGATCAACTTGCCTTGGTTTTCAATTGTTTGAAATGGTGCTTGATGTGTGGTTTTGAAAATGTTTTGAAAAGATGCCTTGTATAGGCTACCCTTGTAACAATTCTTTACTCGAATGTTTTACAAAAGGTGTTTTGTCTTTTAAAAAGATGTTTCAAGGTTTTTGAAAGTTGGTTTTGAAAAAAGTGTTGGTGAAATGGGTTTTGAAAATAGGCAAGTGTTTTCTTTGCAAATTGGCAAGTACTTAAGAGTTATCTACCCTAAAGTTTTCTCAAATATTTTTGTTATGTTTTAAACCTTTTGACAATTTTGTTCCACCATTGCATTTGGTGGACAATCTTGTCTTAGGAGGTTGAAGGGACGGGCGCGGGTCATCGTTTAGACCATAATTGCAATAGTGTTAAATGTCTTTGGGCAATTTTTCTTTAAAAGGGACTTGATCATTCACTTGGGCAACATTTTGAGGGACTATGATCATTTGATTGTTTGTTTTACCCAAAGAAATTCAACATACAATATGGCCCAATTATTTGAAGGCAACAAAGTGGAATACCCTAGGGGTGCAAGTGTGAAATGTGTTGTCCATTTTCATGCTTATTTATCTTGAGATTAGGCCCAACTATTTTGTTCGTTTTATTCGCGCACAAACCCTAATTCTAGCATAGTATGTTTAAAAAGCATTTAAAGTGCGAAATTTAAATTCCTACGCTATTACAACACAATAATATGGGGAGGGGGGTACAATGTTTCAAATGGGGTATATTTAGACAAAAAATTAAACCTAACTATTACATCATTTTCTTTGAATATTTACAAGACAAATAATTTGCACAATTAAATGGAAATTGAAATATGCAAAATGCAAAAAGAATTTTTTATGTGTATGAAAAAAAGAATATTATTTATGTGAGAATAAAAAGAGAAATAAAAAGGTATTATTTTTTGAGTATTTTCAAATTTAGGGCAAAACCCTAATTTTTAATCAAAGGGGTATTAATCAATTAATTCATATAATATTTATTATTTACATACAAAAATAAAATAAAATATAGTATATTTGTAAAAAGGGCATTTTTTAGTATTAAATATTAAAAAATAAAATATGTACATTTTTGGTATTTATATCCTAAGTGTATTAATATGTACCTATATATTTATATTATTTACAAAATGTATATTATGTGTATTAGTTAATAATATTTAATATTTAAATAAAAAAAGTAATTTTTCTATAAAATATTTTCAGGAAGTAAAAATGAGATAAAAATGTATTATAAAAATATATTTGTACTATCTTAATATTTTAAACAAAAAGTATATATATATATTTATTTATTTATGTACAAACTAAAGAAACAATCAAATAAATACTTAATAAATTCAAAAAAATGATGAGAAAAATATTTTTATATTTTTGATATGCTGAGAAAAAAATAAATGAGTCAGTTAAAAAAAGAAAAAGTCAAAAAGCATTAAAAATGAAACAAATGGGCTCAGGGGTGTAAAACCAAAAAAGATGGTGTGAAAAAGAAAATAGCTCAGGCCCAGCCCAAGAAGACATTGTCTTCAACCTTCAGCCAAAAACAGTTCAAAAACGCGCGCCCTGTTCTTGATCTTCTAACTCCTGATTCCTGGCTTATTAATAAAAACTCATAACATAAAAAATGTTCAGCATCAAGAGACGAATCCAACCATATGCAGAACTTGATCTAACTCTCTAAGATGAGGGAGAATTTCTTCTCCCCCAAATCCTAACCTAGATTTTCTGCCATTTTTAAACCTCAAATTCTCACAGCTCAAGCAAAAGAAATGAAAAGTAAAAACATGTACATGTTCAGTGGCATGAGTAGAACATTGTTCATTCACAAACTTAGAGCTAATGATGCTTGATAAGAGAGATAGAAGTTCACCAAGATACCTGTTCAGCTGAAGTTCTATCTGGCAATGAGGGAGTTTTCAGTGCAAGGTGATGATTGGAAAAGCTTCCTTGAGGTCCAGGGATGCTATTCCAATATTTACTTTGTCTTGAAAGCTTTTGAATCGTGCTAGAGCACTTCACCTGCAAAACAAGAAACTGAAAATGGTGGAAGTGGTTAGAGGGATTACAGGTCGTGTTTCAAGTCATGGTTAGCTTGCATAGGTGCTAGAGAATGTATGTGAACTGGTTTGGGCAAGAGAGCTTGAGGGAAATGGAAGATGGCACTCAAACTGCAGGCCTGGCCCTGTTTTTGCAATTTGAAGGTGATTCTGGGATTTGGGGTGTATGAGAGGTGTTAGGGTCGTGCAATAGCTTGGTTGGGATGTTTGTAATGTGTCTACAATATTTGCTTCTGTGTTCTAATGCTGAGATGAAAGATGTCCTATGTTATGGTACTTTTCTTCACCCTTAAGCAAGCAAAGCCAACTTGGTGTTTTAGGCAAGTAGGGGACCCCTAATGAGCTGCATAATCTCTCCTTGATCAGAGTGTTTTGCTCATAATCTTGTGCCAATTGGATTTGATTTGTACTTGTGGATTTGCATCATGACATAAAGTGAAACCTTTGCAAAAATGGATATAATGCTTTTTCCAATTTGGGATTAATCCATCATACAATGCTTTAGCTCATGAAACAAGGTCTTAGCACAATGAACATGCATTAAATTATTGAGTGTTGGATGGTTTTAGGACCTGTAATCAAGGGGCATGTTGGTTTGAGAAGTTTGCACAAATTATGAACATGAAAAATAGCCAATTCAAAAGTGAGTTTTTGCCAAATTGTGAAATTCAAATCTCTCAAGTCATGAGGTTGTTTGATGATTTCTTGGACATTTTGGAAAGTTTGGAATGTGTACTACAATCCATCTTTGAAATGCAATTTGAAATTCCAAGTGGAAGTGTATGGAAAATGGCCTTGAAGTTGGGTAGAAAACCTTGTCAAAATAGGTTAAAATCTCACTAAGTTAAGAATGGTTTAGTGCCCTTATTCAAAAATTTGTAACTTGAGATACAAGCCTCAAATGGGAAAACTTTGTGAATCAAAGTTGTAGATTATACAACAAGCTACAACTTTCATGTTTTGACTTTTGTTTGAATCCAAATGGATCTTGGTGAAAAAGTGGGGCAAAGTTGGGAAAAAATTAGGGTTTTTTATAACTTAGAAAAATTCTAAGTTATGAAAAATTCTAATTTCTAACCCTAATTTGCATTTTGTGATTTCTTGATGAACAAGTTTCATGATTTGGCATGTTTTGGTGAAAAATGAATCTTGACTCTTGATTTTGACCAAAAAGTCAAAGTTTGACTTTTCAGTATACAGTCAAAATTGATCAATTGACTGGGAAATTCAACTGTCAATCTTGTGTACTTGGGATCTTTTGAGTTTGTTAAGCATGTCAAGATAATTCCATGGGGTCTTTGAGTCCATATATGATCTTGGTTTGCCATTGGCTAGGTCAAACAGTCAAAAATTGCCTTTGTGCAGTCAAAACCCTAAAAATGACCATTTTGCCCTTTTGGTGATCTGATCAAATTTCTTATGGAATTGTGATCCAAACTTGATCAAATGGTCCATATGAGTTCATAATGTTGATGTGGATCAATTTTCATGAGGTTTGACTGTCAATTTGGCCACAGTTGACTTTTTCCCCAATACAGCTGATTTCTAGGTCAACTGTCCAATTGACTGGGCAAAACTTGGAATCAAGACTTGAAACTTGATATGGATAAACTTGGGAGTCCAAAATGAAGCATGAAAGTCATCTTAGGAATTTTAGGTCAAAACATCTTTGTGCAAACACAAACCCTAATTTGGGTCAACAGTGCAAGGAGAAGTCTTGAGCAGATGAAACCCTAACTGGATCTTGAGCTTCAAGGGCTTTGTGGTGAGAAATCAATGAGAAATGGGAGGGAAAATTTTGGGGTACAACATATGGTTTCTCCGGTTATAATCAGATTAAAATGGCTCCCGAAGACATGGAGAAGACAACCTTTGTTACTCAGTGGGGTACCTTTTTCTACAAGGTCACGCCTTTTGGATTGAAGAATGCTGGGGCAACGTATCAGCGCGCCATGGTCGCTTTGTTCCATGACATGATCCATCACGAGATTGAGGTATACGTTGACGACATGATTGCAAGGTCCCAGACTGAGGAAGAACACCTTGACCATCTTCAGAAGCTATTTGACAGGTTGAAGTTGTACAAGCTGAGGCTAAACCCGAACAAGTGCACCTTCGGGGTGAGATCTGGTAAGCTGCTGGGTTTCGTCGTAAGTGATAAGGGTATTCAAGTGGATCCTGCAAAGGTGAAGGCTATACAGGAGATGCCAGCTCCCCGAACAGAAAAAGAAGTCAGAGGCTTTCTGGGACGTCTGAACTACATTGCCCGATTCATCTCACACCCGACTGCTACTTGTGAGCCAATCTTCAAGTTACTGAAGAAAGATCAAGTGGTAAGATGGAACGATGAATTCCAGGACGCTTTTGAAAGGATCAAGGCGTATCTCCAAGAGCCATCCATTCTGATGCCTCCGGTTGAAGGGAAACCTTTAATCCTATACTTGACAGTACTCGACAACTCAATGGGGTGTGTCCTGGGGCAGCATGACGAGTCTGGCCGAAAAGAGCATGCTATTTATTACCTTAGCAAAATTTTTACCGACTGTGAGACCCGATACTCACTGCTCGAGAAAACTTGCTGCGCTTTGGCATGGGCTGCTCGCCGGATGAGGTAGTATATGCTGACTCACACTACTCTATTGATATCAAATATGGATCCAATCAAGTATATCTTCGAAAAGCCTGCCTTATCCGGAAGAATAGCAAGATGGCAGATGATTCTGACTGAGCATGACATTCAATATACGACCCAGAAGGCAATCAAGGGAAGTGTGTTGGCAAATCATCTGGGACATCAGGCAGTGGATGATTACCAGTCTATGAACTTTGAATTCCCAGATGAGGATATCATGATAGTGACCGACTGTGAGACACCTGGACCGGATGAAGGACCTGAGGAGGGATCCCGATGGTCTATGTACTTTGATGGAGCTTCAAACGCTTTGGGTAATGGCATTGGCGCCATGATCATATCTCCTAAAGGCTCTCATACTCCGTTTATCTCCCGACTATGTTTCAACTGCACCAACAACATGGCGGAGTATGAAGCGTGCATCATGGGTCTTCGAGCAGCAATTGACCTAAGGATTAAGTTTCTAAGTGTTTTCGGAGATTCCGCTCTCGTGATCAGTCAGATCAAAGGCGAGTGGGATAGGAAACACCCTAATCTTATTCCTTACAAGGAGTATGTGTTGACATTGCTTCCCCACTTCGAGGAGATAACCTTTGAACACTTCTCTAGAGAGGAGAATCAGTTGGCGAACGTGCTAGCTACGATGTCTTCTATGTTCAAAGTCAATTGGGACAACGAAGCTCCTCGGATTATCATTGAAAGGTTGGACAAACCTGCACATTGCTGTGATATAGAGACTAGAGAGGTAGCAGATAAACCCTGGTTTCATGAGGTGAAAAGGTATCTTGAGGCTCAGGAATACCCCGAGGGTGCATATGTTAATGATAAGAAGTTTTTGAGGAGGTTCGCGGCGAAGTTCTTCATCAGCAATGGTATCCTTTACAAGCGTAACCATGATTCAACCTTACTGCGTTGTATGGATAAGAACGAAGCAGAAAGGATCATGGCAGAGTTGCATGAAGGTGCCTTCGGGACTCATTCCAGTGGACATATCATGGAAAAGAAGATCCTCCGGGAAGGATATTATTGGTCCACCATGGAAGCCGACTGTTATCAGCATTCTCGGACATGTCACAAGTGCCAAGTCTTTGCTGATAAGGTGCATATACCTCCAGTACCTCTGAATGTATTGACAACTCCGTGGCCTTTTGCAATGTGGGGCATTGATATGATCGGCGAGATCAGACCTACGGCATCCAACGAGCATCGTTTCATCCTGTTAGCTATTGATTACTTTACGAAGTGGGTTGAAGCAGCTTCCTTTGCTACTGTAACCAAGAACGTCATGGCACGGTTCATTCGGCATAATCTGATCTGTCGATATGGTGTACCAGAGAGGATCATTACGGATAATGGTACAAATTTCAACAATAAGATGATCACTGAGCTCTGCAAGCAGTTCAAGATACATCATCACAACTCTTCTCCCTACCGGCCGAAGATGAATGGGGCTGTTGAAGCGGCTAACAAAAACATCAAGAAAATTGTACAGAAGATGACGGTGACATACAAAGATTGGCACGAGATGTTACCATTTGCTCTTCATGGGTACCGTACCTCAGCACGAACATCAACAGGGGAAACACCCTATTCCTTGGTTTATGGTATGGAGGCCGTATTACCCATTGAAGTTCAGATACCCTCTCTTCGAATCATGAAGGATGCAGGTTTGAGCGAAGATGACTGGATTCAGACCCGGCTTGATCAGCTGAATTTAATCAACAAAAAGAGACTTACTGCTATTTGTCATGGTCAGACGTATCAAAAACGGATGATCAAGGCATTTAATAAGAAAGTTAGACGACAAGAGTATCAAGTTGGGGATCTGGTAATCAAGCGCATTATCTTACCTCAAGGTGATCCCAAGGGCGAATGGACCCCTACTTACGAAGGGCCATTTATGGTTAAGAACATTTTCTCAGGAGGAGCTATGATTCTAACTACCATGGATGGTGACAAACTTCCTCACCCCGTCAATACAGACATAGTGAAAAGATACTACGCATAATCAAAGACCCGCTAGGTTGACTGACCTATGCAAAAACAAGGGCTTCCCGGCGAACCAAAAGGGTTCGGGCAAAAATAAGGGATGAAAATAAAAAAAATTGCACACCCGGCAAGTCGAAAACCTGAAAAGGCGGCTTGGGCAAAAAAGTGTATCCCGGTGGACTGAAAACCCGAAAGGGCGGTCCAGGAAAAAATTAGGGATCAAAGCGTAACACTACGTCTCATTGGATCACCTTGCATCCAGACTTCGGTATCGACTATCAAGCTCGGACGACACTAATCAATCTGATTCATCTTCAACCAGTAGCAAAGTGATGAGATGCTCGAGGACATAAAGGCAATAGTAGAGTTGGAACCCAGTGGGATTATTCACATAGATGTTTTGTTTATTTTTTTCACAAAATGTATAAACTCTCTTGTTCGGCGGCGTTCTCTTACTAGGACGTTAGCCTCTTGTACAAAAAACTCCTATTTACAGGCCAAACTTCAAAATCAATACAATTCATTTTCAAAGAAATTTCAAACTGTTTTTCCTTTATCTGTTTTGTTTTGCAAAGGACGTCCAATGTTCATTTTTTTGATATATGCATTTGACATTAATTGCTGCTCATAAATATTTACATGCGAAACAAAAGACGATTACTGGTAATATCAGAAACAGGGGCAAATGAGAAATGTTCAAACTGTACAGTTGCTCTATCCACCAGGTACAAAGGTAGATTCAGCTGAAGAACATGGTCAATGTGTGTTCACTCCCCGTAGAAGAAACAATAATAATAGCTCTCCCCAGCTGAGACTTGCAACTGTGAATGAATCGGTAATATTCTCCCCAAGCAGAGTTTTTCTACCATCAATACTGAAAAGGCTTAATATCCCCGACAGTCTTAATATTCCCCAACGGAGTATAAGAATATTCCCCGGCAGAATGCAAGATATCCCCAGTGGAGTTCAAAATTTTCCCAGCGCAGTCTAAAAAAGCTTCCCCAGCGGAGTTTGGGAAATCATCCCCAGTAGACTTTGGAAGTTTGTCCCCAATGGAGTATAAAAATAATATCCCCAACCGAGTTCAAAGGGTCATCCCCAGCAAAGCTTAAAGGATTATCCCCATTAAAGTCTAAAAGGTTATTCCCAGTGAAGTCGCAACTGAAGATCATCCCCAGCGGAGTTCTTTCCTTTCACAAACAGGAATTCAATCCCCAACAGATTCAATATCACCAGCAACGGTAATTCATCCTAACGGAATTTATCGGTGGAATCCTCAGCAGAGCATCTCTTCCCCACAGAGTAATCTCCTCATCAGTTTATTCTCCAACGGAGTTATCCTCTCCCGCAGATTTATTCTCACAATCATCTTCGTTCGCCATCCAGCGGAAACGAAGAATCCAACTCTTTTCTCCAACAGTTATCTGGGATTTATTTTCCCTAGCTAAAACATTACATTCCCATACATCATGATACATGCATATACGCATCATACAAATACAATCTCATTTATTTTGAGAACATCATTGCTTGATATATATAATGCATTGCATACGACTGACCTCTACTTTTCAGGAAGGATACAGTTAGGTTCTCAGCTATGTCAAAGAACTGACTGATTCTTAAATCTCAACTGAATTATCCTTGGTTGAATTACAGATAAGGTTCTCAATCTCGATAATTTTCCTCCGTCGTAGTGTGGACGAGTTCTAAAATCTCAACAGAATTATCCTCTGTTGAAGACCAGATAGTCCTAGATCTTAATGAAGATGTTTCCCTCAGTCGAAGACCTGATCGGTTCTTAAACCTCAACTGAATTATTCTCGGTTGAACTACAGATAAGGTTCTCAATCTCGACAATTTTCCTCCGTCGAAGTGTGGACGAGTTCTAAAATCTCAACAAAATTATCCTCCATTGAAGAGCAGACAGTCCTAGATCTTGATGAAGATGTTTCCCTCAGTCGAAGACCTGACCGGTTCTTAAACCTCAACTGAATTATTCTCGGTTGAACTACAGATAAGGTTCTCAATCTCGACAATTTTCCTCCGTCAAAGTGTGGACGAGTTCTTAAATCTCAACAAAATTATACTCCATTGAAGACCAGACAGTCCTAGATCTTGATGAAGATGTTTGCCTTAGTCGAAGACCTGACCGGTTCTTAAATCTCAACTGAATTATCCTCGGTTGAATTACATATAAGGTTCTCAATCTAGACAATTTTCCTCCGTCAAAGTGTGGACGAGTTCTTAAATCTCAACATAATTATCCCCCATTGAAGACCAGACAGTCCTAGATCTTGATGAAGATGTTTCCCTTAGTCGAAGACCTGACCGGTTCTTAAATCTCAACTGAATTATCCTCGATTGAATTACAAATAAGGTTCTCAATCTCGACAATTTTCCTCAGTCGAAGTGTGGACGAGTTCTAAAATCTCAACAGAATTATCCTCCGTTGAAGACCATACAGTCCTAGATCTTGATGAAGATGTTTCCCTCCGTCGAAGTATGGACGAGTTCTAAAATCTCAACTGAATTATTCTCGGCTGAATTACAGATAAGGTTCTCAATCTCGACAATTTTCCTCCGTCGAAGTGTGGACGAGTTCTTAAAACTCAGCAGAGATGTTCTCTCAGCTAAGGTACAAGTAAGTTCCTAAATCTCAGCAGGACCAAGCTTCCCCAGCGAAATCTTCCACAACAACAGGTATGCAAGTTCTCGCTAAGGAATCTCTTATGCGATCGACACTCATGCAAATGGAATCTTTAAGCCCATCCTCCCGTCAGCAATCTCCAAATGGCATCTGTAAGCCTATTCCCGACATCACAGGGCTGCTACCACTTCATGCGAGTGCAAATTTCTGGGCACTCTAGTGTTCAATCATCTTCCACCTTCGGATCACGAAAGGCACGAAAGCCAATCTACATCCTCAGGTTTAATAAGATTGAACAGGGGCAGATGTTGTACCCCAAAATTTTCCCTCTCATATTTCTCAAAACATTGCAAGAAAAGTCTCCAAGTGGCTCAAGGTTGCTCAAGAGTTGGATAATCAAGCTATCTCCTAAGGCAGTCAACCCCAAATTAGGGTTTTGTGTTGCATCAAGATCTTTGAATACAAATGACCTCAAGTGCTCCCAAATGTCCTAATATGTTCTCAAGGTCATCCATGTCAAGTTTCAAGCCTTGCAGAGGAAGTTTGCTCAGTCAATTGCTCAAAGGTCCAAAAATCGACTGTGTTAGGGCAAAAGTCAACTGTGACCTACAAACAGTCAAACTTCAAGATTTTTTGTCAACATTCTCATTTTGAAGGATATTTCATCATTTGATCAAGGGTTGATCATGATTCATCAAGGATTGCTCAAAATTCATCAAGACTCAAAAGTTGCTAAATTAGGGTTTTGTAGGAAAAGTCAACTCAACTTTGACCAAGCATAACTTTCTCATACTTTATGAGAAATGACCCATCCAAACCTCATATTTAAGAGAATTCAATTTCCTACAATCCATCTTCATACTCCAAGATCAAAAAATGCACTCACAAGAAGTTATAAATTTGGACATTATAGGTCATTTTTGAAAGTCAACAAAAACACCTTTTTTTCCAAGGCTTATAACTTGAGCTTGGAATATCAAAATCATATGAGACAAAAGGGGTTGGTTATAGGACATCTAAATATTTCTAAAAAGTCCAAGAACACTTCCAAAAGTTCAAAATTGCAGAAGTTATGCATTGTTGAAGTTGGGCATTTTTGCAAAATTGCCAAAAGTCAACTATCCCCAAAACTTCAAATTTTGTCAAATGGGCCCATTCTTTTCCACTTGATTTGAGCTTGCATCATTGTCCACGTGTCCTAGATTCAGCCATGAGCCCATATTTCATTTTTATTATTTAATTTGATTTTTATTGAATTTATTCATTTTAAATCAAAATTAAATCATATAAAATCCAAATATTGATTACTTAAGATCTTTTTGGTTGTTTCAGGTCTTAATTATTATCATGATCAGCATCAAATTCGTATCTCACCATATCATGTACAAAAAGATGGAGATTTGATAAATTTGGCAAGCTTTAAAGGGTGAATCAAATCAAATCATAAGGCATTGATTTAGAGGGATTCCATCCAAATTTGTTACCCTAGCACATTCCATAATACATAAAGAAGCCAAAGGACACGAAATAAGGGTTGGAGGCTGCAAGCATAGAGAGAACAAAACTTGAAAAAAGTGGCAAAAAGCTTGAGATCAAAATCGTGCCTAGAGGTGTTTTCAGAAGCCAAGAAGCATTCCAATCGATTCCTGGACGTCCACTGAGGCGAAACCAATCCAAAGCAGGCTTCCATACACGCCCAAACACGCTATAAGCATCAAGTTACCTAGCTCTGTATTTGAATTCGTAAATCATCATTCTTGCATCCTTTGTACAAATTACTTGCATATTCGTAATCCTCACCATGTTTCTAAGCTTTTTGCATTATTCAATTTTGTTTATATGACCTATACTGTGAGATGCCATAGCTAGGGTTTCTTGGTCGTTTTTAGGCGTTTTTATTTCAGGGATAATTGGCCACCAAGAAGGGCATGGTTAGCACTGAGAGGTCAAGACGAGCACAACCATGCCCTTAAAATTCATTTTTATGGCCTACATCAGATTTTGGAGGAGGCACGACTTGTAGCGACGACTTGTTTCCGTAGCTATAAGTTTTACAGGTTTTTAGCTACGGACGAGGGTTGAAGATGATGCGTGGCGAGGCGTGATTCGTCCGTTCAAATCGCGCACGCATTGTTTTTTTTTTCTGGCATGTAATTCGTTTTCTTTTATTATTATTATTGTGTAATATATTAACAAACAAGACCAAGTGGCCTAGTGGCGAAGCAAGCACTCCAAATACCATCAGGACCTGGGTTCGAATCCCAGGTCCTCCAAATTTCTCTTTGATTTTTTCCTTCAAGTTATCAAGTGCATATCTAGGCGCGCAGTGTACCATACTCCCTCGCTCAATCAATTGCCAGATGGCCCATGGCCAAATCTGGTGGCCAAGAATTGATGGACCACCAAAGACCAAGTCAGTACATGCACGCTGGATCAAGGAAAGTCAAACGAGGCCAACATAATTGGGCCTTCAGCTTGCTATTCTGACCTCTAAATTCAGGCCCAAACCCCCTTACTCTCTCCTAGTTATTTTGTTTATTTATTATTTTTATTATTTTTTGTTTTAATTCTAACCAATCAAAAATTATTTTCTCTATAAAATAAAAATCACAAAAACATTTTTATGTTTAATCAAATTTTAATTTTTATCTTTATTAATAAATACTAATTAAATTAATTTAGGTTTAATTAGGATAACTTTAATATATTTTTGTAAATAATTAAAATTAAATTTGACTTAATTAGGTTTTTACTAACATTAATTAATTTTATTTTCTTTCTTAAAATACCAAAAACCCAAAAATAATTTATATTTATTAATTAGTTAATTTATTTAATTTAGTAATTAATGTAGGTTAATTTCTTTCTTAAAATAAAAACAATAAAAAAAATCTTTTCCTTAACAAAAAGGGTCAAAACCCTAGAACTTTGCGCTCGATTTAATTTCCCGCACGCGATTTATCTTTTTATCCAATATTGTACTTGCCTCCGGTTTGTAATAGCTTAACAAGATTTATATTTATTTATCGCTTTATTTATTTTTAAAAGGGTTTGTCTTTGGCGATGTAAATACCCGACGCCTTGTAATTTAAATTCTGCAATTTATTTTCCGCAAATTATAACTGTTAGATGTTTGATAATAGGGATGCATGACAAGACTGAATGTTTTAACCTAAAATCAACTTAGATCACTATTAACATGTACAAAGATAAAAATAAACTGAAAACGACACACTCGCACATGCACACTCTTAGGGTACACCCCACTCGGTTGCCTTCGTACACGGTCATTGAGTATAGATCGTTTTAGAGGTCGCCCTCTTGTCCAAAGATCATAGTTGCCTCGAAACGGTTGCCTCGGATATTGTTGCCTCAAACAAATGATCTAAGACTTTAGGGTTACCGCTAAGGCGTCCTACCATTACTTTGGTGACCGTAACTCCCTAATTAGAATTGACCCTCAAACTCCAACGACAGTGCTACCTACTCATCAATAGTAGGATAGCATTGTCTAAAGGAAGATAGCATAGAACGATTCCTTTTTCGAGTAGGTAGATGGTCCTTAGATACTTGCTCTTTCAAAAACAAAAACTTTTCACACTTACACTTTTCGAACAAAGTTTTCAAAAACACTTCATACGCTCTTGAGGACAGAAGCAAGAGTTAAATCGAAGTTTTCAAAACAAAATTTTTTTCAAACCCACAAGCATAAAGAAAGCAAATTTTGAAAACAATATGAGCAAGTATCTAAGAGCCTGTGGATAACCACGGATAGAAAGGGTGCTAACACCTTCCCTTTCTATAATCTACCCCCCGAACCCGAAAAATATCTCGAAAAAGGAATTTTTCTGTGCTTTTTTCCTTTCCTTGTTGGATAAAATAAAAGTCGGTGGCGACTCTTGCTTACCGCGACATTTTGCAAAAACAAACGCAAAACGCAAACCAGTATTCCAAAAAATAGTCAGTTCTTCCCACCGTATCACAGACCCCGTCTAAACCTAATTGAAAGAGAAATCATTTTTTGTTGTTTTTGGTTATTTTGAGAAAATAAGATTTTAATAAATAAATATAAACCTAATTACTGATTAGTTTAAATTAAGAAAAATAATTAATTTTGACCTATTTTTATATTTTTGGTTATTTTAAGAAAAGAAAGTAAAAATTAAATCAAACAAACCCTAATTTCTAATTTGTTTTAAATTTATTTACAAAAAGGTTAAAATTACCATAAAATTAAATTAAACTAATTATTAAATTAAATTTGATAAAAATAAAACCTAAATCTAAATTGTGAAATTGATTTTATGAGTTTGTAAAAAAAGAATTAGTTTTTGTGTGAGAAGACAATTTAAATAAAAATAAATAAATAAAAGAAAATATATAAAAAAAAGAGAGAATTGGGCCTGGTGTTAGTGGCAAGAAGGGGGGTTTCAAAAGCAGCTTTGGGCCCAATAAGCCTTGGTCCGTTTTGACTTTCCAGGATCCCGTGCATTGGCTTGACTAGGGTGCATTGTGAACCTCCAAAGGATGGCCTTTGGATCTAGCTGATTGGAGATCTGTTGGTTGAAGGATGATGGCATATGGTGGACTCCTTGTGTGCATATATGCCTGATTATGTAAGAAGAAAAATCATGAGGACTCTATCCCAATCATTAGCAAGCATTTTCGTGCCCAGATACGCGTTGTAAGTATACCACGACCTCTATGATTTTTTGAAATCGTATCTTATAAATCTGGCATTGTTAGCATATTTTATGGACATATTCTGAATCCTTGAAACATTTGCAAGCTAATGATAATACTCAATTGTGTTTTTGTTAACCATACAGAAAGTTGCCATGATTAGGGTTTAGGTTTCGTTTTTAGGGGTTTTGTATGCAGGAACAATTGGCCATGGAAAGTGGTACCATGATGCTCGTGAGGTTGCAACGAGTTGATTGGTACCACTGGAATTGATTTACCATGCTTGCAGAGTATTTTGGAGGAACACATGCTTATACATACACCCAGACAACTGTAGGTAAAAGTTAGACCTTTTACCAACGGAGAGAGGAAGAAGAAAGGTGATGTGGCACCCCCTGATTCACTTATTCAAAATTCCCGCATTTGGCATATATTAATTTGTTTTTTCAATATAATATTTGTTTGTTGTCCTTTGTACAAATAAGTACGCTAGCTCAGTTGGTCATCAGGCGCTTGGAAAAGCCAAAGGGCCCGGGTTCGATCCCCAGGTCCCTATATTATTTCATGATTTTTCTTCTTACATAATCAGACACATATGCACACAAGGAGACCACCATACGTCATCATCCTTCAACCATCAAATCTCCAGCTTTCCAGATCCAACGCATATCACATGAGGGCCTATCATGGGCGTGAGTCCAGCAGGCGCATGGAATCTGGAAAAGTCAAACGGGCTGTTAGCATTTGGGCCCAGAAAGTGCTAATCATACCCCCTTTCCTGCTAAAACAACCACGCCCATTCTAATTTCTTTTCTATTTTCTATTTCTTTTATTTAATTCATTTTGATTAATTATTTTCCAACATAAAATTAATTCTTTTTTTTACAAAACTCATAAAATCAATTTTCAACAATTTAGATTTAGGTTTTATTTTTATCAAATTTAATTTAATAATTAGTTTAGTTTAATTTTAGGGTAATTCTAACCTTTTTGTACATAATATAAATTAGAAAATTAGGGTTTGTTTGATTTAATTTTTATTTTCTTTTCTTAAAATAACAAAAATGCAAAAATAGGTCAAATTAATTATTTTTCTTAATTTAATTTAATTAGTAATTAGGTTTGTATCTATTCAATTAAAACCTTATTTTCTCAAAATAATCAAAAACAAAAAAAAGATTTTTCTTTCAATTAGGTTTAGACGGGGGTCAAAACCCTAATTTTTGTCGTTCTCGATTCATCGCGCGCATTTATTATTTTTTACAATATTAATGTAACTGCTCATGGTATGTAATAGTTTAATTAGGACTTTTCGTTTATTTATCGTTTTACGGGTTTTTGGCTATGTAATTAATCCACTTCCCCGAAGCCTCGTAATAGCGTAGTTTTATTTTCCGCATTTTAATTCTCGCAAAATATTAAATGTTAGATGTATGATAATAGGATTGCATGACAAGAATGTATGTTAATTTTAAAATGGTTAGCAAACCGTAAATGTGCAAAGATGATAACTTGAAATCAAATCACTCGCACATGCACACTCTTAGGGTATACTCTCACTTCAGTTGCCTTCGGTAAAAGGTCATTAAGTATAGGGTGTTTTAGTGGTCGCCCTTCTGTCTAAACTAAGATCAAATGTCCCGCTCGGAAATGTTGCCTCGGAAAGGTTGCCTCGAAAATGTTGCCTCGAATATGATCTTAAGACACTAGGGTTATTACTAAGACGTCCTAACATTGCTTTAGTGATTGTACGTCCCTTTCGAATTGACCCTTACAACTCCAACAACGGTGCTACCTACTCACTAATAGTGGGATAGCGCTGTCTAAAGGAAACAAGAATAAAAACATTCTTTTTTCGAGTAGGTAGATGCTATTAGGTACTTGCTCAAAAACAAACTTCTTTCCACACTTACACTCTTTTTAAACAAAGTTTTCAAAAACACTTCGTAACACTCTTGAGGACTGATACAAGGGTTAAAACAAAGTAAGACAAAAAACTTTTCAAAACACACAACCACATAAGCAATTTTAAAATGATGAGCAAGTACCTAAGAGCCCATGGAAAACCATGGATAGAAAGGGTGCTAATACCTTCCCTTTCTATAATCCACCCCCCGTACTCAAAATCTCGAAAAAGGAATTTTTCCGTGCTTTTGTCCTTTCCAGTTGGATAAAATAAAATTCAGTGGCGACTCTTTCTTACCGCGACATTTTGCAAACACAAACGCAAAACACAAACCAACATTTTTCTAAAAAATAGTCCGGCTCTGCCACCGTATCACAGAACTGGAGACTCTGCTGGGGATTTAAATAAGTGGGGTATACCTTAGGATTAGTTCATCATAAATTGCTTCTCTTGTTTGTTTTGGTATCTTTACTGTTAAAGGGACCTCTGCAGATCAATTCCAGGAGCGTGTGGCCAGTCTGACAGCCGACAATGGCCTGGGTTTCTCCGATGCCGACTTGACCTCCAAAGGGAGAAAACATAACGACGCACTACATGTCTCGGTGGAGTGTAGGGTAACCACCTTAGACCATGTTTTGGTTGATACTGGATCATCTCTAAATGTCTTGCCAAAGAAAGCCTTGGATAGATTGGACTGTGAAGGCCTAACCATGAAACCGAGTAATATCATTGTGAGAGCATTTGATGGCTCTAAAAGGATGGTCCATGGAGAGGTGGACATCCCGATCAAGGTGGGTACCCAGACGTTCAATTTAATATTCTACGTGATGGACATTCGTCCTTCCTACTCTTGCTTGTTAGGACGCCCCTGGATTCACAATGCCGGAGCTGTCACCTCCACCTTGCATCAAATGCTCAAGTACCCCGTCCAAGGGAAAATTATAACTGTCCATGGGGAAGAGGAATATATGATTAGTCATCTGAATTCCTTCCGTTATATGGAGTTAGATGGCAAATTCATAGAGACCCCTTTCCAACACTTTGAAGAAGTTTCTGAAGAAATAGCGGCGACTAAAGCAGTGTCCTCAGCTCCTGTGATCACAAGACCTCCACCTCGGATGTCATCTCTTAAGGATGCTAGGGCAGAAGTGGAAGAAGGCGGATCCACTATCTGGGGGCAACTTCCCGACTTTCCTTTCAAATTAGATAAGTTCGGCCTAGGGTTTACTTCGACTGGTCAGAAGGCTGTACGCTGCTCCCGTGCTGGAGGGCCACCTGTGAAGATCATCCACCGAGGGGTTAATGCACTAGAGGACAGTGAAGAAGAGGGCAGCTTGGAAGACTGGATTTTTCCTACTGTTGGTGGAGGACTGTGCAACTGGGAAGCAAAAGACTTTGTTCCGATTACTTTCATACCGCAGTAATTTATCTTTTCCATTTCTGTTGGATCTGTAATAATTCACAAATAATTCGTACTTTTTCAACCTTGTGTCTTACCCGAGGCACATAGGTCCATTTGTAAGGGTTCTTATTTCATTTTCATATGTCATTTTAATGAATCATGGACGCTTTTCATATTTAAACCTTTTGCGCTCATTGTCTTTCTTTTACATTTTGTAGTTTTAAAGATGGCTATATCCCTTACACACACCCACACACACAAATGCAGGTACCCTTCCACTCCGGAACCCATGGGTAACGATACTAATATAGCCTTCAGTGACTCTGAAGATCTGGTCTACCAAGCCGAATACGAAGGTGAGGAAGATTGTGAGGTGCTAGGGGAATTAGCCAGACTTTTGCAATAAGAGGAAAGAGCAAATTTGCCTCATGAGGAGTTGTTGGATACAATCAACTTGGGTACAGAGGAAGACAAGAAGGAAATCAGAGTGGGTGCCAACCTAGAGCCGAGTGTCAAGGAGTGCTTGATTCAGCTGTTGCATGAATAAGTTGAGATCTTCGCCTGGTCATACGAAGACATGCCAGGACTCGATATAGACGTTGTGGTACACCATCTACCCACAAGAGAAGACTGTCCACTAGTTAAACAGAAAGTCCGCCGCATGAGACCCGACATGTTAGAGAAGATCAAAGCAGAAGTTATGAAACAGTTCAATGCTAGATTTCTTGCTGTTACTTCCTATCCACAATGGGTTGCTAACATTGTGCCCGTGCCTAAGAAGGACGACAAAGTGAGAATGTGCATGGATTATAGAGATTTAAACAGGGCCAGCCCTAAGGATGACTTTCCGCTTCCGCACATCGACATCTTGGTTGACAATACAGCTCAACACAAAGTATTTTCTTTCATGGAAGGATTCTCAGGCTATAACCAGATCAAAATGGCACCTGAGGACATGGAGAAAACTACTTTTGTTACACAATGGGGTACGTTCTGCTACAAAGTGATGCCATTCGAACTGAAGAATGCCGGGGCAACCTATCAACGTGCCATGGTAGTTTTGTTTCATGATATGATACATCATGAGATAGAGGTCTACGTATATGACATGATAGCCCGTTCGCAAACTGAAGAAGAACACCTCGATCACTTACAAAAGCTGTTTGTCAGGTTGAAGGAGTACAAGTTAAGATTAAACCCTAACAAGTGTACATTCGGAGTCCAGTCCGATAAACTCTTGGGTTTCATTGTCAGCAACAAAGGCATCGAGGTTGATCCTGCCAAAGTCAAAGCTATACAAGAAATGCCTGCTCCTCGCACTGAGAAGGAGGTCAGAGGTTTCTTGGGACGCCTAAACTACATTGCTAGGTTCATTTCTCACCTAACATCTACCTGTGAACCAATCTTCAAGCTGTTGAAGAAAGATCAGGTAGTTAAATGGAATGATGACTGTCAAATTGCTTTCGATAAAATCAAGGAGTATTTGCTAGAACCTCATGTCTTGATGCCGCCAGTAGAAGGAAGACCGCTAATCATGTATCTAACCGTCTTGGATAACTCAATGGGGTGCGTACTGGGGCAGCATGACGAGTCTGGCCGAAAAGAGCATGCCATTTATTACCTTAGCAAAAAGTTTACCGACTGTGAAACAAGATATTCACTGCTCGAGAAAACTTGATGCGCTTTGGTATGGGCTGCTCGCTGGCTAAGGTAGTATATATTGACTCATACCACTTTGCTGATATCTAAGATGGATCCGATCAAGTACATTTTTGAGAAGCCTGCTTTGTCTGGAAGGATAGCTAGGTGGAAGATGATCCTGACTGAATATGACATACAGTACACGACCCAAAAAGCCATAAAGGGTAGTGTGCTAGCTGATCATCTTGCACACCAAGCTGTAAAAGATTATCAATCCATGAAGTTAGACTTCCCTGACGAGGACATCATGCCATTGGACAACATTGAAGAGAACAGACCATATGACGGACCTGAACAAGGATCCCGATGGACCCTGTACTTTGATGGGCCCTCCAATGCACTGGGCAAAGGTATCGTCGCAGTACTCATCTCCCCAGAAGGTTGCCATACTCATTTCACCGCCAAACTTTGCTTCAACTGTACGAACAACATGGAAGAGTATATAGCTTGCATCTTTGGTCTCAAGGCTGCTATAGACCTGGGAATCAAATCTTTGGTTGTGTTTGGAGACTCAGCTTTGGTCATCAGTCAGATCAAAGGAGAATGGGACACTAAGCATCCCAATCTTATCCCTTACAAAGAACATGTTCTGAGATTGCTACCATATTTCGAGAGGATTACCTTCGAGCACTTCCCGGGAGAAGAAAATCAGCTAGCAGATGCTCTAGCTACAATGTCATCCATGTTTAAACTTAACTGGGATAATGAGGCTCCCCAAATCATAATTGAACGGATGGACGAACCTGCACATTATCACGAGACTAATACCGAAGAAGTAGTGGACCACCCATGGTTTCATGAAGTCAAAAGGTATCTCGAGGCCCAAGAATACCCTGAAGGAGCTACAGTCATTGACAAAAAGTTCTTGAGGAGATTCTCAGCTAAGTTCTTCCTAAGTAATGGTATCCTGTACAAACACAATCATGATTCTATTCTTCTCCATTGTGTGGACAAGATTGAAGCTGAAAGAATTATGGCTGAATTGCATAAGGTACATTTGTCACTCACTCTAGCGGGCATACGATGGCTAAGAAGATTCTACGGGCAGGATATTACTGGTCTACTATGGAAGCTGACTGCTATCAACACTCCCGTACTTGTCATAAATGTCAGATCTATGCAGACAAGGTACACGTGCCTCCAGTTCCTCTAAATGTCTTAACAGCTCCTTGGCCATTCGCTATGTGGGGAATCAATATGATTGGAGAGATCAAGCCTACAGCCTCCAATGGACATCGCTTTATCCTAGTGGCCATTGATTACTTCACAAAGTGGGTTGAAGCAGCTTCCTTCGCATCTGTTACAAAGAATATTGTTGCTCGCTTCATCAAGCAGAATCTTATTTGCCGGTACGGTATCCTTGAAAGGATCATTACTGACAACGGTACAAACCTTAACAATACTATGATCACCGCCCTGTGCGAGCAGTTCAAGATTCAACATCACAATTCATCTCCCTATCGGCCAAAGATGAACGGTGTTGTCGAAGCTGCGAACAAAAATATCAAAAAGATCATACAAAAAATGACAGTCACCTACAAGGACTGACATGAGATGCTACCGTTTGCTCTCCACGGGTACCGGACCACGGCTCGTACATCAACTGGGGCAACACGCTATTCTTTAGTTTATGGCATGGAGGCTGTTTTACCTATTGAGGTTCAGATCCCCTCTTTAAGAATTATGAAAGATGCAGGTTTGAGTGAAGACGATTGGATTCAAACCCGACTTGATCATTTAAACTTAATTGACGAGAAGAGACTTACTGTTGTTTGCCATGGTCAGACATATCAAAAGCGGATGATCAAGGCTTTCAACAAGAAAGTCAGACGCCAGACATATCAAGTTGGAGATCTTGTGATCAAGCGCATCATCTTTCCACAAAGTGATCCCAGGGGAAAATGGACTCCTACCTACGAAGGACCATTTGTAATCAAGAACATCTTTTCTGGTGGGGCAATGATCTTAACCACCATGGACGGTGACGACCTGCCGCACCCTGCAAACGCAGACATAGTCAAAGATACTACGCATAATTGACCCGCTAGGTTGACACACCTAGGCAAAACAAGGGCATCCCGCTGAATCGAAAACCCGAAAGGGAGATTTAGGCAAAAATTAGGGATAAATAAAAAAATCTGTACATCCGGCATGTTGAAAACCCGAAAGGGCGACTTGGGCGAAAAAAGGGTTTCCCGGTGGATCGAAAACCCGAAAGGGAGGTCCAGGAAAAATTTGGGGAATTAAAGCGTATGACTATGTCTCGTCGGATCACTTTAAGGATAATTTCTGCACTAACAAACCTGGAGCTTCTGATCAATCCAATCATCTTCGGACGAAGCAACGAATGGACAAGATATTCGGAGTTACGAAGGCTATAGCAGAATGGGAATCCCATGGGATTTTTTTTACACATAGCTATCTTTCTTTGTATAAATTTTTCTCATTTTTTATGACACCATCCTCTTACTAGGATGCCTGTCTCCTTTGTACAAAATGCTTATTCAAAGTAAATACAAAGATATCTCTTTAAAGTGCAGAAAACTATTTGCCTTTTTCTTTTTACACTTGTGTTTTATTTGCAAAAACGTCCAATGATTCATTAATGAACATATGCATTTGAACATAATTACTGTTTACAAATGACAGAAGTGAAAAAGAACAATTACTGACAGTTTGAGAGGATAGGAAAACGTCTTTCGGCTATTCCATGAGCAATCCATACTGTTGTACCCCAAAATTTGCCCTCCCATATTCTTCAAGAAATTGCCAAGCCAAGTCACAAAATTCCCCAAGGGTTGTGCAGTCCAACTGTCTCTCATACAGTCAAAACTAGGGTTTGGGTTCTGATCAAGAAAATGAAGTTTTCAAAGGCCCAATCAAGTCTCATATGCTTACAAAGATGGTCAAGTATCCTCATATCAAGTTTCAAGGCATTCAGCTCAAAATTGCACAGTCAAAACCCTAGATTGCACTACAGTCAACTGTAGGGGCAAAATGGTCATTTGACAGTCAAAAGTTCAAATTTTTGGTCAACATATCATTTTGAAGCCACAAACATCATTTGATCAATGCTTGATCATGATTCTCAAAGTTTGGCTCAGAAAATCATCAAGATGCAAAAGTTACTATATTTGGACAGCTGAAAAAGTCAACTGAAATTGACCAGGGCATAACTTTCACATGGATTATCAGAAAAAATCCATCCAAAGCTCATTTTGAAGAGAAAGACATTTACTACAACTCATCTTCATACTTCAAGTCCAAGAAATGCTCTCACAAAAAGTTATCAATTTCAACATTATAGGTCATTTTCAAAAGTCAACAAAAAGGGACTTTAAGTCAAAGGCCATAACTTGAGATTGGTAAATCAAAATGACATGGGACCAAAGGCATTGGTTAGAGGACTCAAAGACCTTTCCAAAATGTCCAATAACATGAGAAAAGCTTAAAAATTGAGCAAGTTATGCCTTGTGGAAGTTGGGAAATGTTTGGATATTTTGAAAAGTCAACTTTGATCCAAATGACCTAAAATTGCTAATGGGCCCATTTTTCTTCCATGATTCATCATTCCAAGCATATGCACGACCACTTGGCCCAAAGGGAAGTATTTTCTCATTTTTTATTTATTTATTTGAATTTTTTATTCATATTAATTCATTTAAATCAAATTAAATATGTGAAAAATGTCTAACCTAATTTTTTCAATCTTTTTATACATGTTTTGAGCTCAATATTTCGTGCATATCCCAATATAGAAAGATTTGGATGGAATTGATCTTAATTGATACAAAGTAGCATGAAAAAGATTCAAAAAGATCCTTAGAAAATCAATTATCAAAAATCATTATGGCAAGAGATTTGATGGAGTTTTGTTAACCTAATAGCCTCAGTACATAAGCATGAATCAAACCTAATCGTGCAAGACTGAAAGCTGCGCAGAAAAGCTCTCTAAGAACTTGAAAAATTTTCCAAAAAAACTCAAAACTGAAATCATTGATAGAGGTTGATTCAAGGCACGAAATTCATTCCAAAAGCTTCCTTGTGGTCCCCTGAACGCATTCCAATCAAAAACAACAACCAAAGCTCCAAGAATCGGTACCTATGGCTCGAACTGTAAAGAGAAAAAGTCATAATCGTGCATACCAATTCATGCATTTTTTATAAATTTTGATATGTGTTTTGCATTCCTCATGATGTTCTGAAGCTAACCCATGCCTTTAATTTGATTATTATGCTGTGTATGCAATTTCTCCATTGTTGCTTTTCTAGGGTTTACGAAGCTCAAAATTAGGGATTCTTAAAAGAGGTAAAATTAGCCCTCAAGACCACCATGGTTGCATTCAGCAAGCTTGGACGAAGAAGACTCAATATTCGCGCTCAATTTATGGAGCCCTGAGACCCAATCGCTATTTTTCCAAAAGCCTTCTAATGAAACGCGTCCAAAACCGTTGCTTTTGTGTTTTTCGTTTCAGGGATAGTGGAGACGATGAAGCGTGGCAAACTATGATTCGTTGATTTGAATTTTCGCGCGTGGATCCATTAATGTTGATTGTTTTCTTTATATTATTTGTTTGTTTATTATATAACAAACGCGTTAACATGGCTCAGCTGGCAGGCGCTCATTGCATTGACGTCCAAGACCTGGGTTCGAGTCCCAGGTCTGCATAATATTTCATGTTATTTTTCAATTCAAACTCCTATGCAGCGTCAGTATTGAGGATGCATCATATGCCTCAAAATCCAGAGGTCCACGCGTCCAAGGGATGCAGATCAAGGGCTCAGAATTGAAGAACACCATGAGGACTAGTCAACACGCGCCTACGTGGCCTGGAAAAGTCAAACAATCTCAAGTTTAATGGGCCAGAATTTCACACTAAGACCTCCACTTTGGGGCCTGAACCCCCCCTGGTTTGCTTTCTCTATATTTTTCTTATTTTATTTTTAATTGTTATTTTATTTTCTTTGTTTGTTTAAATTAATTATTATTTTTTACCAAATATAAAAACTTCCTAAAAAATCAGAAAAGATAAAAAACATAAATATTTTATTTTCAATATTTCCTTATAAATAATTACATGTAAATAAATTTAGTATTAAATAGGTTTTAATTTTAATTCTTTTTAATAACTAAAAATCCAAAAATATAGAATTAGGTTTAATAACTTTTTATTCCTTTTTAATTTTCCCTTTTTTCATAATAATAATATTACTTATTTTATTTTCATAATTAAATTGTACATAAATTAACTTAGATTTAATGTAGGTTATATTTTAATATTTTCATAACAAACTTAAAAACCATTAGAATTAGGGTTAGTTAATTTTAATTAATTCTTTTTTCTATTAAATCTTAAAAAACATAAAAATACCCAAAAACAATTTCTTTTAATTTTTAATTTTAATTCCTCATTAATTTAATCTTTTTTTTGTTAATTAAATTCATTAACTTTAATTTTTTGCAAAAGGGTCCAACGCCCTCGTTCGTAATTTATTTAATTCGCGCATTTATTTTATTTC
The DNA here is from genome assembly GCA_948472305.1 of Vicia faba. NCBI lineage: Eukaryota > Viridiplantae > Streptophyta > Magnoliopsida > Fabales > Fabaceae > Vicia > Vicia faba. The sequence goes on from OX451740.1 coordinate 3,057,312, forward strand.
GCTTAATTAATCATGTATCTCTCCCAAAGCTTTGTAACATTTACTCTTCGCACTTTTATTTGCTTTATTTATTTTCTGTCAAATCGGGTCCGGTTTAATTTTGGCGATGTGGACCCGCGCCATTTGTAATAGCCTTAGATTTACTTTTCCCGCAAATATTTTTTAATTGTTAACAAAAAGCATGAAAGAATGTATGGCCTTCAATAAAATCAAGCGTAGATCACAATGAACATGACAAGACAAATATCAATGAAAACGACACACAATTCGCACACACCACCCCTAGGGTACGCCTCACTGTTGCCTTGCCTCGAAAGGTGATCGTCGAGTAGAGGATGTCTTAGTAAGTCCTCATGATCCGGGAACCTGGCATGAGGGTAGCTTCTAAGGTGTCTTCCCATTGCTCTGGTGATCACCATGTCCCTAAACTCGAATTGACCCGAACACCTCCAACGGTGGTGCTACCTACCTCTCAATGGTGGGATGGCACTACTTTAAAGGACATTTACACAGAAGAATTCCTTAGGGTAGGTAGACGACTCATGGATACTTGCTCTCTTCAAAACAAACTGAAATCTTTTCACACCAACACTTTTCAAAAGCTTTCAAAGCAAATTTTTCAAACACTCTGACGTACGAGTCGAACTGAAATTTTTCAAAGAAACTTTTTTAAAACCCACATTGAAAAGCAAACAAACAATTTTGAAAACACAATGAGTAAGTATCTAAGAGCCCATGGATAACCATGGATAGAAAGGGTGCTAACACCTTCCCTTTCTATAACCTACCTCCCGAACCGAGAGCAATCTCTTTAAGGAATTTTTCTGTGCTTTTGTCCTTTCCATTTGGAGAAAATAAAAGACGGTGGCGACTCTTGCTTCCGCGACATTTCGCGAACCAGCGTTAAACAGTCAGTTCCAGATCCACCGATCACAGAACTGGCGACTCTGCTGGGGACTAAACTTAAAGTGGGGTGTACCTTAGGGCTAGGTCATAACTGTGTTTTCAATTGTTTTCCTTGTGTGCTTTAAAATTGTGGGTTGCTTGGGAGTTCTATAGATCCTAACCCGGATCTGGGGGATACCTTTCTTAGAAAGTAGCAACAAGGCTGTGAGGGAACTGTGCGGGGTATACCGACATGGTTGAAACAGTCTGCTACGTTGATGTGGCACTTTGGTGTGTACCGGTAACCCTTGAGTTCAGTCAAGGAGAGTACGGGGCCTCCGCGTGGTGTCGTGAAGCATCAACTGACCTTAGGAACCTTAATTGGACTATCTTGGCCTCTTTAGGGTAGTGAGATAACTGACTTTGGTGCAGTCCGAGGTTGGTTAATACTCGATACTACGCTCAATTGAGGGTTGCTTTCCTGGAATATTTCGGTCGCCAGTTCAGTGGCTAAATCGAAACGATGAACAATGAAAGCAATCCCGTGATATTGGGAACCTTAGAACCCGGTTACTTCTAATAGGACAGGTTGAGCCCACCAACTTCAAGAGGGTACTACCCAGACCTCATGCTGGCCTAAACTCTAAGGGTTTCTCTTGTGTGACTTGTGTGCCTTCGTACTTGACTAATTGCATGCGTGTTATCTAACACATAAGCTACTTGCAGGTTTTGTTTATAGTCCTTAATTGGGACTCATAACAAAGTATACTAAATTTCTTGCAGGGTTTGTTTATAGTGCTTAACTGGGACTCATAACAGGGTTTACTAGGTCTCTTGCAGGTTTTGTTTATAGTCCTTAATTGGGACTCATAACAAAGTATACTGAATTTCTTGCAGGGTTTGTTTATAGTCCTTAATTGGGACTCATAACAGGGTTCACCTACATCACCCCATGCATAGCATAACATCATACCATTGCATACATCTTAACCCATTTCAAGGGTCTCAAGGGCTTGTGATGCAGGTCATGATGAATCAAACACCCAGCAAGGGGCAAAGGGGATTTATTTTCCTCTAGCCAAAGGTGTCAGGGGCTATGACCCACTGGATATGGTGAGCCTTTGACCCTTGAAGAAGGGCTCTCTACAACAGGAAGTTCCTTCAATCAAGTTGCCAGTTTCCAACTCTAACAAGTTTCTCTGTTTACTCTGCGAGGTCCTTGAAAACATTACATGCATGTCATACATCTCATTGCATTGCAGGTATCCCTTGGACAAGTTGCTTACCCTTCTTCGCTGTTTATTTCAGCCGATCGTCATGAATCCTGAATCATCAGCCGAGCAGACTATCAAGGCCCTCCAGGCTCTGAATGCCCAGTTCCAAGGGCTGATCATGAACTTGACCCAGGGGCAACAAGATCTGAAGGCTCTGCTCTTGAAGAAAGAAAAGAAGAAGAGGAGGACTGTTTTGTTCAGCCCTAGACGCAGATCTGGGAATGCACCGCAGATTGAAACTGAGAGGACAACTCCATCTGTGGGGAAGAGCAGTCACCAAGAGGAAAGGGTTCCTAGTCCAGTGGTCTCCGACAACGAGACAGATTTTGATGAAGAACAGTACCCTCCTGCAGACGACAAATATAAACAGTTGGAGGATAGGCTGAATGCTATGGAGATCCAACAGGTACCTGGGCTGGATTTTGGAGATCTGGGTTTGTCAACTGGTGTGATTATTCCTCGGAAGTTCAAAGCACCATCCTTTACCAAGTATGACGGGGCGTCTTGTCCCAAGTTACATCTCAGGTCCTATGTTCGGAAGATTCAACCATATACGGTGGACAAGAATTTGTGGATCCACTTCTTTCAGGAGAGTCTTTCAGGGACTCATCTCGAATGGTTCTATCAGCTAGATGGGACCAAGGTTCGTAACTGGGAGGAGTTGGCTACTGCTTTCTACAAGCAGTATCAATATAATGCCGACCTTGCTCCTACGCGTACCCAACTCCAGGGTATGTCGTTAGGATCAAGTGAAGGTTTTAAAGAATATGCGCAGAAATGGAGGGATCTTGCTGGAAGGGTACAACCACCTCTGACTGATCGGGAACTTATCGATATGTTCTTGGGGACCCTGTCTGGTCCGTTCTACAACCACCTAATTGGGAATTCGTCTGCTGGATTCACAGATCTTATCTTGACTGGAGAGCGAATAGAAGCTGGCATCCGGTCTGGGAAAATTCAAGAGGCTGCACCTTCTGATAAAAAGCCTCATCATGGAAAGAAAGAATCCAATGCTGTGCACGGTAAAAAGAGCCGTCATGAGGTAGGGGCAATCCAGATCTCCAATCCCGGACCTGCTCAACAAGGACAGGGGCAGCAGCGCAAGGAGAAACGACAGTATACCAAACTCAACATGTCGCTGGATCAAGCACTACAACAAATGTTGAAGGCAGGGCTGATCACCTTAAGGGCTCCCCTTCGGAATCCGAACACTTCGGCTCCTAACTATCATCCCAACGATAGGTGCGCATATCATTCTGATAGCCCGGGGCATACTACGGACAACTGCTGGCCTCTCAAGAACAAAATTCAAGACATGATCGACGCCGGGGAGATTCAGTTTGAAGTGCCCGAGACTCCGAACATAATCACTGCTCCGTTGCCCAATCGTTGAAGACCTTTTGTTTATTTGAATTCCTGAGTTGTGTTTTTCTTTGCTTATATAAACAATTAATGTCATAGCAAACTCTTTTATTCTATTAATGCATCGCATATGTCTGTTTTGGGAATTAATACAATTTTTTTCATTATATTCAAAATTCTTTTCATATTTTTTCTGATGATCAACTCTTGGTTAATAATTCTGAGCCTCTTGAGGGAGGATGACGAAAACGATACCACGATATACAGTATGCTTTTGAACAGACCCCGCTGATGAGGTATAGGCATTGTTTCAATTCCTAAACACTGGAGTTATAAGGCAGATAATCCCTCGTTAACCCCTTTGAGCCAAAGAAGTAGGAGTTTTTCTTTTCGAAAATTAAAACCATTAATCATAACCTGGGGCAGGGTAGTTTTCTCAGTTGATCCAAGTGCATAACGAATAGCACCAAAAAGTCTTTACAAAACGAAGAAAGACAATGATGGTTCCGAACAATCATAAAGACAGGCAGTCATGACCAAAAACAAAATCATAAAATGAAAAGCCCATTAAGTCAAAACCCAGGAAGGAGACTTACGAAACTGGGGCATCCCGCTAACTGTAATTCCAAAAAAGGAAACAGTTCAGGCAAAAAAAGAAAGGGATAACAAAAATCAAGAAAGAGGTCTCACAAACCCTCAACCAAAGCAAAAATGACTGCCTATTCAAAAGAAATCATCAACATCTGAACCATTATTGGAACATCAAAGCAAAGACTCAAACAAGGTCTAACGTACGATCAACTGAGTTTAGGTTTGGAGAACATCACGAAGAGCGGGTGGGTACAAATAAAATTTGAGCCTTTATCCTTTGTTTCTTAAACCGTGAACCAGGCCACGTTATAACCCTTAAAAGTCCTAGCTGAAGCATGGGTTAGTCCGAAAGCATACTGTTACGAAAGGTATCCTGACTCCTTAAGGCTTACGGTAAATACGGAGTTGACATCACGTTTTACAAACATTCACTTGTTTTATGAAAAAGAATGCATTTTTAAAATCTTCAAGACAGGCATAAGCTTTGCATTTTTAACATAACTTTGTTCGCATATGACTTTTTGTTTGAGCAGCAGGGAAATTCGCACGAGGAAAGCCTAATGAACAGAAGTACTTCCAATCCAGGGGCAGACATGATCATGGTCCATTATCTGGGGCAGTCCAATCAAGATTCGGAGAATCTCTCAAAAGGCCAAAAAGCCTGGGGCAAATCTCTGCCTGAGCCACCTGGGGCACTCCAGCAACGAATCTTGCACGATCAGACATCTTCTGGTAACATGGTGACAAAACACTTCCAAACAGGGGCAACTCCCTAACATTCTGAGAACACGGACATAGTCGAAAAAAATACTACGCACAATCAAATACCCGCTAGGTTGACACACCTAGGCAAAAATAAGGGCTTCCCGGCGAACCAAAAGGGTTCGGGCAAAATGAAGGGATGAAATGAAAAATCTGTACACCCGGCAAGTCGAAAACCTGAAAAGGCGGCTTGAGCAAAAATGGGTATCCCGGTGGACTGAAAACCCGAAAGGGCGGTCCAGGCAAAAATTAGGGATTAAAGCGTATGACTATGTCCTGCCATCTGTCTACCAGAAGAAGGTTTGTCCATCAACAACTATCAGCACCCCACAAGTGCCGCCCCCGTAGAAACAGGGGCAATAAAGAGTGGTCTAAGCAATCTGATTGTTCTATCCTCCAAGGTATCAAGGTAGGTTCCGTCAAAGAACGCAACCAATACGGTTCAATACTTCCCCAGAGAGTCCAATCCAGTCTCCCCAGGAAAGTTGGAGTCCATATCCCCAAGCAGTAAGCTTATCCCTAGTAAGATTCTGGAAGCTTACCCCCTCGCAGAGTACGAACGCGTCGTCCGGCTTGATTTAAAGAGTTATTTCCTTAACAGGATATAACTGGGTTATCCTCAGCCAAAAGCCACGGAAAGAGCGTCGTCGACAAAGTCTTCCGCTCCCCAGCAAACTATCATCAACACTCAGCAAGGCATCCCTCTTCCCACAGAGTATTGCTTCTCAGCATGGTCACTAGAGTATCTTTTCTCCCCACAGAATCCGTCATTTGCCAAGTTCATCCCCCAACGAAGTCATCTTCTCCTACCGGTATTCTTGCAGTTATCATCCCCAGTGGAAGCAAAATCTATTCCTCAACATCAGCCCAGGATACGACTTCCCGGCACCCGTCAAGGATTTATTTTCTTAGACAAATATACATTCATAAACAATCACATCTTCATACGTTATAGCATGCATATGCATCATACTACACGCATCTCATTGATATTGAAGACATACAGTTCATGCATCACGATTTTGCATACAATTATGTTTTGCCTCTTCAGGAAAAAGATCAATACAAAAATGATTACTATCAACTATCGCAACTCATTCTAGATATAGTTTCAGATATGATCCAGATATGGTGACGTTCTGATGCTGCTTCCAGATTTCCTTCTAGATATAGTTTCAGATATGATCCAGATATGGTGACGTTCTGATGCTGCTTCCAGATTTCCTTCTAGATATAGTTTCAGATATGACCCAGATATGGTGACGTTCTGATACTTCTTCCAGATTTCCTTCTAGATATAGTTTCAGATATGACCCAGATATGGTGACGTTCTGATACTGCTTCCAGAATTCCTTCTAGATATAGTTTCAGATATGATCCAGATATGGTGACGTTCTGATACTGCTTCCAGAATTCCTTCTAGATATAGTTTCAGATATGACCCAGATATGGTGACGTCCTGATGCTGCTTCCAGATTTCCTTCTAGATATAGTTTCAGATATGACCCAGATATGGTGACATTCTGATACTGCTTCCAGATTTCCTTCTAGATATAGTTTCAGATATGACCCAGATATGGTGACGTTCTGATGCTGCTTCCAGATCTCCTTCCAGATATAGTCCAGATGTAAACCAGATATGGCAACGTTCTGACACTTATTCTAGTCAAAACATATTTCAAAGCCTTCTCTAGTCCAGCTAAATCGACTCCCAATAGATTTTTCTGATAAAGACTCAGTAGAAGTTATCCCAGATGTTTCTCTCTCCGACGATGAGTGTGAGGTGATAGTCTCCTATGGTTCCCTCTCCGACAAGTGCGTGAGGTGGTAATTCCTTTTTCAGATGTTTCCCTCTCCGACGATGAGTGTGAGGTGATAGTCTCTTATGGTTCCCTCTCCGACGGTGTGTGAGGTGGTAAGTCCTTTTCAGATGTTTCCCTCTCCAACGGCGAGTGAGGTGATTCCCTTTCAGATTATAATGACCTATGGTTCTCTTCACGATCCTGCGAAGATGGTATTTCCCACCGAGATTTTCTCAACGAGCGTTGTTGAAGCTAAAATCACCCAAGGTTCTCTTACCATTCATGCCAAGGCAGTAACCATACCTGGTTCATTCATCATCTTATGAAGCTCCAGATCCAGCTCCTATAACCAGTCAGGACATATCTATACCAAGCATCTGAAAATCAACTCCTGCAATGTGCCAGGTACTCATTTTTCTGTTTTGCAGGTATGCAGGTTCTCGCTAAGGAACCTCCTACGCGATCAACATTCAGATGGCATCTATAAGCCCATCATCCTATCCAGCAATCTCCAAATGGCATCTATAAGCCCATTCCATCATCACTGCTACTATGTGAGCGCAAATTTCTGGGCACTCTAGTGTTCAATCATCTTCTACCCTCGGATTACGAAAGGCACGTCCGCCAATCTGCATCCTCAGGTCTAAGAAGATTGAACAGGGGCAACTGTTGTACCCCAAAATTTTCCCTCCCATATTCTTCAAGAAATTGCCAAGCCAAGTCACAAAATTCCCCAAGGGTTGTGTAGTCCAACTGTCTCTCATACAGTCAAAACTAGGGTTTGGGTTCTGATCAAGAAAATGAAGTTTTCAAAGGCCCAATCAAGTCTCATATGCTTACAAAGATGGTCAAGTATCCTCATATCAAGTTTCAAGGCATTCAGCTCAAAATTGCACAGTCAAAACCCTAGATTGCACTACAGTCAACTGTAGGGGCAAAATGGTCATTTGACAGTCAAAAGTTCAAATTTTTGGTCAACATATCATTTTGAAGCCACAAAAATAATTTGATCAATGCTTGATCATGATTCTCAAAGTTTGGCTCAGAAAATCATCAAGATGCAAAAGTTACTATATTTGGACAGTTGAAAAAGTCAACTGAAATTGACCAGGGCATAACTTTCACATGGATTATCAGAAAAATTCCATCCAAATCTCATTTTGAAGAGAAAGACATTTACTACAACTCATCTTCATACTTCAAGTCCAAGAAATGCTCTCACAAAAAGTTATCAATTTCAACATTATAGGTCATTTTCAAAAGTCAACAAAAAGGGACTTTAAGTCAAAGGCCATAACTTGAGATTGGTAAATCGAAATGACATGGGACCAAAGGCATTGGTTAGAGGACTCAAAGACCTTTCCAAAATGTCCAAGAACATGAGAAAAGCTTAAAAATTGAGCAAGTTATGCCTTGTGGAAGTTGGGAAATGTTTGGATATTTTGAAAAGTCAACTTTGATCCAAATGACCTAAAATTGCTAATGGGCCCATTTTTCTTCCATGATTCATCATTCCAAGCATATGCACGACCACTTGGCCCAAAGGGAAGTATTTTCTCATTTTTTATTTATTTATTTGAATTTTTTATTCATATTAATTCATTTAAATCAAATTAAATATGTGAAAAATGTCTAACCTAATTTTTTCAATCTTTTTATACATGTTTTGAGCTCAATATTTCGTGCATATCCCAATATAGAAAGATTTGGATGGAATTGATCTTAATTGATACAAAGTAGCATGAAAAAGATTCAAAAAGATCCTTAGAAAATCAATTATCAAAAATCATTATGGCAAGAGATTTGATGGAGTTTTGTTAACCTAATAGCCTCAGTACATAAGCATGAATCAAACCTAATCGTGCAAGACTGAAAGCTGCGCAGAAAAGCTCTCTAAGAACTTGAAATTTTTTCCAAAAAAACTCAAAACTGAAATCATTGATAGAGGTTGATTCAAGGCACGAAATTCATTCCAAAAGCTTCCTTGTGGTCCCCTGAACGCATTCCAATAAAAAACAACAACCAAAGCTCCAAGAATCGGTACCTATGACTCGAACTGTAAAGAGAAAAAGTCATAATCGTGCATACCAATTCATGCATTTTTTATAAATTTTGATATGTGTTTTGCATTCCTCATGATGTTCTGAAGCTAACCCATGCCTTTAATTTGATTATTATGCTGTGTATGCAATTTCGCCATTGTTGCTTTTCTAGGGTTTACGAAGCTCAAAATTAGGGATTCTTAAAAGAGGTAAAATTAGCCCTCAAGACCACCATGGTTGCATTCAGCAAGCTTGGACGAAGAAGACTCAATATTCGCGCTCAATTTATGGAGCCCTGAGACCCAATCGCTATTTTTCCAAAAGCCTTCTAATGAAACGCGTCCAAAACCGTTGCTTTTGTGTTTTTCGTTTCAGGGATAGTGGAGACGATGAAGCGTGGCAAACTATGATTCGTTGATTTGAATTTTCGCGCGTGGATCCATTAATGTTGATTGTTTTCTTTATATTATTTGTTTGTTTATTATATAACAAACGCGTTAACATGGCTCAGCTGGCAGGCGCTCATTGCATTGACGTCCAAGACCTGGGTTCGAGTCCCAGGTCTGCATAATATTTCATGTTATTTTTCAATTCAAACTCCTATGCAGCGTCAGTATTGAGGATGCATCATATGCCTCAAAATCCAGAGGTCCACGCGTCCAAGGGATGCAGATCAAGGGCTCAGAATTGAAGAACACCATGAGGACTAGTCAACACGCGCCTACGTGGCCTGGAAAAGTCAAACAATCTCAAGTTTAATGGGCCAGAATTTCACACTAAGACCTCCACTTTGGGGCCTGAACCCCCCCTGGTTTGCTTTCTCTATATTTTTCTTATTTTATTTTTAATTGTTATTTTATTTTCTTTGTTTGTTTAAATTAATTATTATTTTTTACCAAATATAAAAACTTCCTAAAAAATCAGAAAAGATAAAAAACATAAATATTTTATTTTCAATATTTCCTTATAAATAATTACATGTAAATAAATTTAGTATTAAATAGGTTTTAATTTTAATTCTTTTTAATAACTAAAAATCCAAAAATATAGAATTAGGTTTAATAACTTTTTATTCCTTTTTAATTTTCCCTTTTTTCATAATAATAATATTACTTATTTTATTTTCATAATTAAATTGTACATAAATTAACTTAGGTTTAATGTAGGTTATATTTTAATATTTTCATAACAAACTTAAAAACCATTAGAATTAGGGTTAGTTAATTTTAATTAATTCTTTTTTCTATTAAATCTTAAAAAACATAAAAATACCCAAAAACAATTTCTTTTAATTTTTAATTTTAATTCCTCATTAATTTAATCTTTTTTTTGTTAATTAAATTCATTAACTTTAATTTTTTGCAAAAGGGTCCAACGCCCTCGTTCGTAATTTATTTAATTCGCGCATTTATTTTATTTCGCTTAATTAATCATGTATCTCTCCCAAAGCTTTGTAACATTTACTCTTCGCACTTTTATTTGCTTTATTTATTTTCTGTCAAATCGGGTCCGGTTTAATTTTGGCGATGTGGACCCGCGCCATTTGTAATAGCCTTAGATTTACTTTTCCCGCAAATATTTTTTAACTGTTAACAAAAAGCATGAAAGAATGTATGGCCTTCAATAAAATCAAGCGTAGATCACAATGAACATGACAAGACAAATATCAATGAAAACGACACACAATTCGCACACACCACCCCTAGGGTACGCCTCATTGTTGCCTTGCCTCGAAAGGTGATCGTCGAGTAGAGGATGTCTTAGTAAGTCCTCATGATCCGGGAACCTGGCACGAGGGTAGCTTCTAAGGTGTCTTCCCATTGCTCTGGTGATCACCATGTCCCTAAACTCGAATTGACCCGAACACCTCCAACGGTGGTGCTACCTACCTCTCAATGGTGGGATGGCACTACTTTAAAGGACATTTACACAGACGAATTCCTTAGGGTAGGTAGACGACTCATGGATACTTGCTCTCTTCAAAACAAACTGAAATCTTTTCACACCAACACTTTTCAAAAGCTTTCAAAGCAAATTTTTCAAACACTCTGACGTACGAGTCGAACTGAAATTTTTCAAAGAAACTTTTTTAAAACCCACATTGAAAAGCAAACAAACAATTTTGAAAACACAATGAGCAAGTATCTAAGAGCCCATGGATAACCATGGATAGAAAGGGTGCTAACACCTTCCCTTTCTATAACCTACCTCCCGAACCGAGAGCAATCTCTTTAAGGAATTTTTCTGTGCTTTTGTCCTTTCCATTTGGAGAAAATAAAAGACGGTGGCGACTCTTGCTTCCGCGACATTTCGCGAACCAGCGTTAAACAGTCAGTTCCAGATCCACCGATCACACATACAGTACATCATCTAGATCCCCAGCGGAGCTAAATTTCAAAATCCCCATCAAAGTTAAAACTTCAAACTCCTAATCCCCAGCGGAGCCAAAACTTTGAACCACAGATCCCCAGTGGAGCTGAAACCTTCATTCCCCAGCGGAGTCAAATTTCCAACTATCAATCCACAGCAGAAACCATCCAGTTTCCCCAAATTCCCCAGCAAGTTGTCTTGAAGTCTGAAAAGCAACCAGATAACAGTTAACTTTTACTCCCCCAACCTAGGTTGATTCCCCAGTAGAGTGGCAGATGACCCAAACTCCTGAACTTACTCCCCAGCAGTAAGCCTTCTTCCCCACAAATTTTTTATTTCTCCCTAGTGAAGTCGCCAGAATGAAGATTCTCATTCTTAACTCCCTGCAGAAGTCATCAGAGTTTTCTCTATTCCCAGCAGAATAAGGATTCCCTCTATGTAATCCCCAGTAGATGTCATTAAAGTTCTCTGGATTCTCCAAGCAGATTCCTCAGGCAGTACATGGCATTACTTCCCCAACATAATTTTTGTCAAATGCTCCAACTTCAAGACATGAAGGATCCTCATATCCCCACAGAAGTTTGTCAAGGATTTTAACCCCCCAACAGTCGCCAAGGATTTCTCATCCTCAGCAATCAAAGATTTTGAATCTCCAGCAGCGGTCAAGGATTTATTTTCCCCGGTAGCAGTCAGGGAGTTATTATCCCCAGCCGCCAAAGATTTCTTATCCTCAGTAATCAAGTATTTATTTTCCTCAGCAATACAACAAATCAACTTACATGCGCATACATTACATTCATATATCATAAACATTAATAAAGCACGTATATTGCATCATACATGTCATGCAACATAACTTTGTGTTTCAGCTAACATTTTACCCTTTACAGGATAAGATTAACATCTATCATTAACAATGATCAAAGATTTCAGATACAGTAAAGATACACTCCAGACACGGAAGTCATTCTATTATTCATTCAGAATTCAAAGTCAAGATACAATACGGATACACTCCAGACACGAAAGTCATTATGTTGCTCTTTCAGACTCAGATTTCAGATACAGTTTAGATACGCTCCAGACGCGAATGCTATTCTATTTCTCATTCAGATCAAACTTCTAGATATAATACGGATACACTCCAGACACGAAAGTCATTCTGTTGCTCATTCAGACTCAGATTTCAGATACAGTTTAGATACACTCTAGACGCAGATGCTATTCTATTTCTCATTCAGATCAAACTTCTAGATACAGTACAGATACTCTCCAGACACGAAAGTCATTCTGCTACTTATTCAGATCCCAGTCCAGATACGCTCCATACACGGTTGCCATTCTGTCACTTAATCTGATTTCCCCAGTTCAGAGATGCTCCAAACACGGATGTTATTCTATCGCTTATTCAGATTTCAGACTCAGATACACTCCAGACACGGAAGTCATTCTGTTATTCATTCAAGATTCAAATACAGTTACAGCTCGGATATGCTCCAGACACGGACGCCATTCCATTGCTCATACAGACTCAGTCTCCAGATACAGTTCAGATACATTCCAAATACGGACACCATTCTGATACTCATTATTTTGACTTACAACTTGCAGTTCAACAAACATTCTTGGATGGCATCTTTAAGCCCATGTCTAACAAGATTCTATCACCTCTCCAAATGGCATCTTTAAGCCCATTCCCTCAACTACAATTTGACGAGTGCAAATTTACGGGCACTCTAGTGTCCAATCATCTTTTACCTTCGAGTCACGAACGAAAAAACTCACCAATCTAACTCTTCAGGTTCAAGAAGATTGAACAGGGGCAGCTGTTGTACCCCAAAATTTTCCCTCCCATTTATCAAGATTTTCCTCACAAGATTTCTTGGACTCAAGACCAGATTAGGGTTTGCTCAGCTCAAGGCGTCTCCTTGCACTGATAACCTGAAATTAGGGTTTGAGTTTTCACAAGGATTTTTGGACCATCAATGCTTCATGTGACTTTAATACACCATCTTGGACCCCTAATATTTCTCATACCAAGTTTCAAGCCTTGAATCACATTTTTGCCCAGTCAATTGGACAGTTGACCTAAAGATCAACTGTATTGGGGAAAAAGTCAACCATGGCCAATTTACAGTCAAACTTCATAATTTTTGATCCACAGTCACATTTTAGGCTCATATGTACCATTTGATCAAGTTTGGATCATAACTCCTCAAGAAATTTGATCAGATCATCAAAAGGGCAAAATGGTCAAAATTAGGGTTTTGACTGTAGAAGGGCAATTTCTGATTTTTGATCTAGCCAATAACCAATTGGGTTCAAACATGGTTTCAAGGATCCAATGGAATCATCTTGACCTAATCACAAGGTTCAAAAGATCTGAAGTACATAGGATTGACAGATGAATTTTCCAGTCAACTGATCAAAAATCAACTGTACACTGAAAAGTCAAACTTTGACTTTTTGGTCAAAATCAAGTGCCAAAGGTCATAATTAATCAAGATATGTCAAAATATGAAACTTGTTGATCAATAAAATCAATTTTGCAAATTAGGGTTTTAATTTGAAATTTTTTCATAACTTAGAAAATTTCTAAGTATGGAAATTTCCTTATTTTTCCTAACTTTCCACAACTTTTTCACCATGATGAAATTGGATTCAAAGAAAACTTCTAACATTAAAGTTGTAGTCCTCCTTGAAATCTACAACTTTTCATCACAAAGTTTTCCCAAAATATGCTTGGATATCAAGTTATGATTTGGTGAATAGGGGTCCATAAACTAAATAACTTGGTGAAATTTTGCCCTAGTTTAGGCAGGTTTTTGACCTAACTTCATGGCAACTTTTCACCTAGTTCCAAGAGGTATCTAAAGTTGCATTTCAAATATGGATTTTAGAGCATGTTGCAAGATTTCCAAAATGTCCAAGAACTCTCCAAGATCATTTGTGGTTAGGGAGAATCGAAGAAGAGAAAATGGCAATTTGTCACTTTTGTTCAAGCCATGTTTACAATGTTACAAGTTGCAAATCAGATCCTAGCATGCTTGTACCTTGCATTACAGGTCATAATCCTTTCTACACTCCATAATTAAATGCAAACTCAATGGATAATGGCTTTGTTTTGACTTTTGAAGCATTGCACAATGAATTAATCCAAAAACGGCATAAAGTTCACAATACTACTTTGATAAAGCATGCTTTTTGCAACTTTGCAATTCTTGAGCCATGGACCTGATCTTTTGTTGCAAGCAAGATCCACAAACATTAGGCAACTTGTACCAACTCTATGCAGCTAGCATGCAAGCCTGTACAGGCCTTGGGCATTGTCACTTCAACTTTCTTCAAAAGCAAGCAAATTGGCAAAAGTCAAGATAACTTGTGCATCTGATAAAGAGAAGGCTTGGCTTCATTTCAAACATCTTCACAAACTAACTACAAGCCAATACACGAATCCATAACATTTGAAATACTCCAAAACACAAAAAACTCAAGTTTCTGCCCAAACAGAGCATCTTCTGCAGAACCCTTACCAAATCAATATTGGCCCGTGCGTTTCTCACTTTAACACTTCAAACATCTTCCATACATCACATCTAAACTATCCAGGCCCTTGTCTTGCAACTGTAACCCCTATTTCAAACATCACCATTTTCAGTTTGAAAGGTTGCAGGTTGACTTCTACAAGGAGTTTCAGCCATCTACAAGGCCAACTAAGCATTGGAAAAGCTTGAGGGAACTTCAAGGAAGCTCACACGATCTTCAGGCCTCACTCAAAGTTCCCACATTGCCATATCCAAACTCAGCTGAACAAGGTATTTTCAAAGTTCTATCTCCTTATCTAGGCATCCTTAGGTCACGATTTGTGAAGCAAAAATGTAGTCCTTAACTTGTTGAAGCTGTACATATGCATACTTTCCATTTATATTAACTGAGTAGTGGGAATTTGAAGCTTGAAGTTCATGAAAAAACTAGGTCAGAAATTAGGGGTGATTAAATTCTCCATGATCCTTGAGAGTTAGATTATGTTTTTTATATCACTGGAATCGTGAGATCATGAGCTACATGTTTTGTGTTATGGGTTTTTGCTTTTGTGCATGTATGTGAGAGTTGCAGGTTTGTACATGGGATGCGCACGTGAAGCCAAAGACAGGGATGAAGATAGTGTTCTGGGCCTGGCACCTTGGGCCTGTTATTTTTCACACCCCCCATATTCCTATTTGCACCCCCTGACCTATTTTCTTATATTTTTCATATTTTCTTTTCATTCTTTTATTTATTGCTTTTATTTATTTTTATGAACATGAAAAAATCTTGAAAAATATTTTCTTTATTTTTTGCATTTTTATTTTATTTTTTTATTATTTTTTGGCATAAAAAATAGTTTATTAGTAATAATATACTTTATTTTCTTAAATAAATTGTGAATATATTTAAATAAATATCATACATTTTGATTATTCACATGCATAAAATTATATTTCCACACATATTTTATTTTTTAATACTTGTAAATATTTTTATTTATTTATTTCTTGTACATAAATGAATAAAATAAATGATATAGAACATATTTTCTTTTAAATCAAAAAAATTAGGGTTTCCCCTTCAAAAAATAATAATATTATTTTTTTCTTATTTTGAGGACTTAAATAATTTATTTTTATCATGCATAAAATAAATACAAAAACATTTTTGCATCCATACATTTTATTGCATATTTAAATAATTGCTTATTTATTTATTGTACAATAAATTCAATTGGATTGTAATAGTTTTTAGGGTTTTATTTTGAGCAATATCCCTCATTCAAACTTGTATCCCCCATCCCATTATATTGTTGTAATAACTTAGATTTACTTTACGCAATTTATCGCATTATATACATGTTTAGTAAATTAGGGTTTGTATGATAAGACAAAAATCAAAACAAATAGCATGACCTAATACAAGACAAACAAATGCATGAAAATGACAACACATTGCACACAAGCACTCCTTAGGGTTTCACCCACTTTGTTGCCTTAAAAAATGGCCATGGTATGCATGCAAAGTATCTTGGCAAAACAAAACAAAACAAAACAAAAGATAATAGTCCCTCGATGACGCTATCAAAAGGTTGCCTAAACAAATGATCTTAGTCCCTCAAAACATGCTAAGATACTTGGCAATATTGCTATCATGGTCATACGATGACCCATGCCCGTCCCGTTTAACATCCAAAGATAGGATTGTTTACCAAATCAATGGTAAATCAACAACATCAAAGGAATAAAAATGTACAAGAAAGACTTTTGAGTAGGTAGATAGCTTCTAGTTACTTGATCATTTCAAAAACAATCCTTGCTATTTTCAAACAAACACACACACAATTTCAAAACATTTTCAAACAACTTTCAAAAAATTGAAACATTTTTCAAAAGACAAACATCTTTGTATACATTCTTACGAACGAGAATCATTACAAAGATTGCCTAAACGAGTGGCCTCTTTTCAAAATACTTTCAAAAACCACACAAAGCACCATTTCAAACAATTGGAAAAGCAAAGCAAGTGATCTAAACAAGTAACTAAGAGCCCATGGAAAACCATGGATGAAAAGGGTGTTATCACCTTCCCTTTTCATAATCTACCCCCCGAACTCAAGAAAACATCTCGAAGGTCTTTCCTGTGCTTTTTTACCTTTCCTTTTGGATAAAATAAAAGTCGGTGGTGACTCTTGCTAAACCGAAGCATTTTCAATGAAACGCAAAACCTCAAGTCAGTTCTCCCACCGTATCACAGCTGGGAACTGGTTGATACTCGATACTACACTTATTGAGACCATACTCTCGAGATAGTTCCGGCCGCAAGAAAAGATTGTGTGAGCTGAAACCATGACCGATGGAGGATGGTCAGTGATATTGAGAACCTCTAGAACCCGACTACTTTTTAGGACAGGTTGAACCAACTAAACTTCAAGAGGGTACTACCTTAAAACCCATGCAAGCCTAAACCTAAGGCTGTTTGTGTGACTTGTGTGCTTTCAACTTGAACTACTTGCACAATTTTATTATCTGACAACATGAGTTCCTTGCAGGTTTTGTTTACAATCCTTATCCAATAACTTGGATTTCTTGTCGGGTTTACTTGCTTACATCACCTCACACTTTTGCTTAAACGCATAGCATACACATCATAACATCATGCCTTAACATTTCCTTAACCATTTCAAGGATCTCAAGGGTTTGTGATGCAGGTTATGGTAAATCAAACATCTAGAAAGGGGAAAAGGGGATTTATTTTCCTCTAGCCAATACCGTCTAGAGATCAAAACATGATAACTTGAGTCAGTGGCTATGACCCACTCAATATGGTGAGCTTGACTCTTGAAGAAGGACTCTTAACAACACGGAGTTTCTTCAATCAAGCTGCAATCAAATTCTAACAGTTTCTTGTTTACCCCGCGAGATCCTTGAAAACATTGTATACATATATCATACATATCATTGCATAATAGGTCTTCCATTACAGGTCTCTCATGTTCTCGCTGTTTATTTCAGCAATGGCTCCCAAACAAGACAACAAAGATCTTCAAACTCAAGAAGCTCAATTCAGGGAAATATTCCTAAACCTATCAAAGGGGCAGGAAGAGTTGAAAACACTCCTCGTTGGGAATTTGGTCAAGAAAAGTCATGAAGACAATAAGGACGAACAGATGGAACAACTGCAAGCTGAGGTAGATGCAATAAGAGCCCAGATGCTAGGGAAGATGGCTCTCATCCAGAGCCTATCCCGGGAACAAGAAGAGTTGAGAACCATTATCAGCCAGCTTCATCAAGACAGATACAACAGAGTGAAGCAAACAGTCGAGGCCGGGGACCAAGTCATTGATCAGCCTCCAAGAAGACAAGGGTTTGGTTTGGTGAAGAATTGACCTTTCCAAGTTTCTACTACCTCACGGGTCCAATAACAACCTTGCCAAAAATAACAGGTTAATCAGAGTAAGCCAGATACACCCAAGAGGCAGTTTACCAAGCTCAACATACCGCTGTCTCAAGCTTTACAACACCTATTGAGGATGAATCTGGTGACGTTGATAGGACCTCATCCGAATCCCAAGACTTCTTCACCTAACTATAATCCTGATGCAAGGTGTGCATATCACTCCAACAGTCCGGGGCATGATACTGACGACTGTTGGAAGTTGAAGTACAAAATTCAAGACCTGATTGATGAAGGAGCATTGGAATTCACACAAGATGGTCAACTGGAATGTTTCTGTCAATCCTCCAAGGCTTACCATTTGAAGTGACAAGTTATGACAAGAGAGGCTTTTGTTCATTAGAATTTTCAATTTTCAATTTTCTTTTAATTGTTCGAACATTTATTCATGACAAACTCTGTTACTTTATCAATGCATTGCATATGTCTGTTTTGAATCAATCTATTTGTATTCACTATATTTAAATTGCTTTCCTTTTTGTGATGTTTAACTCTCGATTAAAAAACTCTAAGCCTTTAGAGGGAGGATGACAAAAATGATACCGTAATCTCTACAGTATGCTTTCGAATAGGCCCCGCTGACGATGTACAAGCGTTGTTTCAAATCCCAAACAGTGGAGTTATGAGGAAGATAATCCCTAGTCATCCCCTTTGAGCCAAAGAAGTAGGAGTTTTTTTTCACACGAATTAAAACCCTTAATCACAACCTAGGGCAGGGTAGTTTTCTCAGTTAATCCAGGTGCACAATGAATGGCTTCAAAGACGTCCTTCCAAAATAAAAGACGGTGATGGTTCCCTATAATCGTCAAGACAGGCAGTCATTATCTCTCGAAATAAAAATTAAGTCAGAACCTATGAAGGAGACTTAAGAAAAAACTAGGGCATCCCGCTGACTGTAATCACAAAAAGAAACAGTTCAGGCAAAAGACAGGGATAATAAAATCAAAAAAGAAAGAGGTCCTACAAACCCTAAACAAAAAGGAAATGACTGCCTATTCCAAATAAACTGTCAGTATCTGAACCATCACTGGAACATCAGAGCAAAGACTCAAACAGGATCCAAATGCACAATTAGCTGAGTATAGGATCGAAGAACATCACGAAGAATGGGTGGGTACAAATAAATTTTGAGCCTTTATTCTTTGTTTCTTGAACCGTGAACCAGACCACATTATAACCCTTAAAAGTCCTAGCTGAAGCATGGGTTAGTTCGAAAGCATACTGTTACAAAAGGTATCCTGACTCCTGTAGGACTTGTTGTAAATCCTGAGTTGACATCACATTTTACAAAATTTGCCTGTTTTACTGAAAAATGCATTTTCAAAAATTTCAAAACAGACATAAGCTTTGCATTCTTAAAATAACATTGTTTGCATATGACTATTTGTTCAACAGCAGAGAAATTCGCATGACGAATATCTAGTGAACAAAAACCTTCTCAATAAAAAGGATCACCTCAAGTGGAAAAAACACTTCCAACCAAGGGGCACGGCATGGTCATTGTCCATCATCAGGGGCAGTCAATTCAAGATTCAAGGAATCTCTCAAAGATTCCAAATAGCCAGGGGAAAATCTCCATTTGAATCACTTGGGGCATTGGACATGAATTCCAACAATGAATCTTGCATGATCAAACGAACATCTTCTAATAGTATGGCGACACAACACTACCGACAGTGACAACTCCCTACATCCTGAGAGCGTGGACATAGTCATAAAATACTGCGCATGAACAAAGACCCACTAGGTTTACTGGCCTAGGAAAAAATAAGGGCATCACGGCGAACTAAAAAGGTTCGGGCAAAAATTAGGGATAAAAAATGAAAAATCTGTACACCCGACAAGTCGAAAACCCGAAATGGCGGCTTGGGCAAAAAAGGGTATCCCGGTGGACTGAAAACCCGAAAGGGCGGTCCAGGAAAAAATTAGGGATCAAAGCGCACGACTATGTCCCGTCATCTTGTCACTTGCCTACCAGAAGAAGACTGATCATTTCGATCGAAATTTGCCAAGCACCTCATAAGTTGGGATAACACTCGATCCACAAGGCCTCCGCAGGCACTTTCTCCAGCAGATACAGGGGCAGAAAAGTCTCGATGCAAAGTCATTGTCATATCCTTAGCATGCGTCCAAGTAACATTCACTCCCGCAGAGTAAGAAAAAGACAGTGATGTTAGCGGTCCCGAACAGGACACCACTTTCCCCAGCTGAGACTCACAACCGCGAATGAGTAAGTAAGATTCTCCCCAAGCAGAGTTTATCTATCACTAGCACTGGAAGATTATCCCCAGTGGAGTCTGGAAGATTATCCCCAGTAGAGTCTAAAAGATTATCCCCAGTGAAGTCCCCACTAAAAGATTATCCCCAGTGGAGTTCTTTTCTTTTACAAACAGAAACTCAAGCCCCAACGGAGTTCATTATCGCCTGCAATGATAATTCATCCCCAGCCGAGGTCGTTCCTCCAAATCAACAGATTCTCTAGCAAAGCATCTTTTCCCCACAGAGTTCATTTCCTCGTCAGTTTATTCCCCAACGGAGTTATTCTCTCCTGCAGGATTATTCTCACAATCATCTTCATTCACTATCCCCAGCGGAAACGAAGAATTCAACTTCTTGCACTCTCCAACAGCAATCCAGGATTTATTTTCCCCAGCTAGAGAACATCACATTACACATCCATATATCATGACATACATATACGCACCATACATCACAATCTCATTTATTTTGAGAACATCATTGCTTGGTACATGTCATGCATTACACACGGCTAACCTTTACCTTTCAGGAAAGATACAATCAAATTCTCACAAAATTCAAGCTATGAAGCCCGGATCCGATCGGATAATATCTTGATTTCTACATCATATTGTGAAGCCCGGAGAACGACTGGATAACAGTATCAGACTACTGCGAAGCCTGGATTACGACCAGATAATGGTATCTCTAAAAAAAAGCAAGCTATGAAGCCCAGATTCGACCGGATAATAGTTTAATCCCCAGTAAGCCGTGAATCCAGGATTACAACCGGATAACACCTCAGCAAGTTACCAGGAAGCCTGGATTTGACCATATAGTGGTATATCTTAAACACAAGTCGTGAAGCCCGGATTACGACCGGATAACAGCTCAGCAAGTTAACATGAAGCCTGGATTCAACCAGATAGTGGTATATTTTTAATACAAGTTATGAAGCCCGGGTTCGACCGGATAATATCTTGATTTCTCCGAACACCATGAAGCCTGGATTCGACCAGATAATGGTATATTATATCGTGAAGCCTAGATTATGACCAGATAGCGGTAAGGAACACTGTGAAGCCTGGATTTCAACCAGATAGCGGTAAGAAACACTGTGAAGCCTGGATTTTGACCTGATAACAGTGAGGGACACTATTAAGCTTGGATTTCGACTAAATAGCATTTTACCCGGCCAGTTACTATGAAGCCCGGATTCGACCGAATATTAGTAGGCCCAAAGTCAAAGGGAAGCTTGGATGCGACCGGATAACCGCTTGATTTCTTCTGAAGCCTAGATTTCGACCAGATAAGAAGTAAGGTATTGTGAAGCCTGGATTTCGACCAGATAGCAGTAGAGGACACCATGAAGCCTGGATTCGACCAGATAATGGTATATTATATCGTGAAGCCTGGATTACGACCAGATAGCGGTGAGGGATACTGTGAAGCTTTGATTTCGACCAAATAGCAGTTTACCCGACCAATTACTATGAAGCCCGAATTCGACCGGATATTAGTAGGCCCAAAAATCAAAGGGAAGCCCGGAGGCGACCGGATAACCACTTGATTTTCTTCTGAAGCCTGGATTTAGACCAGATAAGAAGTAAGGTATTGTGAAGCCTGGATTTCGACCAGATAGCAATACAAGACCATGAAGCCTGGATTCGACCAGATAATGGTATATTATATCGTGAAGCCTGGATTACGACCAGATAGCGATAAAAGACACTGAAGCCTGGATTTCGACCAGATAATAGTAAGGGACACTGTGAAGCTTAGATTACGACCAAATAACAGTTCACTCGGCCAGATACTATGAAGCCCAGATTACGACCAGATATTAGTAGGCCCAAAACCAAAAGGAAGCTCGAATTTCGACCGGATAACCATTTGATCTCTTCTGAAGCCTGGATTACGACCGGATAAGAAGTAAGGTATTGTGAAGCCTGGATTACGACTGGATAACAGTACAGAACACCATGAAGCCTGTATTCGACCAGATAATGATATAAAGCATCGTGAATCCTGGATTACGACCAGATAACAATAAAAGGACTGAAGCCTGGATTACGGCCAGATAACAGTACAAGACACTGCGAAGCTTGGATTTCGAACAAATAGCAGTTTACCTGGAAAAATACTAAGAAGCCCGGAGTCGACCGAATATTAGTGTGCCCTAAATTCAAGTTGAAGCCTGGAGGCAACCGGATAATAACTGAATTCCTTCTGAAGCCTGGATTACGACCAGATAAGAATTAAGAAATTGCGAAGCCTAGATTACGACCGGATAGTAAGTGTAATCTCATCTCCCCAGTAAGTCACTGTAAAGCCTGGATTACGACCAGATAGCAATCGGTCTTATCACTATGAAGCCTGGATCACGACCAAATAGTTGTTCATTTTCACCTCTTCGACCAAGAGACGATTCCCTAGTAGAATAACGGACGACCGAAGCTCATAAAATTCAACTTTTCTCTTAAGACAGAGAACAATATTCCCCAGCGGAATCTTCCTCAACAACAGATACAGACTCTCGCTAAGGAATCTCTTATGCGACCGACACTCCTTCGGATGGCATCTTTAAGCCCATACACCATCGGCAATTTCCAAATGGCATCTATAAGCCCATTCCTGATATCACAATACAAATACCACTTCACGCGGGGTTAAATTTCTGAGCACTCTAGTGTTCAATCATCTTCCACCTTCGGATCACGAAAGGCAGAAAAGCCAATCTACATCCTCAGGTTTAAGAATATTGAACAGGGGCAGCTTTTGTACCCCAAAATTTGCCCTCCCATATTTCTCAAAACATTTCAAGAAATATTCTCAAGTTGCTCAAGGAAGCCTAAGGGTTAGCCAGACAAGCTCTCTCCTAAGGTAGTCTACCTCAAATTAGAGTTTCATGTTGCATAAGGATACCTGAGTTCAAGGGATCCCAAATGCTCACCATTGTCCTAATATGTTCTCAATATCATCCATGTCAAGTTTCAAGCCCTACAGAGAAAGTTTGCTCAGTCAAATGCTCAAAGGCCTGAAATCGACTATGTTAGGGCAAAAGTCAATTGTGGCCTACATGCAGTCAAACTTCAAGATTTTTGGTAAAAATTCTCATTTTGAAGTATCATTCATCATTTGATCAAGGGTTGATCATTATTCATCAAGGATTGCTCACAATTCACCAAGAACCAAAAGTTGTAAATTAGGGTTTTACAAGAAAAGTCAACTCAATTTTGACCAAGCATAACATTATCATACTTTATGAGAAATGAACCATCCAAGGCTCATTTTGAAGAGGATACCATGCTCTACAATCCATCTTCAGCTCCAAAGTTCAAAATATGCACTCACAATAAGTTATGAATTTGGACATTATAGGTCACTTTGAAAAGTCAACAAAAACACCTTTTTTGTCAAAGCTTCATACATGAGCATGGAATATCAAATTGAGATGAGACCAAAAGGGTTGCTTATAGGACATCTCAATATTTCTAAAAGGTCCAAGAACACCTTCAAAGAGTCAAAATTGAGGAAGTTATGCATTGGTGAAGTTGACCCCTTTTGCAAAATTGCCAAAAGTCAACTATGCCTCAAATTGCAATTTTTGCCAAATGGGCCTAACTTTTTGCACTTGTCTTGAGTTGGTAGCATGGTCCACGAACCCTAGCCTTTGCCACTTGTCATTATCTTGTTTTTATTATTTATTTTGATTTTTATTTGAATTAAATTAATTTAAATCAAAACAAATCATAGAAAATCCAAAATATTGAAGTCTCAAGATTTGGTACATGTTTCAGGTCTTAATATCCAGCTAGCATAAGATTGAATTCGTGTAAAGGCTTGGTGTGCACAAAAAGATTGAGTTTGCTCTATTTTTAGCAATATTTTTAAGTGTATCAAATCTAAATCAAAAGCAATGATGGAGGAAGATTGTGATCATATTGGCAACCCTAATCCATTCCTGAATACATAAGGAGTATTTGCAGACCCAAAAGAAGGCTAGAGATAGGCGCATAAGGTCAGAACAAACTTGCAAAAAACAAATAAAAAGTGCAGACACGAATTCATACTTCCAGGCAATTACAAAGACTCCTGACCATCCCAATAGTTTCATGGGATCATAAGCAACCTAAACCAATCAAGAACAAGCGCTTCCAGGACCTGTAACTCGCTGTAAGTCAGTCACGACATTGTTATTTTCTTGAATTCGAATTGCATAATTGTGGCATCTATAGCATGAAATATTTGTAGATTCTTGATCCTGGGAACATTTGCAAACTATCTGTAATATTCAATTGCATTTTTATGGGCTGTATGAGATTTCACCATTGCTAGGTTTTTCTGCTTCGATTTGGGATTTCTTCATATAGGTAAAATTAGGCCATAAAAGGAGCACCATTGTGCTCAGTAGGTCCAGACGAACTGATTGATGGCCTTAGGGTTTATTTATTTTGCTTATGGTTGATTTTGAGAACACGCAGGTTTGTAGTGATGGACAAACGTCCGTAGGTAAAAGCCTGGGACTTTTACCAACGGAGCAAGGAAGAAGATAACATACGTGGCTCTGTTTCATTTGCTTGTTTAAATTCTGGCGCCCTTTTTCATATTATTATATATTATGATTATTGCTTATCATATGAACAATTAAAACACATAGCTCAGTTGGTGGCCAGGTGGTGGGAAAGTGCTTCAGGACCTGGGTTCGAATCCCAGGTCCCCCAATTTCTTCATATTATTTTCTTTCAGGTAATCCAGCGCGCGCACAAGGCCAAGGTCCACCATATGACCTCATCATCCAACCTGCCCAGTGGCCAGATGGCCAGATCCAAAGGCCATCAATGAAGGAGCATCATGAAGCCTAGTCAACGCAGAGCATGTGATCTTGCAAGTCAACGTGGATCATTCATTTTGGGCCAAGAAATTTGATTTTCACACCCCCCAAACTGCTTTCTCAGGCCCAAGTTTATTTTCTTTTTCTTTTTATATTTTGTTTGATTTAATTTATTTATTTGTTTCACTAACAAATTTAATTTTTTTTAACCAATAAAAAAACTCATAAAATCAACTTTTCACCAAATTAGGTTTAGATTTTATTTTTTATCAAAAAAGTTAAATTAATTTAATTAGGTTGTTAATTTTAGATAACTTTAATTCTTTTTATAAATAAATTAAAATTAATTAGAACAATTAGGGTTTTAACTTAATTATATTTTCTTTTTCTTAAAATAACCAAAAACACAAAAATAGGCCATGTAATTATTTTCATTAATTAATTTAATTAACTAATTAATTGTGCAGTTAATTTTGAAACCTAATTCTTTTTCTTAAAAATATTCAAAAACAAACAAAAACATTTTTTTTTCTTTTAATTAGGTTAGAAAGGGTCAAAACCTTAATTTCTTGCTGTTCTTAATTTCATCGCGCACTTTATTATTATTTTTACCGTATTGATGTAACTGCCCATAAGTTTGTAATAGCTTAATTAGGACTTTTATTTTTCATTTATTGTTTCTTTTTAAAGGGTTTATTTTTGGCTATGTAAATACCCGAAGCCTTGTAATAGCGTAGTTTAATTTCCGCACTCTAAATTCCGCAAAATATTAACTGTTAGATGTATGAATAATTAGGGTTGCATGACAAGAATGTATGTAAACTTTAAAACAGTTAGCAAACCCTAAATGTGCAAAGATAAATAATCTGAAATTGAATCACACGCACATGCGCACTCCTAGGGCACACTCCCACTTGGTTGCCTTCGATAAACGATCATTAGGTATAGGATATTTTAGTGGTCGCTCTCTTGTCTAAACAAAGATCAAAGTCCCGTTCGGGAAAGTTGCCTCGGAATGGCCGCCTCGGATATTGTTGCCTCGAATAATTGATCTAAGACATTAGGGTTACTACTAAAACGTCCTAGCATTGCTTTAGTGATCGTACGTCCCTTTCAAATTGACCCTCAAAACTCCAACGACGGTGCTACCTACTCACTAATAGTGGGATAGCACTGTCTAAAGGAAACGAACATAAAACAATTCTTTTTCGAGTAGGTAGATTAGTTCTTAAGTACTTGCTCAATCAAAAAAAACCTTTTCACACTTACACTCCTTTTCAAACAAAGTTTTCAAAACAACTTCGTAACACTCTTGAAGACAGAAGCAATGGTTAAATCGAAGTCAAAACAAAAACTTTTCAAATCAAACAAACACAAAGAAGCAATTTTGAAAATGATGAGCAAGTACCTAAGAGCCCGTAGATAACTACGGATAGAAAGGGTGCTAATACCTTCTGTGATACGGTGGGAGAACTGACTTGAGGTTTTGCGTTTGTTTTCGCAAATGTCTCGGTTGAGCAAGAGTCGCCACCGACTTTTTATTTTATCCTAAGGAAAGGTTAAAAAGCACAGCAAAAACCTTTGAGATGTTTTCTTGGGTTCGGGGAGTAGATTATAGAAAGGGAATGTATTAGCACCCTTTCTATCCATGGTTATCCATGGGCTCTTAGTTACTTGCTTAGATCAACTTGCCTTGGTTTTCAATTGTTTGAAATGGTGCTTTGTGTGTGTGTTTTGAAAATGTTTTGAAAAGAGGCCAATGTGGTGGCAACCTTTGTAATGATCCATGTTGGGATGTATACAAAGGTGTATGTCTTTTGAAAAGGTTTCAATGTTTTTGAAAGTTGTTTTTGAAAGTGTAGTGATGTGTGTTTTGAAAATGGGCAAGTGTTTTGTTTTGCAAGTTTGATTTAAGTAACTAAGAGTTTGTCTACTCCTAAATTTCTCAAAGATTTCTCCTATGTTTTTAACCCTTTTAACAATTTTGTTCCACCATTGCATTTGGTGGACAATCTTGTGTTAGGATGTGAAAGGGACGGGCGCGGGTCATCGTTTAGACCATAATTGCAATGGTGCCAAGTATCTTTGGGCAATTTTTCCTTGGAGGGACTTGATCATTTTTTAGGCGACTTTCGAAAGCGTCATCGAGGGACTATAATCATTTGAATTGTTTTATTTTGCCCAAAGAGACCTAACATGCAATATGGCCCATTATTGAAGGCAACAAGTGGAATACCCTAGGGGTGCAAGTGTGATTGGTGTTGTCCATTTTCATGCTTGATTATCTTGAAGTTAGGTCAAACTATTTTGGTTAATTGATTTGCATACAAATCCTAATTCTAACATGGCATAATTAGAAAGCATTAAAATGCGAAAAATAAAGTTCATAAGTTATTACAACACAATATATGGGAAGGGGGGTACAAATGTTCAAATGGGGGTATTTTGACAAGGAATTTAAACCTAGACTATTACATCAAATTGGGAATTATACAAATTATTTAATATACAACAATTTAAATAAAAGTGGAATAAATATGCAAGATGCAAAAAAAATGTTTTTTATATGTATGAAAAAAGTGTTTTTTATATGTCAAATAAACAAAATAAAAAGTATTATTTTTTTTGGAGTTTTTATGTATTTAGGGCAAAACCCTAATTTATTAATTAAAAGGTATTAATTGTTTAATATATACAATATTTGTTAGTTATGTACAAAAAAATAAATAAAAGAGAAGTATATTTGTAAAAAAGTAATTTTTAATGTTAAATATTAATAAAAATAAAAATGTATTAATTTGGTATTTTTATCCTAAATATCCTAATAAATATGTAAATATTTATATTATATGATAAATATATTAAATATGTATAAAAAATAAAATATTTAATATTTACAAAAAAAAAGTATATTTTCATAAAATATTTTCAAAAGATAAAATAAAATGAAAATCAGAAAAATAAAATGTATTGGTATTAATTTTAGTATTTTTTAATAAAAGATATTAGGTATTATTTATGTATAAACATTATTTTAAACAAATAAATGCCTAATAAATTCAAAAATGGTGTGAAAAATATTTTTTATATTTTTAATATTATGAGAAAAAATAAATAAGTCAGAAATAAAAAGAAAAGTCAAGAAAATGTCTCGAATAAGCACAATGGGCCAAGGGGGTTCAAAAGTAAACATAGGGTGCAAATAAGAAAAGTGAAACAGGCCCAGCCCAAAGACCCTGTCATCTTCAACCTCCAGCATTTCTGTTCAAAAAAACACGCGTTTGCTATCTCCAGATTCCTTGATCTTTTGCCAAATCTTCCAACATGAAACCTGTAGAGCTTGAAGCCACGATTCTAGACATATAAAGAAATCAATCTAACTCTCAGAAATGAGAGAGAATTTCTTCTCCCCCAATTCCTGACCTAGTTTTTGTTCCATGTTCAGACATCAAATTCTCATAGCATACATAACATAAATGAAAACTAATTACATGGGCATGTTCAGGGCTATGAATGTGACATATTTTCTTCACAAATCTAAACCTAACAATGCCTGAATAAAGAGATACAAGTTCATGAACTTACCTGTTCAGTTGGAATCGTGTGCAACAATGGAGATGAGTACAAGGCAAGGTGATGATTTGTATAGCTTCCTTGATGTCTCAGGATGCTATTCCAACCTTTAGTTTGCTTGGAAACCAAAAGAATCGTGCTATGGTACTTCAACTGCAAAACAGAAAAATGAAAATGGTGATGTTAGCTAGGGATGTTACAGGTCGTGTTTAAGGCTTGGAACAGTTTCAAGGGATGATGTGGGATGCGTTTGAAGTGGTTTCAGCAAGAATGCACGAATGGATTGAGTTATGGAACTCAATCTGCAGCAAGTGACCTGTTTTGGCAGTTTTAGGGTGATTCTTTGTTTGAGAAGGTGTAGAACTTGGTTGGCTTGTGTTTCAGCTTAGGTTTGATGATTAGAAAGTGTTTGATAACTTTGCTTAAGCTCTGGTTCACATGAATGAGAGTTGTGTGTTGTTATGCAAGGTTACTTCAACTTTAAGCAAGAAAATGTCAAGTGGTGTTTCTAGCTTGTACAGGCCCCCAATATATGTTGCATACCTTGGCCTTGATCAGTGTAATTAGTTCATAAACTTGTGCCAAAAGGATCTGCCTTGTACTTGCTTGGATTTGCATTTGACATAAAGTTTAACTTTTCTAAAATGGCTATTATGCTTTTTCTATTTAAGGGTTAAACTTCCATGTAATGCTTAAACACATAAAACAAGGCCTTGGCACAATGAGTTAGCATTAAATTATTGAGTGCAAATGGGATATAGGACCTGTAATCAAGGAATGCAAGCTGAGTTCAAAATGGCACAAGTGTATGAACATGTAAATTGGTCATAACAAAAGTGAATTTTTCCCAACTTGCCAAATTCGATTCTCCCTAACCATGAGGTTGTTTGATGAGTTCTTGGACATTTTGGAAAGATTGGAATGTGTACTACAATCCATATTTGAAATGAAAATTGAAATTCCAAGTGGAAGTATGTGAAAAATGGTCTTGAAGTTAGGCAAAAATCCTGCCTAAAATAGGTCAAATTTCTCTAAGTTAAGAATGGTTTGGTACCCTTGTTCCAAAAATTGTAACTTGAGCTACAAGCTTATTTTGAGGAAACTTTGTGAATCAAAGTTGTAGATTTTGCAATGGACTACAACTTTCATGTTTTGACTTTTGCTTGAATCCACATGAATCTTGGTGAGAAAGTGGGACAAAGTTAGGAAAAAATTAGGGTTTTTCATAACTTAGAAAAATTCTAAGTTATGAAAAATCTTCATTTCAAACCCTAATTTGCAATTCTTGATTTCTTGATGAACAAGTTTCATGATTTGGCATGTTTTGATGAAAAATGAATCTTGACACTTGATATTGACCAAAAAGTCAAAGTTTGACTTTTCAATATACAGTCAAAATTGATCAATTGACTGGGAAATTCAACTGTCAATCGTGTGAATTTGGGATCTTTTGAACTTGTTGAGTATGTCAAGATAATTCCATGGGGTCCTTGAGTCCATATATGGGTTTGGTTTGCCATTGGCTAGGTCAAACAGTCAAAAATTGCCTTTGTGCAGTCAAAACCCTAAAAATGACCATTTAACCCTTTTGGTGATCTGATCAAATTTCTTGTGGAATTGTGATCCAAACTTGATCAAATGGTTCATATGAGTTCATAATGTTGACGTGGGTCAATTTTCATGAGATTTGACTGTCAATTGGCCACAGTTGACTTTTTCCCCAATACAGCTGATTTCTAGGTCAACTGTCCAATTGACTGGGCAAAATTTGGAATCAAGACTTGAAACTTGGTATGGATAAACTTGGGAGTCCAACATGAAGCATGAAAGTCATCTTAGGCATTTTAGGTCAAAATATCTTTGTGCAAACACAAACCCTAATTTGGGTCAACAGTGCAAGGAGAAGTCTTGAGCAGAGGAAACCCTAACTGGATCTTGAGCTCCAAGGGTCTTGTGAGGAGAAAATGTTGAGGAAATGGGAGGGCAAATTTTGGGGTACAACAGTTGCCCCTGTTCAATCTTCTTGAACCTGAAGAGTTAGATTGGCAAGTTTACCTTTCGTGACTCGAGGGTAAAAGGAGATTAGACACTAGAGTGCCCTGAAATTTGCACTCGCATGTTGGAGTATCAGCAATGTGATGTCGGGAATGGGCTTATAGATGCCATTTGGAGAGATGGTGGATAGGGAGATGGGCTTATAGATGCCACCTGAAGGCGTGATAAAACCTTGTCGGGAATGGGCTTATAGATGCCATTTGGAAGTGTTGATCGCATAAGAGATTCCTTAGCGAGAACTTGTGTATTTTGAGAAAGACAGATGTTTTCCTGGCTTGTTACAGGTGTTGATCTTCAATTTCTTCATGCAGACATGCACTGGCTAGATACAGGTGTCGAGTCTACAATCGGTTGCTCGCAGATATGCCCTGGCTGGATACAGGTATCGAATCTGGAATTAGTCGTCAACAGATATGACCTGGCTGGATACAGGAATCGAATCTTCGAAATCTTCAGATGTGCCCTGGCTAGATACAGGAATCGAGTCTGGAAATAATAGTCAACAGATATGCCCTGGCTGGATACAGGAATCAATCTTCGAACTCTTCAGATGTGCCCTGGCTAGATACAGGAATCGAATCTGGAATTAGTCGTCAACAGATATGCCCTGGCTGGATACAGGAATCGAATCTTCGAACTCTTCAGATGTGCCCTGGCTAGATACAGGAATCGAATCTGGAATTGTGACAGTTGATAGATATGCCCTGGCTGGATACAGGAATCGAATCTTCAAATTCTTCAGACGTGCCCTGGCTAGATACAGGAATTGAGTCTGGAAATAGTCGTCAACAGATATGCCCTGGATGGATACAGGAATCGAATCTTCAAACTCTTCAGATGTACCCTGGCTAGATACAGGAATCGAATCTGGAAATAGTCGTCAACAGATATGCCCTGGCTGGATACAGGAATCGAATCTTCAAACTCTTCAGATGTGCCCTGGCTAGATACAGGAATCGAATCTGGAAACTGATCACTCACAGATGTGCCCTGGCTAGATACAGGAATCGAATCTGGAATTGTGACAGTTGAAGGCAGTTGTCTTTTTGGATTGTCTTTTTCCCTGAAAAGGCAAAACATCAGTTGTATGCAATGTCATGATGTATGAAATGCATGACGTCATGATGTTCAAAATGAGATAGTGTTGTATGCACTTTATCATGTATGTAAGCAAGATGTATGAAATGTGAAATGTTTATGAATGCATTTTCGTCTAGGAAAATAAATCCTTGACGATTGGGCTTGGGAATTAAATCCTGAGCTGACGTTGAAGAGTAAAGTTCTTCGCTTCCGCTAGGGATGATGTTTGCAAGAATACACCGGTAGGAGAAGATGACTCTGTTGGGGAATAAACTTGTTGGAGAGATTACTCTGAGGGGAATTACTCTGTGGGAAGAGATACTTCGCTAAAGTTTTGATGGGAGCTCCGCTGAGGATTTCAATGATGGACTCCGCTGGGGATGACAATGATAAACTTCGTTGGGGATTCTGTTGATAAGTTATG
This sequence comes from Vicia faba, assembly GCA_948472305.1. Taxonomy (NCBI): domain Eukaryota; kingdom Viridiplantae; phylum Streptophyta; class Magnoliopsida; order Fabales; family Fabaceae; genus Vicia; species Vicia faba. The sequence continues at coordinate 3,089,588 of OX451740.1, forward strand.
TTGGGGAACTTTGATGAACTCCGCTGGGGATAGGAAGAACTTTGCTGAGGACGATCTTCCGTGGTAATTAGCTGAGGATAACCCAGTTATAAGCCTTTGTGAGGAATAACTTTGAATAAAACCCGGGAGAGACGTCCGTGCTCTATAGGGGATGAGCTTCCAGAATCTACTGGGGATAAGCTTCAAGACCTGCTGGGGATATGGATTCCAAATTTCCTGGGGAAACTTTCAGACTGTACTGGAAAATGGCTCCACTGGAGTGTCTGTATTCCGCCGGGGAACAATCTTAGATCAAGACTGCCGGGGATGCTTGCTGATGAATGCCTATACTCCGCTGGGGATGTTGATATCTTCTGGGGATACCCAACTTCCTTTAGGCTGACCGTAGACTAACTCTTTTGGAGGAGCGTACTGCTGACTTGCTAGGGGAACATGGTGCCTATTGTAGGGATGATGATAGACTAACTCTTCCTGGGGAGAGTATTGCTGAATCTTGTCTTAATCTGTGGGGAGTTGAGGTAACTTGGTCACATTCTTCAGTTGAATCTACCTTGGTACCTCGGCGGACATAGCAACTAGACTGCCTGGACAACTCTACATTGCCCCTGTTTTTGATGTCACCTGTAATTAGTCTTTTGTTTCATATGCCAGTATTTATGAATTAGCAATTTAATGTCAAATGCATATATCAAAAATGAACATTGGACGTTCTTCGCAAGACAAAACAGAAAAGGGAAAAACAATTGGCAATTTGTTTGGAAAAGTGAACTTGTATTGATTTTGAAATTTGCCTGTAAATAGGCGTTTTTTGTACAAGAGGCCGACGTCCTAGTAAGAGAACGCCGCCGAATAACATAAAGTTTATACAATTTTGAAAAGGAAACAAAACAGCTATGTGCACAATATTCCCACTGGGTTCCAACTCAGCTATTGCCTTTATGTCTTCAAGCGTCTCATCACTTTGCTGCTTAGTTGAAGATGAAGCTGATTGATCGATGCCGAAGTCTGAGCCAGATAGTTGATGCCGAATTCTGGACGCAAGGTGATCCAATGAGACATAGTGTTACGCTTTATCCCTAACTTTTGCCTGAACCGCCCTTTCGGGTTTTCAGTCCACCGGGATACCCATTTTTGCCCAAGCCGCCTTTTCAGGTTTTCGACTTGCCGGGTGTACAGGTTTTTTTTCATTTCATCCCTTATTTTTGCCCGAACCCTTTTGGTTCGCCGGGAAGCCCTTATTTTTGCCTAGGTATGTCAACCTAGCGGGTCTTTGATTCATGCGTAGTATCTTTTTACTATGTCTGCATTGGCGGGGTGAGGAAGGTCGTCACCATCCATGGTGGTCAGAATCATGGCTCCCCCTGAGAACACATGTTTAACCACAAATGGCCCTTCGTACGTAGGGGTCCATTTGCCCCTGGGATCACTTTGAGGAAGGATGACGCGTTTGATTACCAGGTCCCCAACTTGATACTCTTGTGGTCTGACTTTCTTGTTAAATGCCCTGATCACCCGTTTTTGGTACGTCTGACCATGACAGATAGCGGTGAGTCTCTTTTCGTCAATTAGGTTTAATTGATCAAGTCGAGTCTGGATCCAGTCATCTTCACTCAAGTCTGCATCCTTCATTATCCGGAGAGAGGGTATCTGGACTTCAATTGGCAAGACTGCCTCCATGCCATAGACCAAGGAAAAAGGAGTTGCCCCGGTTGACGTCCTTGCTGAGGTACGGTACCCATGAAGAGTAAATGGTAACATTTCGTGCCAATCTTTGTAGGTCACTGTCATCTTCTGCACAATTTTCTTGATGTTTTTATTAGCCACTTCGACAGCCCCATTCATCTTCGGCCGGTAAGGAGAAGAGTTGTGGTGCTGTATCTTGAATTGCTCGCAGAGCTCAGTGATCATCTTGTTGTTAAGATTGGTACCATTATCCGTAATGATCCTTTCCGGGACGCCGTACCGACAGATCAGGTTATGCCTAATGAAACGTGCCACGACGCTCTTGGTTACGGTGGCGTAGGAAGCTGCCTCAACCCACTTCGTGAAGTAATCAATCGCTACCAAGATGAAGCGATGCCCGTTGGATGCCGTCGGTCGGATCTCGCCGATCATATCAATGCCCCACATTGCAAAAGGCCAAGGTGTCGTCAGGACGTTCAGAGGAACCAGAGGGATGTGCACCTTATCAGCATAGATCTGACATTTATGACAAGTTCGAGAATGTTGGTAACAGTCGGCTTCCATTGTGGACCAGAAATATCCTGCCCGAAGGATTTTCTTTGCCATGGTATGTCCACTGGAATGTGTTCCGAATGTACCTTCATGCAGCTCTGCCATGATCTTTTCTGCTTCAGCCTTATCCACACAATGCAGTAGAGTTGAATCATGATTTCGTTTGTAGAGAATGCCGTTGCTGAGGAAGAATTTCGCTGCGAACCTTCTCAGAAACTTCTTATCATTGACAGACGCACCTTCAGGATATTCCTGAGCTTCCAAGTATCTCTTCACCTCATGATACCAGGGTTTTTCAGTTACCTCTTCGGCCTCAAGATCGCAGCAGTATGTGGGTTCGTCCAACTTCCAGATAATGATCCGGGGAGCCTCATTGTCCCATTTGACTTTGAACATTGAAGACATCGTAGCTAGTGCGTCCGCTAACTGATTCTCCTCTCTTGGGAAGTGTTCAAAAGTTATCTCTTCAAAGTGGGGAAGCAAAGTCAACACATACTCCTTGTAAGGAATAAGATTTGGGTGTTTCGTATCCCACTCGCCTTTGATCTGATTGATCACGAGAGCGGAATCTCCAAAGACACTCAGAAACTTGATCCTTAAGTCGATTGCAGCTTGAAGACCCATGATACATGCCTCATATTCTACCATGTTGTTGGTGCAGTTGAAACACAGCCGGGTGGTGAGTGGAGTATGAGTTCCTTTGCGGGATATGATTACAGCGCCGATTCCATTACCCAAAGCGTTCGAGGCTCCATCAAAATGCATAGACCATCGGGATCCTTCCTCAGGTCCTTCATCCGGTCCAGGTACTTCACAATCAGTTACTACCATGATATCCTCGTCCGGAAATTCAACGTTCAATGATTGGTAATCATCCACAGGTTGATGTGCCAAATGGTCTGCCAATACACTTCCCTTGATTGCTTTTTGAGTTGTGTACTGGATATCATATTCTGTTAAGATCATTTGCCATCTTGCTATTCTTCCGGACAGAGCAGGCTTTTCGAATATGTACTTGATTGGATCCATCTTTGAAATCAACAAAGTAGTGTGAGTCAACATATACTGTCTCAGCCGGCGAGCAGCCCATACCAGAGCGCAGCAAGTTTTCTCGAGCAGTGAGTACCGAGACTCACAGTCGGTAAACTTTTTGCTCAGGTAATAAATAGCGTGCTCTTTTCGGCCAGACTCGTCATGCTGCCCCAACACACACCCCATTGAGTTGTCAAGTACTGTCAGGTATAGTATCAGAGGTCTCCCTTCAACTGGAGGCATAAGAATGGGTGGCTCTTGGAGATACTCTTTTATCTTTTCGAAAGCAGCCTGACATTCATCGTTCCAACGTACTACTTGATCTTTCTTCAGCAATTTGAAGATTGGCTCACAGGTAGCAGTTAGATGTGAGATGAATCGGGAAATGTAATTCAGTCGTCCCAAAAAACCTCTGACTTCTTTCTCTGTCTTGGGAGTTGGCATCTCTTGTACGGCTTTCACCTTGGCAGGGTCCACCTGAATACCTTTATCGCTTACAATGAAACCTAGCAATTTTCCAGACCTCACCCCAAAGGTGCATTTGTTTGGGTTCAACCTCAGTTTGTACAACTTCAGTCGGTCAAACAGCTTCTGCAGATGGTCAAGGTGTTCCTCCTCAGTTTGGGACCTTGCAATCATATCATTGACATACACTTCAATCTCATGGTGGATCATATCATGAAATAAAGCAACCATGGCACGTTGGTAGGTTGCCCCAGCATTTTTCAACCCGAATGGCATGACCTTGTAGCAGAAGGTGCCCCACTGAGTCACAAAGGTAGTTTTTCCATATCTTCAGGAGCCATCTTGATCTGATTATACCCTGAAAAACCATCCATGAAGGAGAACACCTTGTGTTGAGCAGTATTGTCAACAAGAACGTCGATGTGAGGTAGGGGGAAGTCATCCTTGGGGCTGACCCTGTTCAAATCCCTGTAATCGACACACATTCTGACTTTACCATCCTTCTTCGGCACTGGCACCATGTTGGCAACCCACTGAGGGTAAGAAGTCACTGCTAGAAACCCGACATCGAATTGCTTCATAACCTCAACTTTGATCTTTTCGGACATCTCTGGACGCATGCGACGGACCTTCTACTTTACCGGAGGGCAGTCTTCCTTGGTAGGCAGATGATGAACCACAATGTCGGCATCCAAACCAGGCATATCTTCGTAAGACCAAGCGAAGATTTCCATGTAATCATGCAGCATCTGGATCAATCGTTGCTTCACGCTGAGCTCTAGATTGGCACCAATCTTGACTTCTTTTCTATCTGTCTCAGTACCCAGGTTCACTGTTTCCACTGGCTCTTCGTGCGGCTGAATGGCCCTCTCTTCCTGGAGTAGCAGTCTTGCGAGTTCACCAGGCACTTCACAATCATCTTCACCTTCGTCTTCGGCCAAGCTGATCGGATTTTCGAAGTCATAACTGGCGGTAGCAGAGCCGTTACCAGTGAGATCCAGAGTGGATTGGAACCTGTATAAGTGAGTGTGTGTAAATATAGATGTTTTGCAATATATAACACATAAAGAAAAAGAGCACAAGATTTGAAATGCAACAAACGTCCAATGTTTTGATTAATGATATATGGAAATGTCATACAAAAAGCCCTCACAAATGGAGCTACGGTGCCCCGGGTAGGACACCGAGCCAATAAAAGTTTCAACATATTGTTTATTACAAATTGAAAATCAAAAGAGTTTATTACTGCGTGACAAATGTAATAGGTGTAAAATCCTTTGCCGTCCAGTTGCTTGGTCCGTTGTTGGTGGTTGGATAGATCCAACTGTCAAATTCTGCTTCCTCTACGTCCTCCTCGATAGCATTCACTCTTGAGTTGGTGATGAACACCAGAGCCTTTCTGATCCTTTCCTTGCGAACAACCCTCTGAGCCTCTGCAGTGAAGCCCAGCCCAAACCTGTCGGTCTTTTGAGTGAAGTCAGGAAGTTGACCCCAGTTTGTGCACTTGCCTTTCTCGATCACAGCCCGGGCATCCTTCAAGGAAGCCATCTTCAGCGGAAAGTCTTCTTCAACCACTGTCTCAGCTGACGCCAATGTTGGAGGTACTTCCTCAAAATGTTGAAAGGGGGTTTCAATAAACTCCCCGTCCATCTCGATATACCAGAATGAATTCAAGTGACTAACCATATATTCCTCCTCACCCTGCACAGTAACAATTTTCCCTTTGACAGGGTATTTGAGCTTTTGGTGTAGAGTGGATGTTACCGCCCCAGCCTTGTGAATCCAGGGTCGACCCAACAAGCAGGAATAAGATGGACGAATATCCATTACGTAGAACGTTGAGTCGAAGACTTGGGAACCCACACGAATAGGAATGTCTACCTCACCGTGCACCATCCTCTTAGAACCGTCGAAGGCTCTAACAATGATGTTACTAGGTTTCAATTCCAGGCCCTCGCAATCCAACCGATCTAAGGCCTTCTTGGGCAAAACATTCAGGGAAGAACCGATATCCACCAACACGTGTGCGAGAGTAGTGCCCCTACATTCTATAGAGACATGCAGGGCATCATTGTGATTTTTTCCTTTGGCGGTAAGGTCAGCATCCGAGAACCCCAAACCATTGTCAGCTGTCAAATTAGCCACACAGTCAGTGAATTAATCTGCAGATGTCTCTTGCGGCACATGGGCCGTTTTCAGAAATGAAATCAGGGCCTTGGCGTGGGCCTCTGAGCACAGCAGCAATGAGATAGCATAGAGATTTTGGAGGGGGTATGCCCCAGCTGTTCAACGACATTGAAGTCACTCTTTTTAATGATTTTAAGGATTTCCTCCATCTCTTGCTGGGAGGCTTCAACAGCGGTCTTTTTTGGTGCCTCCGTCCGGGCAGGCAAATCGGTAGCAACTTCTTTGCCCCGAGCATCAGAGGACTCGGCGGCAGTAGTAGACACAGGAACTTGATTTGGAACATGCACACTTGCAGGTGTGATGATAAGAGGTTTTCTGATAACTGGCGGTGCAATATTAGGCGAGAAAAGCCTGCCACTGCGAGTAATCTTGGCGGGACCAGTGATGTTACCGATACTGGTACCGGTGTTGAACTCCTGCTTCACTCCAAGCACATACACGTCTGCCCCATAGTGCCATGGGACAGCCTTGTCAGATTCATAGGGGAGGGGCCCCGAAACAGTAATGGTAATGGGTGCAACAGGCATAATTTGGACTGGCTTCCTCGGGGTAGCCTTGGTAGGATTGTTGAAAATTGTGACGACATATACTTCTTCAGCGGAAACAAACGGAACAACAGTTTTCTTGAACAGAATTTCTTTGCTATCCATCAGGCTTTGGACGCCTGATTTCAGCAGCGGACAACCGGTAGGGATAACAGCACACAGGAGGCAACCCTTGCTACAACCCGGAAATAAACCGGCTAGCAGTAGGTTCCTCTTAACAGTCAATAGAGGGGTAGCAACATCATTCACCGAAACAGCATACAAATCTTCCTCGACGGCATTTACTCTATGCTGGGGCATAGGAGCAGTTACAACATTTGGCCTCTCAGGCGCCTCAAACTGAATTTCCTTCGCATTGATAAGGTCTTGAACCTTATTTCTCAGGGCCCAACAATCATCAGTAGTATGCCCGGGGCTATCAGAATGATAAGCACAACGGGCATTTGGGTTATACTTAGGAGATGCAGTATTCACGACCTTTGGAGCCTCTTTGACGGTCACCAAGTTGGTTGATAACAGTTGCGGTAAGATTTGTGACAAGGTCATACTCAGCCGAGTATACTGCCTCTTGGGCCTCTCACCCCTTTGTTGATTGTACTGCTGAGGAGCAGCAACAGGTTTTGAAATTACCAAGGCATTGACGGCTTGGCGGTGTTCTGGCTTGACTTGTCTTCTAGGACCATAGACGGCACTAGCTTCTTTCTTGAAAGGTTTCTTCTCAATACTTGCGGAGGCACTCTTCTGTATCTTTCCTGACCTGATGCCAGCTTCTATCCTTTCACCCGTCAGGATCAAATCCGTAAACCCAGCGGAGGAATTACCAACCAGATGATTGAAGAATGGACCAGACAAGGTCCCTAGAAACATGTCAACCAGCTCACGGTCAGTCAAAGGAGGATGCACCCTGCCAGCCAAATCTCTCCATTTTTACGCATATTCTTTGAACCCTTCGCCCGTTCCTAGTGACATACCCTGAAGTTGGGTATGCATAGGAGAGAGGTCAGAATTGTATTGATATTGTCTATAAAATGCGGTCGCCAAATCTTCCCAATGTCGGATATTGGTTCCATCTAGCTGATAGAACCACTCAAGTTGTGACCCCGAAAGGCTATCTTGGAAGAAGTGGATCCAAAGATTTTTGTCTGCCGTGTAAGGTTGGATCTTCCTTACGTACGATCGGAGATGCAGCTTTGGACAGGAAGCCCTGTCGTATTTGGCAAAGGCAGGCGCCTTGAATTTGTGCAGGATTACCACCCCAGAAGATAACCCTAAATCTCCGAAATCTAGCCCCGACACATTTTGAATCTCCATGGCACTCAAGCGGTCCTCTAATTGCTTGTATCTGTCAGCAGCGGGAGGGTATTGTTCGTCATTATAATCCGTCTCGTTGTCAGAAACTGCAGGACTAGGAGCTCCTCCCCCTTGGGGACTGTCTTTCTCTGCAGAGGAAGTAGTTGGATCAGCCTCGTTATGGAGTGTGTTCCCAAACCTACGTCCAGTATTGAACAACGCAGTCCTCTTCTTCTTCTTCTTCTTTAGGAGCAGAGCCTTCAACTCTTGCTGACCTTGGGCCAGGCTCATGACCATTTCTTGAAACTGGGCACTCTGGGCCTGGAGGGCCTTGATAGCTTGCTCACTGGATGATTCTGGATTCATGATGACTGTTCAAAATAAACAGCGAAGAAGATTAAGCAACCTGTAGAAAAAGGGGTACATGTTATGCACATGATGCATGAGATGCTATCTATGCAATGCATTCAAGGATTTTAGAAATTCACAATTGTTGCAGACAAAAAGAACGCACGTCATATTAATAAGAAAAGATTTGTTAGTACATAAATGCCCCATGGGCCAAATATTACAAAAACAACTTCTCAAGGTAAAAATACGTTGCGCATCCTCTTTGGCGCAATGTAGGTGTTAAGGGCCTCTTGCTCATGGAGTCGGCGGGTGAGCTCTAGAACCTTCTTCTCGCTGGCGTAGAAGCTGGCTTCAAAAGTGTTCTGTTCCTCCTTGAGTTGGATCCAACTCTTCTGCATCTCCTCCCACGATGTAGGCATGTCAGGATGTAGGACGGTGTAGGGAACCTCTCCTTCCTTGACGGGCTCTTTAATCACAGGGAGAACATGAGGATAGGGCATCATTAGACTCTGGGCTCGGGCTCGTACCCACTTGAGATAAGGTTCAAGAGGGATGGAGTTCTTGTGCCCCAGTGTCTTGCTATCAACCTTGTTGGGCCTCCCCCAAGCTCTGATGAATCTTTGGCGAAGTCCTTGCGCATCGTTGTCGAAGTCAAAAACTAGGTCAGGAATCAACATGTCGTGAGGGCCATCTCTTCGTGCATATCCAAATTGCCTCAAAGCTAGGCAAGGGTTGTAGGTGATACCTCCTCTGATTCCAAGTAATGGAACATTAGGAAACTCTCCACAACGATCGACGATTATGACATTTTCTCTGGACCGAGAACACCAATGTACATCTGATTGAGTAAGAGTCATCAACCGTTGGGACCACCTTGAGCCTTGGTCATTCTTCAAGATAGATTGTGGAAGGTGCGAAATAAACCACCTTGCAAGGAGAGGAGTACAGCACATGAGAACACCCCTCTTTCTCATTGTTCGTGTGTAAAATGAGTGAAGGATGTCCCCAAGTAATGTCGGTATTGGATTTCTGGACAAGAAGATTTTGACGGTGTTGACATCTACCAGCTGGTCAGGATTTGGGAACAAGACCAACCCATAGATAAGGAGTGCCACAATCTCTTCAAAGGCTTGTAGGTCCAATGAGTTCCAACATTCTTGTGCCTTCTCAAACAAGAATTTTGCTAAGAAACCTTTGACGCCGCTTCTAGTTTCCCAATGCCCCTTGATGTCAGATGGATGTAGATGTAGTGCTCGAGCAACATCTTCCGGCTTCAGTTCCTTTTCCGTACCGTTGAAAGGTAGTTGATTAAGGATAGGAATTCTCAGGAGTTGAGAAAACTCCTCCAAAGTGGGCACCAACTGGTAGTCGGGGAAAGTGAAACAGTGGTGAAGAGGGTCAAAGAAATGGAATAGAACTTTCATTATGTCCTCTTCAATGTTGGTGTTGACTAAGCTGAGCAGTCTACCATGTCTTTCACTGAAGGAAGAGCTTTCCGGAATTCTTGATGTGATCTCCTTGAGTTGAGGAGAGATTCTCACAAGGTTGACTTGGATGGTTTTTCTGCGAGGAATTTCCATGACCTGCAAAACAAGAACAAAGATGAAGATCTAAACCCTTGAAGTGGTTAGTAAATGCATATGATGTTTTATAATGTTCATGATGTATGCACAAACATATGTACAAGCAATTCACACCAAACCCTAGTTTCAGGCTTGCATGGGGTTTCATAGGTAAGTACCCTCTTGAGTGTAGTTGGCTTAAAAACCTGTCCTATAAATAGTAACCGGGTTCTAAAGAGCTCAATATCATTGGATTGTTTTCATTGTTCATTGTTTTGGTTTAGCCACTTAACTAGCGACCAAAATATTCCAAGAAAACAACCCTCAATGAGTGCAGTATCGAGTATCTACCAACTTCGGACTGCACCAAAGCCGGTCATCTCACTACCCCTAATAAAAGGCCAAGATGGTAAAGTAAGGTTCTAGGTCATTAGTGCTTAGTGACATCACTCAGCGGCCCCGTACTCTCCTTGATTGAACTCAAGGGTTACCGGTACTCACAAATATGTCGCACTAATATAGCCATTGCTTCGACCGTGTCGGTATACCCCGCACCAGTTCCATAATGTATTGCTATCTATGAATGTTTCCCAAAATCCGGGTGTAGGATTGTAAACCCAAACAAGAGAGCCAAGATTAAAGCAATCAAGACAAACAATTAGTCATGCAAGAGGGTGATCTAAGCCCTAAGGTTACTCCACTTTTAAATGAATCCCCAGCAGAGTCGCCAGTTCTGTGATACGGTGGGAGAACTGACTTGAGGTTTTGCGTTTGTTTTCGCAAATGTTTCGGTTGAGCAAGAGTCGCCACCGACTTTTTATTTTATCCTAAGGAAAGGTTAAAAAGCACAGCAAAAACCTTTGAGATGTTTTCTTGGGTTCAGGGAGTAGATTATAGAAAGGGAAGGTATTAGCACCCTTTCTATCCATGGTTATCCATGGTCTCTTAGTTACTTGCTTAGATCAACTTGCCTTGGTTTTCAATTGTTTGAAATGGTGCTTTGTGTGTGTGTTTTGAAAATGTTTTGAAAAGAGGCCAATATGGTGGCAACCTTTGTAATGATCCATGTTGGGATGTATACAAAGGTGTATGTCTTTTGAAAAGGTTTCAATGTTTTTGAAAGTTGTTTTTGAAAGTGTAGTGATGTGTGTTTTGAAAATGGGCAAGTGTTTTGTTTTGCAAGTTTGATTTAAGTAACTAAGAGTTTGTCTACTCCTAAATTTCTCAAAGATTTCTCCTATGTTTTTAACCCTTTTAACAATTTTGTTCCACCATTGCATTTGGTGGACAATCTTGTGTTAGGATGTGAAAGGGACGGGCGCGGGTCATCGTTTAGACCATAATTGCAATGGTGCCAAGTATCTTTGGGAAATTTTTCCTTGGAGGGACTTGATCATTTTTTAGGCGACTTTCGAAAGCGTCATCGAGGGACTATGATCATTTGAATTGTTTTATTTTGCCCAAAGAGACCTAACATGCAATATGGCCCATTATTGAAGGCAACAAGTGGAATACCCTAGGGGTGCAAGTGTGATTGGTGTTGTCCATTTTCATGCTTGATTATCTTGAAGTTAGGTCAAACTATTTTGGTTAATTGATTTGCATACAAATCCTAATTCTAACATGGCATAATTAGAAAGCATTAAAATGCGAAAAATAAAGTTCCTAAGTTATTACAACACAATATATGGGAAGGGGGGTACAAATGTTCAAATGGGGGTATTTTGACAAGGAATTTAAACCTAGACTATTACATCAAATTGGGAATTATACAAATTATTTAATATACAACAATTTAAATAAAAATGGAATAAATATGCAAGATGCAAAAAAGATGTTTTTTATATGTATGAAAAAAGTGTTTTTTATATGTCAAATAAACAAAATAAAAAGTATTATTTTTTTTGGAGTTTTTATGTATTTAGGGCAAAACCCTAATTTATTAATTAAAATGTATTAATTGTTTAATATATACAATATTTGTTAGTTATGTACAAAAAAATAAATAAAAGAGAAGTATATTTGTAAAAAAGTAATTTTTAATGTTAAATATTAATAAAAATAAAAATGTATTAATTTGGTATTTTTATCCTAAATATCCTAATAAATATGTAAATATTTATATTATATGATAAATATATTAAATATGTATAAAAAATAAAATATTTAATATTTACAAAAAAAAGTATATTTTCATAAAATATTTTCAAAAGATAAAATAAAATGAAAATCAGAAAAATAAAATGTATTGGTATTAATTTTAGTATTTTTTAATAAAAGATATTAGGTATTATTTATGTATAAACATTATTTTAAACAAATAAATGCCTAATAAATTCAAAAATGGTGTGAAAAATATTTTTTATATTTTTAATATTATGAGAAAAAATAAATAAGTCAGAAATAAAAAGAAAAGTCAAGAAAATGTCTCAAATAAGCACAATGGGCCAAGGGGGTTCAAAAGTAAACATAGGGTGCAAATAAGAAAAGTGAAACAGGCCCAGCCCAAAGACCCTGTCATCTTCAACCTCCAGCATTTCTGTTCAAAAAAACACGCGTTTGCTATCTCCAGATTCCTTGATCTTTTGCCAAATCTTCCAACATGAAACCTGTAGAGCTTGAAGCCACGATTCTAGACATATAAAGAAATCAATCTAACTCTCAGAAATGAGAGAGAATTTCTTCTCCCCCAATTCCTGACCTAGTTTTTGTTCCATGTTCAGACATCAAATTCTCATAGCACACATAACATAAATGAAAACTAATTACATGGGCATGTTCAGGGCTATGAATGTGACATATTTTCTTCACAAATCTAAACCTAGCAATGCCTGAATAAAGAGATACAAGTTCATGAACTTACCTGTTCAGTTGGAATCGTGTGCAACAATGGAGATGAGTACAAGGCAAGGTGATGATTTGTATAGCTTCCTTGATGTCTCAGGATGCTATTCCAACCTTTAGTTTGCTTGGAAACCAAAAGAATCGTGCTATGGTACTTCAACTGCAAAACAGAAAAATGAAAATGGTGATGTTAGCTAGGGATGTTACAGGTCGTGTTTAAGGCTTGGAACAGTTTCAAGGGATGATGTGGGATGCGTTTGAAGTGGTTTCAGCAAGAATGCATGAATGGATTGAGTTATGGAACTCAATCTGCAGCAGGTGACCTGTTTTGGTAGTTTTAGGGTGATTCTGTGTTTGAGAAGGTGTAGAACTTGGTTGGCTTGTGTTTCAGCTTAGGTTTGATGATTAGAAAGTGTTTGATAACTTTGCTTAAGCTCTGGTTCACAGGAATGAGAGTTGTGTGTTGTTATGCAAGGTTACTTCAACTTTAAGCAAGAAAATGTCAAGTGGTGTTTCTAGCTTGTACAGGCCCCCAATCTATGCTGCATACCTTGGCCTTGATCAGTGTAATTAGTTCATAAACTTGTGCCAAAAGGATCTGCCTTGTACTTGCTTGGATTTGCATTTGACATAAAGTTTAACTTTTCTAAAATGGCTATTATGCTTTTTCTATTTAAGGGTTAAACTTCCATGTAATGCTTAAACACATAAAACAAGGCCTTGGCACAATGAGTTAGCATTAAATTATTGAGTGAAAATGGGATATAGGACCTGTAATCAAGGAATGCAAGCTGAGTTCAAAATGGCACAAGTGTATGAACATGTAAATTGGTCATAACAAAAGTGAATTTTTCCCAACTTGCCAAATTTGATTCTCCCTAACCATGAGGTTGTTTGATGATTTCTTGGACATTTTGGAAAGCTTGGAATGTTTACTACAATCCATCTTTGAAATGAAAATTGAAATTCCAAGTGGAAGTATGTGAAAAATGGTCTTGAAGTTAGGCAAAAATCCTGCCTAAAATAGGTCAAATTTCTCTAAGTTAAGAATGGTTTGGTACCCTTGTTCCAAAAATTGTAACTTGAGCTACAAGCTTCTTTTGAGGAAACTTTGTGAATAAAAGTTGTATATTTTGCAATGGACTACAACTTTCATGTTTTGACTTTTGCTTGAATCCACATGAATCTTGGTGAGAAAGTGGGACAAAGTTAGGAAAAAATTAGGGTTTTTCATAACTTAGAAAAATTCTAAGTTATGAAAAATCTTCATTTCAAACCCTAATTTGCAATTCTTGATTTCTTGATGAACAAGTTTCATGATTTTGCATGTTTTGATGAAAAATGAATCTTGACACTTGATATTGACCAAAAAGTCAAAGTTTGACTTTTCAGTATACAATCAAAATTGATCAATTGACTGGGAAATTCAACTGTCAATCTTGTGCATTTGGGATCTTTTGAACTTGTTGAGTATGTCAAGACAATTCCATGGGTTCCTTGAGTCCATATATGGGTTTGGTTTGCCGTTGGCTAGGTCAAACAGTCAAAAATTGCCTTTGTGCAGTCAAAACCCTAAAAATGACCATTTTGCCCTTTTGGTGATCTGATCAAATTTCTTGTGGAATTGTGATCCAAACTTGATCAAATGGTTCATATGAGTTCATAATGTTGATGTGGGTCAATTTTCATGAGATTTGACTGTCAATTGGCCACAGTTGACTTTTTCCCCAATACAGCTGATTTCTAGGTCAACTGTCCAATTGACTGGGCAAAATTTGGAATCAAGACTTGAAACTTGGTATGGATAAACTTGGGAGTCCAACATGAAGCATGAAAGTCATATTAGGCATTTTAGGTCAAAATATCTTTGTGCAAACACAAACCCTAATTTGGGTCAACAGTGCAAGGAGAAGTCTTGAGTAGAGGAAACCCTAACTGGATCTTGAGCTCCAAGGGTCTTGTGAGGAGAAAATGTTGAGGAAATGGGAGGGCAAATTTTGGGGTACAACACCTTCCCTTTCAATAATCTACCCCCGTACTCAGAAAATATCGAAAAAAGGAATTTTTCTGTGATTTTTTCCTTTCCTTGTTGGATAAAATAAAATTCAGTGGCGACTCTTGCTTACCGCGACATTTTGCGAACACAAACGCAAAATGCAAACCAGCAATTCGTAAAAACAGTCCCGGTTCTGGCCACCGTATCACACCTTTGATCTTATACTTGACCATACTGGATAATTCAATGGGGTGTGTGCTGGGGCAGCATGACGAGTCTGGCCGAAAAGAGCATGCTATTTACTACCTTAGCAAAAAGTTTACCAACTGCGAGACCTGATACTCGTTACTCGAGAAAACTTGCTATGCTTTGACATGGGCTGCTCGCCGGCTGAGACAGTATATGTTGACTCACACCACCTTATTGATATCAAAGATGGACCCAATCAAGTATATCTTCGAGAAGCCTGCTTTGTCCGGAAGAATAGCAAGATGACAAATGATCTTAACTGAGTATGACCTCCAATACACAACCCAAAAGGCAATCAAGGGGAGTGTATTGGCGGATCATTTGGCGCATCAGGCCGTGGATGACTACCAATCCATGAATTTCGAGTTCCCGGATGAGAACATCATGTTGGTGACCAAATGTGAAGAACCTGGACCGGATGATGGACCTGAGGAAGGATCCTGATGGTCTATGTATTTCGACGGAGCCTCAAATGCGTTTGGTAATGGCATCAGTGATGTGATTATATCTCCTGAGGGTTGACATACTCCGTTCACCGCCCGATTATGTTTTAACTGTACCAACAATATGGCGGAGTATGAAGCATGCATCATGGGTCTTCGAGCTGCTATTGACCTAAGGATTAAGTTCTTGAGTGTATTCGGAGATTCCGCTGTAGTGATCAGTCAGTTCAAAGGCGAGTGGGAAACGAAGCACCCAAATCTTATTCCTTACAAAGAGTATGTATTGACGCTTCTCCCGCACTTCGAGGAGATAACCTTTGAACACTTTCCAAGAGAGGAGAACTAGCTGGCGGACGCGCTAGCTACCATGTGTTCTATGTTCAAAGTTAGGTGGGACAATGAAGCTCCCCAGATTACCATCGAGAAATTGAACGAACCCGCACATTGATGTGACATCGAGACTGAAGAGGTAGCAGATAAACCCTGGTTTCATGAGGTAAAGAGGTATCTTGAGGCTCAAGAATACCCCGAGGGTGCATCTGTTAATGATAAGAAGTTCTTAAGAAGATTCGTTGTGAAGTTCTTCATCAGTAATGGGATTCTTTATAAGCGTAACCATGATTCAACCTTACTGCGATGTGTGGACAAAAGCGAGGCAGAAAGGATCATGGCAGAATTACATGAAGGTACCTTCGGAACTCATTCCAGCGGACATACCATGGCAAAGAAGATCCTACGGGCAAGATATTATTGGTCCACTATGGAAGCCGATTGTTATCAACATTCTCGAACCTATCATGAGTGCCAAGTCTATGCTGGTAAGGTACATATACCTCTAGTTCCTCTGAATGTTTTGACAGCTGTGATACGGTGGGAGAACTGACTTGAGGTTTTGCGTTTCGTTGCAAATGTTTCGGTTTAGCAAGAGTCGCCACCGACTTTTATTTTACCCAGAACAACCTTTGTCCCTGTCCTCCAGCTAACGTTCTGCGCGTGTTTTTCCTTCAACCTATACCTTGCTCTAGCTTGCATAAAATCAAAAATATAACATAAAAAGTGTAGCCTATAGACTCCCGATTCCAGTGATATAAAGTTTGTGACCTAACACCTAAAGATCAAGGAGAATTTTATCACCCCTAATTTCTAACCTAAATTTTTCATGAACTTCAAGCTTCAAATTATCACTACTCAGTTAATATAAATAAAATCTATGCATATGTACAACTTAAGCAAGTTAAGGACTACATTTTTTCTTCACAAATCGTGACCTGAGGATGCCTAAATAAGGAGATAGAACTTTGAAAAATATCTTGTTCAGCTGAGTTTGGATATGGCAATATGGGAACTTTGAGTGAGGCCTGAAGATCGTGTGAGCTTCTTTGAAGTTCCCTCAAGCTATCCCAATGCTCAGCTTGCCTTGAGGATGCTTGAAACTTCATGTAGAAGCCAACCTGCATCCTTTAAAAATGAAAATTGTGAAGCTTGAAACAGGGGTTACAGTTGTAAGACAAAGGCCTGGATAGTTTAGATGTGATGTATGGAAGGTGTTTCAAGTGTTGAATCAAGAAACGCACGAGCCAATATTGATTTGGCAAGAAATTTGCAGGAGCTTCCCTGTTTGGACAGAAAAATGTGATTTTGGTGTTTGAGAGTGTTTGGGATCTTAGGCAATCGTGTATTTTCTTGAGATAAGTTTATGAAGATGGTTTAGAATGAAGCCAAGCCTTGCCTTTATCAGATGCATAAGTTTTTTTTTTTACTTTTGCCAACTTGCTTGCTTTTGAAGAAAGTTGGAAGTGACAATGCCAAAGGCCTGTACAGGCTAGCTTGTGGACTGCAGAGGGTTGGTATACTTTGCCTGATGTTTGTGGATCTTGATTGCAACAAAAGATCAGGTCCATGGGTCAAGAAATGTAAAGTTGCAAAAAGGCTTGCTTTATCAAAATAATATTGTGAACTTTATGCCATTTTGGATTAATTCATTGTGCAATGCTTCAAAAGTAAAAACAAAGCCATTATCCATTGAGTTTGAATTTAATTATGGATTGTAGAAGGGATTAGGACCTGTAATGCAAGGTACAAGCATGCTTGAAACTGATTTGCAACTTGAAGCATTGTAAACATGGCTTGCACAAAAGTGACAAATTGCCATTTTCTCTTCTTCGATTAACCCTAACCACAAATGATCTTGGAGAGTTTTTGAACATTTTGGAAAGCTTGTAACATGCTTTACAATCCATATTTGAAATGAAACTTGAGATACCTCTTGGAACTAGGTGAAAAGTTTCCATGAAGTTAGGTCAAAAACCTGCCTAAACTAGGGCAAAATTTCACTAAGTTAAAAAGTTTATGGACCCCTATTCACAAAATCATAACTTGAGATCCAAGCATCTTTTGGGAAAACTTTGTGAATAAAAGTTTTATATTTCAGGGAGGACTACAACTTTCATGTTGGAAGTTTTCTTTGAATCCAATTGCATCATGATGAAAAAGTTGTGGAAAGTTGGGAAAAAATAAGAAATTTCTATAACTTAGAAAAATTCTAAGTTATGAAAAATTTCAAATTAAAACCCTAATTTGAAATTTTAGGTTTCTTGGTCAACATGTTTCACATTTTAACATATCTTGATGAATTATGACTCTTGGCATTTGATTTTGACCAAAAAGTCAAAGTTTGACTTTTCAGTGTACAATTGACTTTTGATTAGTTGACTGCAAAATTTATCTATCAATCCTATGCATTTGAGATCTTTTGAACTATGTGATTAGGTCAATATGATGCTATTGAGTCCTTGAAATCATGCTTGAACCCAATTGGTCATTGGCTAGGTCAAAAATCAGAAATTGCACTTCTTCAGTCAAAACCCTAATTTTGACCATTTTGCCCTTTTGATGATCTGATCAAATTTCTTGAGGAGTTGTGATCCAAACTTGATCAAATGGTACATATGATCCTAAAATGTTGTTGTGGATAAAAAATTATGAAGTTTGATTGTAAATTGGCCACAATTGACTTTTTCCCCAATACAACTGATTTTTAGGTCAACTGTCCAATTGATTGGGCAAAAATGTGATTCAAGGCTTGAAACTTGGTATGAGCAATCTTAGTGGTCCAAGATGGTGTATGAAAGTCACATGAAGCATTTATGGTCCAAAAATCCTTGTGCAAACTCAAACCCTAATTTCAGGTTATCAGTGCAAGGAGATGTCTTGAGCTGAACAAACCCTAATCTGGTCATGAATCTAAGAAGTCTTGTGAGGAAAATATTGATAAAATGAGAGGGAAAATTTTGGGGTACAACAGCTGCCCCTATTCAATCTTCTTGAACCTGAAGAGTTAGATTGGCGTGTTTTGCCGTTCGTGACTCGAAGGTAAAAGATGATTGGACACTAGAGTGCCCGTAAATTTGCACTCGTCAAATTGTAGTTGAGGGAATGAGCTTAAAGATGCCATTTGGAGAGGTGATAGAATCTTGTTGGAGATGGGATTAAAGATGCCATCCAAGAATGTTTGTTGAGTTGTAAGTTGTAAGTCAAAAGACCAAAAATCAGAATGGTGTCCGCGTTTGGAACGTATCTGTACTGTATCTGGGGACGTAATCTGTATGAGCAATGGAATGGTGTCCGTGTCTGGAGCGTATCCGAGCTGTAACTGTATTTGAATCTTGAATGAATAACAGAATGACTTCCGTGTCTGGAGCGTATCTGAAATCTAAATAAGCGACAGAATGGCATCCGCGTTTGGAGCGTGTCTGAGCTGGGGAAAAAGTCAGAATAAGTGACAGAATGGCAACCGTGTCTGGGGCGTATCTGTAATGTATTTGAATAAGTAACATAATGACATCCGTGTCTGGAGTGTATCCGTACTGTATCTTGATTTTTAATTCTAAATGAGTAATAGAATGACTTTCGTGTCTGGAGTGTATCCGTACTGTATCTGAATTTGAAACTGAATAAGGGCCAGAATGGCATCCGTGTCTGGAGCGTATCTGAACTAGAATCTGAATGAGTAACAGAATGACTTCCGTGTCTGGAGTGTATCTGTACTGTATCATGATTGCTGAACAAGAGATCTGAATAAGTGACAGAATGGCTTCCGTGTCTGGAGCGTACCTGAAATGTATCTTGACCTTGAATTCTGAATGAATAATAGAATGACTTCCGTGTCTGGAGTGTATCTTTACTGTATCTGAAATCTTTGAATATTTTTAATGATAACTGTTAATCTTATCCTGAAAAGGGTAAAATGTTAGCTGAAACACAGAGTTATGTTGCATGAAATGTATGATGCAATAAATGTGTTTTATCAATGTTTATGATATATGAATGTAATGTATGTGGATGTAAGCCGATTTGCTGTATTGCTGAGGAAAATAAATCCTTGATAGCTGGGGATAATAAAATCCTTGACTGCTGCCGGGGAAAATAAATCCTTGACCCTGCTGGAGATTCAAAATCTTTGATTGCTGAGGATGAGAAACCCTCGGTGACTGTTGGGGATAGAAATATCTTGATAACTTCTGTGGGGATATGAGGATCCTTCACGTCTTGAAGTTGGAGTACTGACAAAAATTCTGTCGTGAGAGTAATGCCAAACTGCTTGAGAAATCTGCTTGGGAAATCCAGAGAACTTTGATGACTTCTACTAGGAGTTTCACAAAGGAAATCCTTATTCTGCTGAGTAATAGAGAAAACTCTGATGACTTCTGCAGGGAGTTAAGAATGAGAATCTTCATTTTGACGACTTCACTGGGGAGCAATAAAAAAAACTCTGTGGGGAAGAAGGCTTACTGCTGGGGAGTAAGTTCAGGAGTTTGGGTCGTCTGCCACTCTACTGGGGAATCAACCTAGGTTGGGGGAGTAAAAGTTAACTGTTATCTAGTTGCTTTTCAGCCTTCAAGACAACTTACTGGGGAATATGGAGAAACTGAATGGTCTCCACTAGGGATTGATAGTTGGAAATTTGACTCAGCTGGGGAATGAAGGTTTAAGCTCCACTAGAGATCTGTGGTTCAAAGTTTTGGCTCCGCTGGGGATTGGGAGGTTGAAGTTTTAACTCTGATGGGGATTTTGAAATTTAGCTCCGCTGGGGATCTAGATGATGTACTGTAGGGATTGCTCATGGAATATCCGAAAGACGTTTTCCTATCCGTTCAACCTGTCAGTAATTATTCTTTTTCACCTCTGTCTATTTGTTAACAGTAATTGTGTTCAAATGCATATGTTTATTAATGAATCATTGGACGTTTTTGCAAATAAAACACAAGTGTAAAAAGAAAAAGACAAATAGTTTTCTGTACTTTTAAAGAGGTATCTTTGTATTAACTTTGAATAAGTGTTTTGTACAAAGGAGACAGACATCCTAGTAAGAGGACGGTGTCGTAAAAAATTGAGAAATTTTTTATACAAAGAGAGATAGCTATGTGTAAAAATCCCATGGGGTTCCCATTCCGCTATAGCCTTCGTAACTACGAATATCTTGTCCATTCATCGCTTCATCCGAAGATGATTGGATTGATCAGAAGCTCCAGGTTTGTCAATGAAGAGATTGTCCTTAAAGTGATCCGACGAGACATAGTCATACGCTTTAATTCCCTAACTTTTGCCTGGACCTCCCTTTCGGGTTTTCGATCCACCGGGAAACCCTTTTTTGCCCAAGTCGCCCTTACGGGTTTTCAACTTGCCGGGTGTTTAATTTTTTTTTGTTTATCCCTAATTTTTGCCTGAACCGCCCTTTCGGGTTTTCGATTCACCGGGATGCCCTTTTTTTGCCTAGGTGTGTCAACCTAACGGGTCTTTTATGCGTAGTATCTTTTGACTATGTCTGCGTTCGCAGGGTGTGGCAGGTCGTCACCTTCCATGGTGGTTAAGATCATTGCCCCACCAGAAAAGATGTTCTTGATTACAAATGGTCCTTCATAAGTAGGAGTCCATTTTCCCTTGGGATCACTTTGCGGCAAGATGATGCGCTTGATCACTAGATCTCCGACTTGATACACTTGTCATCTCACTTTCTTCTTGAAAGCCTTGATCATCCGCTTTTGATACGTCTGACCGTGGAAAACAACAGTAAGTATCTTTTTGTCAATTAGTTTTAACTGATCAAGTCGGGTTTGAATCCAATCTTCTTCACTCAAACCTGCATCCTTCATGATTCTCAAGGAGGGAATCTGAACCTCAATAGGTAAAACAACCTCCATGCCATAAACTAAAGAATAGGGTGTTGCCCCAGTTGACGTACGAGCCGTGGTACGGTACCCGTGGAGAGCAAACGGTAGCATCTCATGCCAGTCCCTGTAGGTGACTGTCATTTTTTGTATGATCTTTTTGATATTTTTGTTCGCGGCTTCGACAACACCGTTCATCTTTGGCCGATAGGGAGATGAATTGTGATGTTGAATCTTGAACTGCTCGCACAGGGCGGTGATCATAGTATTGTTAAGGTTTGTACCGTTGTCAGTGATGATCCTTTCAGGGATACCATACTAGCAAATGAGATTTTGCTTGATGAAGCGGGCAACCACATTCTTTGTCACGGATGCGAAGGAAGCTGCTTCGACCCATTTTGTGAAATAATAAATGGCCACTAGAATAAAGCGGTGTCCATTGGAGACTGTAGGCTTGATCTCTCCAATCATGTCGATTCCCCACATAGCGAATGGCCAAGGAGCTATTAAGACTTTTAGAGGAACCGAGGGCACGTGTACCTTGTCCGCATAGATTTGACATTTGTGGCAGGTACGAGAGTGTTGATAGCAGTCAGCTTCCATGGTAGACCAGTAATAGCCTGACCTTAGAATCTTCTTAGCCATCTGTTGTACCCCAAAATTTTCCCTCTCATTTTATCAACATTTCTCATCACAAGACTCTTGGAACTCAAGACCAAGCTAGGGTTTCTATACTCAAGACACCTCCTTGCACTATTGACCTAAACTAGGGTTTTAGTTTGCACAAGGATTTTTTGACCTAAAATTCCCAAAGTGACTTTCATACTTCATGTTGGACTCATAAGTTTTCCCATACCAAGTTTCAAGCCTTGATTCAAATTTTTTCCCAGTCAATTAGACAGTTGACCTAGAAATCAGCTGTATTGGGGAAAAAGTCAACTGTGGCCAATTTATAGTCAAACCTATGAATTTTGACCCACATCAACATTATGAACTCATATGAACCATTTGATCAAGTTTGTACCACAATCCCACAAGAAATTTGATCAGATCACCAAAAGGGCAAAATGGTCATTTTTAGGGTTTTGATTGTACAAAGGCAATTTTTGACTGTTTGACCTAGCCAATGGCAAATCAAGCTCAACCATAGACTCAAGGACTCAATGACATTATCTTGACCTACTCAACAAGTTCAAAAGATCTCAAATGCATAGGATTGACAGATGAATTTTTCAGTCAACTGATCAAAATTTAACTGTACACTGAAAAGTCAAACTTTGACTTTTTGGTCAAAATCAAGTGCCAAGGGTCATTTTTCATCAATATGTGTCAAATTATGAAACTTGTCCATCAAGAAACACAAAATTGCAAATTAGGGTTTGAAATTAAAAATTTTCATAACTTAGAATTTTTCTAAGTTATGAAATTTTCTTAATTTTTCCTAACTTTGTCCCATTTTTTCACCATGATGCAAATGGATTCAAACAAAACTTAAAACATGAAAGTTGTAGTCCTTCACAAAGTCTACAACCTTTGTTCACAAAGTTTTCTCAAAAGAAGCTTGGATCTCAAGTTATGAGTTTTGGGACAAGGGTCCCTAAAACTTTAAACTTAGAGAAATTTTGCCCTAGTTTAGGCAGGATTTTGACCCATCTTCTTGGCCATTTTTCACATAGTTCCACTTGGAGTCTCAAGTTTCACTTCAAAAATGGATTATAGTAAATGTTTCAAGCTTTCCAAATTGTCCGAGAACTCCTAAAACACATTTGTGGTTAAGGAGAATTGAATGCTTGAAGTTGGCAAAAACTCACTTTGTAACCATGGCCAATACATGTTCATGCAAGTTGCAAAATCTGACCAAACTAGATTTGTACTTGATTACAGGTCTCAAAACCAATTTACACTCAAAAATTGAATGCAAATACATTGGTTAGAGGCATTGTTCTGATCAAGGGAGCATTGTACATTGAATAATTCCATTTTGGGCATAAAGATCACACTTCCATTTTCTTAAAGCATAACTTTTGCAAAGTTGTTTCTCTTGAGCATTGGACCAAGCCTTTTGCTGAAAACAAAGTCCCCTAATCTTAGGCATAGTACGCCAACTATGAGCATGCTTGGAGCTAGCCTGTACAGGCCTTAGCATGGTCACTTCACACTTTTCTTTCAAAACAAGTCATTTGTTCCAAAGATCCACAACTCACATATCTGATATATTGAACTCAAGCCAAGATTTCAAACAAGTTTCTCACATCCTTGTAAGCCAGAAACACGAGCCTTTCACCTCTAAATCACCCTTGTATTCAAAAACTATATTTTCTTGTAAAACAGGGCAGGACCTGCAAATCACAAGCCAAATCACATTCCACTCGTGCGTTTTGCTTGCAATCAGTTCCAATACCTTCCATTCAACTCACTCAAGCTGTCCAAAACCTCCATTGCCAACTGTAACTCCATTTACAGTGTTCACCATTTCTGTTTCAAGCTTATGCAGGTTGACTTCTAGAGAAAGATTCAGGCCATTTCAAAACAAACTAAGCATTAGGAAATGTTCAGGGAACATCAAGCAAGCTCAAAAGAACCTCACGCCTCACTGAAAGTTGATGCATTGTCCAACTCGAACTCAGCTGAAACAGGTTTTTCATGAACTTCTATCTCTCTATTTAGGAACATTTAGCCTTAGGTTTGTGAATAAAAGATGTTGTACTCATTGCCCTAAAACCATACATATGCTCAGTTTTCATTTATATTAATCGTGCTAGGAGAATTTCATCCATGAACATGTTGAAAAAGTTAGGTTAAATTTTAGGGCCAGAGAAATTTTCTTTGGTCTTTGAGAGTTAGATTTAATGTTTTATATGGTTGAAATCGTTGTTTGATGCTCTACAAGTTTCATGTTTTGAGTTTTGGCAAAAGATCACAAACGCAGAAGATACGGATTTAAACACAGGGCGCGCGCATCCTTTGTCACAAGGTCAGGGATGAAGTGGAAATGGGTTGGGCCTGGCCTTGTCCTGCTTTTTGCACCCCTATGCTTGCTTTTCACGCCCCCTAGTCCATTTTCTTGTATTTTGACATTTTTGTATTTTTATTTTCTTTTCTGACTTCAATATTTTATTTTCAAACATAAAAAATGCTCCAAAAATATTTTTATATTTTTTTACATTTATTTGGCATTTTATTTCATTTTTTATAATATTAAAACATTCTTAATACCATTTTATTATTTGTTTAAATTTAAAAATAATGTAAATAATACTAATATTTTCATTTTATTTTTTATTCATACTGAAAATATTTTCTTGAATATATCTTATTATTGTAAATATTTTATTTCATTTTATATACACTTAATATATTTAATATATATATATATATATATATATATATATATATATATATATATATATATATATATATATATATATATATATATATATATATATATATATATATATATATATATATATATATATATATATATATATATATATATATATATATATATATATATATATATATATATATATATATATATATATATATATATATACTTTATTTTATTAAAAACATAGAGTAAAAATACAAAAATATTACATTCTTATTTTTATTATCTTTTACACTAAAAAATACCTTTTTTTTTAATATATTTTTATTTTTGTACATATTAATATATTCTTATATATATAAATAATATATAGTGTTATTTTCTTAAAAGAATTAGGGTTTACCCTAAAAATAAATAAAATTAACTTTTATTTTATTTTATTTAATTCTTTACATTTATTTCCATTGAAAATACTTTACATAGATAAAAAAACCTTTTTTGCATAAATACATTTTTATTTAACATTTATTTATTGTGTTTATTTAAATATTGTCCATTTAAATATCATGCATTGTAAATTCAATTTGGTTATAATAATTTAGGGTTTTAATTTCTTGCAAAATAATCCCCTATTCAAATTTGTACCCCCTCCCTATATCAAAGTTGTAATAGCTTAGATTTATTTTTAAGCACTTAAAAGCTTTCAATTATGCCATGATTAGAGAATTAGGGTTTGTATGCAAAATCAAAACTAACAGATAGTTTGACCTAATCAAAGACAAAAATGCATGAAAAACAAACACAATGCACACTTGCACCCCTAGGGTTTCAATCCACTTATTGCCTTCAAAAGTGGGCCATGGTATGCATGTTAAGTACTTTGGCAAAACAAAAACAAAACAAAGGATCATAGTCCCTCGATGACGCTATCTGGGTTGCCTAAACAAAATGATCAAGTCCCTAAAGAAAATTGCCAAAAATACTTGACACAATTGCTATCATGGCCATATGATGACCCACGCCCGTCCCGTTTACATCCAAAGATAGGGTTGTTTACCAAATCAATGGTAAATCAACAATGTCAAAGGAATAAAAATGCACAAGAAAGACATTTGAGTAGGTAGATAGCTTCTAGTTACTTGATCAATTTCAAAACAATCCTTGCTATTTTCAAAAACAATCACACACACATTTCCAAACATCTTTCAAAAACATTGAAACATTTTTCAAAAGACAAACATCTTTGTATACATTCTTACGAACGAGAATTATTACAAAGATTGCCTAAACGATGGCCTCTTTTCAAAATACTTTCAAAACCACACTAAGCACCATTTCAAACAATTGAAAAGCAAAGCAAGTGATATAAACAAGTAACTAAGAGTCCATGGATAACCATGGATAGAAAGGGTGCTAATACCTTCCCTTTCTATAATCTACTCCCCGAACTCAAGAAAACATCTCAAAGGTCTTTCCTGTGCTTTTTGACCTTTCCTTAGGATAAAATAAAAAGTCGGTGGCGACTCTTACTAAACCGAAACATTTGCGAACACAAACGCAAAACCTCAAGTCAGTTCTCCCACCGTATCACACCATCGTATGCCCGCTAGAGTGAGTGCCGAAGGTACCTTCATGCAATTTAGCCATAATCCTTTCAGCTTCAAGCTTGTCCACACAACAGAGCAGAATAGAATCATGATTGCATTTGTACAGGATACCATTACTTAGGAAGAACTTAGCTGAGAATCTCCTTAAAAACTTTTTGTCATTGATTGTAGCTCCTTCAGGGTACTCTTGGGCATCGAGATACCTTTTGACTTCATGAAACCATGGCTGGTCCACTACTTCTTCGATATTAATCTCGTGACAATGTGCAGGTTCGTCCATCTGTTCAATTGTGATTTGGGGAGCCTCATTATCCCAGTTAAGTTTAAAAATGGATGACATTGTAGCTAGAGCATCTGCTAGCTGATTTTCTTCTCGCGGGAAGTGCTCAAAAGTAATCTGCTCGAAATGTGGTAACAATGTCAAGACATGTTCTTTGTAAGGGATGAGGTTTGGATGCTTAGTGTCCCACTCTCCTTTGATCTGACTGATGACAAAATTTGAGTCCCCAAACATAATTAAATATTTGATTCCCAAGTCTATGGCAACCTTGAGTCCAAAGATGCAAGCTTCATACTCTACCATGTTGTTCGTACAGTTGAAGAAAAGTCTAGCGGTGAAAGGAGTATGGCAACCTTCCGGGGAAATGAGTACCGCGCTGATACCTTTGCCAAGTGCATTAGAAGCCCCATCAAAGTACAGGGTCCATCGGGATCCTTGTTCAAGTCCGTCATATGGTCTGTTCTCTTCAATGTTGTCCAATGTCATGATGTCCTCGTCAGGGAAGTCAAACCTCATGGATTGGTGCTCTTTGACAACTTGATGGGCCAGATGGTCAGCTAGTACACTCCCCTTTATAGCTTTTTGGGTTCTGTACTGTATATCGTATTCTGTTAGGATCATCTACCATCTAGCTGTTCTTCCAGATAGAGTATGCTTCTCAAAGATGTACTTGATCGGATCCATCTTAGATATCAGTAAAGTGGTATGAGTCAACATATACTGCCTTAGCCGGCGAGCAGCCCATACCAAAGCGCAACAAGTTTTCTCGAGCAGTGAGTATCGGGTCTCAATGTGGGTAAACTTTTTGCTAAGGTAATAAATGGCATGCTCTTTTCGGCCAGACTCGTCATGCTGCCCCAGTACGTACCCCATTGAGTTCTTTAGGACGGTCAGATACATGATTAGCGGTCTTCCTTCGACGGGTGGCATCAAGATGGGAGGCTCTAGCAAATACTCCTTGATTTTATCGAAAGCAAATTGACAGTCATCATTCCATTTAACTACCTTGTTGTACCCCAAAATTTGCCCTCCCATATTCTTCAAGATTTGTCAAGAATCATCTTCAAATGGTTCAAGATTTCTCAAGGGTTGCACAGTCCAAATGCCTCCTAAGCCAGTCAAAATTAGGGTTTTGGTTCTTTCAGAGAATTTGAGGTTTTCAATGGCTCAATCAAGTCTCATATGCCTATATACATTGTCAAGCACCTACATGCCAAGTCTCAAGACTCACAGGGGCAAATTGCACAGTCAAAAGCTCCATTTGCTTCACAATCAACAACAGGGGCAAAATGGTCATTTTATAGTCAAAAGTCAGAATTTTTGGTCAACATATTATTTAGAGCTCACAATCATCATTTGATCAAGTCTTGATCATGATTCCTCAAGGATAGCTCAAAAATCATCAAGATGCCAAAAGTTACTATTTTTGGACAGCTGAAAAGTCAACTGTATCTTGACCAAGGCATAACTTTTTCATGGTTCATCAGAAAAATCCCATCCAATGCTCATTTTTAAGGGGATGACATTTCCTACAACTCATCTTCACATTCCAAGTCCAAGAAATGCTCTCACAAAAAGTTATCAATTTCTACATTATAGGTCATTTTCAAAAGTCAACAAAAATGCACTTTAAGTCAAAGACCATAACTTGAGATTGGTAAATCCAAATGACATGGGACAAAAGGCATTGGTTAGAGGACTTCAAGACCTTTCCAAAATGTCCAAGAACATGTTTATATGATCAAAATTGAGCAAGATATGCATTGGAGAAGTTGGGAAATTTTTGTGAATTTGCAAAAGTCAACTTTGCTCAAAACACCTTGTTTTTGCTAATGGGCCTCAAATTCCTTCTTGAAACTTTGTCCAAGGCTTATGCACGACCCATTGAGATTATTTGAATTTATTTTCTTATTTTTTATTAATTAATTGGATTTTTAATTGATTTTAATTCCTTTAATTAATTTAAAATGTAGGAAATTCAAAGATTTGATTTTTCAATCTTTTGGTGAAGCAAACAAGCTCAAGAAAAGCTGGCAAATTCGTGTGCACATCAAGGGGACAAAAATCTCCAAGTTTGGCAAGTTTTTCCAATCAAAAAGATTGAAAAATATTTGATTTTTAATCAAATATACAAACCATTATTCCATGGATTTCTTGTCAAGAATTTAACCTAATTCCATTCTACTATATATGCATAAGCTAAACCTAATGCCATGAACGTGAGAATTGCTGCAGAAAGCCATAGCCAATATTGAAAAAAATCAAGAAAACTTGAAAACTGTTTTACAGGTTCCAACGTGATTCAAAGCATTTTGTGGTTTCTAATACCTTGCAGGAACTCCCAGGGACCTTTTGCAATCAAAATCACACGCCAAAGCTCAAGAAACGCCCAAGAACAGTTTCACGGTTTGCAACATTTTTCCAAAATCATAATCATTGATTCATGCATATTTAACATCTTTTGTTGATTGTTTTGTGTTAATAGGGGCTGTACAAAGATTTTGGCATAGGTTAATTGGAATGAAACGCCCTGAATCACAAATCACCATGAACGAGTTTTAGGGTTCTTCAGTTCTGGAATTGGGGCTTTGTGAATCAAGTAAAATTAGGATCCATGAGGCATATGGTTGTAATCCTGAGAACCAGACGAATTTAACCCTACCCTCGCGAACAATTTATATTGAACACAGACCTATTCGCTATTATTCCTCATGTTAGATTGTGGGGGTTAAAAACCCCCGCTATCTGTTTGTTATTTTGCAGGTTCAGTGAAAGAGATGAAGACGTGTAAGTATGCCATTGGAACGTTCAAATAAAACGCGCGCTTGTTTTGTTTGTACAGCCTATGTGTTTGTTTTTATATATTATTTTCAATTGTCACTATAATATCAAATGCAGGCAAGTGGTTCAGTGGTAGATGCGTTGGATGTGTATCATTGGGACCTGGGTTCGATTCCCAGGTCCACCCAAAACTCTATATTATTTTGTTCAACGTGATTGTATGCAGGCTTTAAGCAGCGTTCCACCATGCATTCCAAACATCCAGGTGCCAAGTGGCTACAGGCATGCATCCAAAGGCCAAGAGTGAGTGACTACCATGCTCCCAGTCAACACGTACCGTAGACAATCTCAAAGGTCAAAACAGGCTTGCAGCTTAATGGGCCAGGAATTTCTAAACTCACCTCCAAAAAAGGCCTGGCACCCCCCTGGTTTACTATTTCTTTTTATTTTTCCTTTCTTTTATTTTCTTTTAATTATAATTATTATCATTATTATTATTAACTAACAAATAATTATTTTCACAATTAATTCAGAAAACAATATTTTCTTCTTATTATTATTATTTATTAATTTCACCTTAATTTAATTATTTTTGTAAATAAATACTAATATAATTAATTTAGTTAATTAGGTTAACTTTGACTTTTTCATAATAAATAAGATAAATTAGAATTAGGGTTTTTTATTAACTTTTGACTTTATTCTTATTTTATTTTTATTTTCATTAAGACATTAAAAAACACAAAAAATACTTTTTTCTTTTAATTAATTAATTAATTAGTAAATTAGGTTTAATATTTAATTAATTGCAAAAGGGACAAAATTCCATTCTTTTTCTCAAAAAAGGGTCAAAACCCTAAGGACGTTCCCGATTTAATTTCTATTCGCACGTATTATTATTTTGATTATATTTATGTAACTGCTCCGAGAATGTAATAGATAATTAGGCCTTTTATCGCTTTCTTTATTTTCTCGCATTTATTTTCAAGGGTTATGTTTTTGGCGATGTAAATACCCGACGCCTTGTAATAGCGTAGATTTACTTTCCGTAATTTATTTCCCGCAAATTATTAACCGTTAACTATGCATGACAAGACTTGCCTGAAAAATAAAATCAATTCGTAGCTCACAATAACCTGTGCAAAGATAATCTTAATTGAAATTTGACACACATGCACATGCCACTCCTAGGGTACGCCTCACTTGGTTGCCTCGACGTGGTCATTGAGTATAGGGTGTTTTAGAGGTCGCCCTCCTGTCTAAAGATCCCAGTTGCCTCGAAATAGTTGCCTCGGATAAAAAGGATCTAGGAAATTAGGGTTACCGCTAAGGCGTCCTACTATTGCTTTGGTGACCACACATGTCCCTATAATCGAATTGACCCGAATTACTCCAACGACGATGCTACCTACTTCTCAATAGTGGGATAGTACTGTCTAAAGGACATTTACACAGCTTAATTCCTTAGAGTAGGTAGATTTCTCATGGGTACTTGCTCTTTCAAAAACAAAAAACAACTTTTCGCACCTACACTTTCAAAAAGTTTTCAAACAAACACTTCATACACTCTTGAGGACTGATACAAGAGTTACCTAGAAGTTTTCAAAACGAAACTTTTTTTCAAAACCCACAAACACAAGAAAAGCAAACAATTTTTGAAAACATAGTGAGCAAGTACCTAAGAGCCCGTGGATAACCACAGATAGAAAGGGTGCTAACACCTTCCCTTTCTATAAATCTACCTCCCGAACCGAGAAACATCTCGAAAAGGAATTTTGTTGTGCTTTTGTCCTTTCCATGTTGGAGAACATAAAAGACGGTGGCGACTCTTGCTTACCGCGACATTTCGGGAACCAGCATTCCAAAACAGTCAGTTCTATTTCCACCGATCACAGAACTGGCGACTCTGCTGGGGAAACTATTTAAGTGAGGTGTACCTTAGGATTAGATCATTCTATGTTTTCAATTGTATGCCTTGTTTGCTTTATTATTATGGGCTTGCATCATAGTTTCATAGATCCTAACTCGGATCTGGGGGATACCTTTTAGAAGTAGCAACAAACTGTGAGGGAACTGTGCGGGGTATACCGACATGGTTGAAGCAGTTGCTACATTGATGTGGCACTTTGGTGAGTACCGGTAACCCTTGAGTCAAGTCAAGGAGAGTACGGGGCCGCCGCGTGGTGTCGTGAAGCATCAACTGACCTTAGGAACCTTACTTGACCATCCTGGCCTTTTAGGGGTAGTGAGATGACCGACTTTGGTGCAGTCCGAAGTTGGTAGATACTCGATACTACACTCATTGAGGGTTGTTTTCTTGGAATATTTTGATCGCCAGTTCAGTGGCTAAATCAAAAAAATGAACATAGAAAACAATCCAATGATATTGAGCTCCTTAGAACCCGATTACTATTCATAGGACATGTTTTGAGCCAACCAACTTCAAGAGGGTAGTACCTAAACTTCATGCTGGCCTGAAATCTAAGGGCTCTTTTGTGTGACTTGTGTGCCTTCAAACTTGAACTACTTGCCATTCTTGTTATCTGACAACATGAGTTCCTTGCAGGTTTTGTTTACAGTCCTTAATCTGGGCTTATAACAGGGTTCACTTACATCACGCCACGCGTAGCATAACATCATACGCATCATAACATTATACCATTGCATACATCCTGCATAAGGACTAACCCATTTCAAGGATCTCAAGGGTCTGTGATGCAGGTCATGATGAATCAAAATGTCTAACAAGGGGCAAAGGGGATTTATTTTCCTCTAGCCAAGGTTGTCCAGAAACCCAAGCATGATAACTGAAGTCAGGGGCTATGACCCACTCGATATGGTGAGCCTAACTCTTGAAGAAGGACTCCCAACAACATGAAGTTCCTTCAATCAAGCTACCAGATTCAAATTCTGACAAGTTTCTTTGTTTACCCCGCGAGATCCTTGAAAACATTGCATACATACATATCATTGCATAACAGGTTACCCTTTACAGGTCTCTCATATTCTCGCTGTTTATTTCAGCAATGGCTCTCCACCAGGATCTTCATGCTCAAGAGACTCAGTTCAGGGAAATCTTCCTAAGCCTATCCAAGGGGCAGGAAGAGGTTAGAACACTCCTCATGGGGAATTTGGTCAAGAGCAGTCCTGAAGACGATAAGGACGAACGGCTGAAACGTCTGCAAGCTGAGGTAGATACAATGAGAACCCAGATGCTGGGGCAGATGGCTCTTATCCAAGACTTATCTCAAAAACAAGGAAAGCTCAGGGTTCTCGTCAACCAACTGCTTCGGGACAACCAAATGGGGCAAACATCTAAGGTTGAAGAGCAAGTCATCATTCAACCCCCTTTGAGACAAGAAGACAAAGGGAAAGCTCATTCACTTGCTTCAGGGTCACAAGCCCAGCAACAACCTCGCCAGCATCAACGGGGTAATCGGCGCCAACAAAATGCACCTGGAAGACATTTCTCTGAGACTGAGATACCATCATCTTTGATACTGAAATGCCTGTTGGAAGTCAACCTGCTTACATTGAAGGATCCTCCCCGGAATCCCAACACCTCTGCTCCTACCTATCATCCCTATGAAAGGTGTGCATACCACTCTGACAGTCCGGGACATGACACCAACGACTGTTGGACTCTGAAGAAAAAGATCCAAGACTTGATTGAAGGGAGGGTGCTGGAGTTTATGCCGGATGGCGAGATGAAAATCTTCCGTTGAGAATTCTCCATATGAGATGACTAGTTCAAACTAAGAAACTTTTGTTCATTCGAATGTTCAAGTTGTATCTTTCTTTGCTTATTCAAACAATTATTGTCATGGCAAACTTTTTTATTTCATTAATGCATCGCATATGTCTGTTTTGAATCAATCCATTCGTATTCACTAAATTCAAATTGCTTTTATTTTTTGATGTTCAACTCTCGATTAAAAACTCTAAGCCTTTTGAGGGAGGATGACGAAAACGATACCACGATCTTTACAGTATGCTTTTGAACGGACCCCGCTGATGAGGTACAAGCATTGTTTTAAATCCTAAACACTGGAGTTATAAGGAAGATAATCCCTCGTCAACCCCTTTGAGCCAAAGAAGTCGGAGTTTTTCTTTTCAAAAATTAAAACCCTTAATCATAACCTGGGGCAGGGTAGTTTTCTCAGCTGATCCAGGTGCACAAAGGAGTCCTTCCAAAACAAAAGACAGTGATGGTTCCGAATAATCATAAAGACAGGCAGTCATTATATCTCAAAGAATAAAAACCCAATAAGTCAAAACCTATGAAGGAGACTTACAAAAACTGGGGCATCCCGCTGACTGTAATCACAAAAGAAACAGTTCAACAAAAAACAGGGATAACAAAAAAAAAAAAAAAAGAGGTCCTACAAACCCTCAACAAAAAAGAAATGACTGCCTATTCAAAATAAACTGTCAATATCTGAACCATCATTGGAATATCAGAGCAAAAACTCAAACAAGGTCTAACGCACAATTAGCTGAGTTTAGGATCGAAGAACATCACGAAGAACGGGTGGGTACAAATAAAATTTGAGCCTTTATCCTTTGTTTCTTAAACAGTGAACCAGGCCACGTTATAACCCTTAAAAGTCCTAGCTAAAGCATGGGTTAGTTCTAAAGCATACTGTTACAAAAGGTATCCTGATTCCTGTAGGGCTCGCTGCAAAATCTTGAGTTGACATCACATTTTACAAAAATTGCTTGTTTTACTGAAACTGCATTTTCAAAAAAACTTCAAGACAGACTTAAGCTTTGCATTTTTAATATAACATTGTTTGCATATGACTTTTTGTTCGAACAGCAGAGAAATTCGCACGAAGAATATCTAGTGAACAAAAAGAACTTCCAATCAAGGGGCAGACATGATCATGGTCCGTCATCTGGGGCAGTCCAGTCAAGATTCAAGGAATCTCTCAAGATGCCGAATAGCCAGGGGCAGATCTCCATCTAAATCACTTGGGGCATTGAACATAAATTCCAGCAACAAATCTTGCCTGACCAAAACATCTTCTAGTAGTATGACAACACAACACTACTGACAGTGACACCTCCCTACATCCTGGGAGCATGGACATAGTCAAAAAAAATACTACGCATAATCAAAGACCCGCTAGGTCGACTGGCCTAGGCAAAATAAGGGCTTCCCGGCGAACCAAAAGGGTTCGGGCAAAAAATAAGGGATGAAATGAAAAAAATCTGTACACCCGGCAAGCCGAAAACCTGAAAGGGCGGCTTGGGCAAAAAAGGGTATCCCGGTGGACTGAAAACTCGAAAGGGCGGTCCAGGCAAAAGTTAGGGATCACAGCGTACGAATATGTCCCGGCATCTCGTCACTCGCCTACCAGAAGAAGATTTGTCGATCGGCAGTTATCAGGGACCTCCACAGGTACCTTCTCCCACAGAAGCTGGGGCAATAAGAATTGTCTGAACTGTACAAGCTGCTCTGTTCACCAAGGTACCAAGGTAAGTTCAGCTGAAGAATGGGACAAAAATACCTTCATTCCCCGCAGAGTAAGACAAATCAACAATACTCTCCCCAAGCAGAGTTGGTCTCCCATCAGCCCTAAAAAGGCACAGTATCTCCAGCAAGTCAGTAACACTCTCCCCAAGCAGAGTTAGCCTACTGTCAGCCTTAAGGAAGTTGGGTATCCCCAGAAGATCTCAATATTCTCTAGCAGAGTATGCAGATATTCCTCAAACAAGCATCCCCGACAGTCCTAATATAAGATTGTTCCCCGGCGGAATACAGACACCCCAGTGGAGCCATTCCCCAGCGCAGTCCAAAAAGTTTCCCCAGGAGAGTTGGACCATCTCCCCAGTAGATCCTGGAAGCTTGTCCCCTACAGAGTACAAATATATCTCCCCGACCATGTTCAAAGGTTGTTCCCCACCAGAGTCTAATTGGGTTATCCTCAGCAAATTACAACGGAAAGATCGTCCTCGGCGAAGTTCTTCCTATCCCCCAGCGGAGTTCATCAAATTCCCCAACAAAGCTTATCAACGGAATCCCCAGCGGAGTTATCATCAAAACCTCAGCAAAGCATCTCTTCCCACAGAGTAATTCCCCGCAGAGTAATCTCTTCGCCAGGTTTATTCCCCAACGGAGTCATCTTCCCCTACCGGTTTATTCTTGCGATCATCTTTGTTCATCATCCCCAGCGGAGACGAAGAACTCTACTCTTCAACATCAGCCCAGGATTCAACGAACTTCCCGACATTCGTCAAGGATTTATTTTCCTAGACGAAAATACATTCATAAACATTTCGCATTTCACATCTTCTATTTACATACATGACAAAGTGCATACGACACAATCTCATTTATTTTTGAGAACATCATGACATCATGCATTTCATACATCATGACATTGCATACAACTAATGTTTTGCCTTTTCAGGAAAAATTCAATCAAAAGACGATTACCATCAACTTTTGAAGTTCCGGATTTGATACCTGTATCTAGCCAGGGCATATCTGTGAACGATTGATTGTAGATCTATACCTGTATCTAGCTAGGAAAGTATCTGCATGAAGAGTTTGAAGATCAACACCTGTAACAGGCCAGGAAGCTATCTTTCATTCTCAGGTCAGAGGTCTACAGCTGTATCCAGCCAGGAAAGCTATCTCGACCAACATTTTAAAGTTCCAGATTCGATACTTGTATCTAGCCAGGGCATATCTGTGAGCGACTGATTAGAGGTCTACGCCTGTATCCAGCCAGGAAAGCTATCTCGATCAACATGTTGAAGTTCCGGATTCGATACCTGTATCTAGCCAGGGCATGTCTGTGAGCGACTGATTAGAGGTCTACGCTTGTATCCAGCCAGGAAAGTTATTCGGTCAACCTTTTGAAGTTCCGGATTCGATACCTGTATCTAGCCAGGGCATATCTGTGAGCGACTGATTTGAGGTCTACGCCTGTATCCAGCCAGGAAAGCTATCTCGATCAACCTTTTGAAGTTCCAGATTCGATACCTGTATCTAGCCAGGGCATATTTGTGAGCGACTGATTAGAGGTCTACGCCTGTATCCAGCCAGGAAAGCTATCTCGATCAACCTGTTGAAGTTTTGGATTCGATACCTGTATCTAGCCAGGGCATGTCTGTGAGCGACTGATTAGAGGTCTACGCCTGTATCCAGCCAGGAAAGTTATCTCGGTCAACCTTTTGAAGTTCCGGATTTGATACCTGTATCTAGCCAGGGCATATCTGTGAGCGACTGATTAGAGGTTTACGCCTGTATCCAGCCAGGAAAGCTATCTCTATCAACCTTTTGAAGTTCCATATTTGATACCTATATCTAGCCAGGGCATATCTGTGAGCGAGTGATTAGAGGTCTACGACTGTATCCAGCCAGGAAAGCTATCTCGATCAACCTTTTGAAGTTCCGGATTCGATACCTGTATCTAGCCAGGGCATATCTGTGAGCGATTGATTAGAGGTCTACGCCTGTATCCAGCCAGGAAAGCTATCTCGATCAACCTTTTGAAGTTCCAGATTCGATACCTGTATCTAGCCAGGGCATATCTGTGAGCGACTGATTAGAGGTCTACACCTGTATCCAGCCAGGAAAGCTATCTCTATCAACCTTTTGAAGTTCCAGATTCGATACCTGTATCTAGCCAGGGCATATCTGTGAGCGACTGATTAGAGGTCTACGCCTGTATCCAGCCAGGAAAGCTATCTCGATCAACCTTGTGAAGTTCCAGATTCGATACCTGTATCTAGCCAGGGCATATCTGTGAGCGACTGATTAGAGGTATACACTTGTATCTAGCTAGGAAAGCTATCTCGATCAACCTTTTGAAGTTCCAGATTCGATACCTGTATCTAGCCAGGGCATATCTGTGAGCGATTGATTATGGATCTATACTTGTATCTAGCCAGGAAAGTTATCTACATAAAGAGTTTGAAGATCAACACCTGTAACAGGCCAGGAAATTATCTTTCTTTCTCAGGTATGCAAGTTCTCTCTAAGGAATCTCTTACGCGATCGACACTCATGGATGGCATCTTTAAGCCCATCTCCACAACTATCCATTACATTTCCAAATGGCATCTATAAGCCCATTCCCGACAAGAATCTGCCACATATCCAGATGGCATCTATAAGCCCATCCTCCTATCCATCATCTCTCCAAATGGCATCTATAAGCCCATTCCCGACATCACACTACTGATACTACACTATGTGAGTGCAAATTTCTGGGCACTTTAGTGTTCAATCATCTTCCACCTTCGGATCACGAAAGGCACGCAAGCCAATCTACATCCTCAGGTCTAATAAGATTGAACAGGGGCAACTGTTGTACCCCAAAATTTGCCCTCCCATATTCTTCAAGATTTGTCAAGAATCATCTTCAAATGGTTCAAGATTTCTCAAGGGTTGCACAGTCCAAATGCCTCCTAAGCCAGTCAAAATTAGGGTTTTGGTTCTTTAAGAGAATTTGAGGTTTTCAATGGCTCAATCAAGTCTCATATGCCTATATACATTGTCAAGCACCTACATGCCAAGTCTCAAGACTCACAGAGGCAAATTGCACAGTCAAAAGCTCCATTTGCTTCACAATCAACTGCAGGGGCAAAATGGTCATTTTACAGTCAAAAGTCAGAATTTTTGGTCAACATCTTATTTCGAGCTCACAATCATCATTTGATCAAGTCTTGATCATGATTCCTCAAGGATAGCTCAAAAATCATCAAGATGCCAAAAGTTACTATTTTTGGACAGTTGAAAAGTCAACTGTATCTTGACCAAGGCATAACTTTTTCATGGTTCATCATAAAAATCCCATCCAATGCTCATTTTTAAGGGGATGACATTTCCTACAACTCATCTTCACATTCCAAGTCCAAGAAATGCTCTCACAAAAAGTTATCAATTTCTACATTATAGGTCATTTTCAAAAGTCAACAAAAATGCACTTTAAGTCAAAGACCATAACTTGAGATTGGTGAATCCAAATGACATGGGACCAAAGGCATTGGTTAGAGGACTTCAAGACCTTTCCAAAATGTCCAAGAACATATTCATATGATCATAATTGAGCAAGATATGCATTGGAGAAGTTGGGAAATTTTTGTGAATTTGCAAAAGTCAACTTTGCTCAAAACACCTTGTTTTTGCTAATGGGCCTCAAATTCCTTCTTGAAACTTTGTCCAAGGCTTATGCACGACCCATTGAGATTATTTGAATTTATTTTCTTATTTTTTATTAATTAATTGGATTTTTAATTGATTTTAATTCCTTTAATTAATTTAAAATGTAGGAAATTCAAAGATTTGATTTTTCAATCTTTTGGTGAAGCAAACAAGCTCAAGAAAAGCTGGCAAATTTGTGTGCACATCAAGGGGACAAAAATCTCCAAGTTTGGCAAGTTTTTCCAATCAAAAAGATTGAAAAATATTTGATTTTCAATCAAATATACAAACCATTATTCCATGGATTTCTTGT
Organism: Vicia faba; assembly: GCA_948472305.1. Taxonomy (NCBI): domain Eukaryota; kingdom Viridiplantae; phylum Streptophyta; class Magnoliopsida; order Fabales; family Fabaceae; genus Vicia; species Vicia faba. Next base: position 3,128,423 of record OX451740.1, read on the forward strand.
CAAGAATTTAACCTAATTCCATTCTACTATATATACATAAGCTAAACCTAATGCCATGAACGTGAGAATTGCTGCAGAAAGCCATAGCCAATATTGAAAAAAATCAAGAAAACTTGAAAACTGTTTTACAGGTTCCAACGTGATTCAAAGCATTTTGTGGTTTCTAATACCTTGCAGGAACTCCCAGGGACCTTTTGCAATCAAAATCACACGCCAAAGCTCAAGAAACGCCCAAGAACAGTTTCACGGTTTGCAACATTTTTCCAAAATCATAATCATTGATTCATGCATATTTAACATCTTTTGTTGATTGTTTTGTGTTAATAGGGACTGTACAAAGCTTTTGGCATAGGTTAATTGGAATGAAACGCCCTGAATCACAAATCACCATGAACGAGTTTTAGGGTTCTTCAGTTCTGGAATTGGGGCTTTGTGAATCAAGTAAAATTAGGATCCATGAGGCATATGGTTGTAATCCTGAGAACCAGACGAATTTAACCCTACCCTCGCGAACAATTTATATTGAACACAGACCTATTCACTATTATTCCTCATGTTAGATTGTGGGGGGTTAAAAACCCCCGCTATCTGTTTGTTATTTTGCAGGTTCAGTGAAAGAGATGAAGACGTGTAAGTATGCCATTGGAACGTTCAAATAAAACGCGCGCTTGTTTTGTTTGTACAGCCTATGGGTTTGTTTTTATATATTATTTTCAATTGTCACTATAATATCAAATGCAGGCAAGTGGTTCAGTGGTAGATGCGTTGGTTGTGTATCATTGGGACCTGGGTTCGATTCCCAGGTCCACCCAAAACTCTATATTATTTTGTTCAACGTGATTGTATGCAGGCTTTAAGCAGCGTTCCACCATGCATCCCAAACATCCAGGTGCCAAGTGGCTACAGGCATGCATCCAAAGGCCAAGAGTGAGTGACTACCATGCTCCCAGTCAACACGTACCGTAGACAATCTCAAAGGTCAAAACAGGCTTGCAGCTTAATGGGTCAGGAATTTCTAAACTCACCTCCAAAAAAGGCCTGGCACCCCCCTGGTTTACTATTTCTTTTTATTTTTCCTTTCTTTTATTTTCTTTTAATTATAATTATTATCATTATTATTATTAACTAACAAATAATTATTTTCACAATTAATTCAGAAAACAATATTTTCTTATTATTATTATTTATTAATTTCACCTTAATTTAATTATTTTTGTAAATAAATACTAATATAATTAATTTAGTTAATTAGGTTAACTTTGACTTTTTCATAATAAATAAGATAAATTAGAATTAGGGTTTTTTATTAACTTTTGACTTTATTCTTATTTTATTTTTATTTTCATTAAGACATTAAAAAACATAAAAAATACTTTTTTCTTTTAATTAATTAATTAATTAGTAAATTAGGTTTAATATTTAATTAATTGCAAAAGGGACAAAATTCCATTCTTTTTCTCAAAAAAGGGTCAAAACCCTAAGGACGTTCCCGATTTAATTTCTATTCGCACGTATTATTATTTTGATTATATTTATGTAACTGCTCCGAGAATGTAATAGATAATTAGGCCTTTTATCACTTTCTTTATTTTCTCGCATTTATTTTCAAGGGTTATGTTTTTGGCGATGTAAATACCCGACGCCTTGTAATAGCGTAGATTTACTTTCGGCAATTTATTTCCCGCAAATTATTAACTGTTAACTATGCATGACAAGACTTGCCTGAAAAATAAAATCAATTAGTAGCTCACAATAACCTGTGCAAAGATAATCTTAATTGAAATTTGACACACATGCACATGCCACTCCTAGGGTACGCCTCACTTGGTTGCCTCGACGTGGTCATTGAGTATAGGGTGTTTTAGAGGTCGCCCTCCTGTCTAAAGATCCCAGTTGCCTCGAAATGGTTGCCTCGGATAAAAAGGATCTAGGACATTAGGGTTACCGCTAAGGCGTCCTACTATTGCTTTGGTGACCACACATGTCCCTATAATCGAATTGACCCGAATAACTCCAACGACGGTGCTACCTACTTCTCAATAGTGGGATAGTACTGTCTAAAGGACATTTACACAGCTTAATTCCTTAGAGTAGGTAGATTTCTCTTGGGTACTTGCTCTTTCAAAAACAAAAATCAACTTTTCGCACCTACACTTTCAAAAAGTTTTCAAACAAACACTTCATACACTCTTGAGGACTGATACAAGAGTTACCTAGATGTTTTCAAAACGAAACCTTTTTTCAAAACCCACAAACACAAGAAAAGCAAACAATTTTTGAAAACATAGTGAGCAAGTACCTAAGAGCCCGTGGATAACCACGGATAGAAAGGGTGCTAACACCTTCCCTTTCTATAAATCTACCTCCCGAACCGAGAAACATCTCGAAAAGGAATTTTGCTTTGCTTTTGTCCTTTCCATGTTGGAGAACATAAAAGACGGTGGCGACTCTTGCTTACCGCGACATTTCGCGAACCAACATTCCAAAACAGTCAGTTCTATTTCCACCGATCACATACCTGATCTTTCTTCAACAGCTTGAAGATTGGTTCACAGGTAGATGTTAGGTGAGAAATGAACCTAGCGATGTAGTTTAGGCGTCCCAATAAACCTCTGACCTCCTTCTAGTTCGAGGAGTAGGCATTTCTTGTATAGCTTTGACTTTGGCAGGATCAACCTCGATGCCTTTGTTGCTGACAATGAAACCTAAGAGCTTACCAGACCGGACTCCGAATGTACACTTGTTAGGGTTTAACCTTAGTTTGTACTCCTTCAACCTGACAAACAGCTTTTGCAAGTGACCTAGGTGTTCTTCTTTAGTTTGTGATCGGGCTATCATGTCATATACGTAGACCTCTATCTCATGATGTATCATATCATGAAACAAAGCTACCATGGCGCGTTGATAGGTTGCCCCGACATTCTTCAGTCCGAATGGAATCACTTTGTAGCAGAACGTACCCCACTGTGTAACAAAAGTAGTTTTCTCCATGTCCTTAGGTGCCATTTTGATCTGGTTATAGCTTGAGAATCCGTCCATGAAAGAAAATACTTTATGTTGAGCTATATTGTCAACCAGGATGTCGATGTGCGGAAGTGGAAAGTCATCTTTAGGACTGGCCCTGTTTAAATCTCTATAATCCATGCACATTCTCACTTTTCCGTCCTTCTTAGGCACGAGCACAATGTTAGCAACCCATTGGGGATAAGAGGTAACAGCCAAAAATCCAGCATTGAACTGCTTCATAACTTCTGCTTTGATCTTTTCTGACATGTCAGGCCTCATGCGGCAGACTTTCTGTTTAACTGGTGGACAATCTTATCTTGTGGGTAGATGGTGTACCACAATGTCTGTATTGAGTCCCGGCATGTCTTCGTATGACCAGGCAAAGATCTCAACATATTCATGCAACAGCTGAATTAGGCGCTCCTTGACACTTGGCTCTAGGTTGGCACCCACTCTGATTTCCTTCTTGTCTTCATCAGTGCCCAAGTTGATTGTGTCTAAAAGCTCCTCATGAGGCAAAATTTCTCTCTCCTCTTATTGTAGAAGTCTAGCCAATTCCCCTGGCACCTCACAATCTTCCTCACCTTCGTATTCGGCTTGGTTGATCAGATCTTCAGAGTCACTGAAGGCTATAGGAGTATCGTTACCCATGGGTTCCGGAGTGGAAGGGTACCTGCATTTGTGAGTGTGGGTGTGTGTAAGGGCATAGCCATCTTAAAACAACAAAAATGTAAAAGAAAGACAATGAACACGAAAGTTTTAAATATGAAAAGCGTCCATGATTCATTAAAATGACATATGAAAATGAAATAAGAACCCTTACAAATGGACCTATGTGCCTCAGGTAAGAGACAAGGTTTAAAAAGTACGAGTTGTTTGTGAATTATTACAGATCCAACAGATATGGAAAAGATAAATTATTGTGGTATAAAAGTAATCGGAACAAAGTCTTTTGCTTCCCAGTTGCACAGTCCTCCACCAACAGTAGGAAAAATCCAGTCTTCCAAGTTGCCATCTTCTTCACTGTCCTCTAGTGCATTAACCCCTTGGTGGCTGATCTTCACAGGTGGCCCTCTGGCACGGGCACGACGCATGGCCTTTTGACCAGTCGAAGTAAACCCTAGGCCAAACTTATCTGATTTGAAAGGAAAGTAGGGAAGCTACCCCCAGATGGTGGATCCGCCTTCTTCCACCACTGCCCTTGCATCCTTGAGGGAAGACATCCGAGGTACAGGTCTTGTGATCACCGGAGTTGAGGACACTGCTTTGGTCGCTGCTATTTCCTGAGAAACTTCTTCAAAATGTTGGAAAGGGGTATCAATGAATTCTCCATCCAATTCTACATATCAGAAAGAATTTAGATGACTAATCATGTATTCCTCTTCACCATGAACAATTATGATTTCCCCTTGGACAGGGTACTTCAGCATCTGATGCAAAGTCGAGGTGATCGCACCGGCATTGTGAATCCATGGACGTCCTAATAGGCAATAGTATGAAGAACGGATGTCCATCACGTAGAATATTGAATTGAACGTCTGGGTACCCACCTTGATCGGGATGTCCACCTCACCATGGACCATCCTTTTAGAGCCATTAAATGCTCTCACAATGATATTACTGGGCTTCAGGGTTAGGCCTTCACAATCCAATCTATCCAACGCTTTCTTCGGAAAGACATTTAGAGATGATCCAGTATCAACCAAAACATGAGCTAGGGTGGTCCCCCTACACTCCACCGACACGTGCAGTGCGTCGTTATGTTTTCTCCCTTTGGAGGTCAAGTCGGAATTGGAGAAAGCCAAGCCATTTTCAGTTGTAAGACTGGCGACACACTCTTGGAATTGATCAACCGAAGTCTCTTGCGGCACATGCGCTGTCTTCAAAAACTTGACCAAAACTTTAGCATGTGCCTCAGAGCACAGCGGCAAGGCTAACATAGAGATTTTGGAGGGGGTCTGCCCCAGTTTTTCTACCACATCATAATCACTTTTCTTAATGAACCTTAGGATTTATTCCATCTCCTTTTGGGACGTCTCAGGAATAACTAGTGACTGAGCCTTCGTCAAGACAGGCTCCTCTGAACATTCTTTCCTTTATTCTCAGCAGCGGAAATAGGGATGGGAATTGTATTGTCATTGTTGGCGGGTACACTTGCAGGTGTAATCACTGGTATGGCTGTAATCTTCGGAATGGCCATGGGTCCAGAGACCGCCTTTGGTGGCGCAATCTCTGGAGAGAAAATTCTCCCACTATGAGTAATTTTTCTTGTTCCAGCAATGTTAATGATGTCGGAATTATCTTCTTCAGAGCTCTCGTCTTCGACAGTCTATTCAATCTGTTTGACACCATGGTAGTAGATTTCTCCACCATAGTTCCATGGTACCATTTTATCTAATTTGTATGGGGTTGGCCCGGGCATTGTTATCTTCAATGGAGTAGTCATTGGAGCGGATGTAATCCTAACAGGTTTTTTAGGAACCCTGGAAGGATTGGCGTATATGGTTATTATTGAAACTTCTGGAACTGGAATGGGTGAGATAGGAGTTTTCTCAAACAAAATTTCCTGATTATCGATTAGTTGTTGGATTCCTTTTTTTAATAGAGGGAAGTCAAATGAGGACAGGAAAGTATGGCAATATTGGTCACAACCTAGGAACACCCCATCTTTCAACAAATTCAACTTGATGGTTAGGAGAGGAGTTAACAATTCATCCACAGTAGAAACAAACAAATCTTCTTCCACAGCATTGGCATTGTGTCCATGCCTCGACATTGGAGCGGAGATAACATTTAGTTTTTCAGGAGCTTCAAATTCAACTTCCTTTGCGTCGATCAGATCTTGAATCTTGTTCTTTAGGGCCCAACAGTTGTTGGTGTCGTGCCATAGACTTTCTGAATGGTAAGCACACCTGGCATTCGGATGGTAGTGTGGAGATGAAGTATTAGGATTTTTAGGGGCCTCTTTTAGCATGGCCAAATTCAACTTCAAGAGATGTGGTAGGACTTGATCAGGAGTCATACTTATCTTGGTGAATTGCCTTACAGGACTTTCCACCCTTTACTGGTTATTCCTCGGCTGATCATTTCTCGGTTGGTTGTTCCTTGGCTGGTCTGATGCAAACTTCTGAATCATAACGGCCCCCACTGTTGGTCGTCGTTCGGTTCTTCCCTGATTTCTCTGAGCATAGACAACAGAAACTTCCTTCTTACCAGTGAAGGGCTTTTTTTGCAGCAGCAGAGGTAGACGCATCTTTCTGAATTTTCCCGCTTCTAATACCGGCTTCCACCCTCTCTCCAGTTAGAATCAACTCAGTGAAACCTGCAGAGGATCTTCCAATCAGGTGATTAAAGAAAGGACCTGACAGAGTCCCCAAGAACATGTCCACTAGCTCTCTTTCAGATAAAAGTGGTTGCACCCTTCCGGCTAAATCCCTCCATTTTTGGGCATAGTCTTTGAAGCCCTCATTGGACACCATGGCCATACTTTGTAGTTGAGTACGGGTTGGTGCCAAGTCGGTGTTGTATTGATACTGTTTATAGAATGCGGCTGCTAAGTCTTCCCAATTATGCACATCAGACCTCTCCAACTGGTAAAACCAATCCAGCTGCGTCCCTGACAAACTGTCTTGGAAAAAGTGGACCCACAGGTCTTTGTCAGAAGAATATGGTTGAATTTTCCTGACATAAGATCGTAGGTGCATCTTAGGACAAGACAACCCATCATATTTGGCAAATAGTGGCACCTTAAACTTGGGAGGGATTACTATTCCAGATACCAACCCTAACTCTTCAAAGTCCAACCCAGGCACTCTCGGTATCTCCGTAGGAGCTAGACACTCTTCCAAGTTTTTGTACTTGTCATCGGCCGGAGGGTACTTTTGTTCTGAGTAGTCCTCATCTTCCTCTTCTTCAGCTTCAGATTCAGATGGCACTGCAGTCTCTTTACCTTCTCTCTCTCCTTCCTCAGAGGTCGATGGAAATTCCAAGGTCCGTATGGCTTGTCCTTCAAACCTTCTACCCATAAGAACCACACTGGCTCGCTTCTTTTTCTTTCTCTAGCAGGGTTTTGAGCTCCTCTTGCCCCTTAGCCAAGGTCAAAAGTAGCTGTTGAAATTGTGAATTCTGAGCTTGCAAGTCTTTGACCATTTGTTCAATATCCATCTTGCTGAAATAAACAGCAGAGAGATGAGGAAACTTGGTGTGAAGACCTCTTTATGCATATGATGAATGATATGTATTCATGTAATGCTTTCAAGGATTTCGAAAAATTCAAATTTGTGTTAAACAAAAAGGAACAAACGTTATATTAATAGAATTTGTTTACATCAATGCCCATAGGGAAAAATAGTACAAAATTCTAAGATAAAAAGACGTTGTGCATCCTCTTTGGTGCAATGTAGGTGTTGAGAGTTTGCTCTTCGTGAAGTAACTGAGTGAGTTACAAAACCTTTTTCTCGCTTGCGTAGAATTGGGCTTCAAAAGTATCGCGTTCTCCCTTGAGTTGTATCCAACTCCTTTGTAGATCTTCGAGTGATGTTGGCATGTTAGGATGTAGGAGGGTGTATGGAACCTCTCCCTCCATAACAGGCTCTATAATCACTGGGATAATAGAGGGGTAAGGCATCATAAGAATTTGGGTGCGGGTTCATACCCACTCGATGTAAGGCTCAAGAGGGATGGAATTCTTGTGTCCCAAGGTCTTACTGTCTACCTTATTTGGCATCCTCCAAGCTCAGATAAACCTTTGTCGAAGTCCTTGATCGTCATTGTCGAAGTCAAAAACCAAGTCTGGAATCAGCATGTCATGTGGGTCATCCCTTCGGGCATAAGCAAACTGCCTTAAAGCCAAGCAAGGGTTGTAGGTGATTCCTCCCCTAATGCCAAGTAGAGGGATATTAGGGAATTCCCCACAACGATCGACGATGATAACATTCTCTTTGGATTGAGAACACCAATGAACATCTGAATGTGTAAGAGTCATCAATCATTGTGACCACCTCAAACCTTGCTCATTCTTCAAGACTGATTGGGGAAGATGAGAAATAAACCATCTTTCCAGTAGAGGAGTGCAACACATGAGAACACCTTTTTTACTCATTGTACGAGTGTGAAAAGAGTGCAAGATATCTCCAAGCAATGTAGGCACCGGGTTGCGAGCCATGAAGATTTTGACAACACTCACATCTATGAGTTGGTCAGGATTAGGGAACAAGACCATCCCATAGATGAGAAGAGCTACAATCTCCTCAAAAGCTTGTAGGTCCAAGGAATTCCAACAGCTTTGGGCCTTCTCAAACAAGAATTTTGCCAAGAAGCCTTTGACACCACTTCTAGTTTCCCAATGTGTTGTGACATCAGAGGAGTGCAAGTGTAAGGCTTGAGAAATCTCTTCTGGCTTTGGATCTCTTTCCGTACCATTGAAGGGTAGTTGATTGAGAATAGGGATCCTCAAGAGTTGAGAAAATTCCTCCAAAGTGGGCAAAAGCTGGTAGTCAGGAAATGTGAAGCAGTTGTGCAAAGGGTCAAAGAACTGGAAAAGAACTTTCACCATGTCTTCCTCTGTGTTGGAAGTGAATAAGTTGAGAAGACGACCATGCCTCTCAGTGAACGGAAAATTCTCAAGAATCCTTGAAGCTAGCTCCTTGAGTTGTGGAGGAATTCTTACAAGGTTGACTTGGATAGTTTTCCTACGAATTGAATCCATAACCTATAAAACAGGAACAAAGATGAATTTCCAAAATCCTTGAAATGGTTAGTGGATGTATATGATGCTTCATGATGTCCATGATGTTATGCACACGTATATATGTACAAGAAAATCACACAAGTCCCTAGTTTAGGCTTGCATGAGGTTTCATAGGTAAGTACCCTCTTGAAGCTTAGTTGGCTCAACCTGTCCTAGAAATAGTAACCGGGTTCTAAGGAGCTCAATATCACTGGATTGTTTCCTTGTTCATTGTTTCAATTCGGCCTCTTTACTGGTGACCGAAATATTCCAAGGAACCAACCCTCAATGAGTGTAGTATCGAGTATCTACCAACTTCGGACAGCACCAAAGCCGGTTATCTCACTACATCCTAAAAGGCCAAGTTGGTCAAGTAAAGGTTCTAAAAGTTCGTTAATGTTTCATGACATCACTCAGCGGCCCCGTATTCTCTTTGATTGACTCAAAGGCTACCGGTACCCACAAATATGTTGCAATAACATAGATATTGCTTAGACCGTGTCGGTATATCCCGCACAGTTTCCACAATGTATTGCTATTTACCTATGAATGTTTCCCAAATCCGGGTGGAGGATTCAAACCCAAACAATAGAACCAAATGTAAAGCAAACAATTCAAGCAACTGTAAGCAAATAAAGGTGATCTAAACCCTAAGGTAACCCCACTTTTATAATTTATCCCCAGCAGAGTCGCCAGTTCTTTGATATGGTGGGAGAACTGACTTGAGTTTTTGCGTTTCGTCGCAAATGTTTCGGTTTAGGAAGAGTCGCCACCGACTTTTATTTTATCCAAAAGGAAAGGTAAAAAAGCACAGGAAAGACCTTTGAGATGTTTTATTGAGTTCTGGGGGTAGATTATGAAAAGGGAAGGTGCTAGTACCCTATTCATCCATGGTTATCCATGGGCTCTTAGTTACTTGTTTAGAAAACTTGCTTTGCTTTTCCAATTATTTAAAATGGTGCTTTGTGTGGTTTTGAAAATATTTTGAAAAGAGGCCATTGTTTTGTCAATCTTTGTAATGATTCTCATTCGTAAGAATGTATACAAAGATGTTTGTCTTTTGAAAAATGTTTCAATGTTTTGAAAGTTGTTTGAAAATGTTTTGAAAATGTGTGTGTGTTTGTTTGAAAATAGCAAGGATTATTTGCAAATTGATCAAGTAACTAGGAACATCTACCTACTCAAATGTCTTTCCTACACATTTTTATTCCTTTGATGTTGTTGATTTACCATTGCTTTGGTAAACAACCCTATATTTGGATGTTAAACAGGACGGGCGTGGGTCATCGTATGACCATGATAGCAATAGTTCCAAGTATCTTAGCTTGTTTGAGGGACTAAGATCATTTGTTTTTAGGCAACCTTTTGATAGCGTCATCGAGGGACTATGATCTTTTTGTTTTGATTGATTTTGCCAAGACACTTAGCATGCATACCATGACCATTTTATAAGGCAACAAAGTGGGTGAAACCCTAAGGAGTGCTTGTGTACAATGTGTTGTCATTTTTCATGCATTTTTGTCTTGGATTAGGTCATGCTATTTGTTTTGATTTTTGTCTTATCATACAAACCCTAGTTTACTAAACATGTATATAATGCGATAAATTGCGTAAAGTAAATCTAAGCTATTACAACAAGATTATGGGAGGGGGGATACAAATTTTGAATGGGGAATATTGCACAAAAATAAACCCTAAAATATTATTACAACCAAATTGAATTATTGCACAATAAATAAATAAGCAATTATTTAAATATGCAATAAAATGTATGGATGCAAAAATGTTTTTGTATTTATTTTATGTATGATAAAAATAAATTATTTAAGTCCTCAAAATAAGAAAAATAATAATATTATTATTTTTTGAAGGGGAAACCCTAATTTTTTGGTTTAAAAGAAAGTTATGTTTTCCATTATTTATTTTTATTCATTTATGTACAAGAAATAAATAAATAGAAATATTTACAAGTATTAAAAAATAAAATATGTGTGGAAATAATATTTTATGTATGTGAATAATAAAAATAAAAATGTATGATATTTATTTAAATATATTCACAATTTATTTAAGAAAATAAAGTATATTATTACTAATAAACTATTTTTTATGCCAAAAAAATAAATAATAAAAATGCAAAAAATAAAGAAAATATTTTTCAAGATTTTTTCATGTTCAGAAAAATAAATAAAAGCAATAAATATAAAAATGAAAAGAAAATATGAAAAAAAAAAAGAAAATAGGTCAGGGGTGCAAATAGGAATATGGGGGGTATGGGAAGTAAAGAAGCAGGCCCAAGCGCGCCAGGCCCAGAACATCCTCCGTCCCTGTCCTCCAGCTAACATTTTGCGCACGTTTTGCCTTCAACATGTATCTTGCTCTAGCTTGCATAAAATCAAAAACTCATAACATAAAAAGTGTAGCTTGTAGACTCACGATTCCAATGATATAAAGTTCGTGACCTAACATCCAAAGATCAAGGAGAATTTTATCACCCCTAATTTATAACCTAAATTTTTCATGAACTTCAAGCTTCAAATTCTCACTACTCGGTTAATATAAATAAAAACTATGCATATGTACAGCTTAAGCAAGTTAAGGACTACATTTTTGCTTCACAAATCGTGACCTAAGGATGCCTAAATAAGGAGATAGAACTTTAAAAAATACCTTGTTCAGCTGAGTTTAGATATGGCAATGTGGGAACTTTGAGTGAGGCCTAAAGATCGTGTGATCTTCTTTGAAGTTCCCTCAAGCTATCCCAATGCTCAGCTTGCCTTGAGGATGCTTGAAACTTTCTGTAGAAGTCAACCTGCAACCTTCAAAAATGAAAATGGTGAAGCTTGAAATAGGGGTTACAGTTGTAAGACAAAGGCCTAGATAGTTTAGATGTGATGTATGGAAGGTGTTTCAAGTGTTGAATCAAGAAACGCACGAGCCAATATTGATTTGGCAAGAAAGTTGCAGGAGTTTCCCTGTTTGGACAGAAAAATGTGATTTTGGTGTTTGAGAGTGTTTGGGATCTTAGGAAATTGTGTATTTGCTTGAGATAAGTTTCTGAAGATGGTTTAGAATGAATCCAAGCCTTGCCTTTATCAGATGCACAAGTTTTTTTTGACTTTTGCCAACTTGCTTACTTTTGAAGAAAGTTGGAAGTGACAATACCAAAGGCCTGTACATGCTAGCTTGTGGGCTGCAGAGGGTTGGTATACTTTGCCTGATGTTTGTGGATCTTGCTTGCAACAAAAGATCAGGTCCATGGCTCAAGAAATGTAAAGTTGTAAAAAGGCTTGCTTTATCAAAGTAGTATTGTGAACTTTATGCCATTTTTGGATTAATTCATTGTGCAATGCTTCAAAAATCAAAACAAAGCCATTATCCATTGAGTTTGAATTTAATTATGGATTTTAGAAGGGACTAGGACCTGTAATTCAAGGTACAAGCATGCTTGAAACTGATTTGCAACTTGAAGCATTGTAAACATGGCTTGCACAAAAGTGACAAATTGCCATTTTCTCTTCTTCGATTCTCCCTAACCACAAATGATCTTGGAGAGTTCTTGTACATTTTGGAAAGCTTTTAACATGCTATATAATCCATATTTGAAATGAAAATTGAGATACCTCTTGGAACTAGGTGAAAAGTTGCCATGAAGTTAGGTCAAAAACCTGCCTAGACTAGGGCAAAATTTCACTAAGTTAAAAAGTTTATGGACCCCTATTCACAAAATCATAACTTGAGATCCAAGCATCTTTTGGGAAAAATTTGTGATTCAAAGTTGTATATTTCATGGAGGAATACAACTTTCATGTTTGAAGTTTTCTTTGAATCCAATTTCATCATGATGAAAAAGTTGTGGAAAGTTGGGAAAAAATAAGAAATTTCCATAACTTAGAAAAATTCGAAGTTATGAAAAATTTCAAATTAAAACTCTAATTTGCAATTTTAGGTTTCTTGGTCAACAAGTTTCACATTTTGAAATATCTTGATGAATTATGACCCTTGGCATTTGATTTTGACCAAAAAGTCAAAGTTTGACTTTACAATGTACAGTTGACTTTTGATTAGTTGACTGCAAAATTCATCTGCCAATCCTATGCATTTGAGATCTTTTAAACTATGTGATTAGGTCAAGATGATTCTATTGAGTCCTTGAAATCATGCTTGAACCCAATTGGTCATTGGCTAGGTCAAAAATTAGAAATTGCCCTTCTTCAGTCAAAACCCTAATTTTGACCATTTTGCCCTTTTGATGATCTGATCAAATTTCTTGAGGAGTTGTGATCCAAACTTGATCAAATGGTACATATGAGCCTAAAATGTTGTTTTGGATCAAAAATTATGAAGTTTGACTGTAAATTGGCCACAGTTGACTTTTTCCCCAATATAGCTGATTTTTAGGTCAACTGTCCAATTGACTGGGCAAAAATGTGATTCAAGGCTTGAAACTTGGTATGAGCAACCTTAGGGGTCCAAGATGGTGTATGAAAGTCACATGAAGCATTGATGGTCCAAAAATCCTTGTGCAAACTCAAACCCCAATTTCAGGTTATTAGTGCAAGGAGATGTCTTGAGCTGAACAAACCCTAATCTGGTCTTGAATCTAAGAAGTCTTGTGAGGAAAATCTTGATAAAATGAGAGGGAAAATTTTGGGGTACAAGAACAACTCCTTGGCCTTTTACAATGTGGGGCATCGACATGGTTTGCAAGATCAGGCCTACTGCGTCTAACGGGCATCGTTTCATTCTGGTGGCTATTGATTATTTTATGAAGTGGGTTGAGGCAGCTTCTTTTGCTACAGTAACCAAGAACGTCGTGGCACGGTTCATCCGGCACAATTTGATCTGTCGATACGGTGTACCAGAGAGGATCATTACGGATAATGGTACGAATCTCAACAATACGATGATCACCGAGCTCAGCAAACAGTTTAAGATACAAAATCACAACTCTTCTCCCTACCTGCCGAAGATGAATGGGGCTGTTGAAGCAGCAAATAAGAACATCAAGAAGATTGTAAAGAAGATGACGGTGACATACAAAGACTGGCATGAGGTGTTACCATTCACTCTTCATGGGTACCGTACCTCAGCACGGACATCAACAGGGGCAACACCCTATTCTCTGGTGTATGGCATGGAGGCATTCTTACCCATTGAGGTTCAGATACCTTCTCTTCGAATTATGAAGAATGCAGGTTTGAGCGAAGATGATTGGATTCAGACCCGACTTGATCAGCTGAACTTAATCGACGAAAAAAAGACTTATTGCTATTTGTCATGATCAGACGTACCATAAGCGAATGATCAAGGCATTTAACAAGAAAGTCAGACGCCAATTGTTGTACCCCAAAATTTTCTCTCTCATTTATCAAAACTTTTCTCACAAGATCTCTTTGACTCAAGACTGGATCAGGGTTTGGTCAACTCAAGATATCTCATCTTGCACTGATAACCTAAAATTAGGGTTTGAAGTTGCACAAGGATTTTTGGACTATAAATGCTTCATATGACTTTCAAACATCATTATGGATCCCTAAGATCACTCATGACAAGTTTCAAGCCTTGAACCACATTTTTGATCAGTCAATTGGGCAGTTGACCTAAAAATCAGCTATATTAGGGAAAAAGTAAACCATGGCCAATTTACAGTCAAACTTCATGATTTTTGATCAACATCAACATTTTAAACTTATATGTATCATTTGGTCCAGTTTGGATCATAATTCCTCAAGAAATTTGGTCAAATCACCAAAAGGGAAAAATGGTCAAAATTAGGGTTTTGACTGGGAAAGGGCAATTTCTTATTTTTGACCTAGCAAATGACCAATTGAGTTAAAGTATGATTTCAAGGATTCAATGGAATCATCTTGACTTGATTACATGGCTCAAAACATCTCAAATTCTTTGGATTGACATATGAAATTTGCAGTCAACTGATTAAAAGTCAACTGTACACTAAAAAGTCAAACTTTGACTTTTTGGTCAAAATCAAGTACCAAGGGTCATAATTCATCAAAACATGTCAAAATGTGAAACTTGTTCATCAAGAAATCCAAGTTTGAAGATTAGGGTTTGAATTTGAAATTTTTCCTAACTTAGAAATTTTCTAAGTATAGAAAATTTTCTTATTTTTTCTCAACTTTAGGCCTCCATGAAATATACAACTTTGCTTCACACACTTTTCCTTAAAGATGCTTGGATCTCAAGATATAAATTTGTGAATACATGGTCATGAACTAAATAACTTAGTGAAATTTTGCCCTAATTTAGGCAGGTTTTGGACCCAACTTCATGGCCATTTTCACCTAGTTCCAAGAGGTATCTCAAAATGCATTTCAAATATGAGTTATAGAGCACATTGCAAGCTTTCCAAAATGTCCAAGAACTCCTCAAGATAATTTTTGAGTAGAGAGAATCAAAGAGATGAAGTTGGCAATTTCTCACTTTTTGTCCAAGCCATTTCATGAAGAACAAAGTTGCAATCAGTACCTATGCTGCCTAATCCATGCTTTACAGGTCCCAAACTTGTTCCTCACTCCTTAATTAAATGCTTACTCATTTGACAAAGCTTTGATCCATGCCTTAGAACCATTATCCAACTTGCAATTCCATAAATGACATAAAGTGACCATTGCCATTTTGGAAAAGCATAACTTTTGCCACTTTCCAATTCTTGAGCATTGGACCTGTCTCCATTGTACACACAAGTTTCACAGGTCTAAAGAAAATTGTACAAGCTGATACCAACCCTAAGAGAGCAAGTACAAGCATGGAAAGCATTGTCCCTTCACTTTACTTCAAATACAAGAAAAGTTGCAAAAAGGCTAGAACTGGCACAGTTGTTAGAGGGTTGACATGAGACTAATTCCATACTAATATACAAACATTATGCAACACAAAACACGATTAGAAAAGGCCTGAAACACTCCCAACCAGAAAAAACACCAAAATTTGTCCAAACCTGCAGTTTTTGCATAAGCATACCCATCTTCCATTTGGCTCGTGCATTTTAAGTTTTGATTATTCAAACATCTTACATACTTGATATCAAACCAATCCAGACCTTCATCCCTGTTTTGTAATCACTTTTCCACCATCTGCCATTGTTGATTTCAGAGCTTGCAGTTTTACTTGGCCAAGGAGTTTCAGATACTTTCAGAGTAAGGCAAGGGTTGGAATACATCCAGGGAATTTCAAGGAAGCTCAAGCAAGCATCAGGCCTCCATCAAACTCATCCCAGTTTCATCCACGATTTTAACTGAAGGAGGTAAAATCTCAAACTCTATCTCCTTGTACAGGCAACCATAGGCCACGATTTGTGAATAAAAAATGTAGTCCTCATCATAACGAAATTGTACACATCTTTATCTTGCATTGATTTTACTTGAGTTGAAAGAATTTGGAACTTGAAGTTTCTGAAAATATTAGGTTAAAATTTAGGGCTTTTAAAATTCTCTTTGATTTTTGATTGATAGTTCACATAACTTATATGGTTGGAATCGTGAGCTCAAGTACTACAACTTTCATGTTATGAGTTTTCGTTTTCATGGAAGTATGAAAGAGTTACATGATGTCTGGCCAAGCTTGAGGAAGAAGATGAAATACAGGGCAAAGACTTGTTTTAGGTTATATTATTTTTGCTTTCCATAAGACAATGGATGTACAGCCACCCCAGTGGCAAAGTAGCGCACTGGTGAGACCCATGTCCTGGGTTCGAACCTGGGCGCTACTTTTGTGTTTTTCACATTTTTCCCTTTTCCATTTTTTGCTATTTTTGTAGGTTGGGCTTAGTCTTTTAGGCCAGGATTTTTTGCTAACATTACTACTAATCTTCTACATCACCTCCTTTCCAGCTTTTTTATATTTTTATTATTTTTATTTTATTTATCTTATTTTCATTTATATTTATATTAAATATTTCTTTAATACATAAAAATCCAAAAAAATGTAAATTAATCGTATTGTATTTTTATTTTGTTTTAGTTTATTTTTCACATAAAAAATATATTTTATTTTTAATATACATCATGCATTTTATAAATAATTTGTAAAATATATTTAAAACATATTTAGTTTAATTTCTTTTTCATTTCATACTTATAAATATTTATGCTTGCATATATAAATTTTTTATACTTTTATCACAATATTATTTATTATTTTAATACAAGAAATACATAAAATAATACATATAAGAACCTTATTGTGATACGGTGGGAGAACTGACTTGAGGTTTTGTGTTTGTGTTCGCAAATGTTTCGGTTTAGCAAGAGTCGCCACCGACTTTTTATTTTATCCAAAGGAAAGGTCAAAAAGCACAGGAAAGACCTTTGAGATGTTTTCTTGGGTTCGGGGGATAGATTATGAAAAGGGAAGGTGCATGCACCCTTTTCATCCATGGTTTTCCATGGGCTCTTAGTTGCTTGTTTAGATTACTTGCTTTTTCTTTTCAATTGTTTGAAATGGTGCTTTGTGTGTGGTTTTGAAATTATTTTGAAAAGAGGCCATCGTTGTGGCAACCTTTGTAATGATTCTTGTTTGAATATATACAAAGGTGTTTGTCTTTTGAAAAGATATTTCAATGTTTGAAAGTTTGTTTTGGGAAATGTTTTAAAATTGTGTTGTGAGGTGTGTTTGAAAATAGCAAGGATGTTTTTGCAAGTTTTGATCAAGTAACTAAGAGTTGTCTACCCTATCTACTCAAGAGTATTTCCTACATATTTTTAACCCTTTTGACAGTGTTGTTTTACCATTGCATTTGGTAAACAACCTTGTATTTGGATGTTAAACGGGACTGGCGCGGGTCATTTTTACAATCATTGAAGGCAACTTGCGAGACGCTCTAGCAATTTTGTAAGGGACGAGATCGTTTTATTGAAGGGTCATTTGCTAGAGTGTCGCATATTCGAGGGACATGATTGTATTTCCGAGGCAACAAGCGAGGTTACCCTAGAGGTGCACGTGTGAGGAGTGTGTTGATTTCAAGTTATTTATTCTTGGATTAGGTCATCTAGCGATTGATTTTTGAATCTTGCCATACACGCCTAATTACTATACAGTATATTGAAAACAATAAATTGCGGGAATTAAAAGTCTAAGCTATTACAAAAGTATCCGGAAATAGGGGTACAATTATTACAAATGGGGATGAATCTCATAAGAATAGCAAAGTCCAAATATTACAACCAAATCGAATTGTCGCGATTCAATATAAAGCTATAACAAATTACGAAATAAAAAAAAATCAATAAATTATGAAATGCATGTATTTATTAAAGAGATAAATAAAATCTATTCTTAAAGATTAAAAAAATATTATTATTCTTTCTTGTATTTTGTTAATTTTGAAAGGAAAAGTTTAAAGAAAGAAAAGCTTAATTAAACAAAATCTTTATTCTTTTGGTGTTTTTTTATTAAATGTAAGAAAAATAATAAAATGATTAAAACTAATTAAGAAAATCAAATTTATTTTACAAAAAAAATGAAATTTTAATATCTTACTAGTATATTTTTAACAAAAGAAAAAAAAAGATAAATTAAAAGAAGAAAAAAAAAAGAAAATTAACTTCAATATTAATTTAATTTGATATAAAAAATATATTGAGTTTTATGAATTTATTAAAAAAAGAAGTAAATTAAAACAAATTGAAAATGGGCTTAGGATATTGATGTTGGGCCCAAATGAAAGAAAAAAAGTGAGGTCAGAACCGAGGGGGGGGTGCGCTAGCGTTTATGTGTATGGGCTTTGTGGCTTGGGGAGGATAGGGCCCAATGCCATAACTCAGTTTTAGGGTTTTTTTATTAGGGTTTGTTGTGTTCGTTTCACAGCGGCGCCGTTTTCCTCTCTCGTTCCTCTCATATCTCTTTCTCACTCAATCGCTTTTTCCCCTCTGATCTTCCCTTCTCCTCAAGCTATCGGAGCGCCATCCCTCTCACATATCCCTCTCACACTCTAAGCGCTGATGATTTTTACTTCTTTGAAAGGTACTTGTGATACGGTGGGAGAACTGACTTGGGATTTGCGTTTGTGTTTGCAAATGTTCGGTTTAGCAAGAGTCGCCACCGACTTTTTATTTTATCCTAAGGAAAGGTCAAAAAGCACAGGAAAGACCTTTGAGATGTTTTCGTGGGTTCGGGGGGTAGATTATGAAAAGGGGAGGTGCTAGCACCCTTTTCATCCATGGTTATCCATGGGCTCTTAGTTACTTGTTTTTAGATCACTTGCCTTTGCTTTTCGATTGTTTGAAATGGTGCTTTGTGTGTGTGGTTTTGAAAATGTTTTGAAAAAAATATGCCTTGTCTAGGCAACCTTTGTAACAATTCTTGTTTGAATGTTTTACAAAGGTGTTTGTCTTTTTGAAAAGATGTTTCAATGTTTTTTGAAAGTTTGTTTTGAAATTGTGTTGTGGAGTGTGTTTTGAAAAATGACAAGGATGTTTTGCAAGTTTTTTGATCAAGTAACTAAGAGTTGTCTACCCTATTTTACTCAAAGATCTTTCTTATGCTTTTTAACCCTTTTAACAGTGTTGTTTCACCATTGTATTTGGTGAACAACCTTGCGATGGGATGTTGAACAGGACGGGCGTTGGGACGTTTATATAGTCATAGAAGGCAACATATGGGATGTTTCAGCAATGTCGTTTTAGGGACTAGATCGTTTACCGAAGGCAACATCGAGGGTCATCGAGGGACTACGATCTTTTATCGAGGGTCTTTGCTAAAACTCCCATGCTCGAGGGACATGAATATTTTCCGAGGCAACAAGTGAGATTACCCTAAGGGTGCATGTGTGAATAGTGTGTTTGATTTGCATGCATTTAGTCTTTGATTAGAGGTTGTCTACTTGTTGGTTTTATCTTGCCATACACACCTATTTACTAGCATTTGTATAAAGCAATAAAAATGCAGAAAGATAAAATCCTACGCTATTACAACCATATCGAAAGGCATAAAAAATATGAAGGAAAAAATAAGATAAAAGTAAGAAAAATGAGTGTCTTTCGATTGAGGCAGAAAACCCTTCGATTCTGCACTTTCTGGCTCTCTTCGATTTGGCCTGAAAAAGGTGAAGGCTTGACTTTCGACTGAGGCCTCACGGTCAGCCTGTTGTGCCTTTCGATTGGGACCAACAGGACAGCATGTTGTGCCTTTCGACTGGGCCTGGAACCAGTATAAGATGCAATCTGCCTTTCTGCCTCCTTCGATTGGGCCTGGAGTCAGTGAGGAAGCCTGAGGCTTCGTTTCATATTCCTGTTTCCTGTTTATTTCGTTTGAGATATTAAATAGCAACATGGCCTAAGGCCATGCTATCATTACCTCAGGGCCATGTTAGTTCTTAAAGCATCTGTAACCAACCAAAGAACCAAACCAAAAGGAGAAGCAATAAAAACAAACTAAAGGGTGGAAACGAAAAGGTAACAAACACTACGTATATATTTGAAACGAAAAGGAAGCTTATTTACATGTTATGATAGAAATGAAGGGTTCAAGGTTAAGAATGACTTACCTTGCTTGAGGCTGGAACGTGTGTTGGGCCTTTAAGTGGTTTCCTTGAATGCTTCTGGATTCAAAGGGAGGAACTAGGGGTTATGTCTTTGATACTGGATTCGAAAGAGAAGAACAAGTGTGAGGTTCTTCCTACTGGATTCGAAGGGTAACAAGGTATAGGGATGTTTCAGATTCTAAGGGGATGAGTGTTTGTATTCTGGGTATGTATTTGATGAGTGTTTAAGTGTTTGAGGAAATTTGGTGTTTTTGAGAATTTTCTGAAGATTCGTTCGCCTGGCCAAAAGATCCTCCTAAACATGTGTTGGAGCCTCTTATTTATAGGCAAAGTTGGCTGAAGCTTTTGGAGGGAAAACAAAATAATTTGAACAATTTGAGTAAACTGCTCTTTGTAGCCTTCGAGGGACAGTGCTTTATTGCCATTTCGGTGCAAGGAATGGGGCAGTGCAGGACTGCTGTGCAGCAGTTTTGGAGTTTTATGGCCAGTGAATCAGGCCCGAGCCTGGAAGCGCATGTGACTTGGTCGACAAATGCCTTTGGCCTCTCGTCCTTTTGTCTTGACTCCTTAGACTCACCTTTCGACCAGACTTTCAGTAACCATCTCCTTTTTTCAATCAAAGTGACGTTCGAATGACTTCCCTAGACAATCCTTCGAATGGGCCAAATTAATGCTCTTGGGATGGATCAGTAATATATGTCCTTCGAATGGGGACATCCAAACATGCCTGACAAAACTATTCGAATGCACCACCAAGATGCTTTCTTCGCCTGAGGCAATGACATAGTGAAGAGTTTGTATGCTTGGAACAGGCCATTTCTAACAGGAAATCCTTCCCACTCAAATTTACCTACAAAGGGGCCACATGGCCAAACGAAAGAATGAAAAAACACTTGTGCCCAAGGATTCACACCCCAAGCGGAGGATGTGTGCCAGGGATGGAAGGCTCAATCGAAGCTTGCAACGTTGGAGAAGTCACTCCCCCAAACGAAAAAAGCGTGCAAGGGCAGGATGTGTGATCGAAAGAGGGCAAAAGAGAGGCTTTTTCCTCCTGGATTGAAGGACATCATCAAGAGGGTTTTTGCCTTGTAAATGAAATAGATTACAAGAGGCTCTTTTCCTTGTGAATCCAAACCAAACTGTGTCAGAGGCCCATGCCCAGTCGAAGGATGCAAGCCAAGCTTGTGTCGAAAGAGGTCAAAAGGTCAATCGAAAGATGCAAGCCAAGCTTGTGTTGAAAGAGGTCAAAAGGCCAATCGAAGGATGCAAGCCAAACTTGTTTCGAAAGAGGCCTAAAGGCCAATCGAAAGATGCAAGCCAAGCTTGTGTCGAAAGAGGCCAAAAGGCCAATCGAAAGAGCTGAAACGAAGAACACTTGTATTTCTCCAATTTTTGTCAAAATAATATTTTTATCTGTTTTCTCCATTTTTGACAGTTTCCTTTTAATTTTGGAAAATCCAAATGCACTTATTCAAGCTTGAACCTTGAGAATCCTTGTTAGAAAGGCCTTGATAATTGAGAGGGCAAATTTTGGGGTACAACAGTATTGTTCTGGGTTTTGAAGTTTGAACGTTTTTTTGTTATTGTTAATCTTGTTCACGTTTTGGCTTGTTAATCTATTGTATCATGTTTGAGATGCAGAAAGTGATTTGAAAAGAAGTGTACCTTCGGGACCTTTGTGGAAGAAAAGAGAGGAATATGAGGTTGGACTGATGGCGTTCCCTTGGTGGCTGGACACGAGGGGAAGAGATGATGACGGTAACGCTTTTGATTTTGTTGATGATTTGTGATTCGGAAACTTTGTCATTTCTTTCCTCTCTCTTTGAACTTGAATGATGATAGTGATGCTGACTTCGTTATTTCTTTCCTATCTCTTGAACTTAAATGATGATGCTTGCTGCTTCTGACTTTGTTTGGCTAATGATTGATAATGATGATGATTATCCTGAGACTTTGTTTTGTTGTTGGTATTTGCTGAAGGTTTTTGATTGATAATGATAGTTTGTTCTGAAACTTTGTTTGTTGGCTTAGATTGTATGCTAGCTTTGGTTTCACAGTTGAAGGTTGTTTGAACTGAGTTTGGAATGTTGGGAAGGTTTTGGTATTGTTGCTGTTGAAGGCTTTTGAATGTTTAGGTTTGATAACAGGATTTTATGGTTCTACTGCAGTTTTTTTGGAATATGCAGGCTTTGACAGTTTTGATTGTTAGTCAGTGTTTTGGTGTCTGGGAATTGTTTATGCTGGTTTAGCAAGAGTTTTTCTTGCTATGCAGGTTTTGACTGTTTGTTTTGTGAGTTGGTTCACAGGGTTACAGTTGTGGCTGTTTGAACTGCTATCAGGTTTTGGAAAGTGCAGTTTGATTGCTTAAAACTGTGGTTTGATTGCTTGAACTGTGGTTTGGCTGTTTGAAATTGGTTTAACAGGTTTGGGAGAGTTGTGCAGGTTTTTTTGTATGTTTTGTTGCAGTTTGAAGGCCTCTTTTTTGGTTGAGTTTGATATATCTTGGTTAACAGGCTGGGAGTTTTTTGTGTTTGAAACTGTTGAAGGTTTTTGGGAATTTTGTGGAGTTTGGTAGGCTTGTTTTGTTTGGGAACTGCAGGTTTTGTTCTGCTAACAGGTTTGGAGATTGGTTTGATAACAGGTTTTGTGGTTTGAACTGTGAAACTGTTATATGTTTTTGAAAATGTTTTGTGGCTCCAGTTTTGACCAAATGTTCTCCTGTTTTCTTCCAGCTTGATAGTGTTATATCTAGTTGCTTTTTATTTTGTAACTTGTGACAAATTTTTAGCCAAACTGTACAATCTCAACAAAAAGGTGAATATCTCCTCTTTCTCCTCTCTCCATGATAAAAGCAAACATGTTTTTCTCTGCTTTTCTGAAAAGTTTGCCTAAATTCCTGGAAAATGATGAAAAAGCTATTTCAACAAGCTTTGCTTGTGATTTGGTTTACCATACTTTGTACTTTTGGCCCGCTGTTTGTACTTGTTCTGCTGCATTGTACTTTGTCCTAGACTGCTGCATCCAGTTTTCTTTGTTCAGTTTGCCTTTTTGTAATTTGCACGTCTGCTGCTGTCTAGTTACTGCATTGCTTGACCTTGTTCAGTTTGCCTTGTAATGCTTTGCTTAGACAGCTTTTCTTGTTGCATTTGGACAAGTTTGCTCTGTTGCATTGTTTTTTAATGTGTTTTTTCAGTTTGGCGCCTTGTACTTTGCATTCTTTAGCTTGCATTTTTTCATTTTTCTTTTTGTGAACCAAGAAGAGCAATCTTCTTGTGATTTGCGAAGAGAAAAATAAAAACATGATGAAATGAAAATAGCTCCTCTGATTCCAAACGACAAACTTTAATGATGAATATTTTCTTTCTTTTTGTTTGAAAATTCTTGCTTGATGCTCAATCAACTGTGCTAATCCTTTTTTGTCTTTCTTTCATGTGAGCGTAAATTGGAAGGTGGCAAAGCAGAGGAAGCAAGAAATTCTTTGTGGCGAGCATGGGAGCACTGGAAGCTTAGGCTTAGATTTTTTTCTTTGTAACTTAGAGATAAATATTCAAATAAATGTACCAATTTACTTTTCAAATACAATAAGTTGCACCACTTAAAGCATTTAAATAAAAAACTGTATTGTAACATTTTTGAAATAAATAAAAAATTCTTTATGCGATAATCTGATATCCATTAAAATCTTCTACTGTCAATAACTTGCAATTCTTTCTTTGCATCCTCACTAATCCTTTAAGATGCTTGATTAAAAATAACTGAAACTGCATTCCAATAATTCCAATCCAGATAACTTAAACTCCAAGTAATCCAATAACTCTGTAATCTTATAACCTTGCAACTGTACTCCAATCAAAGCACGCACTGTGTATTCCAATAAACAAGCAAACATTTATTTCCTAAACCAGCAAACGTCTTAACAAACACACATTATCTGGTTAACCTGGATCAGACAAAACCTGAATATTCCAAATGACCATCTCAACTCCTATTTCTTGTCCCAGATAAACAGGCCTTAAGAGCAACCAGTAACCTTTCAGTAAACTTGAAAAAGCGTGAAAACACGTGACAGTTAATTGAACTTCTGAGAATTCAGTTTCTTCTGAGAAATGCGAGAGAAAAACCCTAATTCTTGATTTATAGGAGAAAACCTGTCTGGTCGATTCCTGAGCCAATCTTGAGTATCTGTGAAAACCCTAGAGTTGTAATTTCTTGTGAAAAATGGGAGGGAAAATTTTGGGGTACAACAGCTGCCCCTGTTCAATCTTCTTGAACCTGAAGAGTTAGATCAGCGAGTTTGTCGTTCGCGACTTGAAGGTAAAAGATGATTGGACACTAGAGTGCCCATAAATTTGAACTTGTCAAAGCATAGTTGAGGGAATGGGCTTAAAGATGCCATTTGGAGATGTGACAGAATCTTGTCAGAGATGGGCTTAAAGATGCCATCCAAGAATGTTTGTTGAATTATAAGTTATAGGTGAGCGTCAGAATGGTATCCGAGTCTGGAGCATCTCTGAGTTAGGGATCTGAATAAGCAATAGATTAGCATCTGTGTCTGGAGTATCTATAAACTGTTTTCATGATCCTTGAATTTGAGTAAGCAACAGATTAGCATCCGTGTATGGAGCATCTATAAACTATTTTCTGAAAGTTGGGTTATTTGAGCTGGTCGAGTAGATATTTGTCCTGTCTGGTTTCAGGTATTAATCTCTGACCGGAGAAAGAAAGATGTTTTCCTAGCTTGCTTCAGGTATTAATCTTCAATCAGTCATCCACATATAGTTTTCCTGGCTGGTTTCAGGTATTAATCTGGAACTTGAAAAGGTTGGTCGATGAGATAGTTGTCCTGGCTGGTTTCAGGTATTGATCTCTGACCTGAGAAAGAAAGATAGTTTTCCTGGATTGTTTCAGGTATTAATCTTCAATCAGTCATCCACAGATAGTTTTCCTGGCTGGTTTCAAGTATTAATCTGGAACTTGAAAAGGTTGGTCGATGAGATAGTTGTCCTGGCTGGTTTCAGGTATTGATCTCTGACCTGAGAAAGAAAGATAGTTTTCCTGGCTTGTTTCAGGTATTAATCTTCAATCAGTCATCCACAGATAGTTTTCCTGGCTGGTTTCAGGTATTAATCTGGAACTTGAAAAGGTTGGTCGATGAGATAGCTGTCCCGGATGGTTTCAGGTATTGATCTCTGACCTGAGAAAGAAAGATAGTTTTCCTGGCTTATTTCAGGTATTAATCTGGAACTTGAAAAGGTTGATGGTAACCATCTGTTGATTGATCCTTCCTAAAAAGGTAGAACATTAGTTGCATGCAATGTCATGATGTATGAAATGCGTGATGTCATGATGTTCTCAAAATAAATGAGATTGTGCAGTATGCACTTATCATGTATGTAAAATGAAATGGAAATGTTTAATGGATGTATTTTTTTCTGGAAAAATAAATCCTTGACAAATGTCGGGGAGTTTGTTAAATCCTGGACTGCTGTTGAAGAACAAGTGTGTCTTCAAGCTTTGCTTAGAATGTTTCTACCGGGGATTCCTGTTTTGTTGGGGAGAACTCCGCTGGGGAATAGTGAAAATTCTGTGGGGAATAAGGCTTACTGCTGGAGAGTAAGTTCAGGAGTTTTTCAGTCGTCTGCCACTCTTCTGGGAAGTTATCCTAGGTTGGGGAGAGGCAAAAGTTAACTGTTATCCGGTTGATTTCCAGGTTTTAAGGTAACTTGTTGTTGATTGTAGAGTAGTCTACTGGGGAAGAGGATTTGTGGTCCTTTGATTTATAGTCAGAAAGACTACCTCAAACTAGGGAATCCCGTCGTTTGTTGGGGAAATAAACCCCGTTGTCGGTCTTCTTGAGAGGTGACGAACTTATCGAGGATTCTTGAATTTTTTTCCAGAAGGATTTTGGAGAGATTCGTCATTTCCCCTAGTATCAAATGTTTGTGGCACTGCCAGGAAATTTAGACTGTATGTAACCCTTTGATGAGATTGACGTTCAATGCCCCAAGTGATGGAGATGGAGACTTGCCCCTGATTACTCTGCAATTCTTGAGAGATTTCTTGAAATCTTGACTGGACTGCCCCAGGTTAACTAGACTTTGAGAGATTTCTTGAAATCTTGACCGGACTGCCCCAGGTTTATTGGACAATGCCATGCCAAGTCCCCTTTTATTGATAGGAGATTTTTGCAACGGAAGTGTCATTCTACTTGAAGTGATTTTGTTTACTGAAAGAGCTTTCGTTCATCGGATAATCACTGTGTGAATTTCTTTGCTTTCAAACAAATAGCCATATGAAAACAACGATATTCAAATAATGCAAAGTTTATGCTTGTCTTGAAATTTTGAAAAATGTGTTTTTTAGCAGAAAACATTTTATAAGAAAAATTCAACTCAAGATTTAGAGCAAAGCCTTACAGGAGTCAGGATACCTTTTGTAACAGTATGCTTTCAAACTAACCCATGCTTCAATTAGGACCTTTGAAGGGTTGTAACACGGCTTGGTTCACGGTTTTAAGAAACAAAGGATAAAGACTCAAAGTATATTTGTACCCACCCGCTCTTCGTGATGTTCTTCAATCCTAAACTCAGTTAATTGTGCGTTTGAACTCCAAATGAGTCTTGGAATGACGTTTTAGTGATGGTTCACACAAGTTGAATTTGTTGGAAGGCAATCATTTTTGCAAAAAAAAAAATTTGTTGTTGAGGATTTGTAATGACCTCTTTCTTTTGATTTGTTATCCCCTAATTTTTGCCTGACTGTTCTTGTTTTGAGATTACAGTCAGCGGGATGCCCCTGTTTTCTTTAAGTCTCCTTCGTAGGTTTTGACTTAGTGGGCTTTTCTTTTTGAGAGATAATGACTGCCTAGGTGATAGGGAACCATCACTGTCTTTTGATTTCAGAGGAATGATTTTGATGTTGTTCATCGTATTACAGGATGAGAGTTTACGACTTCAACACGCATTTGAATTAACTGAAAGACTACCCTGCCCCAGGTTTGATTAAAGGTTTCAATTTATGTTAAAACATAAAACTTCTACTTCTTTGGCTCGAAGGGGTTGACTAGGGATTATCTTCCTTATAACTCCAGTGTTTAGGATTTGAAAGAAACGCCTGTACATCGTCAGCAAGGTCTGTCCAACAGCATACTGTATGAGATTATGGCATTGTTTTCGTCATCCTCCCTCTAAAGGTTTGTAACTTTTAGCAAGAGTTAAATGTTATAAGAAGAATAAAAGCATAGTTTAAATATAGTGAAAATGAAAGGATGAATTCAAGACAAACATATGCAATGCATTAATGAAACAGAGTTTGACATTAATAGATAATTGTTTGAATAACAAAAGAGATTACAACTTGAAAATTCAAATGAAACAAAGACGCTCTCAATGATTCGTCAAAGGAGCAGTGATTATGCTAGAGTCTCCGGAGGATCAAACTCAATCTCCTTGGCATCAATCATGTCTTGGACCTTGTTCTTCAGAGCCCAACAGTTGTTTATGTCATTCCTTGGGCTATCAAAATGATAAGCACACCTTGCATCCGGGTTGTAGTTAGAAGAAGAAGTCTTAGGGTTCGGATGAGATGCCTTTAACGTGATCAGCTCAGCCTTCAACATGTATTGTAGCGCTTGAGCCAGTGACATGTTGATCTTAGTGTATTGTCGTTTAGGCGCGACCTCCTTACGCTGATGCCCCTGCCTTTATTGAGCAGGCGTAGGATTAGAAATCAAGATTGCTCCTACGTGTTGGTCATGACGACTCTTTTGATCATACACAGCATTGGACTCTTTCTTTTCATTGTAGGGATTTTTCTGAGCATCAGAAGGTGTATCTTCTTGAATCTTCCCACTTTTGATGCCAACTTCGACCCTTTCACCGGTCAGTATTAGCTCGGTGAATCCGGCTGAAGAGCTTCCGATCAAGTGTTTGAAGAAAGGCCCTGTCAAAGTTCCCATGAAGATGTCAATCAGCTCCCTGTCAGTTAAAGAGGGTTACACCCTACCAGCTAGATCTCTCCATTTTTGGGCGTACCCTTTGAAGCTTTCTTTGGAACCCATGGTCATGTTCTGCAATTGCACACGAGTTGGTGCAAGATCAACATTGTACTGATACTGCTTATAAAAAGCAGCAGCTAAATCCTCCCAGGTGTAGACGCGAGAACTCTCCAATTGATAGAACCATTCGAGTTTAGTCCCTACCAGGATTTCCTAGAAGAAATGGATCCAAAGCTTTGGATCAGTTGTGTATGGTTGAATCTTGCGGACATAAGACTTTAAGTGCATCTTGGGGCAAGAGACTCCATCGTACAGGGCAAAGGTAGGGACTTTGAACTTTGGCGGGATGAACAATCTAGAAACTAAACCCATGTCTCCTAAATCCAAACCAGGTATCTGTTGAATCTCCATTGCATTGAGGCGATCCTCTAGCTGTTTGTACTTGTCATCAACGGGAGGATATTGTTTCTCGGAGTAGTCAGCTTCAACTTCATCAATCTCCAAATTGTGGTCTTCTTCAAGACTATCCCCTATGTTGGATGGAGTTGAAAGATCTAGGGCTTTAGGTCTTCTTCTCAAGTTCAGGACGCCTACTGTCTTCTTGGACTTCTTCTTCTTGTCTTTGAGAAGGAGAGATTTCAGGTCCTCTTGCCCTTTACCCATAGCCAGAAGCATTCGTTGGAATTGAGCGTTTTGAGCTTGGAGATCTTTCACCGTTTGTTCCATATCCATCTTACTGAAATAAATAGTAGGAAGATAAGGAGACCTGTATGGGAGAAACCTGTCATGATACGATGCATGATATGTAGATGCATGTTTTCAAGGATCTCGTGGGGTAAACACGAGAAAATGTTAGAAATTGAATATTTTTTATTGGAGAACTTTGTATCGGTGGATGTCTTTCCACGAGAATCAAGCTCACCATTTCAAGTGGGTCGTAGCCCTTCACTCAAGTTGTTGTACTTGATTTTGACGGTGTTTGTTTAGAGGAAGATGAATCCTCTTGCCTTTTGGTAGACGTCTGGTTCAACGTGCCCCTGCATCAAAGACCCTCGATATCCTTGAAATAGTTATTGAAAATGCTATGGTATGATGTTATGATGTTATGTACAAGTATGCAAAAGTAAGCAAGTTTATATACAAATAATCACATTCACTCAAAGCAGACAAGTCCTTAGGTTTAGGCTTGCATGGAATTTGTAGGTAAGTACCCTCTTGAAGTCTAGTTGGCTCAACCTGTCCTATAAATAGTAATCGGGTTCTAAGAAGCTCAATATCACTGGATTATTTTCTGTGTTCATTGTTTCAGTTTAACCACTTTACTGACGACCAAAATATTCCAAGAAAACAACCCTCAATGATTGTAGTATCGAGTATCTATCAACTTCGTACTGCACCAAAGCCGGTCATCTCACTACATCCTAAAAGGCCAAGTTGGTCAAGTAAGGTTCTAAAGTCAGTTGATGCTTCATGACACCACGCGGCGGCCCCGTACTCTCCTTGATTCAACTCGAAGGTTATCGGTACCAACCAAAGTGCCACATCAATGTAGCTACTGCTTCAACCATGTCGGCAAACCCCGCATAGTTCCCTCATAGTTTATTGCTACTTACCTAAAAGGTGCCCCCAAATCCGGGTGTAGGATTTAAAACAAACCCAAACAAGGAACCAAAAATGTAAAGCATACAAATCAAGCAAGATAAGCATGTAAAGGTGATCTAAAACCCTAAGGTAACCCCACTTATAGCTTCTCCCCAGCAGAGTCGCCAGTTCTGTGATACGGTGGGAGAACTTACTTGAGGTTTTGTGTTTGTGTTTGCAAATGTTTCGGTTTAGCAAGAGTCGCCACCGACTTTTATTTTATCCAAAGGAAAGGTCAAAAAGCACAGGAAAGACCTTTGAGATGTTTTCTTGGGTTCGGGGGCTAGATTATGAAAAGGGAAGGTGCAAGCACCCTTTTCATCCATGGTTTTCCATGGGCTCTTAGTTACTTGTTTAGATCACTTGCTTTTGCTTTTAAATTGTTTGAAATGGTGCTTTGTGTGTGGTTTTGAAAATATTTTGAAAAGAGGCCATCGTTGTGGCAACCTTTCTAATGATTCTTGTTTGAATATATACAAAGGTGTTTGTCTTTTGAAAAGATATTTCAATGTTTGAAAGTTTGTTTTAGGAAATGTTTTGAAATTGTGTTGTGAGGTGTGTTTGAAAATAGCAAGGATGTTTTTGCAAGTTTTGATCAAGTAACTAAGAGTTGTCTACCCTATCTACTCAAGAGTCTTTCCTACACCTTTTTAACCCTTTTGACAGTGTTGTTTTACCATTGCATTTGGTAAATAACCTTGTATTTGGATGTTAAACGGGACAGGCGCGGGTCATTTTTACAATCATTGAAGGCAACTTGCGAGACGCTCTAGCAATTTTGTAAGGGACGAGATCATTTTATTGAAGGGTCATTTGCTAGAGTGTCGCATATTCGAGGGACATGATTGTATTTCCGAGGCAACAAGTGAGGTTACCCTAGAGGTGCACGTGTGAGGAGTGTGTTGATTTCAAGTTATTTATTCTTGGATTAGGTCATCTAGCGATTGATTTTTGAATCTTGCCATACACGCCTAATTACTATACAGTATATTGAAAACAATAAATTGCGGGAATTAAAAGTCTAAGCTATTACAAAAGTATCCGGGAATAGGGGTACAATTATTACAAATGGGGATGAATCTCATAAGAATAGCAAAGTCCAAATATTACAACCAAATCGAATTGTCGCGATTCAATATAAAGCTATAACAAATTACGAAATAAAAAAAATCAATAAATTATGAAATGCATGTATTTATTAAAGAGATAAATAAAATCTATTCTAAAAGATTAAAAAATATTATTATTCTTTCTTGTATTTTGTTAATTTTTAAAGGAAAAGTTTAAAGAAAGAAAAACTTAATTAAACAAAATCTTTATTCTTTTGGTGTTTTTTTATTAAATGTAAGAAAAATAATAAAATGATTAAAACTAATTAAGAAAATCAAATTTATTTTACAAAAAAAATGAAATTTTAATATCTTACTAGTATATTTTTAACAAAAGAAATAAAAAGATAAATTAAAAGAAGAAAAAAAAAAGAAAATTAACTTCAATATTAATTTAATTTGATATAAAAAAGTTAATGAGTTTTATGAATTTATTAAAAAAAGAAGTAAATTAAAACAAATTGAAAATGGGCTTAAGATATTGATGTTGGGCCCAAATGAAATAATAAAAAAAAGTGAGGTCAGAACTGAGGGGGGGGGGTGCGCTAGCGTTTATGTGTATGGGCTTTGTGGCTTGGGGCGGATAGGGCCCAATGCCATAACTCAGTTTTAGGGTTTTTTGATTAGGATTTGTTGTGTTCGTTTCACAGCGGCGCCACTTGCCTCTCTGGTTCCTCTCACATCTCTTTCTCACTCAATTGCTCGTTCCCCTCTGATCTTCCCTTCTCCTCAAGCCGTCGGAGCACCATCCCTCTCACATATCCCTCTCACACTCTAAGCGCTGATGATTTTTACTTCTTTGAAAGGTACTATTATGGGTTTTGAAGTTTGAACGTTTTTTTGTTATTATTAATCTTGTTCACGTTTTGGCTTGTTAATCTATTGTATTATGTTTGAGATGCAGAAAGTGATTTGAAAAGAAGTGTACCTTCGGAACCTTTGTGGAAGAAAAGAGAGGAATGTGAGGTTTGACTGATGGCATTCCCTTGGTGGCTGGACACGAGGAGAAGAGATGATGACGGTAATGCTTCTGATTTTGTTGATGATTTGTGATTCTGAAACTTTGTTATTTCTTTCCTCTCTCTTTGAACTTGAATGATGATAGTGATGTTGACTTCGTTATTTCTTTCCTCTCTCTTGAACTTGAATGATGATGCTTGCTGCTTCTGACTTTGTTTGGCTAATGATTGATAATGATGATGATTATCCTGAGACTTTGTTTTGTTGTTGGTATTTGCTGAAGGTTTTTGATTGATGATGATAGTTTGTTCTGAAACTTTGTTTGTTGGTTTAGATTGTATGCTAGCTTTGGTTTCACAGTTGAAGGTTGTTTGAACTGAGTTTGGAATGTTGGGAAGGTTTTAGTATTGTTGTTGTTGAAGGCTTTTGAATGTTTAGGTTTGATAACAGGTTTTTGTGGTTCTTCTGCAGTTTTGTTGGAATATGCAGGCTTTGATAGTTTTGATTGTTAGGCAGTGTTTTGGTGTCTGGGAATTGTTTATGCTGGTTTAGCAAGAGTTGTTCTTGCTATGCAGGTTTTGACTGTTTGTTTTGTGAGTTGGTTCACAGGGTTACAGTTGTGGTTTTTTGAACTGCTATCAGGTTTTGGAAATTGCAGTTTGATTGCTTGAAACTGTGGTTTGATTGCTTGAAACTGTGGTTTGGCTGTTTGAAATTGGTTTAACAGGTGGGAGAGTTGTGCAGGTTTTTTTGTATGTTTTGTTGCAGTTTGAAGGCCTCTTTTATGTTTGAGTTTGATATATCTTGGTTAACAGGCTGGGAGTTTTTTGTGTTTGAAACTGTTGAAGGTTTTTGGGAATTTTGTGCAGTTTGGTAAGCTTGTTTTGTTTGGGAACTGCAGGTTTTGTTCTGCTAACAGGTTTGGAGATTGGTTTGATAACAGGTTTTGTGGTTTGAACTGTGAAACTGTTATATGTTTTTGAAAATGTTTTGTGGCTCCAGTTTTGACCAAATGTTCTCCTGTTTTCTTCCAGCTTGATAGTGTTATATCTAGTTGCTTTTTATTTTGTAACTTGTGACAGATTTTTAGCCAAACTGTACAATCTCAACAAAAAGGTGATATCTCTCCTCTCTCCATGATAAAAGCAAACATGCTTTTCTATGCTTTTCTGAAAAGTTTGCCTAAATTCCTAGAAAATGATGAAAAAGTTGTTTCAACAAGCTTTGCTTGTGATTTGGTTTACCATACTTTGTACTTTTGGCCTGCTGTTTGTACTTGTTCTGCTGCATTGTACTTTGTCCTAGACTGTTGCATCCAGTTTTCTTTGTTCAGTTTGCCTTGTTTGTAATTTGCACGCCTGCTGCTGTCTAGTTACTGCTTTGCTTGACCTTGTTCAGTTTGCCTCGTAATGCTTTGCTTAGACAACTTGTCTTGTTGCATTTGGACAAGTTTGCTCTGTTGCATTGTTTTTTAATGTGTTTTTTCAGTTTGGCGCCTTGTACTTTGCATTCTTTAGCTTGCATTTTTTCATTTTTCTCTTTGTGAACCTAGAAGAGAAATCTTCTTGTGATTTGCAAAGAGAAAAATTAAAACATGATGAAATGAAAACAGCTCCTCTGATTCCAAACGGCAAACTTTAATGATGAATATTTTCTTTCTTTTTGTTTGAAAATTCTTGCTTGATGCTCAATCAATTGTGCTAATCTTTTTTTTCTTTCTTTCATGTGAGCGTAAATTGGAAGGTGGCAAAGCAGAGGAAGCAAGAAATTCTTTGTGGCGAGCATGGGAGCACTGGAAGCTTAGGCTTAGATTTTTTTCTTTGTAACTTAGAGATAAATATTCAAACAAATGTACCAATTTACTTTTCAAATACAATAAGTTGCACCACTTAAAGCATTTAAATAATAAACTGTATTGTAACATTTTTGAAATAAATAAAAAAGTCTTTATGCGATAATCTGATATCCATTAAAATCTTCTACTGTCAATAACTTGCAATTATTTCTTTGCATCCTCACTAATCCTTTAAGATGCTTGATTAAAAATAACTGAAACTGCATTCCAATAATTCCAATCCAGATAACTTAAACTCCAAGTAATCCAATAACTCTGTAATCTTATAACCTTGCAACTGTAATCCAATCAAAGCACGCACTGTGTATTCCAATAAACAAGCAAACGTTTATTCCCTAAACCAGCAAACGTCTTAACAGACGCACATTATCTGGTTAACCTGGATCAGACAAAACCTGAATATTCCAAATGACCATCTCAGCTCCTATTTCTTGTCCCAGATAAACAGGCCTTGAGAGCAACCAGTAACCTTTCAGTAAACTTGAAAAAGCGTGAAAACACGTGACAGTTACTTGAATTTATGAGAATTCAGTTTCTTCTGAGAAATGCGAGAGAAAAACCCTAATTCTTGATTTATAGGAGAAAACCTGTTTGATCGATTCCTGAGCCAATCTTGAGTATCTGAGAAAACCCTAGGCTTGTGATTTCTTGTGAAAAATGGGAGGGCAAATTTTGGGGTACAACACTTATTTTCTTTAAAAAAATAGATATTAGGGTTAAAACCCCTTCTAAAAAATTAATTTCTTTTCCTTACATTTTTAGGCTTAGATTTAAATTTTCTTTTACATAAAAACAAAACAAAAAATCTTTTCTTACATATACATTGTATTGCATTTTTAAATATTGTATTGTATTTATTCTAATTCGTACAAATTCGATTTGGTTGTAATAATTTATTTAGGTTTATATTTTGCAAATCCCCACTCAAATTTGTATTCCCCCCTCCCATAAATTGTTGTAATAGCTTAGAAATATTTACATTACACAATTTATCACTTTATATGCCATGATTAGTAATTAGGGTTTGTATGACAAGATCAAAACAAAGCAAAATAGAAAGCCCTAAACACAAGACAAAATCAAAGCATGAAAATGATACACTTGCACACAAGCATCCTTAGGGTTTCTCCACTTGGTTTCCTAAAACAAGAATGGCCATGTTACGCATGCGAAGTATCTTGGCAAAACAAAATAAATATAAGATCATAGTCCCTCGATGATGATATTCAAAAGTTGCCTTACAAAATGATCTTGGTCCCTCAAAATGCTAAGATACTTTGCAAACATTGCTAATCATGGTTATACGATGACCCACGTCCATCCCGTTTACATCCAACGATAGGGTTGCTTACCAAATCAATGGTAAGACAACAATGTAAAAGGAATAGAAAATGCACAAGAAAGACATTTGAGTAGGTAGATAGCTTCTAGTTACTTTTTCTATTTCAAACAACCATCCTTGCTATTTTCAAAACAAACACACACATTTCAAAACATCTTATGATCATTGAAAACATTTTCCAAAAGACAAACATCTTTGTATACATTCTTACGAACGAGAATCATTACAAAGATTGCCTAAACGAATGGCCTCTTTTACAAAATACTTTCAAAACCACACCAAACACAATTTCAAACAACAAAAGCAAGTGATTTAAGCAAGTAACTAAGAGCCCATGGAAAACCATGGATGAAAAGGGTGTTAATACCTTCCCTTTTCATAATCTACCCCCCGAACTCAAGAAACAATCTCAAAGGTCTTTCCTGTGATTTTTCACCTTTCCTTTTGGATAAAAGAAAAGTTGGTGGCAACTCTTGCTAACCGCAATATTTGCGACAAAACGCAAAACCCTCAAGTCAGTTCTCCCACCGTATCACAGAACTGGCGACTCTGCTGGAGATTAATTATAAAAATGGGGTTACCTTAAGGATTAGATCACATTTATTTGCTTACATTTGTTTGACTTGTTTGATTTACATTATGGTTCTTTGTTTGGGTTTGAATCCTCTACCCAGATTTGGGATACATTATAGGTAAATAGCAATACATTGTGGAAACTGTGCAGGGTATACCGACATGGTCTAAGCAACAGCTATGTTAGTGTGACATATTTGTGGGTACCGGTAGCCTTTGAGTTAATCAAAGAGAATACGGGGCCGCTGAGTGATGTCATGAAGCACTAATGAACTTCTAGAACCCTTTATTCTTCAAGATTTTCCAAGTCAAAGCTTCAAAATCTCCCCAAGGGTTGCACAGTTCAAGGGCCTCCTAACAGTCAAAAACTAGGGTTTTGGTTCTGACAAATAAATTGAAGTTTCCAAGGGTCCAATCAAGTCCCACATGCTTATAAACATGGTCAAGCATCCTCATACCAAGTTTCAAGACTTACAGCACAAAATTGCACAGTCAAAAACCCTAATTGCCCTACAGTCAACTACAGGGGCAAAATGGTCATTTGACAGTCAAAAGTTCAAATTTTTGGTCAACATCTCATTTTGAGGCCACAAACATCATTTGATCAATGCTTGATCATGATTCTCAAAGTTTGGCTCAAAAAGTCTCAAGATGCAAAAATTTCCATATTTGGACAGTTGAAAAAGTCAACTGTAACTTGACCAAGGCATAACTTCCATATGGATTATCAGAAAAATCCCATCCTAAGCTAATTTTGAATAGAAAGACATTTCCTACAACTCCTCTTCACACTTCAAGTCCAAGAAATGCTCTCACAAAAAGTTATCAATTTCAACATTATAGGTCATTTTCAAAAGTCAACAAAAAAAGGACTTTAAGTCAAAGGCCATAACTTGAGATTGGTAAATAAAAATGACATGGGACCAAAGGCATTGGTTAGAGGACTTCAAGACCTTTCCAAAATGTCCAAGAAAATGATCAAAGCTTAAAAATTGAGAAAGATATGCCTTGTGGAAGTTGGGAAATTTTTGGGTATTTTGAAAAGTCAACTTTGCTTCAAATGCCTTAAAATTGCTAATGGGCCACATTTTCTTCCAAGATTCATCATCCAAAGCATATGCACGACCATTTGGCCCAAAGGGGATTTTTTTTATCATTTTTATTATTTATTTGAATTTTTAATTACAATTAATTCATTTAATTAATTAAAATGTGGAAAAAATACTAAACCAATGTAATCAAATCTTTTTATGCAGTACAATCACTCATTACTCATTCAAGATCACGTGCATGCCCAAAGAAGGAAGATTTCATGCAAATTGGCTAGGTTTCATGATAAAAAGATTTGAAAAGATTATGCAAAATCACAAAATCAAAAGCATTGATTCCATGGATATTTGGCTTATTTTGTTGACCTAAAACACTCACACATATATATACATGATAACCCTAATGCCAAGAACCTGGAGGCTGCGCCCAAAAGCCATAAACGACTTTGCATTTTTTCAAGAAAATTCCAAAACTGAAAACACAGTTTCAGTACGTTTCAAGGCAAGACAACCATTCCACTAGTTTGCCAAGGCTACTAGGAGACTATTCCAATCAAGAACATTGTCCCATACTCAAGGAATTGGTATATCAAAGTCATACTTTTCACGAAAATATTCATAATCATATCCTGAATTCTATGCATTTTTCACATGTTTTTGATGTTGATTTATGCTAACCTGATCATTCTAGAGCTAATAGTATTATCCAATTGAGTTATTAGGCCCTGTATCAAAAATTGCCATGGAAGCGTTTTAGGGTTTCGAAGCTCTAATTTTGGGGTTTCTCTCATATGGAACAATTAGGCCATGAAACCTAGATCACCGGACTCAGGACATTCAGACGAAGCTTTTGATCCCATCGCGCCTAATTTCTAATCCAAAACGGCCTATTCGCTATTTTTGCACATATCATATAATGGGGGTTTAAAACCCCCGCAATCTTGTTTATGTTTTTTCAGGCAAACGCAGGGCATTTGGAGAAGAAGGTGAGGTGTGAGCAGGGGATTGGCTCATTTGAATTTTTGCGCGAAAATTAACCACTGATCATTATTTTGCATTATATTATTTATTTATTGCATTATATACAAAGCGCGTGAATGGCATAGTGGTGGACGAAGCACTTGGTAAACTCTGGGACCTGGGTTCGATTCCCAGGTCCCCTCACTTTCTCCCTATTATTTTTCTTTCTATGCTAACCTGCAGCGCACACTCCAGAAGTGCATCATATACTTCATGCTCTAGCACGCCACTTGTCCCACAACCTCCATCCAATGGCCAGGATCTGAGGTCTATGGAACGCTGCAGTCAACGCATACACATGCTCCCATGAAAAGTCAGAAAGGGCCTTAAATCACTGGGCCTAATTGCCACAATATGACCTCCAAACTGGGGTCAGCACCCCCAAGGGTTTGCTCTCTTTCAATTTCTTCTCTATTTTTATTTATTTTGTTTAGTTTTAATTCAATTCTTTAAATCAATATTTTCATAATATAAAAATAATAAAAAAACAGAAAGTCACAAAAAATAAAATATATTTTATTTAAATGCTATTTTGTAAATAAATCTCATTAATTAACTTAGCTTTTTAAATTTAGGTTTAACTTTAACACTTTCTTAATAAATTTAAAATTTGTAGAATTAGGTTTTAATTACTTTTACCTTTTTCTTTTCTTTTATTAATTATTAATTATTAAATATTATTTTTGTAAATAAAATTGTATTAATTAATTAGGTTTAATTTTAGGTTAAATTTTAATGCTTTTCTTAATAAATTAAAAAATAACTAGAATTAGGGTTAATTAATTAATTTCATTTAGTTCTCATTAAAAAATTCATAAATACAAAAACTCAAAAAATAATTTCTTTTCATTTTAATTCAATTAATTTGTTATTGTAATTTAATTTCATTAAAAAGGGTCCAACGCCCTCGCATTCCCGATTCTTATTCTCTTCGCGCATTTTATTCTTATTCATTCTTATAATTTTCATGTAATTCTCCCAAAGCCGTGTAAGTTAAACATTTAT
The DNA here is from genome assembly GCA_948472305.1 of Vicia faba. Lineage (NCBI taxonomy): Eukaryota > Viridiplantae > Streptophyta > Magnoliopsida > Fabales > Fabaceae > Vicia > Vicia faba. The sequence goes on from OX451740.1 coordinate 3,167,213, forward strand.
ATTTCTCGCATCTTTATTTTATGTCAAATCGGGTCCTGGATTTAATTTGGCGATGTGGACCCGCGCCTTTGTAATAGTTTAGGAACTTTATATTTCTCGCAACTCTTTAACTGCTAATAAATTGCATGCAAGAATGAATGTTAAAATAAAAACAAAAGCGTAGATCACCCATGACATGACAAGACAAAATATCTGAAAACAACACACAAATCACACACCACCCCTAGGGTACGCCTCACTGTTGCCTTGCCCCTCGAAAGGTGATCGTCGAGTAGAGGATGTCTTAGTAAGTCCTCATGATCCGGGAACCTGGCATGAGGGTAGCTTCTAAGGTATCTTCCTATTGCTCTGGTGATCACCATGTCCCGACCCTCGAATTGACCCGAACACCTCCAACGGTGGTGCTACCTACCTCTCAATGGTGGGATGGCACTACTTTAAAGGACATCTACACAGACGAATTCCTTAGGGTAGGTAGACGACTCTAGATACTTGCTCTAACTTCAAAACAAATCAAAAATACTTTTCACACCGACACCTTTTCAAAAAGCTTTCGAAAGCAATTTTTCAAACACTCTTGAGGACCGATACAAGAGTCGAACTGGAATTTTCAAAGAAACTTTTTTAAAACCCACAGTTGAAAAGCAAACAAACCATTTTTGAAAACACAAGTGAGCAAGTACCTAAGAGCCCATGGTTAACCATGGATAGAAAGGGTGCTAACACCTTCCCTTTCTATAACCTACCTCCCGAACCGAGAGCAATCTCTTTAAGGAATTTTTCTGTGCTTTTGTCCTTTCCATTTGGAGAAAATAAAAGACGGTGGCGACTCTTGCTTCCGCGACATTTCGTGAACCAGCGTTAAACAGTCAGTTCCAGATCCACCGATCACAGAACTGGCGACTCTGCTGGGGATTTAAACTTAAAGTGAGGTGTACCTTAGGGTTAGTTCATAACTGTGTTTTCAATTGTATTGACTTGTCTGCTTTAAATTTGTGGGTTGCATGGGAGTTACATAGGTCCTAAACCGGATCTGGGGATACCCTGTTTAGGTAGCATAAGCTGTGAGGGACCTGTCCGGCGTAGACCGACACGGGTGAAACAGTGGCTACGTTGGTGTGGCACCTTGGTCTGTACCGATATCCCTTGTGTTGCAACGAGGAGAATATGGGTATTCTGAGGAGTCATTAAGCACCAACAACCTTAGAACCTTAAATGACACAACTTGGCCATTAGAACAGTAGCAGTATGCTACGCCCATTGAGGCTAAACTCTCGTGATGGTTCTGGCTGCAAGAAAAGATTGCGATGCTGGAGTTATGACCGATTGAGGGTAGTCAACGATATTGGGATCCTCTAAGAACCCGGTTACTTTGATAGGACAGGTATGAACCAACAAACTGAAAGAGGGTAATACCTAGACCTCATGCTGGCCTAAACTTTAAGGGTCTGTCTTGTGTGACTTGTGTGCCTTACCATGTTTGCCTTTGTATCTATTTGTGGTGTGCTTTATCATAACATCATAACATCATGAGCATTGCATGCATCCTGCATAAGGACTGACCATTTCAAAGACAAGAGGGTTTCACCTTTGCTCTGTTTTGTAGGACACCATGATGCCTGTGCGAAGGAATACTATCCGGTTCAACTTTGTTCACTCACCTGAGTTGCTTGAAGAGTTGGTTAGCAGAATTCCAAATACCACTTCCTTCATTCAGAGGCATGGTTCTCTTCTCAGTTTAGTCACTGCAAAGCGGGATCAACAGTTGATGAGTGTTCTGACCCAGTTCTATGACCCTCTGTACCAGTGCTTCACCTTTCAAGACTTCCAGCTGGTCCCTACCCTGGAAGAGTTTTCTGATTTGCTTGGTATCTCTATCTTGGATCAGACTCCCTTTACTGGTTGGGAAAAGACCCTCAGGCTTGAGGAGGTTGCTGCAGCTCTTCCCTTGACACATCAAGAGGTAATGGACAACTGGGTAACTAGAAGCGGAGTTAAGGGTTTCTTGGACAAGTTTCTGATTGGAAAAGCTAACAGCTTCTGGAACGACCTGGACTTTAGGGCATATGAAGACATCTTGGCTCTCTTAATCTATGGGTTAGTCTTGTTTCCTAATCCTGACAACTTCATCAATGTCACTGCCATAAGGATCTTTATGTCTCGGAATCCTGTACCCACTCTCTTGGGTGACATCCTGCAACAACTTCATGCTCGTACTGCCCGAAGACGAGGAACCCTGTGGTGTTGTGTCCCTTTGTTGGTGAGGTGGTTTATTTCGCACCTCCCTAAGTTCGTACTGAAGAACCAAGAAGGAAGAGGTTGGGCTCATAGGTTAATGTCTCTCACCGATAAAGACATCATTTGGACTTGCAGAGGTTTGGATGAGATAGCTATTATTGATCGATGCGGGGAATACCCTAATGTTCCTCTGATTGATACCCAAGGAGGAATCTCTTATAATCCATGTCTAGCACTCCGTCAGTTTAGAAGAGCCAGAAGAGCAGGCCCCCATGAGATGTTGGTGCCTCACATCAGTTTTGAGTTTCAGGTGGATAGTGACGAGCTGCGTCGTAGGTTCATCAAGGCTTGGGACAAAGTTCATAAAGCTGACCCACAAGAGTTGGGGCCAAAGACTTCTTTACCTATGGAAGCCTACTACAAATGGGTTCGCATCCGTGCTCAGAAGTTAGGTATGCCATACGAAGCCGTCAGACCTATCATTCTTGAATATCCTGACAAAGATGGTGTTCCTCCAACTGTCCTTCCTCCTCAGATACCTACTGATTATGAGACATTAAAGAGATCTTGGTCGCAACTGCGAGAAGAGCGGGATTCTTACCGGGAAAAGTTCAACGAGCAGGAGTTGAAGATCCAGAAGCTGACAAAGCAGTTGGAGAATGAGCGAGCTCTGAATGACTACATCCGTACTGAGAAGAGGAGACCATGGGATCAATAAGGAGCTCTGGATGTTCTTTTACAGTTTTATTTCCCTTTTCAGTATTTCCTTTCATGTAACGCCTAAGGGCAACCTGTTGAATAATTTAAGTTTCAAAGTTGAATCTAATGAAGTGTGTTCCTTTTTGTTTACAAAGTTGATTCCCGATTGTCTTTGAAAACATAAATCATACGCATTCCATTCATCATGTGCATAGCAGGTTTTCTTCTTTTCAGGTTGCTTACTGTTCTTCGCTGTTTATTTCAGCGTCATGAATCCTGACTCATCATCAACTGAGATGTCTATCAAGGCTCTTCAGGCGCAGAACGCGCAATTTCAGGAACTAATCATGGGTTTGGCCTAGGGCCAAGAAGAGCTGAAGGCTCTGCTCCTGAAGAAAGAAAAGAAGAAGAAGAGGAGAACTGTTCATTTTAACTCGGGCCGAAGGTTTGGCAACACTCTGCAGAATGAAGAGGCTGGTTCTTCTATAGGCAAGGGTAGTCCCCAAGAGGGAAAAGGTCCTAGTCCGGTGGTCTCTGACAACGAGACTGATTTTGATGAGGAACAATATCCTCCTGCAGAAGACAGATACAAGTAGTTGGAGGACAGACTGAATGCTATGGAGGTCCAACAAGTGCCTGGGCTGGATTTCGGAGACTTGGGTTTGTCTACTGGTGTGATCATTCCTCATAAGTTCAAAGCACCATCTTTTACCAAGTATGTCGGGGCGTCTTGTCCCAAGCTACATCTCAGATCTTACGTGCGGAAGATTCAACCGTACTCAGTGGACAAGAACTTGTGGATCCACTTCTTCCAGGAGAGTCTTTCAGGGACTCATCTCGAATGGTTCTATCAGCTGGATGGGACCAAGGTTCGTAACTGGGAGGAGTTGGCTACTGCTTTCTACAAGTAGTATCAATATAATGCCGACCTTGCCCCTACACGTACCCAACTCCAGGGTATGTCGCTAGGGTCAAGTGAAGGTTTTAAAGAGTACGCACAGAAGTGGAGGGATCTGGCTGGCAGGGTGCAGCCTCCGTTGACTGACCGGGAGTTGGTAGACATGTTCTTGGGGACCCTATCTGGGCCATTTTTCAACCATCTCATTGGTAACTCGTCTGCAGGGTTTACTGATCTTATTCTGACTAGAGAGAGAATAGAGGCTGGGATGAAGTCTGGCAAAATTCAGAAGGGTGCATCGTCAAGCTCTGAGAAGAAGCCCTTTAAAAAGGAGGCCAGTGCTGTATACGGGTCTAGAAGACAAGAGAAACCAGAACACCGCCAATCTGTCAACGCGGTGATGATTGCTAAACCTGCTGCCGCTCCTCGGCAAACCAATCCTCCAAGGGCTGAAAGACCTAGAAGGGAGTTTACCCGTTTGAGTATGACTTTATCGCAAATCTTGCCACAGTTACTATCCACCAACTTAGTGACTGTCAGAGAGGCCCCAAAGGTTATGAATACTGCCTCTCCGAAATACAATCCAAATGCCCGCTGTGCTTATCACTCCGATAGCCCGGGGCATTCCACTGATGACTGTTGGGCTTTAAGGAATAAGGTACAAGACCTTATTGATGCAAAAGAGATACAGTTTGAAGCGCCTGAGAGGTCAAATGTGGTGACTGCTCCTATGCCCCAGCACGGAGTAAATGCTGTTGATGAGGATGTATACGCCGTTTCTGTGGATGATGTAGCTACTCCCTTAATGACCGTCAAGAGGAACCTACTGCTGGCCGGTTTATTTCCGGGTTGCAGTGAGGATTTCCTTTTCTGTGCTGTTTCTCTCTCTGGTTGTCCTTTGCTGAAGTTGGGCATCCAAAGCCTAATGGACAACAAAGAGATTATGTTCAAGAAGTCCGCTGTTCAGTTTGTTCCGGTAGAAGAAGTTTCCATTGTTACAATCTTTAATAATCCAATCAAGGCTCTCCCAAGGAAGCCTGTTCAAATCATGACTGTCGCACCTGTCGTTATTACTGTTCCGGGGCCTCTCCCCTACGAATCTGATAAGGCTATCCCCTGGCACTATGGGGCAGATGTGTATGTGAATGGAATTAAGCAAGAGTTCAACACTGGCACCAGTATCAGCAATATCACTGGTCCAACAAAGGTTACCCGCAGTGGCAGGCCCTTCTCGCCTGACATTGCACCACCCGTTGTTCGAAGACCCCTCATTATAACACCTACAAGTGTACCTGTTCCTGTTTCTGATCAATTTGTTTCCCCTGCTGCCGAGTCATCTAATGCTCGGGGCAAAGGGATTGAAGATGAGCCTGCCCGGATGGAGGCACCAAGACCTGTAAATGTTGAGGCCTCCCAACAAGAGATGGAGGAAATTCTAAAAATAATCAAGAAGAGTGACTTTAATGTTGTCGAACAGCTGGGGCATACGCCCTCCAAGATCTCCATGCTCTCCTTGCTCCTGTGCTCAGAGGCCCATGCTAAGGCCTTGATTTCATTTCTCAAGACGGCCCATGTGCCACAGGAGACATCTGCAGTTCAGTTCACTGATTGCGTAGCAAATCTGACAGCAGAAAATGGCTTGGGTTTCTCAGATGCTGACCTTACTGCTAAGGGAAGAGACCACAATGATGCCCTGCATGTCTCTATTGAATGCAGGGGCACTACTCTGGCGCACGTGTTGGTGGACACTGGTTCTTCCCTAAATGTGCTACCCAAGAAAGCCTTAGACCGTTTGGATTGTGAAGGCCTGGAACTAAAACCTAGCAATATTATCGTCCGAGCCTTTGACGGTTCCAAGAGGATGGTTCATGGGGAGGTTGACCTTCCTGTTCGTGTGGGCTCTCAAGTATTCGACTCTACTTTCTATGTGATGGATATCCGTCCATCGTATTCTTGTCTACTGGGTCGACCTTGGATCCACAAAGCTGGGGCAGTAACCTCTACCTTGCACCAGAAGCTAAAATACCCTGTCAGAGGGAAGATTGTCACTGTGCAGGGAGAGGAGGAGTATATGGTGAGCCATTTGAATTCCTTCAGGTATATTGAGATGAATGGGGAGTTTATTGAAACCCCCTTTCAGCATTTCGAAGAGGTACCTCCAACTTTGGCAGCAGCAGAAACAGTGGTCGAAGAGGATGTTCCTTTGAAGATGGCTTCCTTGAAGGATGCCCGGGCTGTGATTCAGAAAGGTGAATGTGCTAACTGGGGCAGGCTCCCTGATTTTACACAGAAAACTGACAAGTTCGGACTGGGTTTTACTGCAGAGGGACATAAAGCTATACAGAAGGCAAAGACCAGAAGACCTCCTGTGCTCATTACCAATCCAGGAGTGAATGCTGTTGGGGAAGATAATGAAGTGGATGAAGCTGAGTTCGATAGCTGGATCTACCCGACAACTGAGGGCGGATTGACCAATTGGATTGCCAAAGACCATACTCCTGTTACTTTTGTTACGCAGTAATAAACTTCTTTGTTTTGTTATTTGTAATAAACAATTAAAACTCTATGGCCCGATGTCTTACCCGGGGCACCGTGGCTTCATTTGTGAGGGCATATAAATTGTCATTTCATATATCATGAATAAAAATCTTGGACGTTTTCTCGCATTTCAAATCTTATGCTCCTTTTCTGTCTTTCCTTCCTTTATATATTTCAAAACAGCTGTATTTACACACACTCACTCATACAGGTTTCAATCCACTCTGGATCTCACTGGTAACGACTCTGCTACTGCCAGTTATGACTTCGAAAATCCGATCAACTTAGCCGAAGACGAAGGTGAAGATGATTGCGAAGTGCCTGGCGAGCTTGCAAGACTGTTACTCCAGGAAGAGAGGGCAATTCAACCACATGAAGAGCCGGTGGAGACGATAAATCTGGGTACTGAGGCAGACAGGAAGGAAGTTAAGATTGGTGCCAACCTAGAGCTCAGCGTGAAGCAATGGTTGACTCAGATGCTACATGATTATATGGAAATCTTTGACTGGTCCTACGAAGACATGCCCGGGTTGGATACCGATATCGTGGTCCATCACTTGCCTACTAAGGAAGACTGCCCTCCGATTAAGCAAAAGGTCCTCCATATGCGTCCAGAGATGTCTGAGAAGATCAAAGCCGAGGTTATGAAACAGTTTGATGCAGGGTTCCTTGCAGTGACTTCTTACCCTCAGTGGGTTGCTAATGTGGTGCCGGTACCAAAGAAGGACGGTAAGGTCAGAATGTGTGTCGATTACAGGGATCTGAACAGGGCTAGTCCCAAGGATGACTTCCCCTACCTCACATTGATGTCCTTGTTGACAATACTGCTCAGCACAAGGTGTTCTCGTTCATGGATGGTTTTTCAGGTTATAATCAGATCAAGATGGCCCCTGAAGACATGGAAAAGACTACATTTGTTACTCAGTGGGGCACCTTCTGCTACAAGGTCATGCCTTTTGGACTGAAAAATGCTGGGGCAACCTACCAACGTGCCATGGTTGCTTTATTTCATGACATGATCCATCATGAGATAGAAGTGTATGTTGACGACATGATTGCAAGGTCCCAGACGGAGGAAGAACACCTTGATCATCTGCAGAAGTTGTTTGACCGGTTGAAACTGTACAAGCTGAGGTTGAACCCGAACAAGTGCACCTTCGGGGTAAGATTTGGAAAGTTGCTAGGCTTCGTTGTAAGTGATAAGGGTATTCAAGTGGACCCTGCCAAGGTCAAAGTTATTCAAGAGATGCCAGTTCCTAAGACAGAGAAGGAGGTCAGAGGCTTTTTAGGACGCCTGAATTACATTGCTCGCTTCATCTCGCACCTGACTGCTACCTGTGAGCCAATCTTCAAGCTGCTGAAGAAAGATCAGGTAGTACGTTGGAATGATGAATGTAAGGCTGCTTTTGACAGAATCAAGGAGTATCTCCAAGAACCACCCATCCTTATGCCACCGGTTGAAGGGAGACCTTTGATACTATACCTGACAGTACTTGACAACTCAATGGGGTGTGTGCTGGGGCAGCATGACGAGTCTGGCCAAAAAGAGCACACCATTTATTACCTTAGCAAAAAGTTTACCGACTGTGAGACCCGATACTCACTGCTTGAGAAAACTTGCTGCGCTTTGGTATGGGCTGCTCGCCGACTGAGACAGTATATGCTGACTCACACTACCTTGTTGATCTCAAAGATGGATCCTATAAAGTACATATTCGAAAAGCCTGCTCTGTCTGGGAGAATAGCAAGATGGCAAATGATCTTGACAGAATACGACATCTAGTACACGACTCAGAAAGCCATCAAAGGAAGTGTATTGGCAGACCACTTGGCACATCAGGCAGTAGATGACCATCAGTCAATGAACTTCGAGTTTCCAGACGAGAGCATCATGATTGTGACTGATTGTGAAGTACCTGGACCGGATGAAGGACCTGAGGAAGGATCCCAATGGTCTATGCACTTTGACGGAGCCTCCAATGCTTTGGGTAACGGTATCGGCGCTATGATCATATCTCCTCAAGGCACTCATACTCCACTCACTGCCCGACTATGTTTCAACTGCACCAACAACATGGCGGAGTATGAGGCGTGCATCATGGGTCTTCAAGCTGCGATCGACCTAAGGATCAAGTTTCTGAGTGTCTTCGGAGATTCCGCTCTCGTGATCAATCAGATCAAAGGAGAGTGGGATACAAAACATCCGAATCTTATTCCTTACAGAGAATGTGTGTTGACATTGATCCCTCACTTCACGAAGATAACTTTTGAACATTTCCCGAGAGAGGAAAATCAGTTAGCGGACGCGTTAGCTACAATGTCTTCTATGTTCAAGGTTAAATGGGACAACGAGGCTCCCCGGATCATTATCTGGAAACTGGACGAACCGGCATACTGTTGTGATCTCGAGACTGAATTGGTGACTGAGAAGCCTTGGTACCATGAGGTGAAGAGATATTTGGAAGCTCAGGAATACCCTGAAGGTGCATCTGTCAATGATAAAAAGTTTCTGAGAAGGTTCGCAGCGAAGTTCTTCCTTAGCAACGGCATTCTGTACAAGCGAAACCATGATTCGACCTTACTGCGTTGTGTGGATAAGACTGAAGCAGAAAGGATCATGGAAGAGCTACATGAAGGGACCTTCGGAACACATTCCAGTGGACACACTATGGTTAAGAAGATCCTTCGGGTAGGGTATTTCTGGTCCACCATGGAAGCTGACTGCTACCAACATTCCCGGACATGCCATAAATGCCAGATATATGCAGACAAGGTGCATGTTCCTCCAGTTCCTCTAAATGTTCTGACTGCGCCCTGGCCGTTTGCAATGTGGGGCATAGACATGATCGGTGAGATTAAACCTACGGCATCCAATGGGCATCACTTCATCCTGGTAGCGATTGATTACTTCACGAAGTGGGTTGAAGCAGCATCATATGCTACGGTAACCAAGACTGTTGTGGCACAGTTCATTCGGCATAATCTGATCTGTCGATACGGCATCCCAGAAAGGATCATTACAGACAACGGTACCAATCTTAATAACAAGATGATCACTAAGCTCTGCGAACAGTTTAAGATACAGCACCACAACTCTTCTCCTTACAGACCGAAGATGAATGGGGCTGTAGAAGCAGCAAATAAAAATATCAAGAAAATCGTGCAGAAGATGACAGTGACTTATAAAGATTGGCACGAGATGTTACCGTTCGCTTTACATGGGTACCGTACCTCATCCAGGACGTCAACCGGGGCAACTCCTTTCTCCTTGGTCTATGGTATGGAGGCAGTCTTACCGATCGAAGTGCAAATACCCTCTCTCCGGATAATGAAGGATGCAAATCTGAACGAAGACGATTGGATCCAGACACGACTTGACCAATTAAACCTTATTGATGAAAAAAGGCTTGCTGCTATCTGTCATGGTCAGACGTATCAGAAACGGATGATCAGGGCATTTAACAAAAAGGTCAGACCACAAGAGTATCAAGTTGGGGATCTGGTAATCAAGCGAATCATCCTTCCTCAGAGTGATCCAAGGGGAAAATGGACCCCTACGTACGAAGGGCCATTTGTGGTTAAACATGTGTTCTCAGGAGGAGCCATGATTCTAACCAACATGGATGGTGACGACCTTCCTCACCCCGCCAATGCAGACATAGTAAAAAGATACTACGCATGAAAAAAGACCCGCTAGGCTGACATGCCTAGGCAAAAATTAGGGCTTCCCGGCGAACCAAAAGGGTTCGGGCAAAATGAAGGGATGAAAATGAAAAAAATCTGTACACCCGGCAAGTCGAAAACCTGAAAAGGCGGCTTGGGCAAAAATGGGTATCCCGATGGACTGAAAACCCGAAAGGGCGGTCCAGGCAAAAGTTAGGGATAAAGCGTAATACTATGTCTCATTGGATCACTTTGCATCCAGAATCCGGTATCTACGTCGAGTTCAGACGGCATTGATCAGTCAGCTTCATCTTCAACTAAGGTCATCAAGTGATGAGACGCTCGGAGATATAAGGGCAATAGCAGAGTTGAAACCTAGTAGGATCATTCATTTCACGCAGCTGTTTTATTTTCTCTTGTATAAAATTGAATAAACTCTTTTGTTCGGCGGCGTTCTCTTACTAGGACGTCAGCCTCTTGTACATAAAACGCCTATTTACAGGCAATTCAAAAATCAATACAAATATACTTTTCAGCTCAAATCGCCATTGTTTTTCCTTTTTCTGTTTTGTTTTGCGAAGAACGTCCAAGGTTCAATTTGTGATATATGCATTGATAATAATTTGCTAACTCATGAATATTTGCATACGAAACAAAGGATTAATTACAGGTAACATTAGAAACAAGGGCAATAAAGAGTTGTCTAAGCAATCTAATTGTTCTATCCTCCAAGGTACCAAGGTGAGTTCAGCTGAAGAACATAACCAGATATCTTAATTACCTAGAGAGTGAGCCAGCAAGTCAGTGCCCTCTCCCCAAGCAAAGCTATTATCAAACTTAAGGAAGTTGGGTATCCCCCGCAGATCTCAATACTCCCCAGCAGTATGCATGCATTCTTAACAAGCATCCCCGGCAGTCTTGGTCTAAAGATTGTTCCCCGGCGGTATATCAAAACATTCAGTGGAGTTATTTCCAATACATCTCAAAACTTCCCCAGGAGAGTCCAATCCAGTTTCCCCAGGAAAGTTGGAATCCATCTCCCCAAGCAGTAAGCTTATCCCCAGTAGATTCTGGAAGCTTATCCTCGCAGAGCACGAACGCGTCTCCCGGCTTTATTCAAAGAGTTATTTCCTTACCAGGATATAACTGGGTTATCCTCAGCCAAAAGCCATGAAAAGATTGTCCTCGACAAAGTTCTTTTTATCCCCCAGCGAAGTCTATTAATACTTCCAACACAACAATGGTACCCCCAGCAAAGTTATTATCAACGACTCAACAAAGTACCTCTCTCCCCACAGAGTATTGCTTCCCAGCAAGATCACTAGAGTACTTTTCTCCCTGCAGAGTAATTCATTCGCCAAGTTTATTCCCCAACGGAGTTATCTTCTCCTACCGGTGTGCTTGCAACTATCATCCCCAGCGGAATCAAAGATCTAATTCTTCAACATCAGCCCAGGAGTGACCTCCCGGCACCCGTCAAGGATTTACTTTCCTAGACGAAAAGACACATTCATAAACATCGCACTTCCATACATCGTAGCATGCATATACGCATCATATCTTACAAATCTCATTTATGTTGAGAACATCATTGCTTGATCCATATCATGCATTGCATATGACTGACCTTTACCTTTCAGGAAAGATCCAGTTAAGTTCTCAGCTATATTCAAGGCCTTCTCTGGTTCAGTCAGATCGACCCTAAGATCTCCCTGTTTCTTATCCAGTTGAAGATTTCAAGACCTAGACCGGTTCAGTTAAATCGACCCTAAGATTTTCCTGTTTCTTATCCAGTCAAAGGCCTTCTCTGGTTCAGTCAGATCGACCCTAAGATCTCCCTGATTCTTATCCAGTTGAAGACATTTCAAGACCTAGACCGGTTCAGTTAAATCGACCCTAAGATTTTACTGTTTCTTATCCAGTCAAAGGCCTTCTCTGGTTCAGTCAGATCGACCCTAAGATCTCCCTGTTTCTTATCCAGTTGAAGACATTTCAAGACCTAGACCGGTTCAGTTAAATCGACCCTAAGATTTTCCTGTTTCTTATCCAGTCCAAGGCCTTCTCTGGTTCAGTCAGATCGACCCTAAGATCTCCCTGTTTCTTATCCAGTTGAAGATTTCAAGACCTGGACCGGTTCAGTTAAATCGACCCTAAGATTTTTCTGTTTCTTATCCAGTCAAAGGCCTTCTCTAGTCCAGCTAAATCGACCCCTAACAGATTTTCCTGATAAAGACTCAGTAGAAGATATCCAAGATTCTCTCAGCGTTACTGTTGAGGTTGAAGTCGCCCAAGATTCTCTCAGCGTTCCTGTTGAGGTAGTAATCGTCCAAGGTTCTCTCAGCGTTACTGTTGAGGTAGAAGTCGCCCAAGATTCTCTCAGCGTTCCTGTTGAGGTAGTAATCGTCCAAGGTTCTCTCAGCGTTACTATTGAGGTAGAAGTCGCCCAAGATTCTCTCAGCGTTACTGTTGAGGTAGAAGTCGCCCAAGATTCTCTCAGCGTTACTGTTGAGGTAGAAGTCGCCCAAGATTCTCTCAGCGTTACTGTTGAGGTTGAAGTCGCCCAAGATTCTCTCAGCGTTACTGTTGAGGTAGAAGTCGCCCAAGATTCTCTCAGCGTTACTGTTGAGGTAGTAATCGCCCCAAGGTTCTCTCGGCGTTCCTGTTGAGGTAGTGACCATCCCTGGTTCATTCATCACCGTTTGAAGCTCCAGATCCAGCTCCTGTAACCAGTCAGGACACATCTATACGAAGAATCTGAAGACCAACTCCTGTAACAGGTCAGGTAATCATTTTCTTTTGCAGGTACGCAAGTTCTCGCTAAGGAATCTCTTACGCGATCAACACCCAGATGGCATCTATAAGCCCATCCACCTTCCATCATCTCTTAGCATGGCATCCATAAGCCCATCATCCTATTCATCAATCTCCAAATGGCATCTATAAGCCCATTCCCCCCATCACACTACTATGTGAGCGCAAATTTCTGGGCACTCTAGTGTTCAATCATCTTCCACCTTCGGATTACGAAAGGCATGTCAGCCAATCTGCATCCTCAGGTCTAAGAAGATTGAACAGGGGCAACTGTTGTACCCCAAAATTTGCCCTCCCATATTCTTCAAGATTTGCCAAGTCAAAGCTTCAAAATCTCCCCAAGGGTTGCACAGTTCAAGGGCCTCCTAACAGTCAAAAACTAGGGTTTTGGTTCTGACAAAGAAATTGAAGTTTCCAAGGGTCCAATCAAGTCCCACATGCTTATAAACATGGTCAAGCATCAACATACCAAGTTTCAAGACTTACAGCACAAAATTGCACAGTCAAAAACCCTAATTGCCCTACAGTCAACTGCAGGGGCAAAATGGTCATTTGACAGTCAAAAGTTCAAATTTTTGGTCAACATCTCATTTTGAGGCCACAAACATCATTTGATCAATGCTTGATCATGATTCTCAAAGTTTGGCTCAAAAAGTCTCAAGATGCAAAAATTTCCATATTTGGACAGTTGAAAAAGTCAACTGTAACTTGACCAAGGCATAACTTCCACATGGATTATCATAAAAATCCCATCCAAAGCTCATTTTGAATAGAAAGACATTTCCTACAACTCCTCTTCACACTTCAAGTCCAAGAAATGCTCTCACAAAAAGTTATCAATTTCAACATTATAGGTCATTTTCAAAAGTCAACAAAAAAAGGACTTTAAGTCAAAGGCCATAACTTGAGATTGGTAAATTAAAATGACATGGGACCAAAGGCATTGGTTAGAGGACTTCAAGACCTTTCCAAAATGTCCAAGAACATGATCAAAGCTTAAAAATTGAGCAAGATATGCCTTGTGGAAGTTGGGAAATTTTTGGGTATTTTGAAAAGTCAACTTTGCTTCAAATGCCTTAAAATTGCTAATGGGCCACATTTTCTTCCAAGATTCATCATCCAAAGCATATGCACGACCATTTGGCCTAAAGGGGATTTTTTTTATCATTTTTATTATTTATTTGAATTTTTAATTACAATTAATTCATTTAATTAATTAAAATGTGGAAAAAATACTAAACCAATGTAATCAAATCTTTTTATGCAATACAATCACTCATTACTCATTCAAGATCACGTGCATGCCCAAAGAAGGAAGATTTCATGCAAATTGGCTAGGTTTTATGATAAAAAGATTTGAAAAGATTATGCAAAATCACAAAATCAAAAGCATTGATTCCATGGATATTTGGCTTATTTTGTTGACCTAAAACACTCACACATATATATATACATGATAACCCTAATGCCAAGAACCTGGAGGCTGCGCCCAAAAGCCATAAACGACTTTGCATTTTTTCAAGAAAATTCCAAAACTGAAAACACAGTTTCAGTACGTTTCAAGGCAAGACAACCATTCCACTAGTTTGCCAAGGCTACCAGGAGACTATTCCAATCAAGAACATTGTCCCATACTCAAGGAATTGGTATATCAAAGTCATACTTTTCACGAAAATATTCATAATCATATCCTGAATTCTATGCGTTTTTCACATGTTTTTGATGTTGATTTATGCTAACCTGATCATTCTAGAGCTAATAGTATTATCCAATTGAGTTATTAGGCCCTGTATCAAAAATTGCCATGGAAGCGTTTTAGGGTTTCGAAGCTCTAATTTTGGGGTTTCTCTCATATGGAACAATTAGGCCATGAAACCTAGATCACCGGACTCAGGACATTCAGACGAAGCTTTTGATCCCATCGCGCCTAATTTCTAATCCAAAACGGCCTATTCGCTATTTTTGCACATATCATATAATGGGGGTTTAAAACCCCCGCAATCTTGTTTATGTTTTTTCAGGCAAACGCAGGGCATTTGGAGAAGAAGGTGAGGTGTGAGCAGAGGATTGGCTCATTTGAATTTTTGCGCGAAAATTAACCACTGATCATTATTTTGCATTATATTATTTATTTATTGCATTATATACAAAGCGCGTGAATGGCATAGTGGTGGACGAAGCACTTGGTAAACTCTGGGACCTGGGTTCGATTCCCAGGTCCCCTCACTTTCTCCCTATTATTTTTCTTTCTATGCTAACCTGCAGCGCACACTCCAGAAGTGCATCATATACTTCATGCTCTAGCACGCCACTTGTCCCACAACCTCCATCCAATGGCCAGGATCTGAGGTCTATGGAACGCTGCAGTCAACGCATACACATGCTCCCATGAAAAGTCAGAAAGGGCCTTAAATCACTGGGCCTAATTGCCACAATATGACCTCCAAACTGGGGTCAGCACCCCCAAGGGTTTGCTCTCTTTCAATTTCTTCTCTATTTTTATTTATTTTGTTTAGTTTTAATTCAATTCTTTAAATCAATATTTTCATAATATAAAAATAATAAAAAAACAGAAAGTCACAAAAAATAAAATATATTTTATTTAAATGCTATTTTGTAAATAAATCTCATTAATTAACTTAGCTTTTTAAATTTAGGTTTAACTTTAACACTTTCTTAATAAATTTAAAATTTGTAGAATTAGGTTTTAATTACTTTTACCTTTTTCTTTTCTTTTATTAATTATTAATTATTAAATATTATTTTTGTAAATAAAATTGTATTAATTAATTAGGTTTAATTTTAGGTTAAATTTTAATGCTTTTCTTAATAAATTAAAAAATAACTAGAATTAGGGTTAATTAATTAATTTCATTTAGTTCTCATTAAAAAATTCATAAATACAAAAACTCAAAAAATAATTTCTTTTCATTTTAATTCAATTAATTTGTTATTGTAATTTAATTTCATTAAAAAGGGTCCAACGCCCTCGCATTCCCGATTCTTATTCTCTTCGCGCATTTTATTCTTATTCATTCTTATAATTTTCATGTAATTCTCCCAAAGCCGTGTAAGTTAAACATTTATATTTCTCGCATCTTTATTTTATGTCAAATCGGGTCCTGGATTTAATTTGGCGATGTGGACCCGCGCCTTTGTAATAGTTTAGGAACTTTATATTTCTCGCAACTCTTTAACTGCTAATAAATTGCATGCAAGAATGAATGTTAAAATAAAAACAAAAGCGTAGATCACCCATGACATGACAAGACAAAATATCTGAAAACAACACACAAATCACACACCACCCCTAGGGTACGCCTCACTGTTGCCTTTCCCCTCGAAAGGTGATCGTCGAGTAGAGGATGTCTTAGTAAGTCCTCATGATCCGGGAACCTGGCATGAGGGTAGCTTCTAAGGTATCTTCATATTGCTCTGGTGATCACCATGTCCCGACCCTCGAATTGACCCGAACACCTCCAACGGTGGTGCTACCTACCTCTCAATGGTGGGATGGCACTACTTTAAAGGACATCTACACAGACGAATTCCTTAGGGTAGGTAGACGACTCTAGATACTTGCTCTAACTTCAAAACAAATCAAAAATACTTTTCACACCGACACCTTTTCAAAAAATTTCGAAAGCAATTTTTCAAACACTCTTGAGGACTGATACAAGAGTCGAACTGGAATTTTCAAAGAAACTTTTTTAAAACCCACAGTTGAAAAGCAAACAAACCATTTTTGAAAACACAAGTGAGCAAGTACCTAAGAGCCCATGGATAACCATGGATAGAAAGGGTGCTAACACCTTCCCTTTCTATAACCTACCTCCCGAACCGAGAGCAATCTCTTTAAGGAATTTTTCTGTGCTTTTGTCCTTTCCATTTGGAGAAAATAAAAGACGGTGGCGACTCTTGCTTCCGCGACATTTCGTGAACCAGCGTTAAACAGTCAGTTCTAGATCCACCGATCACACTATTATTAGGACAGGTTGAGCCAACTAAACTTCAAGAGGGTACTTACCTATAAAACCCCATGCAAGCCTAAACTAAGAACTTGTTTGTCTTGCTTATGTATGCATACTTATACATAACATCATGGACATCATGAGCATCATATGCATTCACTAACCATTTCAAGGATTTTGGAGATTCATCTTTGTTCTTGTTTTGTAGGATATGGATTTACTTCGCAGGAAAACTATCCAAATCAACCTTGTAAGAATTC